>JAOXJJ010000001.1:8082948-8128521 GCA_025769935.1 Phoenix roebelenii
AAAAACAACCCCCCCCCCCCCCCCCCCCGCGCAATAAAAAAAACTCAGAAAAAGCTGCTCTTTTTACCTCTATCACAATAAATTCACAGATTTGACATGCTCGAAAGTCCACCCTTTTCCATAGAGAATCTCCATTCCTTTGTGTGGTCTCTCTCTCTGTCTGATATCACCAGTCCTTCGTCACCTTACTTCTCCCAGCTCCCATTCCCATCTTTTCTCCTCACACGACTCCCCCACCCAGGAGAGTTGCCTTATATCAGTAAAGGCAAGCGTGCTAAAAGAAGTAGCATAAATAAAAAATTGAGAGAGAGAGAGAGAGGATGGGGAGGATGGTGATGTTGGAGCTATTGAGAGAGTGGTATTGAGTGGAGTTGAAGGCAGGAAAAGGGTACCCACTCAAGAACAGATGGGGCCGGGCCAAAGGGTGGTACCATATTAACAAAAGCGAATTAGCCTAAAGAAGTGGACACACAGAAATGTTCATAAAGAGAGTCCTACTTATCATGGGTTCTTTTTCTCTTATGCCAATACCCAACAGTCCAATGAATGAACTGCTCTAAAGCCATGTCCGTAGAAACTTTAGAACAAATCGCAGTAGTATTATTCTCGTCAGGTTTGACATCTGATAGAGTAGATAGATACATTATCATTTAAAGAGAAACCCAGGTGGGATTTCTGAAAGAATCCTTTTCAGAGCTGCTTCGGCTTTACTTCCATGAATCGTCTCCTTGGTACCTTTAAACTTACCCTCCATTAAAGCCATCCATTCAATCTATCTCATCATTCTCCCCAACCAGTCTGTTTCAATTCCCGACACCTTCCTAGAAAAGCCAAGTCACTTATCTCCCCAACTCCAAGGGAAGGAGACAAGAGAGAAGTACAATATGAATGAATCAAGTGTGTAATTCCAATCCGTGAAGTCACAACGAGGCTTCTGTAGAAAGCGGTAAACCCAACAGAGTTCATGCTGTAGTCTTGTTGATTCTACATTATAACTTGTTAGTGTCATGTTGGAAAAGCCATTTTGCCCCAGAAGAAAGTAATACGTACGACTTTTTGTCTAGCTTAAATGTTTTATTAAAATGGGCTTTTTGGATAAAATAAAAAAAAATGTTTAGATACTGATACTAAATGAATGATAAGATTAGACAGGAGTTTTTCTTAGAAAACAAATAAGTAAAAAAATTAAGGAGAAGAGATCAAAATATAATGTTGCTTGAATTTAGCCCTTCAATAAAGTCTAAATTTAATTAGCAAACTAAAGGCCTGTTTGGTAATGTCATCGTAGGGTGGTGGGGCTCTTTTTCACTTCAGATTATATGGAGAGGGAAATAAGACAACCCTACCTTTCTTTTGTTTCCTCTATTTCAGAACTTACAAAATTTTAGGAGTAAATTTAAAAATATTACCAACAGCAACGAAGGACTTATAAGGGTGTCAGATATTTTTCAGTCTTCTTAGCTTTCCTTTTTCTGGCTTTTAAATGAAATAATAAGAAATAAAGAATGTTACAGAACGAGCCTCTAAGTCAGCCAATTTGAGTACCATAAAGCAACACGGCTTCATGTTTTAACGTTTGATTTATTCCACATAGGCTGATTCATTAATATCTAAAATACTCAGACTTTGTCAAACTTGGATATCTAAAGGATCCTGCTGATATTCAACAACGATAGATTTTTTATGAGAGTTTTTTCTGTATATATCCTTCTAAATATTAAAACTTGCATGAATACCTTTCTAAAATTAATATTTACATGTATACCCTTATAAAATTCTTGTTTTGTGTGCATATTCTTTATTTTCTTTTTTTCTTGCATGCGTGCCCACACAATCTAACGCCGTTAGAAAATTAACAGTTTAAAATTAAAAATGATTAAAATATTTTTAATGGGTAGATATGCAAAAAGAAATATTTATAAGGGTATATATGCAAATAATACTTTGTGAGAATATTTGTGCAATTTCACATATTTAGGAGGGTTTACATATAAAAAAAATTATTTTATTTTTTTCTATTTCAACCTGTTTTAACACTCAGATTTGTCTAATACTTTCTCCTCGATGTTTTTCATAAAACTATTGCTTAAGAAAAAGATTGATTCGACAATTAGATAAGAAAAGGAGTTATGAAAATTCTTTCACTAATTATGAAATTATTCTACTTTATTTTTCTTCATTTATAACAACCTCTATATCTTATTTCATCGAAATATAACTTATAATATTTATTATTATAAATGCATATATAAGGGCATGCACTAGGATATAGAAAATGATTAGAATATCTAAAAAGCATATGCTAGATTGTAATGATCAAGTTTTTTTGCTACTGCTATGCTTATAGGTGAAAGAGCAACAACAATTATCCCCAAAAAAAATCATGAAAGAACTTCAAACCCTTTAGACTTATTAACAACCTCCATGGTCATGTGGTAAAAGGCCATCCTTTACATTGTGTACCTTAAGCTATTTTTTTTTGGAGCTTCAATTTTTTAGAAGAAGAAAAAATCTAGTGTATGAGGCCCATCTTGTCACAATAATTTTAAATCAGCCAGCCGTTTATACATGAGAAATTTTTCAACTATAAAAGATAAACATAGTAAATCTCATACACTAAAAGATAAATATTGCAAATCTCTCACCACTTTTTTTTTAAAATAATTTATAAAGCTATAGGAAGGACTTGACCATCTTCATGTAAAAAAGGATATGATGAATGGTTGTCTATGGTGGAAAAGGGAATCAAGGGAAATGAATTTGATTCGGGATGGAGAAATAAAAAAGAGGATTGAGAGAGATTGAAAATTTTTTCAAAGGAGGTAGAGGTATTAGTTTCTAATGAAACCTGTTAACCTATTAGCCGCTTCAGAAATAAAAATATATTTTCATAATTTTAATTAATTTTTAGTTTAAATAAATATTTTAGCTAGTCATGTTAATTGAATAGCTATGTCAAAGATATTCATACAAAAATAGTGTTTTGTGAGGGATTGCACGTAAATACCAATTTGGAGGGTATCATGCAAATTCTAATATTGAGAAGAAAATTTATGCAAAAATTTAAGAATTTTTTGCGTGTATACCCTTCTAAATATATGAAATTGCATGAATATCCTCCAAAATTACTATTTGTATGTATACCCTTATAAACGTTTTTTTGTGCATGTTTATCTACTAAGGGTATTTTTGTCACTTCTATTTTACACCGCTAACTTCTTAACGACATTAGATAGCATGAATAGATACACATACAAAAAAGAAGGGTATACATACAAAATCAAGTGTTTGATAAAAAATAAAAATGTAAGCATCAATTTTAGAAGAGTATTCATCAAAATTCTAATATTTAGGAGGGTATGTACACAAAAAATTCTTTTTATTATCATAATTTCTAGTTCAGTATTACCGTTAAAGTATAAATATATACTAAAATATAACTAAAAGATAAAAATAAATTTTAGATGATGCATTGCAACAATAAACAAGGAAGGTCATTGAGAATATACATAGGTGTAGCAGACAGGTTCGCATAGGTTTAGAGTATAATTACTTAGCTCAATTGAATTATCTAATTACCCCTCCTTGTTTTCATGCACGTAAGTTATTATTTAAATGCTTTGGTAATTTCACCATTCCTAACGAGCTAAGGAGTAAGGACAAAAGAATCTAGTTGTATTAAAAATCAGTACTTCTTTTCTTTCAAGTGCAGTTTGTGTTATTTCTATTTCCTTTGGAGAGTGAATCTTTGAAATTTTTTAATTAGAAGGATTCCAAACTAAGATCAAAAGATGAGGTGTGATATGATTCTCAGTCTAGTCAAAAGTAATACGATTTTTTTTTTGGATATTATATTTCAGATTCCCGGAGCATGGCCAGCTCTACATGGCAACAGGGGATTGGTTGAATACAAATAGGAACAGGTGAACGTCATGTGAGGGTTATTGGGCAAATCACTCAAGCTACATTGGGGTGGAAACTGGCAATGAGGGACGGAGTGGTGCACCTTCACGCTTTTTCTTCTTTTTTTACTGATAAAATCTCATGCTATATAGATCAATTTATATGCAACACCAGATAGAAGTGACAATGGATTGATTGGTGTTGTCTCCACCCTTCCTCATTTTGTTCCTCTCCTACCTCGATCTTGCTTTTGATTCTAATTTTTCGTACCATGTTCTTGGCGAGCCCAAGTGCCATGCAGTAGACCTAGCAAACAAACCCATGAAAGCAAGCATGAGGGAAGGCCATAGCAAGCTTTTTCTCATGCATGCAAGATTAATATGTGGATTGTATTTGATAACCCTTTGAAGATTCCTTTTTTAAAAAAATAAAAAATAAATTGGAGGTTTTGGATAATGCAAATGATTCCATGAACTATGTTGTGCGTTTTTCTGTAATTTGTCGCATTGAAATTTAACTATAAAAATTTCTCCCACTAGTCTAGACAACTAATAAGACACAAACATACGTATATACATATAAAATCCTAATTTAGCGTTGACATAGAGATCCCTAATATATCAAATTGGCCACCAAATTGAATACCTTGTAACATGAGCTCAAAATATTGTATTTACTAACTTCGACAAGCCTATAATATTGGTACAAATTTCATATCCCTAAAAAAGTTTGTATGTCTTAAAATTCTTTTTTAGAAAACATTATATTTCGAAATCTTAGCATCTAATAAGATTAAACTATTGGAATATTGGAACTACCGACCTCAGATAGGCCTCACATATGCAGAGAGAGTGCCTCACATCGCAAGGTAATCTATGGCTTGCTCATGTACTTTTCTTGATGAGTCACCTTCTGGAATTTTTAAACAGAAGCTGGAGATTTTTGGTGGGTATTGTTGGTGGTAGAACACAGAGGTCCAAGGTTTGGAAATCATGTTTAATGTATGCTTTGAATCGGGTGGCACTACCTTTGAGGGTTTAATTGTGAAAAAAAGGGAAGGTAGGAAGGCCATAATGAACGGTCACCACCTTTGGCTTTTGTTAGGGAAATTTTAGTGATGAAGAGGTGTGCATGGGAATGGTAGAATGATGGGGCTTTCTTCCCTATTCTCCTACTGCCATTTCTTAGGGGGGTCTGCCTACGAGAGATTTCTCCGCAATATGCATGCATTCAGAATTATTGCCACCACAGAGGTAGCATTTATATTATCATTAGGTTAAGCTTTAGTTTATGTATATCAACGACCGCATAATTAGAAGACGAAGAAAATTAGCAAGGTAAAAAGAGGAGGTTTTTTTGAAAGAAAAGATAGAATCATGTTGCAAGAGCGAAGATGAAACTAGAATATGTTACAGATTATAGACATCCAGATGATCTCTGTAATTTATTTTTGTTCATTGATTTAAGCTTGTTTTGCAAGGATTTAAAAGGGCCCCCCTAGTACCTTTATTTCTTAGATTTTTTAATTTTTTTACTCTCATTTAAAGAAAAAAATTATGAAATAAAGGAAACTTTCAAGAAGTCATAACAAACCATGGTTTCTCTGAAATTAAAAGAAAATAACCATGATTGTTAGACTAAATTAATATACTCCAGTTAACTAGTAAAAGAAGCATATGCTTCTAACAATAACAAGAGGCAGTGAATAACTAGTTAATGAAACATTTTCCTGTTCAAAAAGGCCATAGGCTCGTTAAAGCTAAGCATTATGAGCATAAGTATACTCCACTTATCAACCTTGAATCCTTAAACACCCTCTGCACCACATGGCTGCATCCATCCTTTTCTTTCTTTCTTTCTTTCTTCCACCCTGAATCCTGACAGAACCCAAGACAGATCCCCCCAAAAAAACAACAAACTCAGATTTCATTCGAGAAAGCTCTTCGGCAGCTACCTCAGGCAGATTAAGATTTCACCGCATAGCACATCGGAAGAAAAACAACTTCAATTTCAATGAGGGCAAGAGTCTCCCACAAGTACCACCCTGCTCCATGGAGCCCTGAGTCGATCTAAGGATCAACGGTTTTGGTTTCTCATGGCCAGACATGGAAACAAACTTCCTCTGAAGAATAACAAAACTCCCTTCAACAGGCTCTTTCTTGCAGATCACCGAGATTTGATGCACATTTGTTGATAATTGGGTGAACCAGTTTGGACTTAAGATGCAAAGAAGACCTCTGGAATAGGCTCTTTCTCACAGACCATTGGGAAATAGTGCACATTTACCAATATCTGGATGAACCAGTGAACTTAAAAAGCAAAGAAATTGCTGGAGTGAGGAAGTTTCAGCCACCTCATGGTCCCAAAACTCACCTCTTACAGTAGCATCATACTTGGTAGTAGCAAACAAAAGGCATCTTAACCATCGGCTCTATTATCTGCAACACTGATAAAAAAAAAACACTGAATAATATCTGGTGCAACCATTCATCTTGCCCCATCTATGGAATTCAAAAAAATTTTCTCCTGCATATATAACCTGTTTCTGATAAGAAAACGATGCTGAAGTTTAGTATCTCGCAGCAACAAAAATATCACAGCTTCGCACAAAAAATGCCTATAATCTACAAAGATAGAAGTCAATAGTTACCAGTTCCTTACAAATTGACCACTATTATACAGCTGCATGAAAAGATTGAATAAATAACCTACATCTACAAGCCCAGAATGACTGCATGCAGTTAAGATGCCCAGAAAGGTTACTGCATCAGGCCAGATCGCTCCTATCAGCATCCTGGGAAAAAGCTTGAGGGCATCTTCACCATGTCCCTGATTGGCAAATCCCGCAATCATGACTTTGATACCACATCCTTGGCAGGCATCTCAGAAGACACTTTATAAGCTTCATCGAGACGCCACATTTAGCATAAATATCAACTAAAGAATTAAACAAGTAACAGTTCATGTCGATGCAATTTTTGGCTTAGAAACCATGAACATGCCTTTGAGATTTCTAAAGCTCCTAGTTAACCACAAGCAGACAAAAATATATCCAATAGTAACATGGTTAGGTTTGACAGGCCCCAAGCACAAAGCCCAGAAAGGTTCTGTAGCCTCACACCATTCTCCTCTATGAGAATACCCAGAAAGCAATGCATTCCAAGAACTAATTGCTCCCTCTGGCATCTGATCGAAAAGTTTCCTAGCAGCCCACATGTTTCCATGACCTGCATAACCAGATATCATGTCACTCAATGAGATCAAATCCCTATGAGACATCTTATCAAAAGCTTCTTGAGCAGCTTGAATTTCACCAACCTTGGGATAACATTCAATCGTTGTATTACATGACACAACATTCTTCTCAGGCATATTCCAAAACTTCTTTCTCGCTTCTTGAATCCAGCCAAAATTTGCATACATGTCCAACAATGTCGTTTGCACGTAAATGGACGAACTAGATCCAAGTTTAGTTAAATGAGCATGAACTTCGTTACCTTCGCCTGTGGCCTTTAGAAACGAGCATGCCTTACAGATAACAGAGTGACATGTTTTGGATGAGGTCCATGTTGATACATCATTTATTGAATCAAATAGCCTCCCTCATAGCCTCAGTTTGATTATTTGAATTAAGATGTAATCATGGCTGTCCAAAGGAATGCATTTGCAGAAATACTCTCATCTGGGCATAACTTATACTCCCCATGTTTTACTGCAAAAGGATACAAGTTTGACAGCCACAAAGTTTTCATGGTCAAGACCATTCAGAAATACCTGAGCATGCATATGCTGCAATGATTTCAATGTTTTACAACTTTCAAGGCATTTCAGAGTGTTCTCAAAAACTTCCAGCATTCAGGAAACAGGAGACAGCTTTGGATCATCAACAGTAGATATTCACAATTCTGCTCATATAGGTACAACTCCACTAAGATGGTAGTCCCTGAAGTCTAAGTGCCTTACACAAGATGGTGATAAAAAATAAAAGCCTAGGAAAATTAAATCTAGACAATGACACCTACAATGCTACATACGATACACCATGAAATAAAACATGTCGGACATAGCCAAGATGCATGAGACAGCAAGAGTCCAGAAACTCGATGCACAATATGTTAGCAAAATGGTGATAAGATGGAAATATAAATCACTACAAAAAATGCTATTATATAGTAAGAGAGATTAGTAAAATATGTGCGCATAAAAAATTGACAGATTGGCACAGAAATTGAAAGAGCTATGATTCACATTCATAACCTTGTGCAGCCACAAACATGTGCCTTTTCCCATGTTGGTCTTTGAATAATGAAACATGCATCTATATCACCCATTTTTTCATTTGAACAGACATGAAACATAAACAAGAGTATAGATTAATGATTTCCTTATATAAAGAAGTAGCAAATATAGGGTGCAGATTCATATAATCATTTATTATTATGAACATCCAGCCTGCAATTGCTATTCCACCACATAACAATATTCCCAGAAGAACTAACTGGGACTTGGGAGTACCATGAATGAGAAATATCTTAAAGAAAAAAAGATATCATCATTCCGCATCCATATATTCAAGTGACTCACAAAAGTCACTATGATAGCAGTAAACTGTAGCAGAAGTGAAAACACTGTGACCACAATTAACCTATAAATTATTTTGAACCTCAAAAATATTCAAACACATGATCAATATATCCATGATTCCACATGTTGTCCGATTTCTGAAAATAATCCTGCGCCCTCTCTTTTAAACACAAAAAATTATAGATTTTTCCTACCCAAGCCTCCCATCAGGTCACAAAGAGCATGAGGGCCCATTTAACTTTTCTGTCATCACCTAACAACCTCCATTAACGAGTCGCTAGCCCTAGAGCCAGGTCTCGGGTATCGAATTTTGTGTTGTTATAACAAATCTACCTTGTACACCAAGAAGATAACTGTGCACGACAAATAAGCTAAGTCTGTTCCTGTTCTCCCACATAGTGCAGATATACTGCACCTGAATGTTGCCCCAGATAACCGAGGTCAGAGAAACTACATTATTATATCAATTGATATTGCTGACACATTCTTTTATGCTCAAAAGGAGATTTTATAACTGAGGAAAGCATCAATTTGTGTGAGGAAAGCGTCAGAAGACATCAGTGGCAAGCTTCCCTTCAGTCCTATCTCAAAATCCATGTCTTCCACTTGGAATAACTCAAGGAATTAGTAAGAAATAACAAATAGACACAAAATGTCTCTGTATTCGCCGTCTTTCCAATTTCCTTGTTAGGAGGCACCAAAGCCTTGCCATATGTTCTCACTTCTAAATAAACTTAAATGGAGTCTACTTTCTTCAAAGCAATAAAAGAGATTTTTGAATGCGAGCCTCAGGGATGCTGACCAAACAACACCTAGAACCCCATCCTCTTCCCCTTGCCCGTCAAAAGGCAACACCAACCAATTAAGGCTCAATCTTTCCATGGGATATGAGACCACTTTAATTGAGTGTATTCCAACACAACATCCTCTATAAGCCTACCCATAATCTTTTACTCAAAAAGCACCACCTTTCCCAGAGTTTTTCAAACTTCAATGCCATTTTCTTGCATAGCCACATTCATCTCCCTAACATCTTTTAGAGCTAGATGCACTTGAACTTCACTTTCTACTACATACAAATTAGCCCACCTGTCAAGGTAGCACCACAACTAATCTCCACCTTTTCCCCTAAAATAGGAATGTCCTGCAAGTAACTTGAAGATGGATTAAGTAAATGAGAACAATTAACCAACAGGACAACATGTCTGTCGATCAATTCGCTCCAGTTTCATCTAACCCTTACCTGAAGACACCAGGATCTTAAAAGTGCTCCTGATGATTCCCACGAGCCATAGGAGCTAAACATCTCATGTAATCCTTTTCTAGGTAGACCAACAACAAAAAACCCCAAAATCTGGCATACAAAACCTTATAAACCAAATGCCATAAAGAAACCATCTAATATTACATTTTTTATGAAACAAAATTACAACCAAATACTGCGAATATCAAAGAAGTTGTTATTTTTTTTCAAGCATTGTCTCACAATGCTAACAACACAACCTCGACACAACGGTCACCAAGACGTCATCAGACAATTTTTTTGGCCGAAACTACTGATGTTCCCTTTATTAATTTTTTTTTTCGGTTATTGGGTGATCAACAATTTTTCCCAGACAGCGCGAAAAAACAACTCGAGCATTCACCTGTCCAGTTCAAACATCCTCGCCAGATTGGCCGGACGCACCATCCATACCCTTCAAGCCCTCGGCCATCATCCGCCCCCTATTCTGCGCCTGCCTCTCTACAGCCACCATGTAGAGGCCTATACCAGCAACGTATAAATAGTATTACAAGAACAGAAAGCAGGGATTTTTAGTCGATACCACTTCATCAATCAAAAGAAGGAACCCAAGAACAAAAAACATACTTATGGCGCTTCCAATCGCACAGAACCAAAGAATCCTCTGCGACCATTTATCACCCGCAACTCCCCTCGACCCCACCATCGCAGATCCGAGAAGAAAGCTATTCGAGATAAACTCCGATCAATCAAGCGCAGGTATGATGTCATAGCATCATAAAAAAACTAAACTTGATGCGAGAAAACAGGAAGTTTAAATCTTAGCAGGTCGAAATATAAGAAGATAAATAGAAAAGTCGATAAAACAAAGAAATGCATAAAGAGAAGGGCCGAAACCTCAAAATAGCTCGAGAGATAGGGCGATGGAATCAAGCTGGAGCCCTCGAGTCCGTGAAATCGAGAGCTTCAGTGGCAGTCCGTGAAATCGAGGGTTTCTTGTCGGTGTGAGGAAGGGCGAGCCCGGCGAGAGTGAATACTAGGAATGGCGGAACGCTGGAACAGAGTTGCCCTAGATGGCGCGGGCTCAAATGCATTCTGATTTTTCTTTGGGGTACGTAAGGGGAGGATGGCTTAAATAACGAGAAGAAACTAACGAAGAAACAAAAGAAAACAAGGCTTGGTGATTTTTTTTTTTTTTTTTTTTTTTGCTAATGCGGGTGGATCATACCTGACGGGACCGGATACACCCAATAAGGTCGAAAAATAGCATACCTCGGAGTGCCAAGGGCAACTTTTCATCGCCAATCCACAAGGTGCCTCCGGAGTGACAAGCTACATACGCAGCTACCTAATCCGCGGCACCATTACCTTCACGGTAAATATGATTTGCCTGAAAGGCCCATCCATCCCTCGCCATAGCCCAAATGTCACGAAGCAAGGGAAGGTCACTACCGCCACCTCTTGGACCCCCTGGATCCAACTAACGACGGTGGCTGAGTCACCCTCCAGAATAATGGACCTAGCCTGTAAGACACACCAGGCATGGCGAAGGCCCGCCCCGGCTGCTGTCAGCTCCGCACTTGAAACCGAAGTGTCAAATAACTGACTGCCACCGGCAGCCACAACCCTGGCAGATGGGTCCCGAATAACAAAACCCACGCCTCCCCGCATACCACCATCCAAAACAGACTCATCAAAGTTGACCTTGAGGAAACTCGAGGGTGGGGGCTCCCAGGTGAAAAACACCGTACGAGAGACTGCCGAAGCAGGGTGGGAACCCCAGGTGTCCAGAGCTATCAAGGTCCCTCCAACAGAAATAGTGTAACACAGCTTTGCCGCCTGAACGCGGGCACTTTCGACAACAAATCGCGACGATATACGTCGTTCGCTGAAGGTACGAGCATTCCTGGCCAACTAGATCTGGTAGGCAATGCAGGTAGCTCGAACAGCCTCCTGACGAAGCACCAGGGACTCCGAGCCCTGACGCATGGCCTGTAAGAACAGGTCCCTACATCGCCATACAACCTGTGGGACCCCTACCAGCCATCAAGTACCCCTAGCCCATGTGCACCGAAACAAGGCATGGTCCACCGTCTCGGCCACACCACAAACCCCACACACCAATGGGATCCTCACACCTCGACCTCCAAGTACAGCTCTCGTAGGGAGACGGTCCCAGGCCACCTTCCAGAGGAACAACGCAACCCTCGGGTGGAGCCCCAATCGCCAGATCCAGGCAAAATCCGGGCCAGGCTCATACTCCCGCCGAAGGATATGGGAGAGATCGCCCATCCTGACCCTGGATCTGGTCGAGGAACGCCACACACGTATATCTGGTCTGCCACTTTGTGGTAACGGTAGTGAGCGGACCCACTCCGCCAAATGCTGCCCGAACAAACAGGCCAACTGAATCTCATCCTAGCCAGCCACCCCGGGGGTCATGAGATCACAGACCTGTAGACCCTCCCCAGCCTCGACACTAACCATAGTCGGCCAAAGCCGCAGAGGTAGGCCATCGACCCATGGGTCCCTAGCTACATCGATACTACGTCCGTCGCCTATCAGCCAACGGGTGTGACTCGACACCAATGACAAATACCTCGCTATCTCACGCCATAGAAAGGAGCATCTCCACCCTCCTCGGGGCCAGCCCTCCGGGCCTGCCCCCCATAGCGGATAGTCATAATCCGACTCCAGAGCCCCTGCGGCTCCAGAATGAAGCGGGAAGTATGATGGGCAAGGAGCAGCTCTCGTCTCTCCAGGAGAGATACCACCCCTAGACCGCCCTCCCTGAGGGGGAGGCAGATACGCTCCCATGCCACCAAGTGCACCCCACGGCCCCCTCCATGTGAGCCCCATAAGAAACCCCCAAGAAGTCTCAATCTTCAATAAAACGAACCTTGGCACCACCGTATTTCCCATAAGATAGATGGGCATGGAGCCCAGTACAGATCGAATCAGCGTGACTCTGCCCATCATGGATAGGGACGCTGCCCGCCAGCCCTCTAGTCTGCTCTGAACCCGCTGCACCAGCCCGGTGCACTCGAAAACTCGCAATCGCCTACCCGAGATCGGAACACCCAGATAGGTTCAGGTCCCGTCCTGCTCTGGCATCTCCAGAATCCTCCGAATCCTCCGTCGAACACCGAGTGGCGTGCTAGGGCTGAAGGAGATGGAGGATTTCTGGCCATTCACTCTCTGACCGGATACAGTGCAGTAGGCAACCAAAACCCTCCTGATAGCCTGAGCGTCCGCTACACGAGCCCGAGTCAAGAGGAGGCAGTCATCGGCAAAGAGTAAGTGTGATATCGGCTGGGCTCCTGGAGTTGGGACATAGGCCCCCAGCTCACCAGTGGCGCATGCAGCCCGCAATGCCCGAGATAGGACATCAGAGCAAATAATAAACAAATACGAAGATAAAGGGCATCCCTGCCGAAGCCCCATAGTAGAACTGAAGAAAGGAGATGGAGAGCCGTTAAAATATTTCCAACCCTCGATGGCCCTGTTAAAATATTTATAGAAGGAGAGAAAAATAATAATAATAATAATAATAATAATAATTTTATTTTTTTATTTTATTATATTCGGTCCATCTTAAGGATTATATATATTTGTGGATAGACTCTATACAAAACAAAATAATATAGGTTGATATAGGATCATACTAATAACGAAAAATATTATTGACTGATACAAGCTGTTATGTGATCTCTAAAATAACTCTAACAAGATCATACTAATAAAGAAAAATAATGTAAGTCAATACAAAAAAAAAATTATGGGCGATGTAAGTTGTTACGTGACCTCTAAAATTATGCTAATAGGCTCGAATAGCAATCTCTCCGCCATCTTCTCCCCATCTCGTCCTAATCTGATCTTAAATAAGATTGGCTGCCATCTTTGTGCAAATGAGGAGAGACAATAATTAGGATGATCAAGCACTCTAGTTTAGGTAAGTGTTCTGTATTCTCGACCATCTCATTAAATATGATGAATTATTTAGGGTTTTTATAATTTTCACTTAATTATAGCTTTGTTTTGAAAATATGGCCAATTTTATGGTTTGGTGTTTAGAATGTATGTTATAGGCTAGGGTTTGTCCGTCGATGATATTGTTACTGGGATCATGATTCGATTAAGTACTTTTATGTTTAATATAGTGTTTTATATAACCTAGGATTTAGGGTTCTAGGGGATAAGGTACTCGGGCAATTGCTACTTCCATTGTTTTTTTTTTATCTACCCATTTTCCTGATCGAGTAATTGCTACTTCCATATTCTTTTGTCTGCCCATTTTTCGTAAGCAATAGAGGTCATATGTTATAATATTATTCATGTGACAAAAATGTTTGGTGTTGGGATTAATGAGCAAGGATAACAATCATTTTTTTAAAAAAAATATCTCATATTGGATCGTGCATGCATATGAGAATCTTGTATTCCTTTCATCATGCATATGAGAATCTTGTATTTTTTTCATGTCAAAAACGTATTGTCCACAACCCTGATTACCATACGACGAGTCCCTAATGTAATAATGAAAACATTTTTATTGTGTTATAGATTGATTATTTGGTATGCTTACTCCAATTTCCTACTAACATGTTGTTCTTTATTACTTTACTCTATAGTTGGTTTCCCTGTTACATGTCATTCTATGTTTTACACAATAATGAGTGCCATTATATGGTTCATTTCATGTTAACTTTGTTTTTGCTTGTTCTCCGGTAAGTATACAGCATGAACCCTGATTGCTTTACATCGGAGATCCATCACAGGAGTACATTTGATTCTCCCCTACTATGTAGTATATTTGCTGTAGGATCAACTACTATGACAGCTGCGATCCAAATTAAATGAGCATTGTAGAGATAGAAACATGAAGCTAGGTTATCATAAATTTGAGTAGTTTTATTAATTTGTTCTAGGGAAGACACTTGAAGAGGGGATGAGGAGATGCTGGCTGTCACGAGGATGAATGGTATGGCATTGTATGTGGAGCATGGTATAGATGAAATAGAGCTAGACCTGGTGGAAGAAGTCCTTGTACTTCCTTTCATCCAGCCAGATAATGATAACATGGCTAGAGATTTTAATCAAGAGAATGTTGAGTTCGACAAAGCCTGAGGTTATGTTATATTGGTAATGCATTTGAAGGAAAATGATCAAACTAGTCCTCCATCAGGAAAACCTCGTCTCCGAAATCCCACACTAGTCCAAGCATATCCTCGATGCCCACATAATCAAATGGATGGATACATGATATAGAGTTTTACTAATAGTAACAGGGACAAGGACATAATTATTCTCTGTATTTTAAAATACACTATTTCTACCAAATTTGTATTTTCACAAATCCAATAATTATATAATTCTTCTATAAAATATACATTAATTAATATTTTGCTTATATTTCAAATTTAATCAAGCCAAGCTTGAGGGAGAAATGCCTAGTTTTTGCTCAACTTGTTTATGGTTGTGCAAGCAACTTCAGCCAAGCCAAACACAAGCTCCTAACCAACTACTTATCTTACAAACAGCCACAAAGCCACCCCATTATCACTTTATTATTTTGCCATCCTACAGGTTCATCCTGCAACCCCTATTATCACTTTATTTTATGGATACGCCAGTAGCCTGTCTACTTGCCTAACCTGAGTAATCAAGTTGGCCTTTGGGACAAACAATCTACCAATTACTGATTTTTAATTCGGTTTGGTTTCTTTTGCTTGCTTTACCTTTTTGTTTCCATCCCTTTTGATGGTTTTCCTGCGAGACTTTGTCTAGATGTCCTGCAATGACACAGTGGAGTTCAGTTTCTTGTCTATTTCACTATCAGGGAAGCAATAAGCAATTTTCAATTGAGGGGCAAGAGCATGACATTATACCGAAGCTTACAAGCCAAAAATGGGGCAATTGTTGGGGAAAATAATGAACCGGCTTTTCATCTTGGGATGTGAATAATTGTACAATGGTGGGAAAGGCTGGACTTGGAGTGCATAAGGCCCAAACTTGCTAGAATCAAACGAGCCCATGCCAAGCCACACCCCTCAATGAGGCAGCCTCCCCAGGCCCTGCTGCAAAGATGACTGAATCCAGACTTCATGACATTCTAATGCTCGAGTTGATCCCAAGACCAGATAGCATCTCGAGAGCTAAGAGGTCCCTTCGGCCAAATGTTCCGAAACAATTCATCTCTGCAGCTGAAACATTGGAAACGAAGAGCAAGCAGCACAGGTTCAACCGTTTGGTGGTGGCAGGGGATTTGGCAATGCATATGGAGAGCATTCATGGTCAAGTGGAGCTCGGTGAAGAGGGTTCCATCGGTCAAAGATAATGCGTCCTCCTCGGCCAATCCTCCCATGGAAGCGATATGGAGGCGCTACTGAACCATTCTCGATTGGTGGATCTGGTGGCTGCACAATGCCGGAAGCAGCTAGCTTGCTTGGGTCCACGCCTCGCGTGAATAACAATACCGGCTCATCTGGATCCTGCATTGACATCAAATATAATGAAAGGCAACATAAAATTGTGATAAAAATGAACTAAAAGAATCGACAATGTAGTCTACCATTGAGTTCAATACATCAGAAGCCCCCAATTTTTGAGGATGGCATTTTCTTTTTTTCTTTTTTTTTCTCACAAGACAAACTACTTCTTAGACAACAAACAGAAACTGCATCCGAGCAACTTTTGAAACTTCGTTGAAAACATGTCGTGGAACAATGGAGAAACATTGATAGAAGGTAGCATACCATCTTATGTAGCCATCCATTTCGCAGAGGCCCCCGTTTCAAATCTTGCCTCATGCGACCTGCAGGGACCATCGCCATCTTGGAATCAGCAGGCTGCAAATGAACAGCAGTGGGCCAAGCATGTGGACGACCATTTGTTGTGTCATCTGAGTCCATAAGATCATCTTCGCTTGAACCAAACTTGCATGGGGCTGGAATGAAGCCTGGCAATGCTGTCCTATCTTCAACAAGCTGTGCCTCATGCTGAAAAATAGTTTGAAGTCACTATCAAACTGGTACATTGATATAATCACAGCAAGCAGTAGCTTAGATATAATGTACATTCTCAACACATAATAAAGGCTAACCGAACCCTTGATCCACAGTGCAATTGGAATTTATTTTAAATTGGTTGAATTCTATCAGAAAACAATGTAAACACAAGCACAAAGCTGAAACCGTCGAAAAGGACAAAAGATCCATGTGTTGCGAGGCCACGCCACCTCTTTGCAATAGAGTCCACCATACTGATGGACTAGGAGCATAAGTAGAGGACATCCAACTTTTTCTGGCATTGTTGAAGACCTCATAGGAAATAACAAGATTCCTGATGGCCTAAATGTCCTTGCCATGATGATAATCTCATAATTCATTTGAGTGAAGCTCCACATTAAAAGTGAGTTACCTCTGAAATATTTACTAATCCATACCGTAAAGCAACCATAAAACCTTCAAACATATTTCTTGGCCCTAGATCAAATCATTCACAAGAATGAGAAACATTAATGTAATTCCATGGAACAGGCCTACAAGTATGCTCCCCCACCCCCTTACACACACCCCCCACACAACAAAAAGAAAAAAAGATTTCAGTCAGCAATGTTTGAAATTTGAACCACACACTTGGCACAAATACTAGTAGTCCTAGCACCTCAAATGCTTAGCACATCTCCACAAAAGTCTGTTTTACTAGTGCCTAAGGATGCTTTCGGCAGGCTCTCGACCTGATATAAACATAACCATCAAGTCTTGGCCCAGCTATTTGAAAGCTCTCAAACTGATACCAATTTCTCTTTAAATTGGGGCCAGTTCCCTACAATGAGAACGGTTAGTCCTAGAACCTGAAAGGTCAATTGATGAGGACACAAACCTACCATATTGGTCACATAATATAAGCTAATGTATATGGGAGGAACAAGCATAGCTTCCCCAAGCTTATGAAGAAGTTATGACTAAGAAAAGAGCAATGTCTGATATAGGAAATTGCACCCATCTGAAAGGCAGGAGTTATAAGCCAAAGATCCACTTCTTGTCTCCATCAAAGATTCCATGGATTTCAGTGTTATCTCGTACCATGTCTATGACATATTCTAACTTGCAACCCAACACCACTGTTTCCTTGGCTACAGTATCGATGAGCAGTATTGATAATGACTCATATAAGCAGATGCTATCCCATATTTTCCAATATATAAGTGTATCAATACAGGCAAAAATGAGTAGGCACGTGGTCTTGATACATGACTAAAATTGAACCTACCCAAAGCATGTTAGTCTCTTTGGGTTGGTTGTATTAGTTATTAGCTAACATCATTCTCCTTGCTGGATCATATATAAGTAATCTATCCCTCCAAATATTATAAGGAGGCTTAGATCATAACTGCAATCTGGATCATTTTAACTGATATAAATGCAATACAACCTCTCAAATAGCTATTTGGATTTAAAAACTCCCCGACCATCATATATTTAAGCAGTGTTGCATAGATATGGGCACAAGAATCAGATTTCGACATGTGTCCAAGTATCTGGCTCAGCAGGAGGGAAAAAGAAGAGATGGAGAATAATTTTAATTAAAAACATATATTAAAACAATGCATAAAAGAAAACATCATATGTTAAGGTTTTCTAATGTGTATGTTTCTCATCCAAAATTCCAACATGAACTTAAGGACTTTCTGGAAATGATATTTTATAAAGTTATTTTAAAATTTACATTCTTGATCAATCTTAGAAATAATAAAAGTTAACATAAAGAATTTTTTTAATAAGTATCCAAGTATCTGACACATTTCTAATTCAGGTATGTATTTGAAACGGGTTCTAGGAGATGGATGTTAATGTCCATGTAACATAGTTTTTTAGTTAAAGACCAATAATTACTTCATATTAGGAAACAATAAAGCTCCGCGGGGGGAGTAACTAGATATAAAAATGGAAATTTGCTAAGAATATTTGCTAGAAGGAACAAGCAAGAAATATTTTGATGATAGAGCAAGGTGAAAGGGATTATAAGTTGACAACCATCTTAATGGAAATAGGAGATCACATCAATGTTTGGAACCTGTTGATCCAGCAAACCCATGGTGGCTGAGTTGCAGGATTCCAGTTCCATTGCAGTTCAAACATGGTTACCAGACCCAAGCACCATATAAGGGAACTCTCTTTCCCTTCCTATTTTGATCTAATTCCTCGTACCAAATACCTTTTGCCTTATTGTTTCAAACTAGAAGGGGACAAGAGAGTGGAAGAAGAGGATCTAGCTGATCCTTCTCTTCATGAATTTTATGGCCCCAAAGCATGGCGGGCTTCATTGATTGGGACACCACTAGAGCAGGCTGAAGCAAGAGAAAGCTCCAAAGGGAACAAGGCAGAGAATCTATGAGAGGAGCATGCCTGAAAACACAGATGGGAAAGAAACCAGTGTTAGGGCAGATATATAAGGATTATTGTAAAATAATCATATAATCTGGTCCAACATTTGAATTGGATGGTTCAAATAGTTTGAGCAGTTGAACTGTCAGCTTCAAAGGGTTAGAATGGTTTTTATATTTTACTAATTAGGGTCCCATTTTGTTTTCAGGTGATGGGCCAAATGTGCCAACCCGTATGACCTGAACGGGTCTCTATGCTAGGCTGTATATAATCAACAAGAATTACTATAACTGAAGGAGTCTGGCCCTTACTGTTGTACTTGAAAGCCTGTGTTGCTGAACAGAGCTTCAGAGTCATATCAGGACATGTAGTCTTAGTTATATACTAACAGATGTCAATTAGTAAGCTGATTGTCTACGCAAAGTCCTACCGGCATCAAGATCCATTAGAAGAGATGATATCTACTCCTTTTCAATTACTTGATGAAGTCCTCAGGTACTTAAATGAACATGAAGTAAAATGAACCTAAGTAGCCTAATAATCATTTTTTGCCCTTTTTTTTGTGAGCCGAGTATTTGTCTTCAAATATCTGCATATAACTTCCACTCTAAACTAACCATGCCGCCCAAAGATAACCTCCAAGGTATCCAAAGATAACCACTTCACTCTTGTCTCTTGATGAATTAAGAACCTCAAAATCTATTATCTCATCTTACAATATAACAAAAGATCAATAACTGATTCCTTGTCTTCTCCTTGAATACGGTGGTAAATAGAAGTTAAAGGATGATGAGACATTTAGGGTGATACATCTAAGAGCTGTCACTCATGAATGATGGCCTAATACATATTTTGAAAGAAAATCCTCAAAGGGAAACTTCACGGTGTCAGAACTTCATTTCTTCCAACTTGACATACTAAATAAAAATAATTAAAGATAGATATTTCATTGCAATATGCATTATAGCAAGACTACCAATAAGCTTAAGCTACAAATGGACTTGGCAACAGATTTTCCCTGCCAAATCTGCACCTTGGTGATACTACAAAAATGTATAACAAGTGAAGTCTCCAGGTGGAGTCTCCAAGAATAGCTGACACAAGAACCAACCTGATGTCAACCTACTGGAGCAACTTCCACCACCTCAACATTGATGATATTATTCGGAATGTAAATTGAGCATTAGAAGACTTGCAGACTTTCATCTTGTTAGTAATCACTGCACCTACATGTCCTGAAGGCATTCAAAGTAGTTCATTAAAATAATATATGAAAGATGATACCACCCCAACCACCCACACATGCGCAGGAGAGAAAACAGGATCATGCAAACACCACTTTCCTACAGGCCAAGTTTCACCACAGGCAAATTCGAAAGGAACTCCCAAAATACACATGGCATTGATTTCTTTGGAACTTTAGTTCTCCAATGGTCAGAAAACTGCATCTTTTACATGAAATATTCATTTAGACTCCCTTACTTTCCTCTCAAATTCAAAGTTATTTGGAAAAAATGTTCCAATCCCAGGCCCTTAATTTTCCAACACAGAGCCTTCCCATTGACAGACATATCTAAGACACTCCAACAATATCTAGTTCACAGCCCTTTCAAGATCTTCTCTTTATTGTGATAATGGTGATTTTCGAAAAACAAGGTCAACAATATATATGACTCGATTATGTGAAGAAAACTGGTTCCCAAATATGTGTCACATAAAGAAGCCTGACGTTATAAGAAAAGACAATATAAGAGGATTCAATCTTTAAAAAGTTGTCTTGATAACATCATGTCTTACTCATGCTTTCCAAATACTGAATTTATCTACATTCTAGTGAGGTCTCGAAATCCCCATAAGTTCCCTTTGTAATGTAATATGGTGACAATGACAAAAGTTTGGTAAAACCAGAGTCCAAGTATACATCCACCAAAGCACCAAATAAATATCTCGTAAAGCTTTTGTTTCTCCCATTTAACTTCTCCAACAAAGTATGCCTCCTTTCAAAAACCGATCTTCCCGTACTTCACTTTCCTAACAGTAGTTCATGAGAATGGTGACTTATGCAGTCCATGGTAATACATAATACATAAAATAAAGTTTCTAAAACTTGTCACCATCTCATTGAAAGATACACTGGGGGTTGACCACCCGGCATCCACTATAACTCAAACCAAATGATACAGAACATAGGTTTTGGATCCGAAAAATTGGTTCAGTAAACTGTGGTTGGGATTGAAAAATCAGACCAGAGACCTTACCTAATCAGCTTCAGTAAAGCTGTACAGGCCAAAACAACCCAAGACCTAGCCTGATCATTTCATATCATGTGTGTGTCTTCCCATGTAAACAGTTCAATATTTCTCTCCTCATTTACTCATCTAAATTTCGAAATGACTCCGATCACCTTACCTCTCTGAAAAGCGTCCTAGGGTTCTTCCCTTCCTCTTGCAATGAATGTGGAAATTATGTGCAAGTGAATGTTGGTGCTGCGAATAAGAGGATACCAATTAGTGGTGACTCATTCTCTCCCTCAGCAACTGGTTGAGTCCCCTATTGGATTTGTGTCAATGGTTGTAAATTAGGTTTTGGTTTGGGTCTAGCTTTGGGTTTGGCACATCTAATTTGGGTTTGGGCATGATATGGCTGTATCTGATCCAAACATAACCAATTGCTACCCCACCTGAGACTCCTATTATTTCCATTTCAATGCTCAGAATGATATGCAAGGCATTTATTACTGAGTCTTAATATCCTTGAGACCTAATTATTCAAACATTAAGTGTCGATTCTACCTATATGTAATAGAATTGCAACTTTTTGGGACACCTGAGCCCATACTACCATCAATGCTACCAAGTAAATCGTGTCATTTAACCTTCAATTTAGGAATAAAAACTGAACAGAGGATCTTCCTTAGAATTGCATCAACAAATGTCTATCTAAAAAATAAAAATAAAAAGTGAAGAAGATATATAAAATAG
Source organism: Phoenix roebelenii (assembly GCA_025769935.1). Classification (NCBI taxonomy): domain Eukaryota; kingdom Viridiplantae; phylum Streptophyta; class Magnoliopsida; order Arecales; family Arecaceae; genus Phoenix; species Phoenix roebelenii. The sequence continues at coordinate 8,105,049 of JAOXJJ010000001.1, forward strand.
ATATTTATTCCACCATCAAAAGGATTACTAAACACATAAACATCACCACATAATAATCTCACTGTGGCCAGCCATGATTCTAATAGAAATATGACATGATTTGGTTCTGACATAGTGACCTATTGGTTAAGGCAAATACATAAAAAAAAGTCCACTAGTGGCACCATACTTACGATATATATATATATGCCTGGTCGCTCCAAAATTCTCAGGACTTTAGTTTATGCTATCTTGTTAGTCAGTTGTGAATTTTCTTATACTCACCAAACTTCTTGATGCAGGACTCCAAAACAGTTGATTACAAAAAGTGTTTTAAGTGATGTAACCAACAAGAATTACTAAGAGATAACAATGCAAACAAATTATAATAGAATTTTCTGAGTGAAAATCTTATACTAGAAATAGCAAACAAACACGAAAGACAGGAATACAACATTAGGACCTACCTTGTACTTCAATTGAATGCGTTGAAGGCTGACCTCACACTCCATCACCTCTCGCTTCTTCTCTTCCCTCTGAAAATAAATATGTCAGAATATGAATCCTCTTGATCTTCAAAAGCCATTGGATAAAAATTTAAATTCTGAGGTGTAAATAAGTGTTTGCAGTAAGAAACCTTAATCAAAGCCTCCAATACTGTTTTGGCCTGGTCTAAGTTACGTCTAACCTGAAACAGATTAAATTTCAATTCAAGGATGGTGAGCATCACAACTAACATCATTTAAAATTTTCAAGGAACTGCACCAGAACACAACTTCTTTCTGTGAAAAAATGAAATAATTAATGAGAAGAATGTATTACTGATCTTAAGGTAAAGCAGAAGATCCTAAAAGGCTCATCTCTTAGTCATCTATATTTATATGTAGAGCTGGACGAAAATAATAATGTCTAACATCCAATGAAGCCAACAGTCCATTTATAGATATCACAAGTAATATACACGAATGGCACCAAGATTGTGGGTGAACTCTACAAAAAGATGCAATTTGTTGATAGTGGAAAGGCAAAGGGTGAGTCGTACATTGCTATTCCATGCTTTAAGAGCATAGTTTGTCTCTGTTAAATTTGTTGCATCTTGAGATACTTATTGGTAGATGTCATGATGCCTAGAAAGTTAATTAGTCATGCTTCATATCCACCTACTTATAGGTAGATAAGGAAATAAAAAAAACTTTAACAAATCTATCACATGGCATAAAATAAATCCATGCTATGCGATAAGTTTCTAACACAGGATGGAGATGTATATATTCAACAAGTTGTAATTCCACATGCCATAGTCCTAAGATGGTATATGACTTGACTCTTAGTAGTGTACTGCACCCATGGTCTGCCGTACCGGTCCGGCCTAAGACCGGTACCGGATCAGCGTGGAATCCGGTACCGGTAGTTTATTATTGAAGAACCGGTACGGGACCGGTACGGAACCGGTTCGGACCGGTACGCCACTGGTTTCGGACCGGTACGGGACCGATTTCGTACCGGTACGGGACCGGTTTCGGACCGGTACGAGATCGGTTTCGTACCGGTACGGAACCGGTGTCGTACCGGTCCGGGCCGCCACCGGTACGCCGACCAGTACCGGTACGGCGGACCTTGATTGCACCATTCCTCATCTTGGAGGATCCAGTGGCAAAGCAGAGGTCATAGATAAGCAGATAAGAGATCAACATAAGGTCCAAAATGCTAAGCATGGAGTTGTGACAGATTAAAAACCCGCCGTAGTCAGTGCTTAAATTTGGAAATAATAATTAGATATTCTAACCCATTGACATGCATCACATAAGGAAAATAAAAACAATTACAATCAAGACCACTCCATGTGAAGATAGACTTCTTATCATCAAGCACTAGGTTTCTTGTGCATGAAATACGTCTACAATAAGGATTTAAGCTCAAAGACAAGTCACCAAACTGGGGAGGGTGATGCAAATCGGATCGTCATTAATTTCCACAAGAAAAATGCACATAAGAACCAATTTACAGAACTAACCAACCATTTTGCCATGCTGCAAACAAGAGCACCTGTCAGCACCGAGAAGATTTTGCAGTCTCAACAAAATAAAAAATTCCTAGTTTATTTTTGAAATATATGTTGTGCCTACGAATATTTTGCATGGTAGTCTATTAGAAATTGGATGCAATTCTTATAGTTAAACACCAGGTTTGGTGTTCTTTTCTTGAACTAAGATTATATACAGATAGGTCAGACAGAATTGAATTTCTTTTCCTCAATTCAAAAAACTTCATAAGCGAACTCCCATCCATTTCCCTTTCCACACATCACAATGTCAATATTATCCATTTTATTTTAAGTTTCTATACATAGATGAATCTTTAGCTGTCTGAATGATTATCCAACTACTCCTATACATTTGAATTATCCATAGATTGTTTGATAATTTCTAATTTTAAGAATAATTGTTCTTATTTATGACATAATCAGGTATTACAATTTTATGATGTTATTGTTGTTGCTAGTAGTGGTGGATAAACTATTATTTGTTATTATTGCCTTTCCAGTCTACTTATAGCAATAATCCAAGTTATATATTTCACTTTTTTTTAATCTTCAGTCTTCTTATAATAGTTATCAAAGTTATATCCAAATTTAATTCAATTTTTCTGAACATTGAAATTGAATCAGTAATTACACCACCTGCAAGCTAAACACATGACACAACTCCCTTCTCTCTCTCTCTCTCACTCTCTCTCGCTCGCTCGCACGCACGCACGCATACAACACTAACTAAACTCGAGACCAGCATATGTGATGCACATGAGAAGACGGTGTAGGCACACACATGACACACAGAGCAACTGCATGCAATATATAACTGAACTAGGAGTCCAGCAAATGCGATGCTTATTAGAGGACAGTATAGGCAGCTGTAATCTTCTAATCTAGTAGATATTTTTATTTGTCATAAGATAGGGAAGGCAACATACAAAACCACCCATCCTCTTGACTAGGCGATTTTTCAGGTTTAATTTCCTTCACACATTGAAATCCACAGGACCTGTGAAAATCACTTTAAAAAAGATGCAAAGACCTCAAAGTCCACAAGCATCTGGAAGATCCATTTCATTCTTCCTACTCAACATTCGGATCACATGAAATAGGAATGTTGCCGCCATCTTAGAGATAACAAGATCTTTAATGACCTTTGTTACACTATCCGATGCGGAGGGCCAACCAAGGCATTATCCATCAAACTTTGAGGAATGCTTAATCTCTCAACTTGACATGGAATCATTCCTTGAAAGAAACGTTTAGACAAGAGAAGGACCTGCCACAAAACACCGAAGGCAAGTTGACAGATAGGAATCTCGTATTGCCAATCATGTTATTTAAGATTATGCATCCAAGAAGGAGAAGGTCCTCTTCTAAATGCAAGGGTTAACTTTAGCATAGAACTACCTCAGAAGTGTTTCTTCTGATGAACTTTTGTAATATCAATGTAGATAAATATCTAAATTTCCTTTAAAAGCGGTTGACATTTTTCTACTTTCTACCCATCAAACAAGTACATAGCATCAGAAATATGAAAAGATACTTCATCAAAAATCTTCTACACCCAAACTGAATGCATTAGTATACTAATAGGCTGCAATCAAACTTTTTTAAGCAACCCTTTCTTTCATAGAGGACTAATAGAAGGTTACATTCATATAATAAACAAAACTGCCGATTATCCTCCTACATAACGGCATACCAGATGCCGTCTAAAAGACCAAACTCTACAACCCAAATTTCGGCCACCAATTGTTGACAAAAGACATAGATGTTAATTGTTATCTGACAATATGCTCCAAAGTCGATACACAAATTTTAAATGATATGTGATAGATTACTCTAGAGACAAACAGTAATACTTTATGTAACCTTTCAAAGCTAAACTTTGAACATAAACCAACTAAAAAGAAGCTTCTTTACCCAGTGGAGAAAGATACAGAAAAGGGCATAGAAAGCAATGGGTATCAAATGCATATGAACTTCAACAAAAAGTTAAATAAATAAATATAGGCCCAGATCAATGGACAGAAAGCAGGTTCCTTCTTCCTCTAACTGACATTTTTATTATTTAAATTCATTTCATCTTAGAACCCCACCCCAAAGGAAGCAACCCTCAAGAGGGGAAAAACCTGCATTTACAAGGAAGAATCATCCAGACTTCGTCTATGTAGAAAAGTATGTTACCCTAAGTGAATTGATATATGAAGTGAAAAGGAACAAGGACCTCACCTGGCGAATTTTTTCAAATGACTGAACATTATTCTCTCTCCTTTGTATCTGAAAAACGAAAAAGAGAAAAGATCAGACTGGCCACAGAAAATAAATTATTGCCCTTGATTAAAAAAAATGGTTGAAACACAAAGATGCTTTTAGCACTTCTCATAAAGTCAATAAGCATTTACAATAATATTCAAACTATAGCACCTACCCTTCTTGTGTGAAGACGGTGCACCTTTTCCCTAGGTCTGAACACATTGTAAGGATTTGTATCATTAACTGGTGGAGGAGGCTGTGCAAGCACAAAAAATACAGGCATCATCAGGCCAGCTGAATCTTTTTCAGAAGGTGGTTATGCTACAAGATCACCACAGGAGCGAAATAAGAATTTAAATCTTAACCAACTTGGTCAGCTGAACAGAACACCATGGAATAGAATGGAGAATACAGTAATTTAATTCATTCTTGTTAACTTCATGTTTTATGCAGCTTTCTCATCTCAAAAATACAAATGGAATATTTTTATCAGAGATTTAAAAACAGCAAAGCTACAGAGAAAGGAAAAAGAAACTAGAGCAGCAACGCTAACATATCTAGCAAACCAGAATAAGCATTAAATATGTACTTTAAGACCATGAAAAAGCAAATGCAATTCCACTAGCACACTTGATGATATTGATGGAGAAAAGGTAGAATTAAATATACATCTCTGCATAAACCTATGCAGGCTTCAACAAAAAGGTATTCTTGTAGAATATTTATTTCATTTTTTTATGTAATCAGTGTCCGAGCAACATTTTCAGAATTTTAAGATTCTTGATAGCACCGATCCTTTTAAACAAAGTAAATCTGTATTAGAACACATTCAAATAAAAAAATGGTGTTTAATATTCCATCATTCAGATAAGCTATGTGAAAACAATGAGCACAAAAAAATAAAGAAAGAAACTAGAGGCACAATAAATTTGAACAACAAGAATATTGGCTACTCCATCTAATGCTATACATCACTAAAAGATAGTTTTAGAAAAGGAATGATAATGAACAAATAAGAGTTATTTCATGAACTAGAGAATAGCAAAACAATATAACTTCATGTGCTAGGTTGATCAATCATACATGCATAGTCCACCTAACAAAAATGAACTGCTTTGATACATCTTACATCCAACAAGGTGATGGGCCTCACCTGCAAGCACCGCAGAATAGGTTTTTGCCATCGCTCTCGCTGATAAGACATAAATAAGCCATGCATGAGAATGGAAAGAAAGACAAGCGCTGAAAATTTAGCAAAATCAATATCTTCAGTAGAAAGAGACTATATAAAAGTTAATGCATTTGCAATTAACCATTCTAGGGTATGCTTGTAAAAAGATATCCACAATTGCAACAGAAAAAAAAATAAAAATTAGAAAAAATGAATTTATGAAGTTGACAATGAGATAATTTTTGTTGAAGAAACATGTTCATCAAGACTTCTCAGGGTTTTATAACATGAAATATACCTTTCCTTTCCAATAGTTATATACAGACTGGAAAACTGCAAATCTTACAGATAGAGATTGCAAAGCCTGCAAAATGAGGAAGCTATAAGCAATAGCAAAAAGATTATAGGACAAAATCCACAAATATAAAAGTTTCAAAACCAACAGAAAATTTGAGGTCTTATTATCATGCCACACAAGCAGCTGAATAAACACCTAAGATTAACTACCAGCTGAGTTTCTCATTCGTATGCATTCTTGAACTTGTTTCAAGAAAAAAAATGCATGCTGAGATAAAAAGTACAAGGAGAATCATCAAACTACTTTTGAGATCAATCAGTAAAAAATAACAATAAAGAAAACTAGGTCCTCCCAGCATCTGCAAATGGTAAATTGCATTCTCTTTGCTTATAAAAATGGATTATTCATTTCTCAAGATTTCAACATGTAATTTGTCCACAAACAAGAAATGATCGGAGATATGGATATGTAGCAAAAAATGCACATTATGAATGTATGCCAATGGAAGATTTAGCTAAGACATGTATCCTCTGAAGAGGTCATAGAGGCTTTAGTTCCATATATAGAAAACTGCAAAATTCCTATAAAATATTTTTACAGGATAAAGAACAATAGTCTTTTTGCCAAATAGTTGAATAAGGATGATTGATTGTGGTTAACTACCACATGTTCTGACAAAGACTCCAACGCTATAAATCCAAAAGTAACCATTTCTTTTGATAAGTTATCATAAGAGCCAGACTTTAGTAGTAGGTAGCAGTTTTAAAAACTTCTTATATATAGGTATCAGGCACAATGGATTGCTAGATTGCAATAACCAGAAAATATAATCAAGTGTGCATGGGATATGACCACTTTAACACGAAGCTTTTTTGGGTTAGAAAAATCATAGTGCTTCTCATACCAGACCAACCTAATGAAATGCAAATAGGGATCAGAAATGTGGCCAATATCATGAAGAATACCGTCTTACATTTAGAGCTTCTTAAAGAACAGAGAAACAAAAAACATCGTGCAAATTCAATTTATAGTTAGTACTGGAATGACATAAATGCTACTCCATAAAATTTAAAAGTGCATCACCTCAGCTGCAGCATCTAGCTTCAAAAGAACAGGAATAGGTGATACAAAGGTGGGCATTATAACTCCTGCTTTTTCTCGAATTTTGTGATCCAACACCTCCAACTTAAACAGAAGGGTCTCAAACCTGGATAAAAATGTATTTGCATGATCATTAGAACAAGGAATGGGAATATGTGATGGATAATCTACAAAAAAAAAAGCACATTCCTCACACCAAATATGTTGTGTGTGTAACAAATATTGCATTTCTAGCAATTAAGTACTGTCTCATTCTACAAACAAAATGAATGCTATTCGATAGAAGATGATGTCAAATTTTGTCTAAATTCATAAATCCCATCTATGAACAAGTGACATTGTTGAATTCATAAAACCAGCATGTTTCTGTGCAGCTATAATTCTTAAAAAGTGTTTCTATTGATTTATCAACAAATTCCATCCTGAAGACTTATTGCCAAAAGTGTACACATGATGAAAACAGGTGATTCTCGATGCATTAAAAAAATATGCAAATGGTCAGATTGCAATGTGAACCATATTGTACTATTACCTATCAACTGTAATACACCCATCAATTGACAAAGAAGCAAAAACATTCATAGATGTCAGCTAATAGTTAAAGCACAGAAAAGGTTATCTAGAAGGATTTAAAGAGCAGATGCCAATATTGTCATAAAATGTGGATATCTCGTTGACAAACTCATCATTTTAGAAGCATAATCTAACAATGCTTAATATGTAGGATTTCACTCCATCTTTATTTATAGAAATTATTAATTTTATACATAAAAGGTAGTTCTTTTCCTTTCTTCCAATGGTGGGAAGGTGAGTAGCACCACTTGAGCATGCAAACTCCTCTTCATCCCATTTATCACATAACTATTTAACTAAGTTCTTTAGCAAAATCTTGAGACCTTGATCATTTAATTTGATTTAATGACAAATAAAGGTTAACTGGAGCAAAAAGGTAGTACAAATATAATCCAAATCAACCAAACTTCAGTTTGCACTACTTATGGATCATGGAATCTATTTCAGGCTGGACTTGAGTCAGAAATGGGTTACACTGGGTAAGAGTCATGATCATTTAGGGATCATTACTATAATATCTCATCTAGGTCAGACAGCAGCCTTTGTTATGTGCTAATAGTTGTTAGTCAACTAAGTAGTTTTCAGGCATTCGATGCCATCCAACAACTGGCATAATATTGTAAAAAAAACTACCTTATGAAGAGTCTAATTCTAGAACTAAATTTTTCATATAGCTTCTTCCATCCATGATGGCCTTTCACACCTCCTCTACTATTTTTTACCTTATCCGCTGACTATAAGCCTCAAATGCTAGTTCAAAAAAAGAAGTTCAGAGAGAAGTAAAAGGAGTTGTTTCATGCTTAAAGGAGCTCATATGAAGAAAATAGTGAGTTTTAAACAACAGAAAGAAAAATTTCATTAAGAAAAAAATGCTATTGATTATCTATAATTAACTAAAATGCAAATATTTATATCATGATTTGAGGTCTGACAATTGGCTACTAGAAATACACTTCTAAACACAATGCAATAAGACATATAAAAAATAAAATATCACTAACTCCACAACAAGATCTTTGGTCAATTTAGGTATAGAGTTTCAGTTTTACTTTTCAGGTGTAAGTATCTTTCTCTCGTTGTTAAACTCTTCAAGCCAGTCCTCATCCTCATTGTCCAAGTCGTACTCAACAAACTCACCAATCTCAGCCCTGGCTGCAAACGGTAATCAATGCTCAGAAAAAGGACCCTTGTGATGAAAATAACTTTGAAAACAGCATTAGTATCATACATCCTCTTGCACGTAAATACGATGTTGGTTGTGTAAAGGTGCGAGCATAATCTCTTTCATATGTCGCCACAATACTAAATTGTGGAGTGGGTATCTCTTGAGAACTTTTCTTTCCAGGAGTTGGATGCACCTGCTAAAAGCAATATTATCATATCAGATAGTCAATCTATCAGATCATATGTGCATTTACCACATTTTGACTATGTAGAGATTTCATTACAAGTATCAAGCATGTGACTGCATGATATCTAAAAGACAACATTTAATAGCAGAATGGATCACTGCTACAAATCAAAGATAATATAAACATCACCTTCAGGCAATTTTAGAGGTTCATATATACATATCATAGTCACATGTAAAAACAAGGAAAACTGAAAATGGCTAAATCAAACAAGATGCACAGAGAAATGGAAAGGCAAATGTAAAGGTAAAGGCAAGACATATTCACCACAAATAACATTCAGTTGGAAAGTTAGTAAGCATTTCAAGCTAAAGCAAATTAAAAAAAGGGTAGAGTTATTAAGGGCCTTAAGGCTATAACTTAGTTTTCTAAGAAAAGATGATGAAGAAGAAGATGCAAACCAGAAATTAAAATTTAAAAGATTTACTGAAAATAAAGCCTCTTCTCAAAAACTAAAAAGAAAAGAAAGAAAGAAACCCTTCTTCCAACATGTCTACTGGTGTTAGCGGAAGATAATAGAAAATAACAAAAAAGATATGAAAGCCCTATTATGATAAGCAAATGTCAAAAGAACATCATTTCCTGCCAATCGATCAACAATGCAATGGGAAGATCATGAAATGTGATTATATGACACTGGAAAACAACTGATGCCCTACCAGATCCCATCATTCCTGTCCTTTACATGTCCAATCTCTAAAGAACCCATCCTCGATTATCACAAGTATTTCAAGACTTTGTCCCTCACGCCCATATACTATCACACACTGGGTGAATGTTTTTTTCTTGCTCAACCTCATTCCCCATTCAATACAGAGATAATTTAAGTACACCACTACAATGTCTCTCCAATACCAGAGACACAGTTGACCCCAGAGTTGGCCATCACAATTCAAACAAAGGGTTTAAGTCACTTGTTACGATGGTTGCGATGCCATTAAAGCAAACCAAGCATCAACACCAAACTCCAAGCCCCGAATTCAAGAACAACAGTCAAGTAGGGAGCAGCATTACCTCATTGTCAGTGTCAGAAGCAAGCCGGAGCAGCTGGGAGTTGCGGGTGGACGCGGCGGTTGCAGGTACATCATCATCCTCAAAGTCCTTGATGGATTTGACGATTGGAAGCTTCTTGTGGATGTCAAGGGGACGAGGCCTAAATGACAGCCTACTCATGTCCACTTCATCTCCCTTCGGATACCAACCTCGCTCCACTGCTCAGGCCGCCGCCGCCAGCACCTCCATTGCAGCACTAGACTCGTAACCAATCGCCAAGACTAAATTCACCACGCGATACCGACTCCAAAACCCACTTCGAACCGCTCACAAGCATCCAACTTCCCTGCGAGCACGAGGGCTCGCCATTCACAACATCTTCCGATAGAACAGAGCCCACCAGCTTCAATGCAACACGACGCAGTTCAAACAACAGGCTCGAAACAACGGAAACCCTAGAAGACCGACTCAGAAAACTTCGAACCCAATTGGAGAAAGGGGCGAACAGGGCGGAAATACATGAGGTTTCTCCTATCCAATGATGCCCTAGTTTCGAACGAACCAAGACAGCAACCACCAAGGCGCCACCTTTTCGAAAAAAAATCTCCACTCCCCGAGCCGAAAAACGGGCCACGAGGCGGCGAGACGGGATTCCGGGAAGAATTCGACGAGGGTTTTCGACCCGGACCCGTCGCCGGAATCGGGCGAGTTAGGGCACGGGATCTCGCGGGGAGGGGACAGGCGTTGGGGGAGGGGGGCGTTCGGATGCGTGGGAAAAGAGCTCGGATGGATTCAAAATCCGCGCGGAACGACGGGAGAAGACGGGGATTCGTTAGGGTTTTGGGCGGAGGTCTAGGGTTTGAAAGAGAGAAAAAAAGGGAGGGAAGGGAAGCGAAGGAAGGGCAGAGACGCGAGAGGAAGAGAGAGAGAGGGGAGAGGGGCTGGGCCGGTGGCGCTCTCTTTCTTTTCGCTCGCTGGCTCGACTACTCGAACGCCAATGCCCGAGCTTACGAATTGGTTACAAAACAGACCATTATGCGTCGTAGATACTGGCTAGCTGAAAGAGGACGTAATTTATAGGGGTGGAAGTGTTGACTCCATGCCTCCAAAAAAAAAAAAAAAAATCTTATGATTATTTTTTAAAAATTTGGATTAACTTTGCTTGTTTGAGTTTTTAGACAACTTAAGTAGTCTTGTTTTTTTTTTTTTTTTGCAGATATAAGTTAAGTTTAAAGGAATCATCATTCTCTCTATTTCATATAAATACCTTAAAAATGATAGTCAATTGTTATTTTGAAATCTAAGTTTGGAGTTGATTTATTATCGCTTGGCTGGTGTATCTAATGCTGATCTACGACATAATCTTGAAGGAAGGTTAGATACTTAGAACTACCTGTACACGTAGGGTTTGCAATTTTTTGACTTGCATGCCACAGGAATGGTGCATGTCTTTTTAATATGGGCCCCACTTATATTAAAGGTGGTCGCATGTACAAGTACGAGTCAAGAGTGGTTTTAAGCCTCGTGTTAGCGAGATTAATAGTCATTTCATGGGTATATATTTCATTTCAAAACTTTGCTATCACATATTGTTTAGGTCCAATGTGATAGTCCTGCTTTCCGATATCTCTTAATCATTTTTTGAAACACAGAATTAGAAGCATTGACTGAGATCTTAAGGGAAACATCAATGAGAAGTAGTCCGAGTTTTAGGCTCGCTAAGCTCAATAGTTGCAAGAAGGTCAATGACTTGAGTGCCCTCTCAGTACATATGAGAAACTAAAAAATGAATGAGTGAGAATTTGTCACATTAGGAGAATATTGTGAGGCTAAAGGTAATTTAAATCTCTCTTGTTAGAAATCCTTGTAATAGTTATTATCGGATCACCTTCAACCCAAAATTTAATGTAGACTCGAAAGTAACTGATGGCCAAATGAATGACCAACCATGTTAGCCATAGCTTAATAATATCTAATAGAAGCCTTCCATAAAGAGCTGGCTCCAACTGCTATGGTATGCTCGCATTGATTTTGCATCACAAGCCCATAATTGGGTGGTTACTATTCAAGATAAACTCTAAATTGCCCTTAATAGATAAAACTAATTCCATGTTTCAAATAAAAGTATTATCGTGTGCGGCAATACTTTTATCGATAATATTATCGATTATTTTGGATTTTTCCTTGGATCCCTCCTGATTTTCTTCTAGTGCTTTACAATATCGCGATGAAGGAATATTATTTTTCATAATTTAAGGTACTTGTGCTTAACTAATAGGTGGTTGATCTAATTAAATGCTAAAGATGAGGGATAAGATGGTGGCATTTATGATCACTGGAATACAAATGGATACCTTATTTGATATAATGGCAATATGTGCAGTCCTTGAAAGCTGTAGATGTTTTGATGGTTTACTTGTGATGTTATAAAGTTTACAAAGGTTTTTGTGTTGATTTAACTCAACAAATTTGGTCAAATTTATTTTATAATTAATATCCGAATGAAGATTGAAACATACCATCAGGTCATGTTTGCTTACATCTTAACTTGGGATTGAGAGCAATATTTACAGCGGATCCATGCATTTTTGCCAATATCAATGAAAATCCCTTTTTAGAAAAAGACATTCGAACCTAGAATGCAAATCCACGCAATATTATAAATTATACTCCTCACCATGGAAAATGTTGATAACAAAATGTTTCAGGATTATGGACATGAAATTGATAATAGATCATATTATGTGTATATAGTTTATTATATATACTTTTTATGTTTAAATATTCTAGTGCTCGGTAGGTAGGCGCAAAGCATCGTCCTTGCGATATCTATTCATGCCAATTTCGAGTAACATATTTGACTGAAAAAAGTAGATAGGTCATGACTTTGTAATGATGACTATTAGATTCCTTATATCATCCTTCCCAAACATTGTCTAGTTTGAATGGTACGTGGGAATATTCTAAGAAGTAAAAAAGAATTATTTAAATAAAACAGATACTCTTTGACCTTTGGAGCAAAAATTATCACCTCCAATGTCTTAAACCAATAAAATGTTTCGGTTAATGGCCCGTTATAATGACTCCCATCCGAAATAAATCTAGTAGCATGAAATGGACATTACATTTTATTGAGAGAAGCAACGAGTTGCGCAAAATCTGATCAAAATTGATGCATGACATATGCATTATTGCGTTGAGACCATCTAGATCATTTGTTTTTCTTTATCATTTTTCTTTTTGTATGACGAAACTGTCGTGCATCTTTTCATCTATGCAAAAATATCTCAAAAAAAATAGTTTTAGCACATCATAGGACAAGCAACCACATATCATGCACACATCAAGACCAAAAGAGACTAATCTAGCAAGAAAAGTATTTGTCAACTATAAAATAAACCATCGTTTCAGCGTCTGATTCTTAAACAATAAAAATTAAAACACATAAATATTTTAAAGCAACAAAGCCCACGATGACCTTATCATCGATATATGGTTTTAAGATTTAATCCGAGTGTGGCTAATGCTTAGCGTATCAAGCTTAACCTTTTCATAAAATTATTTAAGTAAAACTCTAATATTAATTTGGTTATTGCCTACAACAGCTAAATAGATGTTGGTCTTAAGAAGCCGGTAGTTAATGTAGAACTAATTATATGCAATTACAAACATCGAAGGTAGAACGACGTCGAAAAGATTTATAAAAAGAGGCATAATGATGTATCCGAGTTTACTCATAATACTCTTGCAGCAACAAATTATAATGGTGAATACCTGATTGATTGCGTGGATGCCATAGGACAAGCATTGCCTTGAAGTTGGCAGTGCACATGAGAAACGTTCGTCATGCTGCAATATGGAAGCGAGTCTTGGTGGGGACCACTGTATCATCTTTTAGCTCGTTGCGTCTCTTTCCAACCAAGATGCTCTCATCCAATTATCAACTTCAGGGTCATCACTTTTGTCCTTTCATATACGATAAGAGCACTGGTCCCCTTGGACTTGTAACCTTGTAGCTCTGGATAAAGGCCAATTTTGATATGAACATTCAAATAATCTAATGTTTTAATCATCTTTCTTTGATCAATTACTAAACATATTGGAAATATTTTGCCATAGTTGGCTAACAAACCTACCTTTTAGGAGCCAAGAAACCAATCTCTATCTTCCCGAGACATAATTTTGTTATTGATAGTTTCAATCTAGAGTGCAAACATTCTACCCATTAGAATGCTGTATTTTTAATGTAATACTTCTAGGAGCGCGCCGAGCTAAAGACGAGTAAGTTCAGCTGCACATTTGGGCTATGCTGGATGGCCTAGCTTGAGCAGCAAACTAAGTAATGTTTGGGCTCCGCTTGATACTACAATTGCCTATCTGGAGTTTGAGTCGGGTCGAGACGAGAAATTTTAACGCTAGCTTAGCTTGAATCAGAGTCGAGGTAGCTCAAGCCTGGTGCCTCCAGCAGTGGGTAACACGGCCGGAGGCGACTAGTGGAAGATCGGCTAGCTATTGAGTTCCTCACCCCCGAGATTCTCCACCATCACCATCAATGCCCTCGACAGCTTCATCGATGTCATTGGTAGCCTCCTCTTGGGCGAGCTACACAACCACCGCCGAACCCAATCTCAGCACCCTTCTCACCACCGTCGGCAAGGTCAAGTTCTCACCATCTCCCTCGGCCGTGGCAGCAAAGTAGGAGGAGGAGTTGAAGGATAGGAAAAGGAGATGGGAGAGATGGAGGGAAAGTCTCCCATCTCCTTTGTTTCCAACAGAGGTGCGGGCCTGATTGTGATTACGTGGTTGGTGGATCATGAAGGGCCAATAAAAAAGACGTAAGTACGTAACGTAGAAGGTTACGGAGAATCCGCACTCCCTCACTCCACCCTTTGTACCTGAAGCGATCGACAAAACCTCCAGACATCATGATGTACAAAAATTTTGGCTGATAAAAATCCGAAATATTTGAAACCGCACGAGCTTCTTCAGCACGATGCACTAACGGTTTCCAAGGTGCCTTCAAGAAATTTATGATAAGCTTATGAAGCTATCCACATCAAGGTAGCAGATAGGATGGTTACCCAAAATCCAAAGAAAAAGTTGCTCAATACAAGCAGAAAGCATCGTTTGCCGAATCCATGCTCTCAACGAAGGGATGCACTTACCCGGCATTCTGAGCTCTAATACAATTCAGCTACACAGCTTGCACCTGTGATATCTCCGTCGACGAGGCTATTGTTCCTTCCAAGGCAGCTGATTGCAGGACATTGTGAGAACTCTCAGGAACTTCCGAGGTCATCCTCTGCATTGGAATATCGCTACCAGAATGGTTGCTCTTCTTATCCTTGTGACCGAACAATCCCAGACATGAAGAAAGACCGGGGCATGCCCTCTTGCGCTTTCTTGCACCCTCGGCCCAATGGTGCAGCGGCCAATGCAAACGTTCGGCCAAGATTGCTCGTTTAAACATGTCGCCCATCTGAGTTCAATGAATTCAATCCATGAGAACCAACTCAAAAGTCCCACCAGGAGGGAGACTTGCATTGCTGTAAAAAGAAAATGGATGTATGACTGACCTGTGAGACGATAGCATACAAAGGAAGAGTGCTGTAGCTGCAGAGGAGTTGAATGATCACTCTGTCAAATTAATCCATCTCAACATTAGTACCAGTGAACCGCTTTATCTATTTTGTGTAGGAATTAATTGATATTCTAAGAATGTCATCAGATCCAAGGGGCCCAGAGGGCAAAGACAGAGGAATACCCGAAGACAAGACGAGGGATGAGATAACCCACACTTTCCATGATGCAGGACTTGAATCCATACGTGGTCTAAAGATTGTAGGATGAATCAGCAGAAATACACACATTGCATCACATAGTCTGTCGCGGTTTACTTACCCAGATCCAGAAGAAAAATGCAATCTCAAAGGCATTCTGAAATAATATGAAATGAATCAAGTAAAGGACGATGTCAGGTCTATTGAACCAAAAATGTTCATCAGATGGCTTCACACGTGCTGCTCCTCCCTTGTCATCAGCAGGCATCGCCGCTAGATGAGCCAGCCGAGTAATAATGTGCTCCAGCTTTGCACCCACAACAAGCAGAAGCTGCAAATTCTCTGGAAAACTGCTCAGCTTCGGTTCGTAAACTAGATTCAACCTAATACAAGCTCAAGTTTCCAACTTCAAATTCAACAAATTCAATATATAATAATTAGCCTTTCAAGAAGCATGTTTTAGTTCTTCTAAAGTCTCAAGTCGACTCTTTTTTTTTCCCTCTGGCTGCAAGGTTTCAACACAACTTTGAATAATCATGATTTGAACCTCAGTAGGAATTATGAGTCCTTAAACTTCTTAGAATGCATTTATGCAGCACTGGTGCTGTTACAAGGCATGGTATACTTACAATAAGAGGCAGGAAAGACAACCAGAAGTACGTGTGCCATCCTGCATTAACAATTTAAACTAAAAGCATTAATTAAATGGCATCTCTGTGCCTTATGAATCGTAGAATCATTTTTGCATATAGTATCCCTCCAATAAACCGTATGCATGGATGAAAGATCATCTTTGGCTTTCATAGAGTGAGTTAGACATGGTGGTGTTTTGATTGGTTTCAACTACCAGCATTTTGTCACCATTTATACAAATGCTTAAATATAATAAGATCTTGTATCTTTCTTCGTAACTACCATGGATTTATAATGGATGTATGAGAAACTAAAATTGCTGCATAATTTACCTTTCTTTAATCTACAGCTTAACCTAATACAAATTCATACTGCCTTCTTCAAGTGTTAGGTTAGTTAAAGTCAAATCCAAGGATATAAGTTGAAGACATTAAACTGCAACACCGATTATAGGTCTTAATAAACTATACTATTTTCACTCTCAAATCCTTTATTATGTTGACAAGTAAACTAGATACAATTGCAGTGATCAAAAGTAGATTTTCCATGTTTGTGTACAGGTTTAACATTCAAAATATAGGAAAGTGAACATTTTAACAGCTACTTACACACTATTAGATAATGTGTTTACTATCTTTTGACCACCAAGCCAATACATAATTACACCAGAAAATACATATATGTTAAAATACATACATGTAATGAACATTACATTAACATGTATAGTTACTTAATAGTGGACTATGCTCTACCACACCTCACTTTGGTGGGTGGTCGAAGAAATTTGAAAGATGAGTGAATACACCGTGCACCACTCACAGATATGCAAAAAAATACCACTACTCCCAACATACCGTGCACATTCAATAACAGGAAGATGACAACAAAGAGCCATAGATACCAGCTGCATGAAAAGCAAGTTTCCAGTGAAAAGGTGTAAATGTGGCTAGACTTGGTAACAAGCCCAAAGGACTCAAGAAAAGATGAGAAATTATCAGTATGCATACCTTATGCCAACAACTCTCTTAAAATCATCCTCAAGAGCACGCATCATGTACTTGTGGAAATCAAAGTGCGGATGTGTAGGACAGTGACGCTGGAATTATACATAAAAGTTCATACAGTATCTGAGCATGTACAAGGTACAAGCATGGAGAAGAATAATAAAAATGTAAGAATTTCAAAATCCACAATGTCTAGCAGTGCTGCTCCTACCATGATGAATCCTTCTCTTAGTGCTCTGTAATCTGATTTAGTGACTGAGGCAGAAAACTGCTTGAAGAATGCAATCTACAACCAAATATGAGACAGAAGAACCGTTTCTCAAGATAAATGCACATTTGAGTTAATTAAGAATTTCAAATTCTATATGTAATCTCACCCAAAAAAAATCCTTATGTAATAAATTTATCTTTCCTAATTTATACCGCAAGCATAACATGAGTTCCATAACTTGGTTTGGACAGAACACATTGCAGATCAAGATAATACCAGAATATGTAAAAAGAGGGTTCACAGGAATGCTTTAATATTTCGTCACTTTCTTTACTATTTCCCAAACAATCTTACATCTGTTTAAACCCTTATGAAGCCATGCCCAGATAATGTTCACTGAAAAGGAATGTCGTTGATAAGAAGTCCCTGTCCACACTCACAGAAATTCATATATTTAGTGAATTTTTGCAATTGACGCAACACCCAGGTCTGCTTTATAAATGTGAAGTATTGTCTGATTGAGAGGCTAGTATTAGAAGAGGGACAGGATACGATATATGTTTTGATTTGATTTTATCCAATTTTAATAAAAAGAAAAGAGAAGAAATTCATGAAGCAAACCCAAGCAGGATAATGCTTGTATATTATGGTTATTGCTTTCTTGATGCATTTGCCCAAGGAACTAAAATCTTAGTTTTCATGATGAACATAAGAGAATTTTAAAGTCAAGATTCCACATAATACTACAAGGATCATCAAGACCTATTAGGGATAGCTTCCAAAGTTCCCCATAGAAATTTGAATTTCCAATACAAAGAAAATGATACTGATCTCGTACTAAATTTTATGAATTATTGGACCCATGTTTGAGGTTGTGACATCAAATTAACTACTCAATCCTACACATCAGAACTTGTTAAACTGAAAATATTAATCTGTATGTAAACAAAAAGCAAGTGGAGAAGCAATATCATCTGAGAGCAAAACCACCCTAACCTAAACAGAAGTGACTGATAAGCCATATAGGTTGCCACCAACATCAGTGAGAAAAGTTTAGTCATGATTTTCCACTTCCTGATAATTTGTATAATTGATAAAAGAGGAGTTTTCCCAACCAAAAAGTGGTAACAGACCGGCATGAAGAAACACAACAAAACTAAAGCAGAAGTCTTGCTTCAACTTCTCTAAACCCCAAGGGCCCTGGAGATGGATATCATTCGCTCCAATAAGAGTTTGAAAGGTAGACACGTTCTCTTGCAATGTCACACATGTCACTAGAGAAAGGTCGTCTTCCTTCGCTTGCCTAAAAGATTATGATATTGTCTTCCGCAGAAGCAGTCAATACATTCAATTCAAGCTATTCCAGTATTTCCCACACTAAGTTTTCCTCCGACTTCATTCCGGATCTTCACCCTAAAAGGCCCAAAACCACCAAATTCTAAGAGACCCTGTTGAAGAAAAGGAGTAAATTTGACCTTGAGCGTTGCAGTGGTGATCAACCAGTAAGAATTCATAAAGCCAGCTAATAGACAAGGCATGATATATGGTTATGTTTCAGAATATCTAGGAGCAGGGCTTCCAACTTGGGTTCGGGTAGCAGATGCTACTCAACTATCTGAATCTTACTCCAAATTTGACTCCAGCCAAGTTAAGCAGACATGATTCCTTAGAGAAACTAGAAAGCCATTCCCCTTGAAACTTCAATTTCGAGGCCAAGAGAGCAAGTTCTATTACTCTGTGTACCCTGTATCTCCTCAAAGTTAATTAAATTTCAGAGGTCCTCCCTTCAAGCTTTAGCCTCTAGCCACCTCATAATTATAAGATTAACATTTGAAGAATACCTAGTGAATTTCCTTCCAAAACCAACAAATGTGTCCGAAGTATTCTAGCCCACTCCCAATGGAAAAGAAGTTCTTTTTCCAATTTACCTTTCTCGAAGCCCATAAAATGAACATGCACGCAAGGTAATTCACTATATTTGACTTTTAACAGTGGTCACTATCTGGTCAAATTTTGATGAAATGAAACAACTCCCTACCACAGACTAAACTTGGCCTCATTATCACGAGCAGAATATTCTTTTTTCTTTTCAATACATGACATTATGCTGAAGTACACTACTATTCAGGATCATCCCACCACCTAGCTTAAGAAACATAGATAGTATTCAAATTCTTTACAAGAGCCATATATTCTCATTCCTCCATCTAACATTCTGGCATTGGATTCAAAGTTATACTGGCGATCTTTATACAGGACTGAAGTACCAGCAAATCATCCTGCACTCACACTGGCTACCCTCTGAAGATGAAAACAAGAACTCAAGGGCTTATCTCCTACAAACAAAACTGATATTGAAATAGACTTCCTGTTTACTGATGACACAGTGATTTAACCTGAAATTATCTATTTCAACATGTAGATAACTTTTGAAAAAGAGAATGGAAAAACAATTTACATCTTTTGCATCTCCATCCCCACTACATTCCAGCACCTGCGACAGTGATAACAGAGTCTGATGTTGTTCCCTCCCATCTCAAATTTCCACAATCACTTAATAAAAATAGTTGAATTCCATTTTTTGTGCTTCCCAGTACCTAATCATTCTACAGAAATCAGATATTACGCTCCCAATTGACCAGGTTAAAAAGAAATGCAATAGATCTTGAAGCTTCATCAAGTCCTCTAAGACAATATTAGGATACTTTAAATAGATATGAAATATCAAACTCCCTATATAAAATGGAAAAGCCTTGAGGCTGGCCCCAAGCGGCCAACTCCAAAAAGTGAAACCTCCCACTTTCTTGCATGCCCCACACATAAAGGGATTTAAGGTAAGTGTATATTCCTAATACTCATCGCATGCCGGAATGAAACAAAGAACATAATGACATGAAGAAAAGGAAAGAAACTCCTTGAAAACAAATCACTTATTTGTTTCCTTTGGTGTGCTTTTTTTTCGAAAAAAATATATGACAGATATTATGGAGAGATTAGATACCTTTCTAATTTCAGTTGTTGAAACTCGAAAGAGATTAGATTCCTTGCATCACGTATGCTGTTACTGAAGAAAATTATTATTTTTTTATCTGTTCCAACTTGAACTATTTTAAATTAATCTCAAATAAGATAATGAGGAACCATCTCTCAATCTTTCTCAAAGATTTCTCAGTGTAGGTCCCATTTCTCCACCCATTATAATTTAAAATAATGCTCGTCTAACTAACTATATCTCCAATCCTTGTTAACTGATATATTTAATAGAATCTCATTTAACTAAATATATCTCTAATCCGTATTAATCAATATCTTTGCTGAGAGAAAGAAGAGAACTGCACTATCAAAAACAGTACGATAGATATTAAATTACATAAATAGGAGAAAATCACAGTCATTCATATGTTCCAGCACATGCATTGCATGTGCAGAGATATAGTGGCTATAAAGCGTGAATGTGATGTGAATCTTTCTCTCTCCATCAATATAGACCTCCCCTTTTGTCCATCCTCCCTTTTGCTGGGTCAAAAATAGATGAGTAGAATACTCAAGAAAGACACTAGATGACAAAAGAAGCTCTATCATGCAACTCAACAATTTTGTTTGGTGCCAAATTTCCTCTCTTCATTTTCAACCCCACTAGAATATTTTATCTATGTTCGTGCAGGGTCCAACACCATTTCTAAGCATCATAGTATAAGGAAAATACTTCAGAGGTACTCCTTCAATACAAAAAGATGTGAAATGGACCATAAAGAGTGCACAAAGTAGGCCTAAAAGAACCAAAAAACCGTGCAAGATATTCTTCCCTCTTAACATGTGTCTAGTAAAAGTATTCTCATCATATAACGAAAACAGGAACTTAGGAAGAGTAGATCTTCTTGTCTCAATGCCCTTGAATGTTTAAAATAACCTTTTGAAGTTCAGCTCATATGGACATAAAGCAAGTACCGATCATCCAAGCTTTTCATCTCTCCATAAAGCTTATGGATAAATGACACTATCTCACTCCTCAATGCAACCTTCACTTGATAACAAAGTAATAAAAGAAGAAATTGCACCATCATCCACCCATCCCTTTTGGTGAAAGTCCTGTGCAACTTCCATCACCACAAAATTTTTGGAAAATACAAAAAAGAAAAAAAAACATGGAACTAGAAGCACTGGCTTTGTTATCTCCTTTCCAGGTTCAGTTGGTGCTTCTTCAACCTCCTCCTCCTCAAAAGTTTATCTCCACACCAAACTTAAGTTCTTAAGTGAACGAGAAAAATTGTCCAACTTCCAAATGACTCTTAACAGTTTTCTCTTTAAGATATAGATACTCAAGAAAAAAACAATATCCTTGCCCTATTCCTCAACCAATTTCCATTAACCTCTATTCATGTAAAACAGTTCCATTGTTTTTGAGCATCAGCCACCATATGGAAGTATTAACTGTTCCCATCTGACTATCTTCCTCAATCTGCAACAAGAAAATATCTACCCTTCAACTAATTTGGATTTCCTACTTTAGCAAGCTTCAATAGGCCCTTGCTATTTGCTTTATCCAATATATCACTACTAGCTATCACTTCAAGCAGCAATTTCAATTGATTCAATGTGCTAACATTTCCAAAAGGTTACTTTAAAGTCAAAATTAATGTCCATTCATGTAAAATTGGTTTGTGGAGAAAGGAAGCATCAGTAGCATTAGCACCAGAGGAAGAGAAAATATTTTGAAGTTCACACAGGCTGTAGCGGCCTGGTTAGAACAATGATTTGCGTTTTTAGTTAGGCATCCATGTCAGATCATTTCACAACCATGGCAAAACAGCTCATATGTGGATTTCGATTATGCATGGACCGTCATCCCAGTAGAAAATAACAAGAAATGATAAAATACTGCAGCATTGAAATTACTACAGAAAAGTGACTTACCAGCCAGCTTACAACTGCCGACTTCCTCCAAAATCCCATTGCACGCTCCTTGACAAACTCAAGGCGATGGTGATCTGGTGCTGTT
The DNA here is from genome assembly GCA_025769935.1 of Phoenix roebelenii. Classification (NCBI taxonomy): domain Eukaryota; kingdom Viridiplantae; phylum Streptophyta; class Magnoliopsida; order Arecales; family Arecaceae; genus Phoenix; species Phoenix roebelenii. Next base: position 8,127,494 of record JAOXJJ010000001.1, read on the forward strand.
GATTGTACAACAATATTACGATGCTAATATCAACAACAAAAGTCTGAAACAATTTACAAGGGCCATAAGCAAGACATAGGTCAAATTACGCTTCTCATGCTTGCTAATTTCTAGCTGAATTGCATCCTCCCAATGCTTCCAATGTCTAATCTGTAAACAGTATCACAAAATATTATAAGTTCCCCTCTTGTGCACGAACATTTATGTGCATGCCCATTCATGACAAGAAATAACTTTATAGCATGAATTTACCTTAGCTCCTCCAAGAACCATAGTAGTGGCACAGAACACAACATGAACAACTGCGAGAACGAAGATAAAGATGTGCAATTGGTGTAATGCTTCAAGGGACAACAGCGGAACCTTGCCCTGGAATTAGGGGATAAAAAAGGATACAATTAATATAGCCCATTATCATTAGACAAACTTCTTTAACTTGATCGACAAAAAGCAATTGACATTTGTCACACATACTCTTTTTTTTCTAGAAACAAAAACACGGGGGGTTGCTAACATCACAATATGAACCCTAGACCTCTCAGATGGAGAGAGGAATGCCAACTAGCTGAGACAAGAGTGGTCGGCGACACATGTACATATTTTTATGCATTATTTGATATATGTGGAGAGTTTTAATGTCAACAATTATAAAAATGAACCTTTGGTTACATTTGAAGGGCACACCAAAATGCTAAGGAACCTCTTATACATGCAATTGCCTCCTGTGACTTCTGCACTGGCAGCACAAATGATATTACTGCACATTTTCTTTCTTATGAGTAATTAGCAAGAGATGACACAACCAAATTATATCTGCTTCTGTATTCAACATTGTCACCACTGAACATATATTTCAACATTTTATATCTCACGATCCTTTTCAAAATGCTAACCAATATTGTGCAGATATAGTTAAATTAATTATAACTGATTGAGTGCCTGTGTACGACTAGCTTGGCTGAGGCATCAACAAATGCTCTCTTGGCCCTGACACCCCCCCCCCCCAACACACACACACACACACAACA
>JAOXJJ010000001.1:8133298-8173090 GCA_025769935.1 Phoenix roebelenii
TTGCAATCTATACAATCTTTTCTACAAGGTCAAGCCAATATCAATGCTCAAAATACTCGAAATTTTGAAGATATAAGAAATCAATTGTCAAATTTGACGACCGTCCTAAGTACTCAGGAGAAGGGTAAGCTTCCAGCTCAACCCCAACCTAACCCATAAGTGCATAGTGGTAATAATACGGCTCCTTCTAGTTCGCATACAGAGCACACAAAGAGCATCATGACTTTGCGTAATAGGAAAGTCATTGATCAGACTATCCCTTTGAGACCGCAGGTCACTTCTAATTCTGATGTGCCCAAAGCCGATAAAAAGGACGAAAAAGAAGTTGAGGTTCCAACTTCTACCGAGAAAGTTGAATGCCCTTTTCCTCCACCTTTTCCACAACGGTTAAGGTCGTTGCAAAAGCTCGAAACTAATTTCGAAATTCTTGAGCTTTTTAAGCAGGTAAAGATCAACATACCTATTCTTGATGCAATTAAACAAGTACCCTCATACGCTAAATTTTTGAAGGACTTGTGTACTGTCAAGTGCCAATTAAATGTTAAGAAGAAGGCATTTTTAACTGAAAATATAAGTGCTATTTTGCAGCACAACATTCTCCCTAAATATAAGGATCCGGATTGTCCAACCATCTCTATTTCATTGAACTTTGTTTATTTACCTATTATTCTCTGTTTTTAATTCTGAAAACCATCTGAAATTACATCTGAAATACGCTAATAATACATATACCGTTCCCTAAGAATTCGACCTCGGATTTCCGAGTTTTAGTACTTGTGCGATTCTTCTGCACTTGGGAGAGCAGTTTTGCGAACGTATCAGGACACACTGTCGTCCTACCCTATCCTTAAGATTGGAAGGGAAATGTTTGAGGATCCACTGAATAAGATGCTGGGATGACAGTGGGATGGTCTCATCACAATACCTAGGATGGTGCCCCATCCTGATGTCCGGCAAGATGTCTCAACAGAAGTTGAATCCTTTCTACTACTCGACATGGAGAATTTGAGAGGATAACTAACTAGCATAACTAACACTGTGCAGACTTAGTTCATCTTAGTGTCTTTATTATCCAAGGAGATAATAATCAAATGCACATCAAATTCACTCTTAAAAGTAGCTAAATTCTCATCTCTCCTCTTAATTGTGCATTGCTATTGTGACCTTATCACTCATTACAAACTTAAGTATCAAAAATACCCATTCCCATGTTCAAATGCTTGCCACCATTTCCCCCTCAAGTCCTCTACTAAAAGTTACCAAATATAAATTGTTTCATCCTCCTGAATTCTGTGCTAAAAGATCCAACTCCACACATTACATTTTCTTCATACATCTGTTCAATCAAATATTTAGTGCATAATTCATCATCTCTATCATTATGTACCAAATTTTCAACTACGTTTCCAGTAGTATCCAATAGATTTCTCCTACACATGCATTATCGACTCCCATCATTGTATCCACCAATTTCACCACTCTTTGCAATTAAAAGCCAAATGCATCATGTATCAAAATCGAGTTCTCTTTGACTAGCTTCTGTATCTTCCCTTGCTCCAATATCAGAAATGTCTCTTGGTAGCAAGTGTTTGCATGCGATACACAATTGTTTCAAACAACATATTTTCATGCACTATGCTACTTATTCAATTGATATAGCGATGTTTGATGCTCCTATCTTTATCTATGCGTGTGTTGTTAGTATTTAATGGGGCATCTTAGACAGACCCAAACAGTGTTGTTTTTTTTCTTCTTATTTCTAACATTTCTTCCATTTCAAAGAAATCTTAAAACAAATTCAGCTGTTTTGAAGTATACCTTACTTGTACAGTGATCAGAACTAGCACCCTCAGCCAAGAGCCTCCGCTTGTTCCATGTACGACCATGATAAAAGTTCTTCCCATGATAATTTTCTTGCGCTGATGTTAAGCCTTCCTTCTTGCATGGAAGCATGTGAGTTGAAACACTTTCTGGAATGCAGATGTTGCTAATAGAACCTTGAAAGACAGTTAGGAGAAGGGAAATAAAGCCGAGTAGCATTAGTTCTGCATGCAAACAAAACCAAGCTCTATGTCAGAGTGTCCTTGACAAACTGTCCTACATAAACAACAAGTTGAAAAATTAATACACATTTATTATTAATGAGCTCTGGTTACATGATTTAGTCAATCATATTATTTGGCAACTTCAAACATCAAGGAACACTCATAGCAACCAAGAAGGTTACTGAATTAATATGCTGGACTAAAGAAAAAGCCTAGTACTACTAAGACAAGACGATCACCATGTCATCTGAACTTGTGGCACGAGCAATACTAACAGCCAGTCATCTCATGCCTTGAATGAGCAAAAGCGGTAAAAAAAACTACGGATATAAATGGGTTACACCACCCTAAGCGACATCTACGAGAAACAATCTGCCTAATCTAATCAAGTATGATTTTAACAATTAATTTGTAGATCTCACAATCAAATCCAAACAGCCATATCAAAATATCTTTCTTTTAATATAGATGATAATCCATACTCCTGCTTTTGTATCAAGAATAGCTCACATCCAGCATCTGAGACAAGAAAGATCCAAGAACCTTACCAAGATTCTGAGACAATGATGACACTTGATATAAAAATGGCTATGTAAACAACAGGTAACTATAACTTCCCAGAGAAAAGATTAAGCGATAATAACATTAATATCTCAAACACTTTGTGCATGCCAAACGATTAAAATAGCATTAAAAAGGGTAAAAGAAAGCAAACAACATAAATGAATACATTGGAGCTTGTAAAAATACTATTGGTGGAAATCCAGATCACCATGCTAACCTTCTTTCACCTTCTGTAATGCCTCAAAAAGTGCATCCTGCCTTTTATGTTTCAAAAACTGCAAATGATGTCAAGCAAAAACCATAAGAAAGCAAAAAAGATATCAGAATGCCCACAAAAATGGAAATCAATTGGAAAAAGAAAATAGGAAGCAGCAAAAAACTGTCATAATCATTAGAAAGCATATTGATTTAGGACTGGCCATTATATTCCAAGCTGACTTCACTTGCACTCGTACTTCATGCAATGATCAAACTTGGCACCAGTTTGGAGATTTAATGTGAGCTCCATTTGGTTTGTCAAAACCAGTTGTAGGAACAGAAAGTACCCATCACAAAGACAACTTATAACATATGTTCGGAATGTTCTTTATGAATCACTTTCCCTTACTTGATATTGTACACGGAAATGACCAAGTCAGGAGTTTCCTGAAATCCTCACAACCTCTGGCAGCCCCTCTTAGGTCTACCCTATCTCTTTTGTAGCTTTCTATAACCCAAGCATGAGTTTAGTGCACATGTCCAAGCTGTCTGAATAATATTCCTGCCACGTTATGTCTTATTGGTGCCATAATCTTTTTTTTCTCAAAAATGAGAGGCTACTAACTTTTCTAGTTATTATAAATATCAATCTCGACCAAGATTCACCATTTCGGCACGAGATCCTGTACCGATACCATACTAATACAGTATCGGTATACCTGGTAGATGCCCTCATACTGCATACCGGTTTGGTACTTTTATGGTATGGTATAGTTGGTATGCGTTGGTACCGACCAGTAGTACCATGATCTTGACATTTTCACCATAATATTGTTCGCGTTATGTGTATTTATGATTAGGCATTTGTAGGCAACAGTATTACCTGGACATGGGACAGAGGTGTTGTGCGTCCAAGGTCATGAAGAATCCAACACGGCAGCAAAAATAAAATAAAAAAAAGAACATGACCATGAGTAAATAAATAGATATATAACTATATAAAAGTGCAATCTGCTCATTCAAAAGCATTTTTCATTCATCCAAGACATCTTGCATCATTCTTGATGTCTACAATCACCGGAGCTGAGTATTCAAACCCAACAATTGGTAGCAGTAGTTTGAAACTTCAAGCCAAAAAAAAAAAGCAGCGCATAGAAATAGTGATTAAAAAAAAACAAACTTTATTGATAAAAATTCAAACTTTTCACAAACTCAGTCCAATTCCGTCACGATAATCAAAAGGCCATCATCATCATCATCAAAAAAAAGCATAGCAGCATCAAAGAAAAGCGATAATGAAATAAGAAACCAAGAAAAAAGCGATTCTTGACGTGCCTTTCCGAGGTAGTGCAGCAAGCGCTCGACAGCAAGAGAGATGACGATGATAACACTGCAGACGGCAGCCAACACCCACGTCGGCGTGTACTCGAGCGTCCCCTCCGGAGAAGCTTCGGAAGCCATTACCTCTTCTTCCTCCCAGAGCCAACCCCCTCTCCGCATAATGTAATCACCGGGCCCATAAAATAAACAGCGAGGAGGAGACGAAAGCCTCCGGAGAAGAAGGAAGGAATCTCGTCGGAAGGGAGAGGAATAAAGGGGCAGGCGCAGAGTGTAGGCAACGTCGGAGTCGTCCTTTGATATCTTGGTCTTGCGTATGGGATAGGGGAAGACATCGTGGGCGAAGGCAGAGATGCCTTCCTCTCTCCGTGTTGCTTGTAAAGAGGACTCTTCTCTTGTACCCCCAAAAAAACCTCCTCTTTGGTATCCTCCTCTCCTCCAATCTCCTTAAAGAAAGGAAGGAGGGAAGCCAGGCGAGTCAGAGAGGGAGAGAGGGCAGGGGATTCGAATCCTTTTCGGGGGTGGAAAGAAACACGACGGCAGAGACGCAGTAGAAGAGGGAAGGAGAAGTTGGAACACGGAAAGAAGAAAAAGAGCAGGGAGGGAAAAAGACGAGATGGATTCAAGATCGCCCACGCGAGTGGATTTTTTTTTTTTTTTTCCCATTGATTAACCAGAAGGTTCCCACTCTCCTACCATACATAGAAAAAAAAATACCTCTCTAAACAAGACAAGAATATTAGAGTAGGGCGTTCATAAGATTCCACCAAAATACTCGGTAACAAAAACGGCAATCCAATTTGCTGCTCTGTTCATTTCTAACAAGCCCCCATGAATCTAGCAGTAAGAGATGTTCGGTAGTGGATCTAGATTGTTTGAAAATCCATCTAATCACAATAGATGAATCGCCTTCAAGAAGAATATGATTAGCCTTCTTGGGGGCATAATTTTTGTGCTGATGAGGAAGGGAAAGCTCTTAAAAGAGCACCAGACCATGGCCACCCTGGAGGGTAAGCTGCCCTTTCAATTCACTTTAGTTTTGAGTCTTCCCTTTTACTCTAAGAAATTAATCTTTGCATCATTATGGTTGAAATATTATCACTTATTCATCATTTAACAAGAAAAATAGCTACAAATCGAAGACTAATAATATTATTGTGGACCAAAATCATTGTTCATCAAATAAAATGTTTTTAAAGCTAAGATAGAAGTTTGAGTTTTAAAATATAATTTTATTCAAGTAAACAATACAAATTTTACATAGCAATTGCTATGGTTATTATAAAACATTATTATAATGAAAAAATGATGATATTACACTTTTTGTTTCATTATTGATTACAATAGTAGTTTTCTGTTAAAGCCTTTGAGATACAAGTTAAGATGCTATGGGTTAGATGTGGAAAAGCTTTGTATCACCTTGGTAAAAAACACAAGCCCAAACTCTTTCATAGAGAGGCAAAAGAGAGTCGAGAAGAAAAGGATGGTAGAAGATGTGCCGAGAAAAAATATTAAAGGAAAGTTTTACGTACTTTTTAGATCTTTGAGGGCTCATAGTTTAAGATGAAAATGAACTAGTTGAAACTAATCCCAGCAGTTGGGTTGTCCCTACTATTTCAAACCTATACTGTATCTAAATAAAAGTTTAGAAATCAAGGAATATTTTCTGTCGTTTCCATCTATCACTTTTTATACCAAAAGTATCCTTTCATATATCTTGAAAGCATACTGGTATGTAACTCGCGCTCCACAGCGGGATTTACCCTCTTCCTCACTCAACCCTAACCCTCCGTTCCACCGCTCTAACCCTCTTCTTCTCTACCCCTCTCCTATTCGCCATCCCGCCGTGTCCTTCCATACCCGTGACACCTCCTGTTAGAGAACCTATGATAGAGGCAGAACATTGAGAAGAAATGTTTTCTCTATATATTTCATAAACATAAGCGTACAACATATATATACAACTCTAGAAAACAAGGATCCCTTGAATGGTGGTTGCGATATGGGATATACAGTAACGGTAGATTTATACATGGAGAGAATTAGAAGAGGTCAACGATTTGCTGAGCTGTGATATTTGTATACATGTAAATTTGTAATATACCCCTTGAATGGTGGCTAAGATATGAGATATAGTAATGGTGGATTTATACATGAAGAGAATTAGAAGAGGTCAACGATTTGCAAAGCTGTGATATTTGTATAGTTGTAATACTCCCCCTCAAGTTGGAGCATGGAGATCCGTAATGCCCAACTTGCATAGAATATGGTGGAAAGAGTCACGACCCAAGGCCTTTGTAAAAATATCTGCGAGCTGTAAATCAGCAAACACACGAGCAGTGGAGATCAACTTGGCACGAAATTTTTCACGAACAAGGTGGCAATCAATTTCAATGTGTTTCATTCATTCGTGAAAAACAAATTGGCAGCAATGTGGAGAGCAGCTTGGTTATCACGGTAAAGCCGCATGGGTTGCATATGAAGAATGGCAAGATCGTGGAACAACTGCTTTAACCAAATAAATTCACAAGTTGAGGTGGCAATGGCATGATTTCAGCTTCGGCAGAGGAGCGAGAAACAATAGCTTGTTTCTTCGTGCACCATGAAATGGGACTAGAATCGAGTGAAATAAAATAGCTAGTAGTGGAGCGGCGAGTAATAGGACAGCTGGCCTAATCAGAGTCGGTGTGTAGCCATGAATCTGAAGATCGGATCATGAAGAAAAAAATAAGCCTTTGCCTGGGGAAGACTTGATGTATCTAAGAATGCAAAGAGCGGCTTCATAATGAGGTTGGCAAGGTTGATGCATAAACTGACTCAAAAGGTTGAACTAGTCTGGTAATAGTGAGGTAAATGAGAAGGATGATGAAACGACGGTAATAGTTTGGATCAGCAAGAGGGTCACCATCATGATCGGTAAGCTTCAGATTCTGCTCCATGGGGAAGGTGGCTAGTCGAGCACCAAGGTGCCCACTGTCAACGAGAATATCCAAGGCATATTTCCATTGGTTGAGGAAAATGCCAGTGGGAGAGCGAGCAATTTCAAGGGCAAGGAAATATTTGAGAGTGCCAAGATCTTTGATTTTGAATTGTGAGGTAAGAAAGGCCTTAGTCTTGGTGATCGTCTAAAGGTCATTACCTGCTACAAGAATATCATCCACATAGACAAGAATTACAATAATAGAATGATTTTCGAAAAGAGTAACAAGAGAGTGATCAGCCTATGACTGGTAGAAACCAACAATAAGAAGGATAGAAGAAAGCTTGGAGAACCAATTGCAGGAGGCTTGCTTGAGACCATATAGAGATTTATAGAGTTAACAGACTCAAGTCTTCCCCTTACAATAATAACCCAGTGGAGGATAAATTTTCTCATCAAGATCGCCATGGAAGAATGCATTATAAAATCAAGTTGATGTAAGAATTAATTTTTGGCAACGGCAACAAAGACACAACGAACAGTAACAAACTTAGCAATGGGAGCAAAAGTGTCGTGTTAGTCCAACCCTTCAACTTGAGTGTAACCCTTGGCAATAAGGCGAGCTTTATGGCGTTCAATGGAATTGTCTGCTCTAAGTTTGGTTTGAAGACCCATTTGCAACCAATGGATTTTTTTCCCAGGAGGAAGAGGTCGGAGGGACCAAGTATGGTTGTTTTCTAATGCTTGTATCTCGAATGTCATGGCTTCACACCAATGGGAGTGTCGAGCAGCTTTAGAATATGACCGAGGTTCATCCTATGCAGATAAGGAGAGAAAAACAAGGTGTTTGGCAATAAAGCAAGAGTAAGAGAGAAAACAATGAAGAAAATGGACATTACTTGCTGAGGACTGATTGGATGAAGAAGGTGTGATGGATCTATAGGGCAAGGTGGGGCATACATAATCATGAAGATATGCAGGATCGGTGATGGAGCGTTTCGGGCGAGAAGGTGGTAAAGACGGGTTAAGAGGAGGATCAGGAGAAAGGGATGGGAAAAAGTTAGGGAGAGAGGATGTGGGAGATGGGTGGTCAATAGGAGACACAGGGTTGGGAATGACTGCGGTGAAAGGATTGGATTGAGTAGACTGAAATAGAAATTGGTCTTTAATGAATGTAACATCATAGGAAAAGAAAAATTTTTTGGACTCTAGATCATAAACTCTATAAACTTTTTGAGCATGAGGGTAACTAGGAAAAACACACCATAAGGCTCTAGGTGAAAATTTATCACGAGAAGAATGAAACGTGTGTGCATAGCAAAGACATCCAAAAACACGCAAGTGATCATATTTAGGGGGAATGTTAAAAAGCAACTCATAAGAGGATTTCTTCTCAAGATTAGGAGATGGAATGCGATTTATAAGATGAGTGGCAGTTAAAATGCATTCACCCCAGAAAATGAGGAGGTTGGCTTGAAGACGTAAAGCTCGAGCAACTTTAAGAAAGTGTCGATGTTTACATTTTGCAACGCCATTTTGTTTGGAGGTCTCGACACAAGTGCGTTCATGAAGAATGCCATTGTCATGGAATAAATTTTGCATAGAATGAGATAAAAACTCTTAACCATTATCGGTACGGATATGGTGAATGGTGAACTGAAATTGATTTTTTATAAGAGAAAAAAAAGTTTGAGACAAGTGAATGCTTCAGATTTGAAATGCATAAGGTAGAACTACGTATGGCATGAAAAATCATTAATAATTGTTAGAAAATAATGAGCGTTAGTAAAAGATGGAGTGGGATATCCTCCCCAAATATCACAATATATTCATTAAAAAAAGGTCGTGCTTTTATTGTGATTCAAAGAAAAGGGTATTGGAGCATGTTTAGCCCGAATACAAACATCACAATGTGCAGATATATTGGCAAAAGAAAGATTTTTACTTAAACTAGAAGCAGGATATCCAAGACACTAGTGCCATAAGAATGGAGCAATGATGCAGGAAATGGTAGATGCTGAGTGCGAAGAAAAATTGCCAGATGATTTTAGATAATAGATGCCATCACGAACTTCACCCATTTCAATCAACTTTCTCGTGCGCAGGTCCTAAAAAACACAGAAGGTAGGAAATAAAAGGGCTACACAATTAAGAGCTTTGGTGATTTTATTTATGAACAAAAGATTGAATGTAAAAGTAGGAACATAGAGGGCATTAGATAAAGAGAGAGTGGGGGGAAATCGAATGGTACCAAAGCTAGCAATGGGAATAGTCTCACCTGTGGGAAGAGCAATAGGCCTTTCATGTGTAACAGGATGACAAGTTTCAAATAAGGACTTATTGGGAGACATGCAGTCAGATGCACCATTATCTAAAACTCAGTCTAATTTATGTGAAGAAGAAACCATATGACAACTAGACATAGAAGCAATACCAGAAAAATTTGCTGTTGGGTTACAAGTAGGTGAGAAAATGTCCATCAATTGTCTATATTGCTCTACCGTGAGACCTGGTATTGCACTTTTGGTTGTTGTAGGTAGATTTTTTATGTTGGTTACATGATGGGCAGCATGATATGCATTTTGTTTGCTACCATTAGAGCGTGAATTCTCTCTTGAGTGGTCGCAATTTGTAGGATGCCCTATGATTTTGTAACATGAATCCTTCCAATGACCGGCTTTTCCACAATGGTCACATTGTGGCGTCCTCTTTCTCTACCTTTAGAATCAGATTGGCGTGAAGTGGAATTTTGGCGACTTGCAGACATAGCAATAGAATCTGTGGAGATTGAAGGTAAGTGTAACAGTCGTCGTTTCTCTTTCTGATGAAGGATAGAGTACTCCTTGTCGATAGTGGGCAAAGGCTCCATGGCAAGAATCTGGCTGTAGATAGAAGTGTAAGATTCGTTGAGCCCCATCAAAAACTGGAACACCCTCTCAGTTTTTTGGATCGAACATAGCTCTTTCAGACCACCACAAGAACAGATTGGATTCATTTGAAGTGCTGCTAGTTTATCCAAGTATCCTTTAATGGTGCTATAATAAGCCATAAGTGAGAGGTTACCTTGATTGAGAGTACAGATATCGTGTTTAAGCTTGAAAACCCGTGGGTTATTACTGTGAGAGAATCGTTCTTCCAAATCAAGCCAGACTTCTCTTGGACTATTGTAGTAGATGATGGTGTTGATGAGAGATTTATCAATCGAGTTTAGCAACCATGAAAAGCACCATATCCTTGCAGCGCTCCTAGACTTGAATTTCTGCAGTATTAGAAGTTAGTTTGGGAAGAGATCAATCAATAAAACCAGATTTATTCTTAGCGTTGAGGACCATCCACATGGCGTGCTTCCATGTCGAATAATTATCACCTATGAGCGGCGTGGAAATAAAGATTGTGCCTAGATGGTTAGATGAGTGCAAGAAGAAAGGTGAAGCAATATCACCAGAAGAATTGAGAAGATTAGTTTCATGTGATTGGAAGGAGGCTTCATGGTTGGATGTTGACATGAAGAGATGAAGAGCAAAAAAAAGATTGTTTAAAACTCTGATACCATGTTAGAGAAGCTATGACAGTGACAAAATATTGAGGAGAAATGTTTTCTCTGTATAATTCATAAACAAAAGCATACAACATATATATATACAACTCTAAGGAACAAGGATCCCTTGAATAGTGGCTGAGATATGGGATATACAGTAATGGTGGATTTATACATAGAGAGAATTAAAAGAAGTCGATGATTTGTTGAGTTGTGATATTTGTATAGCTGTAATATATCCCTTGAATGGTGGCTGAGATATGAGATATATAGTAATGATGGATTTATGCATGGAGAGAATTAGAAGGGTCAATGATTTGTTAAGCTAAGATATTTGTATAGCTGTAATACCTCTACTGCCATCCCTTCTCTCTTTTCTCTAGCAAGCAACATCCCTCCACTCCTCTCCGAATCCGTTGCATCGTCATGCCTTTTTCGTGACTTTTGATGCCTCCACCGCCCTCGTCATCCTCTCCTCTGGTGAGATCCATCCCTCCCAGCCTCCACGGGCATATCAACGACCGCTCTCCCTCAATTAATGCTAACCCTCCACTCCATTGCTTCCTCCTTAAAAAAAAACACCGATCCTCCTCTTCTCTATCCCTCTTTCGATCTGCAGTCTTACTGTGTCCTTCCATGCCTTTGACACCTCCGCCGCCATCCCTTCTCTCTTCTCCTAAAGCAGCATCCCTCCACTCCTCTTCAGAGTGCGTAGTCCTGCCTTTCCATAGCTTTGACGCCCCACCATCCTCCCCATCCTCTTCTCCAATGAGTTTCATCCCTCCACTCATCCTCTGGACCTTATCTTCTCATGTCCACCATCCTTCCTTAGTCTTCCCCCTGAATCCTTTCACTTCTCAAGCCTCCCTCTCCATACACTCTCATATTTCTCCACCTCTTACTTCACTTCTCTTTAATATTGTAAGGACTTCTCTTTATTTATCGTACATATTATTTCAATCTCTTTTGCTCATGTGTGCGCTTACTCCCTTACTCCCATCATGACAACATTTAATAATAACCCAAAATTACTATTTATTTTAATTATACTTATTAATATGACATTGATAATCACCATAAAAACTAAATTATTTATTATATTAATTAAATTAAATATAAATTAATTTATAAATTAAAAATGCATTATAATAATAGGTTTTAGTAGCATAATATAATAACAATATAACATAGTAATTATATTAGAATATATTGTATTACTATAACAATCATAATATAATAATATAATATTATTATAATTATATATTGATATTACAAAATATTATTATATTTATAATAAATATAAAAACTATTATTTATTATATCATTAAGATTAAAATATTAAAATAAGTAATCTATAAGTTAGAGTTTAAATACTATAAAAAAAAATAATTGAAAGTGCCATACAATATCGTTTGTTATCATTTCTAAATATTAAAGTACTTTGTCAATTTAGTTACTAAATAAATATTAAAGTTTTAAATTATTTTAGAAATATAGTTACGAAACAGCAAGAAGTTTTTTATTAAAAACTCCACTAGCAAAAGCTCTGCCACCAAAAACTCTACAGAAGATACGGCTGTTCGATGGAAAGGAGTATTTATGGACTCGTCCATCCGCCATTCAGCGGCATGCTGAGATTCATGCGCACGCAAATTTTAATGAATTCAGATTGCGACTGGGAACACGGATTTACCATACATGCAGGGGTAACACACGGGATGGGTGCATATAGTATGAGACTTACCATACAGCAGAAGAAAAAACCATGTGGTGAGCATGGATTTACCATACACAGCAGAAGAAAAATGGAAAACAACTTTAGCAGCATAATGCTCTGTTCAATCAGTTTGACACAAGGACATGCAGGAAAAAAAGTATGGCAATGAAAGCTCCTTCAACGATTGCACTGATGCACTAGAATCCAGAACTAGCAGAAAACTGTTGCAGAAACCTTCAAATGTTTGCACCAAGACCAGTAACCCATATGGAAATTAGATGGACATTACTGGCATCCGTTTCTTTCATATAATAGCTGATATTTACATACTTATCTAGAATTTGATCATCTCGGTAATCGACCATGCTGTCGTGTATAATCTATCCCTTGAATCACATGTAAAAATTGTGTATGGCAAATTTACAATATCAATGCATCCATCAGTTTGCAAGTGAGAAACATCTATTTAGCTGTCATTTGTAGAAGCTGCCAATGAAATTTGATTGGGCTCTGGAGGGGCATTAACCAGTTTAACTCCGGACACCTACCCATGCCCTCGGAAGCCCCCTCTTCGCTTATCCTGGGTTGGCTCACCTGAGAACACAATTTTAACACAAAAATGAGTTGCAAGAGAATAAGTTAGCAAAAAGCTCATTTACATTGAAAGATGAGTTTCAACAAACACAAGATTAGTGGTGCAACAACAGACGATGTACATCAACTTTGTCCCAGGGTTTGGAAGACTTGACAACGAACAATAGTGAGCTTATCACTCTGCCAGGTTTCATAACCATGCGATCTGGCCACAGCTTCCACCAAGTTTCAGGAAACCCATGAACTGAACCATGGGGCCCACTTCTATCACCGACCTAGCCATGCGTTTGGCATATGGGCAAAAGAAGGCATGGTAGCACTTCTGTAACCAAGATAAACAAAGAAAACCAACCTAAGGGCTCAATGCTTGAAATGGAGCTCAGGACATAATCTCTCCCAGTAGGATGGCTGCCCGAACTTTCAAAGGCATATTACTTGTAACCAACCACTTTGACGTACATATAATAAATACAGCACAGAGGCATGGTGCTTGCAAAGTTGAAGTTTAAAAAGGGAACATTCACAAAAATTAGGAAACTGAAAGTTTTATCCTATCAGCCAATTTTGATTTACCTAATGGTGTTTCAGGTGACAGAGCCAATGGTTGAAACGAATGGCAGAGTGTGGCATATGAATGCCATGCTCCGATGATACTAGGCTTCTTTGGCATACTGCATCTAATATTGTTCATCTATCTGATACATGACTCAGATTTTACTACCATACTTATGGTCAAAAGTCCATTGCTTTACCAAAAATAAAGACAGAAAGCCTCATTAATGTGAAGTAATCAGAAGAAAACTTCCCAAAAGCCTCAAGTATGCAAAACTAGACTTGTACCAGGCAGAGCGCAGCGGAGCTGAAAAAACTCCCGCTAAGTTCCATGACATGCAAGCCAACCCATTAAATCAAGTCTTCAATCAGAATGTTAGGTTTGCATGTATCCATTGGTCCAACACAATATCATGAAATAATTGGAACTTAGGGCAGCCATAATACTACGAAACGATGTGTTCTCTGGGGACATCAATCAAATGGCCCAACATGTACGAGCCAATCCAGGCACTCAAAATCCCTTGAAATCCTTGTGGTCTTCTGTGTCATTATAGAGGAACATGAATAAAAAAAACAAAGAAAACAACAAATTATATCTTACCAAAATCCTCTTCATCATCATTTTGACTCGTGAAAAATGGAGTAAGATAATTTTTATCCAATGCAGTGAAAGATGTAGTGCTGCAGCAGCGATCCAAAAACAATCAGGTCAAAGAGCAAATAAAAAGCCTTGAAATGTACAAAGAGATGACCTATAAAAACTGAACCAAACCTTTCATGGAACTCTTTGAGTTTCATCTTTAGCCTACTCCCAGATGAAGTACCCTCTTCATAAGATGGGGCAACATAGCCATTGTTTCCCTCGTAGCTCTGCTGATAATAATAAAATATTAAACATTGATAGATGATTGAAGTGATAACAAGAGCAGTAAGCTGTTGTATATATTCATATTCACTCTAATTCAGTAGGTAAGAAATTTAGCAGCAAGGTCTGCCGTACTTTCCGATACGGGGCGTACCATACCATACCGAGAGAAAACCGATGCAAAACACATTCAAGTCGGTACAAGCCCCGTACCAAGGCGTACCAAGGTGCATACCGGTCCATACCGAGGTGTAATGAGATGAAAATTGAGAAAATAGGTAAGAAAGCTAATTTGGCACAGAAGCGTACCGAACCAATAAGATACCAATACGGTACCCAGTACCAAGATTGCGGATCTTACTTAGCAAATATATGATACAAGCACACAACAACATTAATAAATACAGGCTAACCACTATTTCTCAAGGGGAAAAAAATCATCTCAAGAGAACAACGATAAGCCTAGCTTAATTTCCAGGAGTGTTCCCTAGGAGAAACCCAAGAACGTGCTTATGTGGAAGAGGAGAATTTATACAAGTTCATGAAGAAGCAATGCCACTCAATCTGCAAATAAGCTCATAGGAAATTACATATTTATAAGAGCCATTGATGTTGTGAGAGAAACAAATCAACAACCAATTTCAGAGAACACAAATATGTTGTGTCATCTGCACAATTGCCAAGGAGAAGCGAGCCCACATTAACTAGACAATGTCATATATACAATGGTACCAGGACGAAAATCTTAATGGCTTGCAGAAAAACAAAACGGAATAATGGAGTAAAATAAATAAACCAGATCATTTTGACTATTAGCTTCCAAGGACTTACTTCTCCAATTGGACCATCGTAATCATCACCTACGACTTCCAGAGCTTCAAGCATGGTGCCAGTTGAGCCCCCAATCAATAGAACCTATAAAATTACTCAAAAGGGATCAAATAAATCCAAGGTGCATCAGAAAAAGAAAATCTTGAAACATTTCCATTTTGAAAAATTCAGATACCGGAAAATTAGATATTGCATCTTAAATAAGCAAATTATTCATAAAATTGAATCACGATCTATCTTCTTGATCATATCTGGGATAGGTTATTTGAGTTCATAGAAGACCAAGCCATCAAGCCTAAAAACTGAACCAGAGTTAACCTTTCCAATTAAAAAGATGGGAAAACTAAGAAAAAGAAAGGATGTAAATTTTAGTTTCTACATATCAATTAAAAGAAAACTCCAGCATCACTCTCTTTACTGCACCTTTTGTCCTGATTCTCTCTAATAATATAAAAGTCCACCATGAGCCAGAATTTACTATTAGCATTAAATCCACTAAAACAAGTATTCATGCTTTACAGCTTTATCGTCTGCATAACAAGACTCAAATCAGCTAAATCAGTTAATTTCCACCATAAAATAGATCTTCTTTGTAAGGTAATTAGGTCATTAAGATGTTTCACTTGAACTCTAGCAAAACATATCCATTCATGGCTTTTTTTCAAACACACTTCACCTCTCCTTTCACAACCTAATCCACATCGAAAGAACCAAAAATTTGGGTGCAAATACATCATATGATTAAAACTACATGCTTCCTCCATTGTGCCACAAATTCCACCATGCTTTGATAAAGAGCATTTTTTAAGCATGAAATACCTTGTCAAATCATATATTTTCCATTGCCTCTGAAGGTTCAACTTCCAGAAAATGCTCATCTTCAAGTCACTGAATGTACCATGAAAATCTTCTTTTCATAAAAATGACTCACTTGACCATGTGTTTTATTCATAATATAGAATGTACCTGAAATATTATGCATTTTTGCAACAATACAGATCTTGTACATCATCATCTTCTTCAAGCGCCACTCTGCATTTTCTTCCAACTTTTTTTAATTGATAATATTACCTTATTGATCCCAATCACTCCCACAGAGTCATTGCCACCTTCACCATCTCCTATAATTGACCTCCCTCTTGCCCCTGCTTTAGAACTTCTTAGTTATTTGTGTATTGAGATTTTCCACTATCTAGCTTTACACCAATTGCACGATGTAGCTAGGCTGATGCGTCCATGGATAAGCCATCATCCCACAGCCAAGCTTTAATAGCTATTAACCCAACCATCAGTGACTTATCATTCCTACCATAATCTATGGTCACATAGTGGGGCTTCCATCATCGATGTTCTGTCTATACATATAAATAGTCACTACAGCATATTCCAATATCTTTCAGACTTCACTTTTTACTTTTTTTTTTCTTCCACTTTTTACCCTCTTCTTTCTCTCTTCGCCCATGGGTCCTTGGTTGCCTGTGATTGAGGCAGCTTGTGGCTCGCACCATGACGCTTACCCTCTTCCTCTATGCCAAGCAGCACGTGAACGGATTTGCCTATTTTTTCTCAAGACTTCTGGTTCACGAGCATAGCAGCCAAGGCATCAATTTATATTCCATTGAGTGGATTCTTCCATTTTCGCTAATGCCCAAGTGATCTTATTTCTGTTCACATGTCAAAAAAAAAAGAGAAATATATGTTTTTCTGCACTACTGTGTCCTAAAAATATGGCAAATAATGTGTCAATGTGGTACAGCAAGGACATTGTTAGATTATAGCGATTACAAGAGAAATAAATGACTAATGATGGAAAAATAATGTCATTATTTACCAAACCACAATTGATTAAATAAAATATTTTTGACTACTAGCTGGATAAAAAAATCTTCAATCCAGTACAGGTATTTCAATTAAATAAAAATAAATGAATAGTGTTAATGATACATGATGATTGTTGTCTGCACTGCATAACGGTCATTATAATGGAATAGTGGCTAGATAACAGGCAATATTTAGATATCCATTATTACCATGCACAGCAATGAAAGATCCCCCAGTGAAAGCCTGAAACTAACTAGTCATTATTATGGTCATAACACCCGATACTTTCACAAAACTATCTGCACATAGTTTATTAGGGTTTGAAATAAATGTGGCTATATCAGCTGTTACTTTTGTTTTAATGGAACATAATGCTCGATAACAAAAAAAAACAAATAACAGCATTATGAGCCCAAATCATGCTGATCAAATAAAAAATTATTCTTAATTGTTGACTAAATAAAAAATATTCAATAGGCACAAAAGATTGAATTTAGAAATATTACAAAACAACAGCCTTAGTGAATGCTGTAAAAGCTAAATAACGGATCTTGATCATATAACGGCCTTAGTAACAAAACAACAGTCAAACAATGGTGGTTATTCAAATACTTCTTATGCATATTATAGCATAAGGAACCCCCTCAAAAGTATAGTGGTCATCATAATATTATGATGGGTGTTATTTAAAATCATGATTTTTATTGACGAAATTCACCTCTGCAACAAAACTTTTAATGTCTACAGTAGTCTTTCTAATATGCATGTCTGTCATTCACTAGATTACATATGCACACAATTGTACTAATGTTAGTTGGCATTCTCTACATATGTGCATAGGTGTTGGGTTTTTTTTGCATGCCACTAAAGTTGTTTGTTGCATTCAATTTATGTACAAGTTTTTGCTTTTTAACTGCCAGTCTACTGCTGCTCCATTCATGCATATCACAGTTTTCATCTAAGGCAATTTGCATACTTGTTTTTTTTCCTTTTTTGGAATTTTAGTTTAATGATACTGCATATTTTGTTTCCATCTTCTGCATAATTTATGTACATCGGTATATATATATATATATATATAACTTTCTTCCTATGTTTCCCATGCATGGCATGGAGGTTGTGCAAGTTCCTTAGTACAACAGTTGTGGCTGAATAGCATACTACATTATAAGATGTGATCATGTTTCTGAAATGGCCTATGAGAACCTATTTCGTGGATGTGGGTCTGCAAAAAAAAAAAAAAACCAACCTAAATGGTTGAATCAACAGATACAAGGTTTACAGGATGGCATATGCCTTTCTCATTATGATCTTCTTCCTATACTCTATATGGCATATTATCCACCATATAGCTATTGACTTCATGAAGCTCACTTGGCGCAATGCTTCACTTCTCAAACAAAATCTCTGCACTGGATTAGGAAGGATTTTTAGTTTTCTTGAAGAGCTCATATTGCAGCATATGATGACACGAGAGTACTGTTGGTCTTTTTTGGAAGGGATACCAGATTGAAAAAATTACAGAAAGCTTGGTATGGAATTTGAAGAAGTTTGGCACTATGAAGTTTGTGACTGCATAAGAAATTGATAGTTTCTTTCAATTGCCCAGAAGTGCAATTTGAGTCAAGACTCTCCAAATTTCAATACACAGTACATCAAGAGGATGGACATATTTCATTTAACTTTTACTGAAAAAAGAAGATCTTTGATCAAGCAAGATACATTATTCAAATCATCCAAGAAAATCAAGAACATCTCAATGAGATGCGCATTCAGTAATCCAGGAAGCATGCAATGACCAGGTCCCAATATGCACTTTAAATGTGCATTGTTTGAAATGTAAAGCAGGCATCACTACCGTCAGGACAACTATCGCAGTGGTAGCTGTGAATATTGTTTGGCCATGCCCTTCAGGAAGGTCATGGATTGATTGCAGAGCAAGAGCAAAAGCCATAGCCCCTCTAAGTCCTGCTTGCACAAAAAAATATCCATCAGTTAAAGAAAAAACTCAAATGTAATTTAACATTCTACCATAGCATATCTACTTACCACTGTACCAAAGAGCCTTCTGGTATTTTGGGGGTATTTGGCGATGTGCTGGACGAACCAAATTGACCAAGTAAGCACATCCAAACACATTTGCCGCCCTAAAGTAAAGACAAATCAAGATGGTCAAGCAATGTTATAGAAGATATTCTTAGAATCACATTGCTACAAATCAGAAATCCCTAGAAACAAAATTAACAAACTAAAGCATGAAATTGATACAATGTGAAAAGTGTCTGTAACATAGGGGAAGGTGATGGATCAGAGTGCAAAAGGTGCATGCATGTAATATTCATAAAGGAGTCTTGCCTAAGTACAAAAGATTTAAGAAGATATAGTATGGACAAAGAAAAATCTATAAGGAATTATAGTAAACTAGCAAAACCACCACAAAATGCTTGTTGCATGGTTCACACTAATAATATCTACAATAAATTACTTTCTGTTCATATTAGCATGTAAATGTTGAATACAAGACACAAGCCACCTATGAAGGGGCAACTTTGACAGAAGCTCCAATATCACAGAAGCATAAATAAGTTCATGAAGAACATGTTAGATTGGCACAAACAAGGCTTTACGTCCCACCAGCTTGGAGCATGCCAGCCATTATATTTGTTTTGTGCCATGCCCCAAAAAGAAAAAGAAAAGAAAAGAAAAGGATTTTTTGGCACACGTTGGTTCCCTGAAAATAGGCAGGATACAACCACACATGCATGCCCTGTGCTGGCACCAGCACAGCTTGGCACGAAAAACATTGGGGACAAGGCCTATAAATCATTTTAACATTTTGCTTTAATCACATCATAGAGTCTAGCCCTTGCAAGTCAAGATGCCTCAAAGGCTACGGAAATTATCTCGCCATTAACCTTCGATTTGTGTAGTGTTGGCATGTCCGCAAAATATTTGATATGGGACCAATAACCGAAAATGCAAACAATGTGTAAGATACACTCAATGTACTAGGTCCATTAATCAATATAAACTTTTCATTGAAAAGCCTAATCCATCTAACATCAAGAAGCCTTGAATGTGAGGCTAGGGAGATTTCCTGGCTTCACACCTGCAACTTAAGAGGCAGTGCTGCACCTTGCAACAAGTAAACACCCAAATTAGCAAGCTGCAGCAAAAACATACATGCTAAAATTTATTGGGATGCAATTTACATGACTAACACCACATATACATCTATAGACATTCTGTGGTACATATCTCTAACACACCACCCTATCTTTTCCCAACTCATAAAAGACAAACATTTAGTTCCCTAGTAGTTCATGTTTTAATAATGCAGCAGTCTAAATCTGTGGAAAGGTTAGTAGGCTGCTCAATAGACTGGATATAAAAAATAATTAAGTATGCAATCAAATTTTCACATAAAGTAACAACTAATTTTCATGCACTCATCACTCATGGAAAACTGGAAGCCAGAGTAAGAGCCATGAGGAAGAATTGCAAGCAATAAAAGTAATCTATAAAGCCGCAGCGAGATGAATCTTGAATTGCAGGTTAGCTCATGACATGATGAAATGCCAATGCACAAAAGTCAGTCTCCTGAACAACCAATTCGATGATCTCAGATACAACATGAAGAAAGGATCTAATGAAGCAACTGATTTTAGGCATTTAAAATTCCTAAATGTATGATATCTTGTCTCACTAGATGGAGAGACTTACGCCCCCTAGAATATTGCTCATGCTTGAAGGCAATTATCCATGAGTAGAACTCCAAGATCAACTGCTGAGTCTAGTAAGCAACCTCAAATACAGAGAATAAACTTTATACACAAATTCTAGAGGGAAATTACCAAATCTCATGAAATGTCCAAAAGTCGGCGTTCTACAGTCAAAGCTAAAGGTCCTCAATGGTATCATATTTGTAATAAACATTGCAATGTGATTGATTAGTCATGATTACAGAGAGTTGCACAACAAGGAGGCAAATGGCCAATCGACGGTTAAGAGATAGAGGCTCCAAAGAAACTAAACCTTGGAAGTTTATTAGGATAAAGCATGTCAAAAAAGTAAAAAAGAAACAAGAGAGAGAGAGACCACCAATGAGTCACTGGACAGCGAAGTACGGAAAAGAGATGTGAGGGAGCTAGCAAACAACATGCTAGGACCAAAGATACGTTAGTTAAAGCCCCCATAAAATGTCTAAACACTTGATGAAAGGCACAAGAGTACCTAGTTGAGATCAACACCAAAACAGACAGAGACAAGATGGCACCCAAGTGATTGGTGTTGGATTGACAAGGACTATATTAACTTGATTCAATACAGAACTTATAGAACAAGGTTCGTCATCTCAATACCGAACTCTGTATAGATACCATCCTATTATAGTATCAGTACACGGTACCATACGAGACGATAAGACATATCGAGTGTCGATATGGTACAAGACTGCATACAGATTTGGTACCAATATAGTACGGTACGCTCGGTACTGATAAGTACGGCGAAACTTCTTGTGAAAGATATGAGACATTCATGTATTTCTTTAAAATGCTAATTAATGGTTAACAAAAAGGTTTAATGGATCAAAAGAATGTTTTGTATAGGATGGATAGAAATGGCATGTAGATGATCACCATTTGGAATTTATGAGGTTTAGATATCACATACCAATCGTTACACACCCAAAATTTTTATAAGGAGATTAGATGACGTAAAGAAGATGGACAGTAAAAGTATAGCGTTGCTTACAACCTAACCACCATCTTCAAACATAATTAAATGTGGGAGCCAAAAGAAACAATAATAACAAAATCTAGCACTCTCTTCCATGCAAAAAATAGAAGTCTGACTCATCAAATTCCAGCAACATTAACTATTGGAGGTTAATGATGGTATCCCACAATAAGACAAGCAAACATCCTAGGGCTAGGTCTTGCAGCAATCTACCAAATCGGCCATTAGACAGCTAGCAATATATGTCAGATCTTGGCAATGGCCTAACAAAAGACTCTTGGATCGTTACAAAT
Organism: Phoenix roebelenii; assembly: GCA_025769935.1. Classification (NCBI taxonomy): domain Eukaryota; kingdom Viridiplantae; phylum Streptophyta; class Magnoliopsida; order Arecales; family Arecaceae; genus Phoenix; species Phoenix roebelenii. The sequence continues at coordinate 8,155,318 of JAOXJJ010000001.1, forward strand.
GATATTAGAGTAGACCTAGCCCATAGCCCATATGGACTAAGGAACACTATAGCACGAGCCTATTTGGAGCTAACCATAGGCCAATTTTGTTTTTTGTGATTGAATTTGATTTGTTCTTTATGATTAGACCCTTAGCCTAGCAAGGATTGCTAAAGATTGAACAAAGGGAGCATGTAAAGACCCATGCGAGTGTGCGTCTAGTCCCAAATCAATTATGCAGGAAGATCTTGAATACTTATATAGAGCCAAAAAATCCTAATAATACCTTCTAGCTGGCCTTTTGAGGTGAGGTACTAGGTCATTATAAGAGGTATTGGCTCAAAAACTGATCGATTTGCTCAAACCCAAAGTGATACAAACGACAAATCGATTTAACTGCAATTTTAAGCAATTCTCATAAATAGGATTTTTTTAGTTGAGAAGGGCTTAAGAGTATATCTAAACCGCGCATTGGTTGGTTCACGGTTCAACTGGCCGGTCAAGTCGATTTTCAAAATATTGTTTCTAACTAGCATTAGAACCAAGATATACCAAATCGATATCGGAGCTTATACCAACTGTTTCGCATAGTATAGGTCTGTACTGTGCCATTATGGGATGTACCGAAATATGAAGAGTTGGAGAAGGAGAGAGGGAGAAGGAAAGAGAGGGAGAGGGAGAAGGAAAGAGAGGTTCGAGCCATCACTAGGAAGCTTCGAGAGCTCCAAATCTGGCGATGGGGATAGAGAGAGAGGGGGGGAGAGAGGGAGGGAGAGAGAGGCTAGGAGAGAAATGTTTGAGCCATTACGAGGGAGCTTCAAGAGCTCCAGATCTAGTAACAGGGTTGACAGAGAGAGGAAGAGGGACAGAGAGAGAGAGGAGACTTACCTAGCTGGAGACCTCGTTGTCGTTGACTCGACGAGGATGGAGGGCTTCAATGATAGTGTCTCAAACCAGAGCAAGAGGAGAAGCTTCGAAAAGAAAAAGGTGAAGCTTTTATATCCCGAACGAACAGGCTGAACCATGCCGGTGATCAACCGATCCAATTTGGTACGCCTTGAACCGGCCAGGTTGGCACAATTCGGCTAACCTTGATTGGTACAAACACACAGAATATCTTTATTTATTTTTTTTCTATTTCCTCAAAACTCATATCTAAATAAAAGTTTTTCAATAATATACATTAACATAAGAACTAAAAGAGATTTTTTTTTTTTAGAAGCATCAATCTTTCTTTGATAAAGTTCTATTTTTTGGAAAAACTTCAGTTTTTTCTTGCTTTACATAATTGTTTTTAAGTTATTTTTATAACTGAATTGACACGTACTTTGAGTTTAAACAAGCAAAATCTACAAACAAGCCAAGCTTCATGATATAAGCAAGTTCAATCTTCACTTGATTCAATTTCAAGCTTCAACAAGCTGAGCTCGAGATGGCTCAATTATACATGTGTGGAGCTTGGGGAGAGTTGCGAAGCTCATCTCGAGCTCAAGTCAAGCTTGATCTGAGCATTTTTTTTTATTTCTAGCCAAGCTCAGATAGAGCTTTGCTAGCTCATGTTTAGCTCGTTTGCACCCTAATGAGTACGCCCCTTTTGAGTCAATCCATGCTGAGATACAGTATGTCACCACATTTTGCAATTTTGATATTGGAGTAATGGGTGTCGGCACAATACCATACCATACAAATAACATACTAATGCAGATAGTACCAGATTCAACTATTGATCACAATTCTTGAAAAGTCACAAAGGGCATATATTGGTGACACAACATCCTTGAAGCAAATTTTTGCTTCATCCACTCTTCCACTTTTCTATCAGACATCTTTCTCTATCTCAATGTTCTTACACGCAAAAGATCCAAGCTTGTAAGCTGCTCAAGTTGGGCTATCTCATCACCATCAATGCTTGTTGGGGCCAATTTATCATTTGATTCTACAAAAATCATTTCTGTAAAATCCAATTTCACTTTAGTAACTAAGTTTGGGCCCGTTATCCTCTGAAAACTTCATTTGCAATTCCAATTTTACATAAACCCCTAGATATAACAGCAAGTAACATAACACCATCCAATAATGACATCACAACAACTCTTGAATCTCAGCAAGAAGATCATTTATGATGGAGCAAGTTATGCACTTTAGGGTCAAACCTTGGTGTTGCCACAAGTGCACCTAACACTCTCACCATATTAGTTTCTAACTCTTCTCAAAAGTCACTTATGCATTCCCTAGTAAATAGACATAACAGAAGATAAAAATGATGAACCATGTAATATGATCTTAATATCTTATCCATAAAATTCAGTTCAATTTTATGAGTTCCTTTATCAAGGGTCTTGTCTTCCATCAATGCAAGCATCCCTAAATATAAGAAAGTTAAAAGAACATATTAATCTTATATTAGGATCATATCAAGTTAGAAAGCACAACTCTTATCATTTCGGCATGTTTGCACCATACACCAAATCCTGGAGAACCTGGAGAAGCTGATCGATGAAGAGCAAAAGAAAGCATGGCTAATAAGAATGATCTACAAAATGCTAGGAATGTAACTGCAGATTTTGAACTGAGCTATCTATCTCCACATCAAGCTCGCTAGATAAAAAGTCAATCAATAAATAAATTGCAGAAGTAAAAAGCAAGGCATCCAATACTTTGCCCTTATAACAGAAGCATAAATCACAATATAGAAGTTTTGTAGGAGTCAGAAATTCATACCTTGCAACTCCTATGAACAGCTGGGTGTTTAATGAAGACTTAAGGAAAGAACAAGACCATGCCAAAGAAACCCTCTAAAAGTAATAAAATTTCTGCATAATGAATAAATTTTAAAGGATACAATTGAGAAAAAGATAAATCCAACGTGTGACCAGCTATGTTGTTCCATAGCAATATCAAAACCCATATATATAAATCTGCAGGCAAAACAAACTTAGTAAGGAAAGTTAATTGCAAAGTTGGTCAAGAAATACAATTAACATTTATAAAGAAATATAGGTATTTAGTGAAGATAATGACATGATTCATATAAGAATTTAATAAGCATTAAAAAAAATCATTCATGCAACAATATCTTACACAAAAGTTTCAGCCAATGATGATATAAGGTGGAAAAAAGCAGTAGCAAAGCGTTGAGAGTTTTCTGACAAATTTGAGAACGTATAATGCTTCATGACCTGAAAAGAATGGAATGAGAAAGAATCTTGAAACCATTTAGCACCAAATATGGATATCTGTACAGGTTAAGAGGTAAAAAATGTACTTACAATTCCAGTGAACAATATAGAAACAATTCCAGACAGGCCAAGACCCTCTGCTAGCATGTAGCTGGAGAGAAAAATCAAACAATTAGCAAATTATGACTTTCAGATGCAACTGAATGCAGAAATAAGAATTCAGTATTGGCTTACGAAAAATAAGGGAAAAGGACAAACAGACAGCACTCCAAATTCTGAAGACTGGAAGAACAAACAAGGTCATTCAGTACTTTTTATAGCTGCCAATTGATATGAGAAGATTGAAAAAAAAAATCAAAGAATAGGAAAAGATGACTGCCATACTTACTTGTCAATGTCCAATCCGGCATACTTAAAGAGGTACCAATTGGTCAAGGTTTTTCAATATAGTTTATTACAGAGAAAATGAAAACCAAAGTACACATCCTTGTCAGAATTTTTCAAGAAAAAGAACCCAATGCTATAACAATATATGCAGCAATATTGAATATTATGAAGAGACGAGGTGCATAGACCAGATATATCTTGTTATACATCATCCATGATGAAAAGTTGCAAGTACACTTGTTACCCTCCAAAATAGATTACTGACCATTTTCTTTAATCAGTAAAAATCTGATCTTAATATACAAAGCATTATATATGTTCATACGTAGCATAGACAAAAATTGGGTGTAAAAGGAATCTAAGTCCTTGAGAATGCATATACAGAACATAAACCATTAACTGGTAGACAGCCAAATTACTTTTTTACTATTCTTGTTTCATGTCTTAGGAACAGAATTCCAAGAGTAAACTTTCAATTACAACATACGCACAAGAGAATGGGAAGCATCAATCTAAATCACCAAATCACAGCTTCTAAGTTGTCTTTGTGCCGCTGTTTTATCAGCTGCACCATTTAAATAACCATCCATGGAATATTTCCCATACTGTTCTCTAGACATGATTCCAAGTTTCAAACTTGATGCTCAATCATGTCTTTTGACAACATGTAGATCTGTAATTTGTTCTTCACCTCGTCAGACTGTTAGTAGTTCTACTTTAAGAACTAAACCTACAAAGAATTTTCCTGCTTGGAAAGGACAACCTTTAAGAAAATTGCATTATCAATCAACAATTGACCTAGGTGCAGAATAGCTCCACTCAGTGTTATCTACTTGCTTAAGCATAATTCCAATCTTGGGTCAGATAAGAGTTCGCAGGGTTCTGTGTGATCTCTGCTTATTAGTCTGGCTTACATAACCAGAGTTTATATTTCTGCACTCATCTATACTATCAACCTACTGCATATCAAGGGGACACCAGATCAAATGATCAAAGATCGTTCTAAATTTATACGAGTTTATAAAATATAATATCTTGGAGGCTACTTCCATTAGAGGGTATATTGATGCATTTTTTCCATTAGAAATACTTCAATTTAATGTCATCCTCTCTAATGTCCAGACATTTTAGTTTTATGTTACCTCTATATTTACTAAATCTAGGAAAATTCCTAATCCTAGGCTTAACAGTTGTTGACCACACCAAGGTATCACATTATGCTACTCTCTCCCTATTAATTTTGTACTTTGTAATTTCAGTGCATTTCAGCAGCTATACAATCTGCTTGGAACAAAAGCAACAGCTAAAGTTGAGGAGAACCTGGCTCTGCACGAGCCCACACTTGTAATCACTTTTCTCTATGAATAATTACTCCAAATCAAAGATTTAATTCAGAAGGTAGTCTCAATTCTCGAGCTCCAAAACTTAGCATATCGCTGAAGATTCCACAGACAAGGCATAAGTAGAATGAAACATCTATCCTTGGTTTCAAAGATAAAAACCGGGTGAAACAAGCCACGATCACTAATGAAGTATCCCTGCTGATATAGTGAAAATAAACCATAGAGTTTTTTGCAATGAACACAGATGGTCAATATATAGCCTACTCTCCATTAATTCTTATGCTTTGTAATTACAGTCCATTTCAGCAGTTATACTACAATCTGCTTGGAACCTAAGCAACAGCCAGAGTTGATGAGAACTTGTAATTGCTTCTCTCTATGAATAACAGCATCATCAGTCAACAATGACGGTAAGTCAAAGATTTAATTCAGAAGGTCGTATGAATTCTTGAGCCCTAAAGCTTAGCATATATCACTGAAGATTCCACAGATAAGGCATGAGTAGAATGAAACATCTATCCTAGGTTTTGAAGATGAAAACCAGGTGAAACAAAAACCACAATTGCTGAATCATAGTCTCCCTGCTGATATAATGAAAATAAATTATAGAGCTCTTTGCAATGATCTTAGAAGGTCTATCTATAGCCCACTCTTGAACTCAGCACCAGTCAGATGATGTTCATTTGCATGCCTTTTATATTATTGAACAGGTTAATGCACTTGTTTATAATGAGATGGGCCCATTCCTTATTCATTGAGAGACTCGATGACTATGCTTTGCTCATTCATAACCCTCAGATTGGCTACACCAGCCTCCTTGACATCAACAGCAATCCCCACTTTCTAAGCAAAACAAAACAAAAAAAAGGTATTGCCATTAAGATTTGTTCTGGGCTTCTAGCTACTTCTTGTCCCTTGAGGTTTGTTTGTCACCCAAGATTAATTAATAATGCAACAAGAGTGCACCTTAGATCTTGATATTCAAAACTTGGGAACACTTAACCCTATAAGCACAGTGCTAGAACTATTTGACGAACAAAGACCTTAACATAAGTCAAATAGTCAGATGATATTGCCAACATTCCTCAGACATTTTGCTGATATGGTCATACCATTTCCATCCACCTAATAGTCACATGATTTTTTCGGTAGTCCTCAGACATTGCACTGATATGGTCATAGGATTTGCATCCAGCTGCATATTGACATTCTTCACCACACTATAACACACACCTTTGCTACAGAATAGTCATTAATAGTGGCCAAATTCCAACAATGGGTATATGCATCTATTTGAGTCGTGCTTTGTTCCCACAATTAGCATTTTTGCAACATCAAGGCAACAAATTGTACTGATTGATATCCTTCTTAAATAATCATTATGCCATTAAATGACATGAAATCTGGATTTTCACCAGTGAATAGAGATATCAAGATTGATATTAACTTCATCAACCAGGACTGCCTTGGCAGTGGACCCTCTCATTTTCCTAAACTTAATTGGCTTCATTGGTAGCATAGTCTAATACTACATAACAATCTCAATATGGTGTTCTTAAGCCTATAAGACATGTCATTTAGGGACTCAGAGAATGTCCGTTCCTGCATCTTTTAGGGACTCAACCTATCCTTTACTTAATAGTAAACTTCAATTACTGATCAAATAATGTTAAACAACCACAGAAAAAAAAAAAAAATCTGAACTTCCTCAAAAAAGCTATATTAGCAATAAGACATGCATACATGCATAGCCCCACACCAACATACTCGCAGCCCCCTCCCCCACCCCCTCCCGAAAAAAAAACACATACAAACACACGCACTAGCAAACAAAACACCCAAAAAATTAAAAAAATATAAATGCCAATGGCCACATGCATGCATACACAGCTCTGTAATTTTTGATTAGTTTCACATCATAAGCTTTAGGAAAGGCTTTCCAGTGCCAACAGCAATCATATGAAGCAAAGAGAAGTAAATGATTGGAAGACCAACCATAGATTCACCCATGCAGTTCCTTTCTCCAGCAGACCAGAATTGAATTGCTTTGCCTCTAAATCAAATAGCTCTATAAATCATGCAAATGTTGCATTTTGATAATCAGATTATTCTATTTGGTCCTTAAGCGAGCAGATGTTATATCAAAAATATTTTCAGCCAACCTTAACTAACATTTTACAAAAATCATCTGACTGAGGCAATAAAATGATTTTTGCAAGAAAGTGTAAAATTAAGAACAAGGAAATTACTAAAATTTATGTTAGCAATATATGAAAGGCTTTGGTAGAAATGAATGACTATGACCGTCCATATGCTGGGCCTGGCTGAAGAGCAACCCAAAAATCTAGGGCTTGTGTTTTAACCGAAACCTTGATGCTTCACTCTTCAGATGAGTTCAGGCTGACTGGGCTAAGCTTTTTCTGGGGGGTCAGATTCTGGGACAAATTTGAGGCCACCGGGCCCAGCCCATTAACACTCCTTATAAGGCAAATTACAAGAGCAAAAGTTCCTCAAAAAGAACATGTCCTGAGGATGACAGCCACATTAACATTATCCAACAGAAAAAAAATATGTAAGTACATTATCCTTGATGCCTAAGCTTTCTGACCTGCAAATATTCTTCTTTGTACTATCATACTTTTTGTGATATCAGTCCCTCAGCAAGTATTGCTACGGTACTTGCTTTTCTTTTTCTTTCCCATTTCTTAATCTTATTTTCCATATGCCTGCCTTGTTACAATAAATTATGAGCTAGCAAAAAACTAGGCATCAAGAATGGTTCGTATAATATTCAGGAAACATATAACAGGAAAAAAACAAGTAACAGACTTCTCTATAAATCTGCTGAGAACAACTACAAAACGGTATTGGAAAGGATATGAGAGCAGATGTGAACCCAACTCCAACCCCTGTAAAAATAGGATATAAGTCAATTGAAAAATAAATTCTTACAATTAAATTACTGCAGTAAAATACAAAATTAAGTTGCAACAAACAAAAAACTTGAGACAAATCCAACTCTTATTTAATCAGGTAATTGCCTGACAGGCTCAACTGCCTATCACTTACATGACAAGAAATGATGCATGACGGACCAAAATGTACAAGAAATGAACAGGAAAGAAAAAAGATTCAATAAATTTAATGCAAATCTGTTACTCAATAGTCACCAGTTGACTATCAATTAATAACCAGAGGTAGCCAACAAATTGTTCAATTGATTGGATCCTAATGGTAACAGCACTTTGTAAACAACTAGACAAATCTGAGTTCCAAATAAAACATCTCTCTGAATAAATTCATTATGTGTACCATAAACAGTGCCAAAGAATAGTATGGTTTGTAAGTTGAATTGATAGAAAAAATATACCATATAGATATTACATGTTATTTTTTATTTATATTTATAAAATATTAGTTGATGAGAGCCTGCTCCATATTACAGGTTGACTAATCCAACTCTAATAAAAGAAAGGTGACAACATAATTGTTGAGCAATTAATTATGAATCTTCATGCAAAAAAGGTATTTTGCATAAATTCCCCATCTTTTCTGATGCAAGGAAAATAATTCATGCTTCTTTTTTGAATGTGAAAAATGAGCCTGAACAAGAAATTTAATAAACATGTAGATAGTAAGATTTCATACTGACCTGAAGACAATGAACCAACAAACGTCTCAAGAAATCTCACAATAATCATAAAAAAGTTTTGTCCTGATGAAGCATGACTTCTTACTGATGACATTGTCCTGGAGTATAATATTTCAGTCAAATAGTGAACAATAGATAAGGAACGGTAGTAAGAGCAGGTTTCAAGCACTTTAAGCAAACCTGTACAAGGAGATCGCCATCTACAATGCCAACAATGAAAAGATATGTCAAGCAACAAGCAATAGCAGTTGACAAATATAACCATGAGTTACTGGAATTACTGGTTTACACATACTGCATCATTTAGAACAGACTCTCCAAACACCAAGGCATAGAGGTTCATATCAGTGCCAAGTTCCTGCAATGATTTAAATAAGTGACTTAATGTTTACTGAAAATATAAGAGTATAGCTTTATGTAGACAATCTGTGCAGATGAGGGCCATCAACATGGAGTTTGCAGACGCCACATATACGATCTCCATGTGAGGCCTCAAAGAATTGCCATCAGGTCAGGTTCATATCGTTTTTCATACATCATATAACCCTCTGTCCATGCAACTACATAGATCTAACAGTCCCAAAAAGATCATATAATAAACAAGGAAAACTATATTCCCAGAAAAAGGGAAACCTAATTCTTCAAGAGAAAGTGATACATGGGTTATATTAGGCACCAATTATGAAGTTCCAGGAGTTGATATTATAAAAACTCAGGAGACAATAAGAAGAAACAGAAACAGTGGTGATCATCACATTGCACACACAATCAAACAACTGTCAAGCCCAAAATTTTAATTGTCCACATATCATGACAAGCATGACTACATGACATAGAACTAATTAAGTTGCCTCAAAACGACCTTAGATGTGGTGTTCTTGGGAGGTCTGCATCGCAAAATGATCATCCACAGGATCATTTTTTCCTGAAATTACTTTTATGCAGCATGCACCAAATATGGAAGCACGCACATAAATATGGCTGCCAATTTTTTATTAAATAATGTTATGAAAATGCATCATTTGAATCCTTAAAAGAAGCTTCCTAGAGAGGAAAAGGTAAAAGGGGGGGAAAAGAATCTAAAAAGGATCGCTCCAATTCATAAAACTCATATCCATTCCCTACTCGTTTTGAGATAGGCGAAGGTGGAAGATACGGTATAGTCTCAAATTATTTAGACATTTGATTCTCATAATTATATATACTTGGATATCTCCTAAATTCACAGAAATGCCCCCATTAATTTGCACAATATGTTACGCCTTTCTGGACCATCCATATTTCTCAAACAGATTTGATATGGTTTTTAGTATATATAAGAGCTGCACAGCTTAAATTAAATAAAAGACTTTGTGTGAGAAAGAGAGAGGGAAGGAAAAGGTAGGGGGGAGAGAGAGACCCCCTACTCATCCCATGCTTTATTCTTATAACACAATATCAACATGAGTGTTTGTTTAAAAATATGCATTATCATCCAATTGTAGCGTTCCGGGCAACATAGTATGTGGCATACACCTTTTTCACCTTTTTTTTGTTGAGATTATCATACCCACCAATAGCATGCCAATTTTATCTTCTCATTCCATCAATAATATTGAAAACAAGTAGAGTATGTTAGAAATGATAATGATAAGATAGATGTGTGGTAAAACTGGAAAGGATAAAATAAGAAATAAATATATTAGAGAAGCTATAGGAGTTGAACAAATTAAGGATGAAGTGAGAGAAAAACGATTGAGATGATATGGACATGTACAACAAAGATCTAAGGAGACTTCAGTAAAGAGAGGTACTTTAGTTTGTGCTAAAGGTTGCAAGGAAAGGAGAAGAACTAAGGTAACATGGATGAAGATTGTAAGGGATGATATGGAAAAAACTTTAAATAACATCAGCGGTGGCCCTAAATAGGAACACTTGAAAAATGAGGATCCACAAAACTAACCCCAAATTTAGGAAAAGGCTAGATGGTTGTAGTTATAGTTCATCAATAATATTCAGATAAGGAAAAACTAATTTCAACATCCATTTACAAAATAGTCAGCATATAACCATTTTTGAACAGCATATGCCTCTTATTTTATGAATATTGCATAGTATGATGTATTGGTTGGACATGTACAATATAGGCCGAGAGATGCACCAGGAGTGATTTGATATATATAAAAGGAAAGAGGGGCAGAAATAGAAGAAAATCATATGGGATGAAGTAGTTGGGAAGGAGTTGATATCGCTACATCTTTCAGAAAGTGTGGCCCTAAATAGAGTAGAATGGAGGAAAAGAATTCATGTACCCGAGTGATTAAAGCTTAGTTGAGTTGCACGGTGTGATGCTTTGTCCATTCCCATGCATTTAGCAATATCAAGAATTTGTTGAATTATTCCCATTGGTTATTATGGCCTATTTCCTAGAATCACCAAGGGGTCAAAAATGTCTAGGTGAGATAATTCTAGCATAAGAACAAGATTGTAAAAACAATTTTCCTGATAATATATTTTAGATTTTCTTATAAATGGGTGGCAAAGATGTCATTCTAGACAAAGACAGTCATAAAAAGAGTTTTTTTTTGGAAAAGTTAAAAATTGATATGGACCTTGGAGTGCAATGTTCATTAACAAATTCTAAGAGATTGCCCATGATTTCAAATACGATAAGAAAGGCTTAGGGTTAAAATCTCACAGTCTAGATATCATCAGACATGAACTAAAAATTCAGTATTGCATTGATCCCAGTTGGTATGTGATGACCTAGAATGACTAACAGAGGGTAAACAAATTTGATAGTGACATAAATTAACAAATTTGTTCCGAATTTCTAAAGAGGACTAATAGCATCCAATGAGAGTACAAATTACTAACAAATATATTATTTAAAACATAATCTATTGTGCCGGTACCGGGCACCGGACCGGTTGCTCGGCAGCACGGGTCGGTACAGGCCCGCATCGTGTCGTGTCGGTATATCGGGCTTGTACCGACATAGTAGAGAAGGTGGGAGAGGGGAAAAGAGAAAGAAAGGGGAGAGGGAGGGAGGCCGGCGGAGGATGGCAAAGGCCAGCGCCAGGCAGGAGGCACGAAAGAAATATAACATCTGGATCGTCCGATGCCTATGATTAGGAGGGAAGTCCAGACTTGCGCACTCATCCTATATGTCTATCTGCCGCATCACCTGATCTTGTACTAGCTAATAGAAGAAGAATCACTCGAGTTAGACGCCTGGACGAAGGTTGAAGAATGATTCTAGCTCAGCTGGCACCAGGATTTCATTTCACACTAGCCGAAAGGCAAAGAAAAAGAACCCTTAATCAAACTAGGGTCTCCTATTTCGAACCACGGACGTTCGACGGCCCTCCACCGGCCTCCCTCCCTCCCCTGCTCGCTTTATCTTTTTCCCTTTTTCCTTCTTCTCCCCCTCCGGCAATGGATTTCGTTTCCGTTGCCGGAACCGTCCCGGTCCGCCGCCGGAATGGCTTAGTACAATTGGAACAGCCCGGTTCGAGACGGTTTTGCCAACCCTAATTGAAAATATTAAGATAAATAGGTGGAAAACATCTACACACCTGAAATATGGATAGCACAGTGACAGGATCTGTCGCTGATATAAGAGCACCAAACATAAGGCATTCCACCAATGGCAGTCTATACATGAGAAATGTTAGTCCACCAAGGTATCTGCAAAGGAATAACAGGATAAATAAACAACCGACAAGAAGTGTCAAAGAAAAAACCTATTTGCCAATAAACAGGAACCAAGACTGAAGAATGCTTACACTAAAATCCCCGTAACAATTGATGCAATAAACGTCCCTAAAATTGCAAATGTGACTATGGCTCCAAAATTTGAAAAGAATGGTTTCTGCCAAGGTGAGTTCAGTGGACGCATCAGATATACAACTTTAATGCAAGAATAACATGCGGAAGATGATACAACTCTAAAACACTTACTGGTGCTAAGCTGAACCCTGATTGAGTATGCTGAAGTTAAGGGAAACATCATACAACTCATGGCATCATACTGTTTTATCTGATGATCTTCAAACTTAATAAAAAAACAAGAAAAGAACAAATAACTTTGGACATAGCAAAGATTGGATATAATATAATCGGAGGTAATAAGAAGAGGAAGAAAAATTCTTCATGGAAATTGAACCACGTCCTGGAAAAGGAAGAAAGCAATTAGTACAAGAAAACAAAAAATATGTTCTAGCTCAAAGAAACATAAAAATTCACAAACCTGATGCTGGTTTCTGTATTTGAAATGTTAGCAAGTACACCAACAATTAAACCTGCAAAGGAGAGCGGGGGATGAGTTCTAGAAAAAATGAGTTTCTAGACTGCTTCTAAACAATTCCACTCATCTCAGTATCAAATCCACAAACTCCAAGGCACCGGGCATGCTATATTGTATTCCAGCACCTGGTAGCATGCTAGCCTGGCACTGAAATGCTCCCGACTATGTTATGCCATCCAGCACCAGTATTTGCTGCTCTCTTATCAATCTAAGTTAGGAATCCAATCCTCAAACCCTTATACTTCCTTTGCTTCTCTTTCTCATACTTCTATTTCAGTTCTGAGACTTATTTCAGATCCAAACTGAATGTCTATTATATCTAATTTTAACCATGAAGTGCACCAAAACTAGTAAAACAAAAAATTATTTGTCCTAACATAAGAAATTGCTTGCCCCCTAGACATAGTATGAAGTTTCACAACATGGTATAGGAATAAGAGGACTTGAAAGAGGGCCAGGATGGAAGACAGACACAATAATTGCATATAAGGTTCAACAAAAAAAAAACTCAAGGAGAAGTTGGCTAATGATGAAGCCTAAAATCTATAACTTAGAACTGGAAATTCAGATACATAATCCTTCAACTGAATCTCCCAACGCAGGTTTGTAAAAAGCAAGTACCAGTTTGGAAAATAGATGGCAAAGTGTTGGAGATGGACATATAGGTCAAGAACTTGTGTATTTGCATAAAATTAAGACTATAAAGCCCTGATCTAGAAAAAATTCTGCTTGGCATTATAAATCCTCAAAAACCACCTGTAGAGCTACATCAGGCTTTTCCAAAGCCACTCGAACAAATTTCAGATTTGTAAGCTTAGTATTTCTTCAGTCCCTGGTAAGCATTTGATGCCAATATGAGCATCTCTTCTTACCAAAGCCTCCTAAGATATTCACATCACTACATGTCAATACTAACTTAAATGGCTCTCCATCAATTGTCCTCCATTGGTGCAACTTATATGCCACCTTTAGTGCAATCATTCCTCAACATTTTTTAATCAGTTTTACCCTGCAATCATCTCAACATTCTCAGCCATGCACAACCATTTTTTTTGCATAGGCCCTCTAAGATCTCTAAGAAAAAAAGAGTGATATCTTGAGATTTCCTCAATCAGAAGGTCAGCATTCAAATATTCTTCTTGCCATAAAGTATGTGAACAAAGAACAGTATGCAAAATTGAGAAACAACATAGTTGGTTAAGCAAGGGTCACGATGCATATTGTAGTTGCTGGCAATATAAGACTGAAAAAATGGAATGAGACAAAAAAAAAATCAAAGGGTGTGAATGTTTTGTCACAAACCATTAATAAACATCATTCACCAAGTTTTGTCATTTACATATTAGGTAGAAGATGAGCAGGGTAGCAAGGACTAGAGGTGCCATGTAAAATCACATTGCTGGTCTTAGCCCTATTGGTAGTTGGTGTCTTGGAGAGAGAGGACACATTGTACTGGGACATCATCCTACCAATTCCGCTTTCTCTTCTAGGACTTAGAAATAACTTCCTAGACTATTTGGATGCTATTGTTTCACAACCATGCGCCCCATAATAAAAAACAACCTTTGAAACAGTGCCAGATTAACTAACACTTTCTACATTAATAGAAAACTAGTAAGGTCCAACTTGAATACTACTTTGTCATCCACCAAGTCCCTAATCATATTGCTTACTATCACATCCTGTCAGATTATATGCATGCCCTTATCTCCAAGACCCAAATACCTTAGAGAATATTGTTCTACTTAACAATCCAATATAGAAACTCCAGTCCATAATCTACGAAAGTTATCATACCATACAAACTCTTTCTCCCCTTAAACGCAGCAAGCTTCATGTCAATTCCTTCACATGTGCTGCTTTCCTCACTCACAATTGAAATAAAGCTTGTGGATAATGGATAAATCTAACATTAGCATCTCCCCATCCTCCCACCAATGTAGCTTCGTCATACTAAGTATATTATATGCCTTCAAACTACAATGGACACCCCTCTTAGTCCACCCATTCAGACTACTGCTGCTAGAAACTTCATGTGGAGATTTGAAGATACCCTTTCCACAGTCCCCGCCCTTTTTAGCTCTCAATTGCAAAGAAGTTGTATCCTTCTTCGCAACCAGCATAAAATCAAAACATAGCAGAGCCTCCCAAATTATGATTCTAGTAAGCAACCTAGAACTTACCAAAGAAGGTGACATGTGGCAAGATAATCACCGTCTTAAGCATCCCCGGTTTAAGCATTATCAAGCAGAACTCCTACTTAGTCTAGGTCATCTAATGAAGCTTTAAATTGGAACTAAAACCTTCCCGAATATAATAGTAAAAAAAGGTTCCAGATAATGCAAGAACCTTGTTAGATTTGACTGAATATTAAGCTTATAGCAAACTGCATTCCCACCCAAGGATCAAACAAATTAGTGATCCAAAAGCCTCAAAAAGGCTCAATCTCAAGGTTCAATTTTCAAAATCCCTGGCATGAAAATCAATAACTCTATGAGGACTACATCTTCTCATTTGTACTTTTTTTTTGTGGGGTTAGTTCCATGCCCAAAAACCCAATTATGATAGTCCAATACATTCTTCAATCCCCAACACATCTCCACAAAAGCAAGATTTTTTTTCTTTTTTTTTAATAATAGATCCATGAAGATTTGAGAAATTCCTGTCCGCATATGAACCTATCAAATATGGAGCGCTAATGTCATTTTAAGAGACTATAAGTGCCTCAGCTTCACACATCTCTAGTGGGCAATACAGTACAAACAAGCATGAGAACAGTGTCCATATACCAATACTTAAAACATCTCCTTAAATCCTCCTCCCACATCCATCTCTATTTGTCTTCGAAAACAATACTTTTTTATGGTATAAATCTTCCCGGGACCATCATTCTTTTCTACTTATTTCCCAACAAAAGCCCTACCCCATCTCATAATTCAACAAAACCACCTTCTAACCAGATCAGTCCTGTTCATTCATGTTTTTTTGTTAACATGATGTATATATAACATGAAAAGGCAGGATGATACATTTGATACAGATTAGGGCAGGGGGCAATACAATAGCCGACTGATTAACAAGGAAAGGATGAAGAAGGACATAAATGTTCATCATCTAGGACTCGCAAACTGTATCCCCCTTCCCATTTCACATAGGAAAACTCGGTGCTTATTCATCCAAAACTTCTGTTTTCATCCTCTCCTTAACTTCATTATGTTAAGTGAAAAATGGGAGCAATATTAAATTATCAGCCTGCCATTATCTAACCTAAATTCCATTTTGAGGCATAAACCAGGCATAAAACCTGGAAAAGATTAATCTCAAGTAACTCATACATGAAGAACAAGAAGAATAATCACCATACAGGCACATATTCTTAACCAGTTTCTTTCATACCATCAACTCAAAGGATGTAGCGAATGTTGCACACACAAGAAATTAAGAAAAAAAAAAAGAAAGAAATATCCAAAATCTTGAAAATTTGAGCAGTTAATCGTCAAAATACGAATAAAGAACAACGGACTGGTCAACATAAAAACTGAAACCGACCAAATTTCCATCAAGAATCAGATAGATTTCAAACAAGAACCAACTTCAAAGATCCAGCATCAAATCCCGCAAATTAAAGATCATAAAGAAAGCAAAGAAACGAAAAGCAAGTCCAGAAGGCGAGGTGGGAGGACGGGATTACCGATTAGGAGAGAGCCACTGGCCTCAGGGAGGTAGTAAAACTTCTTGCGGCGGAGGACATGGCCGAGGACGAAGGAAAGCACCAGCATCGAGATCTGAAGTAGGATCCCCACCCCCGCCGCCTGCTGCTCTTTCCCCGGCGGCGGGCTTCCCGCCGGCGGAGCCGTCACGTTCAGCTCCATCATCGCCGGCGATCCCCCGCTCCGCTCCCTCCACCCTCTCTCTCTCTCCTCTTCCCTCCTCTCCTCTCCTCTCCTCGAAGGCTTTCTTTTTATTGAATCCTTCTGGACTCTTAAATTCTTCTCCGCTCGCCTACCTACGCTTCTCCGAGGGGATTAAAATAGGGCCGTCCGGCGCGTTCTCGGAGCGATTATATCTTCCACGCGAGTTCATAAAATATTATATGCGGGGGAACGCATCCCATCCGCCGACATCGACATCGTATCCGGCGCCGCGCGCGACGTCTTATATTGACGGACAGGATGAGTTATCGCGGAAAACGCGAGCGGCGGATATTTGGGCGCATAATATTTCATGTGCGCGGCTTTGTTGGACGCGTATATAGTTCGCGGACTATTCGTTCATTGGCTTTCCACTTTGGCTCCAGAATTTCGGCGAGCTTACGGCTGCGAAGTTGGGTCGGGTGGATCTAGATCGGATCCGAACCGGTTTAAGCCTGGCTCGGACCCAAGATTTGGTCTCACGAGTCCGAGGTCAGGATTGTTGACCCAATTCCAAAAATAAGTCCAATCTAAATGGCGTGCAAGACTGGTTCTAAACAACAAATGGTAGAATACGTTTCAACTTTTGCAAGCACAATCAAGGTCCATGCAGTCTAGGTTGGTGTAATACATAAGATGAAAACATGTAACAGTATAAGTCTCCTGCTTGTGTGCCGAACCGAGTAGGCTAAGATCACAACTATGGGTTCTAGCTTGATATTTGATAAATTGCTAATTACGATGTCCAAACATATTGAATATTTGGATTTTGCATAAGAATCCACCTATCAAATTTCCAAGAGAAGGCTGATTTCTTTTTTGCCAGATAAAATATTTGTTTAAGAGTCTATGAATAATTTTATCCATGGATCTACGTACAAGATGAAAAAATATTAGATATTTGATATATGTGCATCCAACGTTAATGTTGCCCAAGGTGACAACCCAAGAGAGAGATGAATTGGGTTTTCTAAAAATTATGTTCCCTAATTTTTTACTTTGAATTGAATGCAGTGGGATGATAAGATGTTACT
>JAOXJJ010000001.1:8196454-8282569 GCA_025769935.1 Phoenix roebelenii
TATATTTTTTTTTGTTGACCATGGTTTCCGGGAACCAAACGAGCCGGAAGGAATTTGGAGCGGAAGGGGTGTGTGGTTATCTGGAAACGGGATTGGATCCATCAAACCCCCAAAGGGCCGTTGCTGTGGTCACCACCAGTAAGACTAAGCGGCCAACTGCCATGAATATCACCTGGGAGCACGGAAGATGGTCGATACGGCGGGTTCAAAGAATTGAGTTTGACATCCTTCGATATCCTGCTGTTTAAAAATAAAAAAATAAATGACATGATTTATCTTGCAAATATTATAGCAATACATATTATATAATACACATTTTTGGAAGCAAATACAAATTAAAGTTGTAATTAGATTTATTTTATGGTGTTTTTATCGTGCAACATTGCTTCTAAGTCTTTTCTTTTTTTTTATTTTGATAAAAACATGTTGTTGAGGTCAAAAAGTGATCGTGTTTCTCCTCAGAAGTATTGTCCTTTTTTGGGCTCCAGTCCACGCGTTCAGCGTCACAGGGGTATCTGCACAGTTTTGTCCTTTACAAGGCATCTTTGAAGAGAAAGAAGTCACCCCCATTTAAGGCACAACCCTCTTTGTCACTCAAGCAATATGAGACTAAAGTCCGGGGATCCGCTCTCTCCCCAACACATATACATATAAATAATAATATGTTAACTCATATAAGGCATATGATGAAATATTACTATTTGTATGTTACCAAATATATAAAACATTTTGAGGAAACTTTTTTTTTAATTCACTTTTATGTTGAAATGCAAAGTTCTTGCAAGATAATTTATTCTAACATATTTCTATAAAATGTCTATTTTTTTTTTAAATAACAGATTTGGGTTCTGGAGTTGATTATCAGTTCTCTATTTTTTTTGGATCATTTTGCACTTAGAATTTTAGATTTTTTTCTTTATTTTATATACTTTATTTTTATATATTGATTTCTCTTCATCAAAGTGACTTTACAATTCGTGATGTCCAATGTCTTAGTTTTATCTTATTTTATTTTTACATCTTGAATATTTTAATTTAGTATTAGTGTTATGGGGGGCAAAAAGGAAGTATACGGGGAAAAAAAAACTAAGGCTCGCACGTAGTGGTATCACTTTTCTAGTATTTATTAAACTCTAGGGAGTTATTCGTGAAATAAAAGAAAGAGAGGGAGTTGCATGCAAATTAATGAAGGTAAAGTTTTCATGAAGGTAAGCGTACTGGTAGGTGACTGCATCCACAATTTTCACAGGCGGATAAAAGGCCCCACGGAGACAGCTGCATTCTATTGTATTGGTCCCTAGTTTCTCTTCTGTCCTTTGTTGAAGAAAGAAGCAGTGGACTCTCTCTCCTCTCTCTGGGAGGGCGCGGATGAAGTACGGAGTGGAACCTTCAGATCTCCTCAGAAGTTCTCAAAACGCTAGCGCTCCGGCGCCGCAGGCAAGCCCTCTGTCTCTTTTCCTCGCATTTCCTTTCACATTTCTTGCTGGAGCTCCCCACTTCTTTGTGATCTCGGGAGGAACGCCGTTCTTTTTGACTTCTTCGCGCTGGAACGGCCTCGATTTGATGGAAATCGGGATCCTGGGCTTTAGGAGTCAGGACTGGGGGGGGACTCCCGGTGAATGCGGGTTTCTTGGCCGGATTGATTGTGGTTTGGTTGGAATGAGGGTTTCTTGATGTCTTTCTCTGGTCGAGTGCGCGGACGCTGTGGTTCTTGGCATCGATTCCCTGAGATTGAAACAAACTAGGTGCGAGAAGTGGTTAGCTAGAGAAATCTTGAAGCTTCTAGAGCTGTCACATCATTCTTTCTTCATCCTTTTTCTTCCGCGGGCAAAACTTTGGTGGGCTTGGTGTCGTTTTGAGTTTCCAGGGGTTTAGGGCTTTGGTCTGGTGCCGTCTATGTTTCTCCTTATTTCCCTGTCTTTCTCTACAGGGAAAGCTTAAATTTTGGGATTTTGAGTTGAAATCTTATCTTTTTTGCTTAATATACCCACTGTCTGGAGCCAGAGAGACACAGCTCGTATTGCTGTTGAATTGTTATACGATCATTATGCCTTGACTAAAATCCAACTTTTCCGGCAATATGGTGGTTGTATGTTTAAAAAATAGTTTTTTTTTTTTTTTTTTTGCAGTTACTTTTCCACGTGGTAGATGTAGTGCGAAATTGTGGATGCTAACTGCACGGGTGATGGTTACCAGTTAACTGATTGGTTATTGCCGTATACTACCCTGGCTAGCCATCTATTCACAAATGCACAATTTTTGTTGAAATTATTAAGATTTTAATGTTATCCTTGCATACCGAAATTTCCCCTACTATCTTAGCACTTGATTCAACTCATGTACGTGGAATACCATTGTATTTGTTTCATCCTGTTGTGATGTAACTCACTGATCTTTTAAATTCTGGCAGCACTCTAGCAACTCAGCTGATCTGATATATTTAAGTCCACCAAAAGATAAGTGACAACAACTGCATTTGCTGCATCAATCTCCTGAAGGGCACCGACTTTAAGGTCCGTTTCCTTGATTCACATTCTCTACCATCATGCAACCACAACACATCCAGTTATAGAGTCTTTTTCTGTGTAGATTGTCTTGAGCTACAAATGGCCATCACAGGAACCAAGAATCCATTATTAGGTGAAACCACATGTGGTTCTTTGCTGCAGCAGTTGCAGGTATTTCATTTATTATATGCAACTTTTGCTTTTAATGGAAGAATCAGTACAGTGTACTAGATGCATGATCTCTTTGTTTTAGTTAATATGGGATGAGGTTGGTGAGAGCGACGAGGAACGTGACAAAATGCTGCTTCAGCTGGAACAGGAGTGCCTGGATGTTTACAAGAGGAAAGTTGATCAGGCATCAAAATCAAGAGCACTCCTTCTCCAGGCCTTGGCAGATTCTAGAGTGGAGCTTGCTAGATTTCTTTCTGTGCTTGGAGAAAACTCTTTCATTGACATAGTGAGTTTTTACATTATTACTAATGCTCTAGCAAACATTAACTGTTTAAATGGTGATTTTATTTCTTGAAGGCCACCTTTAGAAACTTCATGAGATGATTATAACTCACACTTCATTTTGCTATGCCATAATGAAGCATTTGTATGAGCCATCTGCTGCTTATGAGTAAGAAATTCTATTTCACCAAGAAAAATAACTAGAATTAGAACAATAAGAATTTAATTATTTATGGTTGATGTGATTTCTGCTGAATTTGTTGCTTTATAAAAAATAATAGCTTATGCTTGGGAAAAGAAAAACTATTAGTTTCAAGATGTTAATTTTGAATTTTCATAGTTAAGCTTTAACCTCTCCATATAGACTAAGTTATAATATATTGCATTTTAATTATTGATAATAATTTTATCAAATCCTTCATAGAGATTTGAACTAGGATATATAATTTAAGGTGTAGAGCAGGAGATATATTACCCATTCAGATCATGATTTCAAAAACCCCCGAAGCGGGATGGTATGTTTCGTATCGTACCATTCTAGCACAAAAAATGGCTGAATTACGGGGGTTGAAATGCTGCACAGTGGGAGCTCAATGCTCATGCACGTTAAAAATATTTGTGGAGAGAAAAAGAGCACACTTTCTCTGTATATAAATATGTTGACTGTGAAAGCCCCTCTTTACCCCTGCCATCCACTATATCCTTCTTAAATATTTAGACCCCTCTTCTCGTGCGAGGTAAGGCTGCACCCTCCCTGGAACCTGCAACAGCGGGAGCTCAATGCTCATGCACATAAAAAATATTTGTGGAGAGAAAAAGAACATACTTTCTCTGTATATAAATATGTTAGACTGTGAAATCCCCTCTTTACCCCTGCCATCCACTATATCCTCCTTAAATACTTAGACCCACTTCATCCCCCTTAAACACCAAAAAATACCACCTTTGACCACTACTTTTGCTGCCTTCTCACCTTCCTACTTTGTTGTCTATAGACAACTATCCCATCTTCTTCCATTGCTTAGGGCTATTGCCGCCTTCTTAATTCATCTACAACCCACCATTTGCTATTTCAACCATCCAAACATACTGCTTTCTCCTTATTCCATTTCTTAAACCTCCTTACTCTATCAGTCAA
Source organism: Phoenix roebelenii (assembly GCA_025769935.1). Classification (NCBI taxonomy): domain Eukaryota; kingdom Viridiplantae; phylum Streptophyta; class Magnoliopsida; order Arecales; family Arecaceae; genus Phoenix; species Phoenix roebelenii. The sequence goes on from JAOXJJ010000001.1 coordinate 8,200,553, forward strand.
ACCTACCATCCCACTTCTTCCTTGATCCCTTTCACCTGCTGTCCTTGCCCTCTAACCATACTTTCTTGTTCATTTAGCCACCACGACTTGCCCCCAACTCCAGTTTGGTATGTATTTGCTTGTGTGCATGCATTTGAAGGTATGCGTAGCCAGTATACCTTGTATATAAGGATCCGTGTTTTGGGTCTTTTGGAGATGCCGTGTTTAACACTTAAGTATCCCTGAGTAGCTGGAATATTACTGAAGTGCATATTGACATGGAAAGCAACTTTCTACTTGTAGTCAATATAAAGTGCAGTTCACTTCTCTTTGCTGTGCAAGCTCTTCATGCGCAGATAAGTGGCTTATCGAGTTCTTGCACTGTTCTATGTGATATTACTAACAATCTGTTTATTAGTGAATCAAAGTAGGAAAACACTGACTGTATTTTAGACAATGTGGTATGTGGCTTTGAACGCTATAACATATACATGAAAATAACAAGTTTCTTTTGGAGAATGTAGTTGCAAAAGTTACTTTTATGAGGTCGGTTTTTGTATCGTTGCAAATTAGGTTGGCCTTGATTAAAGTCTTTGGTGTTCTACAGCCCGATAAATCATCTGGCACAATCAAGGAGCAACTAGCAGCTATAGCACCAGCACTGGAGCAACTATGCAAGCAGAAAGATGAGAGAATAAAGGAGTTTGCTGACGTGCTTTCACAAATTCATAAAATACGGGGTGAAATTACTGGAACTTTAAAATTTGGTGAGCAGAAGGGGACACCAGCAGTTGGTGAGGAGGATTTGTCCCTGAAGAAGTTGGATGAGTACCACTCTCAACTCCAAGAACTCCAGAAAGAGAAGGTTGCTATTGAAATTGATCATGCTAATTTTGAAACCACTACACTCATACTAACATTTGTGGTGCTTTTTGGCAGAGTGATAGGCTGCATAAGGTTCTTGACTTTGTCAGCACAGTGCATGATCTTTGTGCTGTCCTGGGGATCGATTTCTTCAGTACTATAACTGAGGTTCATCCTAGCTTAAATGATTCTGTTGGCGTACAGTCCAAGAGCATTAGCAATGATACCTTATCGAAGCTTTCTAAAATGGTCATAGCACTTGAAGAAGATAAAAAAATGAGACTGCAAAAGGTAATTCTTGTTCTGCAATATTATGTTGCTAGTTCTTCACCCATCAACAGGAACTGCATAATATCTGTACAATTGATATAATTGACGACATGAGATCTTTCTGAACTGCAGATGTAGCAACATATATCACCTAATTATTTTGCTTGCTTGTGTTTATATATTTTTTAGTCCACTGCGATTTTTTTTGTATTTTTTTTTTAATGGATGCAACAAGTGATTTTCATTCTTTTCTCCTCAGCTTCAAGAGCTAGCTGCTCGGTTGACTGATCTTTGGAATCTAATGGATACCCTTACGGAGGAGCGGAGCTTGTTCAATCATGTTACTTGTAATATCTCTGCAACAGTGGATGAGGTCATGGTTCCTGGAGCCCTTGCCCTTGATCTGATTGAGCAGGTTGGTCAGTTGCACCAATTTTGAGCTTTTCAAACCATTTAGTTTTTTGTTCCCTGGGTAAATTTTTGAATAAAATGTGAATTCACTTGGCATGCTCTAACTTTTCTTTTTAAAAAACTTTCTTTACACAAAGGCTGAGGTTGAAGTTGAAAGGTTAGATGAACTAAAGGCCAGCAAGATGAAGGAAATAGCTTTGAAGAAACAGACTGAGCTTGAAGACATATATGCTCGTGCTCACATTGAGATAGATTCTGCAGCTGCTCGAGAGAAAATCATGTCTCTAATTGACTCTGAGAATGTTGAACCTTCAGAATTACTAGCAGACATGGATAATCAGATATTAAAAGCTAAAGAAGAGGCCCTATGCAGAAAAGAAATTTTGGAGAAGATTGAGAAATGGATGTCAGCATGTGAAGAAGAGAGCTGGCTTGAAGACTATAATCGGGTACCAAATTTACTTCTTCTCTAATATAGATTATATGTTCTGAATTCACTTCTCTAATCTAGATTATATTTTATCTTTTTCATCTCTCAGTTCAGTTGGGTTTCTTCCAATGGTGTTGGCTTGTGGAATTTGCTTGTTCAATATTACCATGTGATGATGATGACGGATAAAGATACTGACCTTGTTAACCTGGATTAACTGTCATACAAATCTTGTTCTTTCAATTGACCTTGGTGGATGTTAATCATCCTAGTCAGCTTGCAGCAATAGTTGCTTCTGAACTAATTTTACCAGAAGGGGCATCTTTGCAGCTAGGACCATTAGAATACAAGCTGCTTAAATATTATGTTTATGTATTTTGTGTTCAAAAAGTTGACATATAACTGTTGAATTTCAAACCTCACATGTATGTTCCATGTGCCTTTCTGAAACCTACTCTGCGATGTTTTGCTTGGCCTTGTCATTTGGAAATCATGCATATTTTGGAATTTATTTCAACACCTTGTGAGAAAAGTATTAGCACAGAGGATAAACTATCCAGAGAAGAGTCATTTTTCAGGTGCAAATAATTTTCCGAATACATGCATGCGGACCTCCTAATTTAAACCTTCTGATGCTGTCCTTTCTTTTTCAGGATGAAAACAGATATAATGCGAGTAGAGGTGCACACTTAAACCTCAAGCGTGCGGAGAAAGCTCGTATATTGGTAAATAAAATTCCAGGTATGTTTAAACAACTTCGTCAAAGTTCCTTAATATCCTTTGGTTGTTAAGACTCGACTTTCAAAGGTACAAAGATCAGCTTTTGTAAATTAACTGGCAAGGTTCACACATATGTATGTCAAGCACTAGGAGGGGTTGCAGTGCTTGCATGCCCAGCAATATGAGAACAGAACCAGTTCCAATTTTCTCCACCATAATAGCTCTCTCTGGATGCGAGGGAAATAAAGAAAATGACAGTGGCGTCCCAAGTTTAGGCACTCTAGGCACAATTATCTCTTAATAGGAAAAATCAGCTCCCATTCTCTCATTTTTATTTCCTTTGCATTTCCCCCTTCCCCTGCATCCAGCCTGAGTCAGCCAGACTTCTGAAAAGGTGAAATATTTTTAGTATGATAGAATTCAGGAAGTTCAATTGCTAGAGAAATTGTGACGATTGCTTTTTTAAAAATAAATGATATCAAAGTATACCTGTTTCATTATTTTTGAATATACTCTCTGCTGCATTGCGTTTCTAATTACGACATCAATTTGATACTATAATCCTTTTTTGTAGATTCATGGCACTAGATAATCAAAAGCTGAATATGCTACTTAAACATTAAAATTGGATCTGCAATCATGTATATGATGGTTGACCGAACATTTTATCAACATTGGGTTTGCAAAAGATGTTTCTTTTCCATGAATTTGCAATAAAAGTTATACTTGATGGTGGATTAAACATTCTGGCATTGGTGCCTGGCTAAAAATTTGGTTTGTGGTTCTAGCTCTTGTCGATACACTGACGGCCAAGACTCGGGCATGGGAGGAGGATCGGGGCACGTCGTTCGTGTATGATGGCGTTCCTCTTCTTGCAATGCTGGATGAGTATACCATGCTAAGGCAGGACAGAGAGGAAGAGAAGCGAAGACTAAGGGTATTTTATTTTGGCCCTTTCATGATCAATTGCAGCTGTCAACCCTACCTCTCTTTTTTAACCTCTCTCCCTTCTTGTGCCACCTAATTTGCAGGACCAGAAGCGGTTCCACGAGCAGCTGAACACGGAACAAGAAGCCTTGTTCGGCTCCAAGCCCAGCCCAGCCAGACCGCTCGGCCCAAAGAAGGTGGCGGGCCCTCGTGGCAATGCTGGAGCATCAAATGGAACCCCTAGCAGGAGGCTTTCTCTCAGCACCCATCACAGTAGCAGCAATGGTGTTCGATCTGCGAGCAGGGATGGGAAGAGGGAAGCTAACCGGCCTTCTGCTCCAGTAAACTACGTAGCCATTGCAAAAGAGGATGCAACCTCTGCTGTGCCCGGCAGCTACCCAGCTCCTGCTTCTCCGTGACATCATGTGGAAACATATATGGGGTAAGTTATTCTTGCTATTCTTATTGTTGCAGTTTGTGATAGGCTTAATGTGATAAATACTACGGTTGACTTGTCCCACGAAGTTCTATTCTTGATAAATCAAAATTAAAGGGAGAAGCGTTTATGTGATAAATACCGGTCTTGCGATGCAAATTAATCTTTTGTAATGTTGTCGCTGGTTGTAGATATTTTGTTGGGGCAAAAGACGGCCGTTGTGTCATTCACTTTGACCTGGGCGACTCCCAAACAAACGGTGTGTTTCACGACTCTTAAGCAGACTCGAGCAAGTGTATTCCGTTGCTGTCCTTACGAGTTCTTGTAGCCAGATTACCTCCACTATGAAGTGGAACGGCCTGTATAATAATAGCGTTGTGGTTGTCTGTTGACCGGGCATTTGATCGTGTAGTTTTCTGTTAAAACAAAATACCCGAAGATCGCATTCCTTGGTGTCTGAAAACCAAGATGATGGTGGTCGTGAATGACAATCAACATTGCATGCTTGAGCTTCTGGATTTTAAGCTTGCTAGTTAATTGTTAAGCCAACCAGGTCCGAGTCAGGTCATCATGGGCTTAAAAACGTATAATAGCTATCCAACGATGCTTGGATAGGATAGACACAGAGTGATAACGTGGTGGTAACAGGCCGGATGGTTCAGGATCTGTGATTAATTTTAAAGTCTGGAAAATCCAACAGGGTTGTGCTAATTTTTTTAAAAAAATCAGGTCTGTTGGCTTGTTCAACTCTCTCTCTCTCTCTCTCTTTTTTTTCTGAGAAATTCATTCTAATTATAGCATAAATTCTATGTTGGTTTGTTGGTCTGCAGTGGAAAAAAAATTATAAATCTTTTTTTTTCTTTCTACAGGATTTTTATTGGAAAGGTATTGGATTGATATAATCTACTAGAACAGACTGAATCCAATAGAAAACACAGCCCGATCCAGCTGAGTTCTCTAAACAGGCTTTTAATTGAATTTAATCAAATTCGTAACGTGGACCCCTAGGAGTTAGACCTCATAGCTTAAGCCAGAGGAAAATACTTCTGGTGCTGTTCGGGGGTATTTGGTAACTTCTCAGTCCCTTGTTTGGTGCTAACTTATTTAGTCTCCAGCGAATGAATAAAACAATAACGTGGCATAAGTCTATGCAAGACTGGCACCACAAGCATAAGTGCGTAAAAAACGCTTCCATTGTTTAAATGGTTTGTCGAGACACTTGCTCCAAGAGATGTGCATACATATTGAGATTGCTTGGCTCCAATTTGGATGATGGTTCGAACTCATTACTCATCAATATTTTGTTACATCTTTGGTTCTCATGACATATTATCTCGATATCTAATTTCTGAATTGTTTCTTACCGTTTGGTTGTCCTCAAAAAGTTGTTAATTCTGTAGAACAGAAACAAAATTAGTTTATTGCCGGCTATAAATTGTAGTAGCTTCACGAGGGGGTGACTTTGAAAGCTTTTTGGGAAAAATTCCGAAAGAAGAAGATTCCTAGTTAGTATTACCCATCAGTTCCATATATAAAAGAAAGAAGCACTTTGGTCCGGATTATGGAGCTCACGGGTTTGGAACTGCTGTGGAGGAAATGAATAAAAGACTTACTTTGTTCCGGATTAAAAGTTTTTTTTTTTTTTTTTTGGTACTGATGGGTAACAAAATGGATCGTCTTGCTCAAAATAGGAGACCATCCCGTCCTGGCCAAGCAGATCTCAGTATCGACCGTGCTAGATCTCGGTCCCATTGAGAGCCAGTCCTATTTTGGACCTCGCCGAAGGCCAAATCGTCCTCGGCCAGATCTCTCCATTGCTACGATCTGTAGCATGCGCCTTTGGAGTCTACAATGACGATGCACCCCGGCCAAGTTCGGGGCACTCTATATGACGCGCCCTGGCCCGAACTCGGGGCGCTTTGCTGTTCGGATCTCAAAGTCAAGGAGGCTAGGCTGATCTCAGGGCCTGCCAAGTCGACCTTGTCAAACATATTGTGGCTCCCAAGTCGGCTCGACCTCAACGCCTAATGAGCCGACCTCACTGAATATTTGTCGTGGCCCCCTATGTCGGCATGGCCTCAGCACCCTTTCAAGCAGGTAAGACCGACCTCGGCCCCCGCCAAAGGCCGAGCTAATCTCGCCCAGTGCATGCTGCGGCCATGCCTTGCAGTAATCTCACCGCGCCATACGTTGCTTGACAGCCACGCCCAGACACGTCAATAAAGGATTACGTTTTGCTGCCGCAGCTATGCCTGCTGACAAGGGTCATGCCCTGCGGCACGTGCCAACACCATACCGCGCGTAGAGATAACTTAAACCGTGTGCCTCAAGCAAGCCGTGGCCTAGCCACCTGGCCAGCACCATCTCTTTCCATGATGAGGGTAGGTCATATCTCCACCACCTGGGCACCTCTGTGGAGACTATAAATAGCCCTCTCAGGTAACGCCTAAAGAACTTTTGGCCAACAAATACTCCATGCTAACTTAAGTATTAGAGGGCCCTCATTGGAAACATCGGTGAGGCTTTATGCAGGTACGTTGATGCACGAGAGGTAGCATCCTTCCTCCGCCTCGATCAGCAGCTTCTCCGACTCCCCGACGTGGTCATCCTCGGGCCAAATTTGAACCACAAAAGGTACATCGGCTACTTACACTAATCCCACATAAACACAACCAACTGAATCACTAGAAAGTAGACTACACAGTGGCGAAAAAATAGAAGCATACCCAATCCAGATTAAAAGTATTCGCCTGCCATATTGTATTGTCCCCTAATCCATATATAATAATAACCACCACAGACCATTCACCAGCTATGCTCTCCAATCGAATACATGGGTAGAAAAAAAAATTATGATATATACTTTTTAATCCTTGCTGCAGAACCATGTCTAGCGAGGCACATCCACGTGCAGGCTGAAGCCGAATGAAGCAGCAGCAACATTTTAGAATTGCTGCTGCAGTCGAGCAAGTTTCGGAATCCCAAGGTTTCCCTTCTGCCAAAGATTTTGGAAATGGGAAGTTTAATTAGCTTTTTCCCAAACGAGTCCTCAGTGAATCTTCCTCCCACTTCGATGCCATCATTAAATACTCTGGGGTTGGGGGGTCGATAAGAAGAAATTAGCTCTGGAAATGGAGTCGGGCTCTGGCCATAGCAATTAAATGTCCCTTTTCCATGCATTGCCAACTTTGCCCTCTTTTCTTTTATTAGAGTTGATCCGTCTATTTCGCCATTTCACGTTTTTCTCCCCCCCTCTTTGTCCATGATGATTAGATCAGAGGAGTCCTTCAGAACCTGGAACTAGACTGGGGAAGAGCCCCTATTTGTCAATTGATCTGCTTTTAAATAAGTTATTCTAAATTTCAAAAATTTTCACCATAATTTATCTCCAAGAATTTGACGCTATCTGAAAACTCATATCATTATTTTTTTTCAATTATTTTCTACCAGATGTAATAATTATTATTATTTTAATACAACAACATCAAATCACAAAAAGGACTAGATAATGGTGATTTTAAATTTGAAGTAACCGTAAAATTTGCGGCAATCTTTAGCTTGAATCTACTATAATAGAATATTATGTGCGTGCATGCGCGCGTTTTTTTTTTTTTTTTTTTTGGGGGGGGGGGAGGTGTTGTATTTTTTTTTGTTGGTATAACGGCTACTTATATCATTCTAGTACCAGTGCAACCAATAAAATCAGAGCAAGAAGATGATGAAGCGGTGTAGGAGCGGCCTCTTGACAAGACCAGAGAACTTTTCCAGAATGCTGGACAACAAAGAAGGCAACTTAGTTAGCGGCCATATTCGCCTCCCGGTATATGTGCATGTTTGGATGGCATTACGGTCCTCCACCATCTAAAGAATGTCATACAACAGAGGGTTCTTATCCCCCTATGCCCCCAATCCCGTATCCACTCGATCATCATGGTTGAGTTCCCTTCGAGGATGATACGCTCAGTATCCAGCGCTCGCCTAGCATAAGTCATGTCTTCCTATGCTGCCCTGAGCTACACCCCTGTGGCTGTCAGTCCAACGGTGCTTCGCCCTCCAGCAGCAATCAGTCTAGCATTATGACTCCTAATCACAAATCCCACACCTTCTCTAACTCCGTCACCGCAAGCACTACCGTCAAAATTCACCTTGAGATGTCTAGGGGGTGGAGCCCCTCAAGAAACAAGGATGAATCAGGGTGCTATAACAGTAGAGTGGAGGTCCCAGATGTCCCTGGCCATCCTAGATGAGGTCTCCAAGGTAGCCCTTGTGAGCTCAATGACCTGGATAAAGGCTCTCTCTACTACACTCCTCAAGGGAACCTACTTGTCTTTAAAGACCTAGGTATATTTATCTAGCTATATGTGATACGCCAAGTAGGCACAGGTGATGCCCCACTCTGTCGTCCTCAGGCTCCGCATAGCATCTCTCATTTGGCATAGCAGATCATCAGCATAGCGGATGGACTGAGACATGGGGAACGAGGCCCTTCTCCATATTTGCGCTGCTTGCGAGCATCCAAGCAGAACATGACTAATAGACTCCTCCATGTCAGGATACTATTTGCAGATCGGGGCGATCCTGACACCTCTTCCAGCCAACACACTCTTGGTCGGCAAACAACCTCAAGCCACCTTCCATATGAATAAGGCCACTCGGGGTTGAACATGCATCCTCCAAATTCATCCACCGTCCATCTGCTGGGCAACTCCCCCTCTGATTGCTGCCTATAGGTCTATGGCCTGCACCTTGGCCCTACCGGTGGTTGCCCATACTAGTCTGTTTGACGTCCTCCCAGTAGATAGCAAGATATCCAGAATTCTCTCAACTAACTGCTCCTCGAAGGCCTCCCTAGTCAGCACCTTGTTCCACCTGCTCTCTCTCGAGATGATATAGTCACTGACTCTGTAGCTCGCTAGCTTTGCTAAATCAATCAAGGTCAGCACTCGATAGAGCGGTTGTTTGGACACCTAGCTATCCTCCAAGACATCAATGGATCGGCCATTACCAATCACCCATCTAATCTTAGTAAGCATCATCGGGCATGGGAGCAGATCTCCATCCAAATGAAGGAGCAGTGATGCCCTGCCCGGAAGCCAGTCGCCAATGTATGGGCACCATACTTGGCCCTCAGAAGTGCACTCCACAAACTGTCAAGCTTCAAGATGTACCTGGTCACATGCCTCGCGACCAACACCTCCTGTTGCTCCATGAGTGAATGGATCCTTAGACCCCTCTGTCTGATCGGCTGACGGACCATCTTCCATGCCAACAAGTGAATGCCCCTCTACCCTCCCATCGACCCAGATGATGTTTTTGAACATCTGCTCCAGGGATCTCAATAACAACATCGACACAATGATACCCGACAACAAATAAATCAGTATCGAACTAGGGACTGACCGGACCAAGGTCATTATGCCCATCATCGACAGCACAACCATCTGCCATCCTTCAAGCCTGTGTCTGGTACTCATCTCAACATCGGAGCAGTCTTTGCATCGAAGGCAGCGGTCGGTGATGGGAACTCCCAGATACTTTTAGTGCCCTCCTTCTCTTCCACATCCAATATCTCTTTGATGGACGCTTTCACCTGCGGCTTGGTCTTCAGGCTGAAGTTGACGGTAGATTTGGCCAAATTAACCCACTGAGTGGAGGTTGCACAGTACTCCTCAAGAATCCTCCATATCACCCTTGCTGCTCGCCTCGTAGTCCTTACTAAGAGTATGCAATCGTCAGTGAATAAAAGATGCGATATCTGAACAGACGCCAACACTGGTCTATAGGCCTCCAAAATCTGGATCTCTGCAGCATACCAAAGAGCTCTGGATAGCCCATCCGAATATAGGATGAAGAGGCCAAAAATGTAATTTTGGGTAAGGTTGGGTTAATTGAACCCAAGAAGGAGATACTCGATTCATAAATCTAGGGTTTACACATCTTTTTCTCAATTTGAACAAGATTTTTTTTTTTAAAAAAAAAATTCAGAGGTCTCTTTGATGAATTTTGTAATGCCCCTGTAATGGATGGGTAGGTACATCGTAACGAGAGATTTTCCAACCGTGGGGAAAGTCCAAAGAAAATATCAATAGAGAAAAAGAAACCCTAGATCCAATGGCCAGCATCATCCAATCGAGCCATGTCCATAAGAAAACCTAGATCCCGAGGCTTCGTCTCAGGATCAGGCCCGACGCGTCTCTATATCGCAAACAGGGCCACGTAGTTTACCCACCCATAATACCGAACAGCTACGGCAACAACTAGCTATTTTATATCTAATTAAAGGAGTCCACCTTCCAATTCCATTAACGCTAACCGAAACGTGTCCCTTACACTTAAAACAATAACCGCCGAAGACACCCAGAAATTTTGGCCAGAGGTATGCGTGGGGTCCACGCGATAGAATGCGACGGCTCGGGTGTGAACGTGACGCTTGCGATAAATCGTTGGTCTCTTTTGTATTTCTTATAGACCTATACAAACGATAAAGCTTTCTCTGGGCTCTCTCGATGGGTTAGGACTCTGGCCTCTTTCTCGACAAGCTGGGCTCCGTGCCCTGCACCGTTGCACACATAACGAAGAAACCAACACTCTTTTTGGGACTGCAGGTTGTGAAGGGTGGGAGAAGGGAAAGAGAAAGAGCCTCTTTCCTTCATTTTCCATCTTACCTTCTTTCAAAACTCTCTCTCTCTGTCATGGCTAGGTTGGTAAGGGGCTATGTTGGTGTTGTTGTTGGAGTGGTGGTGCTAATAGCTATGGGATGTGGAGAGGGAGGAATAAGGAGGTGTGAGGCAGCAGAAGGGGTTCTGCACCATGTAGTTGGAGGTGATCAGGGGTGGGATGCTGCTTCTGATGTGGCTGCTTGGTCCCTTGACAAGCTCTTCAGGGTTGGAGACAACCTCTGTGAGACTTCTTTTTCTTCCTTCTTCGTTTTCTTTTCCCCCTTCTTCCCCTTCTAGTTCTTCTCTAAAATGTAAATGTAGATACATTGGAGTTCTGTTTCCCCCCCAAAAAAAAGTTAAGAGGTTTAAGGATTGTTTTAGTTTCAGATGGAGTAGTTCCATGCCAAAAGGTTCTAAGTTGATTTTGTTGTTTGGTATCATATGCTCATGCGGCAATACTTGTGGTAGGTAGTACTTTGCTATAATTAAATTTCCTTTTAAGTATGATTACTTTACAATTTACATCTTGTTTTTTAATACTATCCTCTAACTGATGTCATGCCTTGTACTAATACATGCCCTTCATGATTTGCCATTGGATAAAAGATATGCATTTAATGTGCTTTATAGAGAGTCATGGGATGTCATTTTTTTGGTTGCAAAGATATTTCATGAAGTCTCACTTCGTTGAAAGAGAGAGATTTTCTGAGATGTGGAACCATGAATGGGGTGGTTAAAGGTTCTATCAAACTATCAACAAATATCTTTATATGTGTGTATATATATATATATATCCTGTGGTCTTCTAATCGCAGCTATTGATTAATTGAAACCATCATATCAGCAAAGATATCTTGTAGTCAGCTGATGTATGCTGCTAGTGAATTTTTTGATGCCAATTTATTATAGACATGGTACTACAGGAGGTATATTTAAAGAGCAAGGAGACGAGCACGAGAATTCCATGCTCGGTTGTCCTGTTCTTCTCGCTATCATCCAAAGATCTCTCATCTCCACAAACAAAATAATACTTTTAATTTGCTTAAAAGCATATCAAATAATTTATTAAAAATTCTTTTTTATTTGTCAAACATGAGGTTCTCTTCAGAGTTAAACGATCAAGTTTGGCCCAAGAATTTGGAGGGATTCAGTCCGGTCTACCATTAAAACTTCAAGGATTTGTTTGATTCTAAATCTATAGGCTACAAATGCAAGACTTGAGTATTTGAGAATACGATATCGAAAGTTCATCCTAGTTGGTTGGAATCCGATGGCTGCCGACCGAAGAACTGAAGATCTTCATATTGGATCTCGTTTAATTAAACCCTGATCCCGTTTAATTAGAACCCACATCTCGACAAGTGACACTTGTAAATCCTGATAATCACAAGGGCATTAAGGTAATTTCGCAACAATGAAGAGTTACCTTGATCGGGGGTGACTCTTCACGGATGTAACCATCTGCGGCGTTTGGTCCCTGGAGAGGGCTATAAATAGCCTGTTAGACCTCTTCTCTAATACACGCATTAAGAGCTTTCTCTCCAGAAGATTCTTCTCTAATCTCTGTCCAAATCAGAGTTAATCTCTTGCTGATCGCGGCTACGGATCAGATTGCACATATCTTGAAATTTCAATATGGATTTAGCGAGTCCAGGTATGACTCATGATTCATTAAGGTTTAATTATTCCATCACTTCAATCTATATTCAAGTGCTCTAACGAAAGAAAAAAAAAGGAACGTTAAAATGACTTCTAAAAATAGAATAGAAAGATTAATTTTCATTTATTTATTAAGTTACGTATCAATATACATTCTTTATTTTGCACACTATATGGAGAGGATCCATATCCAACTAATTTGTCCAGAATTCAGCTCCGATCGATAGCTAATTGATGGTGTTCATATGTCATTGCAGGGTTCACATACCCTGCAGCTCGGGGGAGCATCATGGAGTTAGGGAGCAGCAAAGAATTTGAGTCCTGCGACCTCAGCAACCCAATTAGGATGTACAGTAGTGGGCTCGACCGGGTGAGCCTCGACGCAGCCGGTGCGCGCTACTTCAGTAGCGGCGAGCTCGAGGATTGCCGGAATGGGCTCAAATTGCATGTCCAGGTGGTGCCCCAAGTCGAAGCCGGCGAGCAAGGTAATCAGCTCGTAGGTGCTCGAGAATTGGCATTAGGTCCCCAACCATCTGGCTCAAGCTATATAACATCATCAACTTTGATCTTGATTGGGCTGATTCTGATCTCTGCTATGGGATTCTAATGGGCTTCAACTCATGTGGGCTGCTGTTCTCGTTTCATCTTTCACTTTTGTGCTTGTGTTTCACTTGGTTCCCAGTGTGCTTGTTTTTGGATGTTGGGAGGATCGTTTGAACATCTTGTGTTTCACTTTCCTTGCTAAAGGGTCTTTAATTTGAAGAAAAAAAAGGAGCAACTCCCATGCTGTTAGTCTTTTCACATAAGTTTATGAAGCATTTTAGGGTGATGATATCTTCCTCCATATCTTTTCTTTGGTTTGTCATTGCATGGATCTTGGATTACAATGTTGAGCCCATTCTGGAACTCCCTTTCAGCTACTCTTATCTTTTATTTTTATTTCGTTTTGGATTTTGAACAGCATGCATGTTTTAGATTCACATATGGAAAAGGCAAATAAGAAACAAGTGAACGAGCATACAATTGTTAAGCCAACTATATCTGATCATGATGATCAGGAGTTTGAATCCACTAAAATTGTTTGTTCATTCATCGTGTGCTTATAATCTATGATGACCCAGTATTTCAGCCAAAAAAGCTAGCCGAAATATATTTTTTGGGTTTTTTGGTTCTGTATAAATAATCAAGATCTTTTCGGCGAATAACCGATGTGGCACTAAATACACGCCCATACATGTTGTCACATACTTTTTTCGTTTAATCTAAGAATCTAAATCCATTCAAATCTAATCATAAGCATCACGATCGGTTCGTGGCCAGTCTTAATCATAATCTAATTTACAGATGGTCTGATAGCTCTACATTTGATACTAATTAGTGCTTAAACAGGAATATGTTTCTTTTATTTTCGAGGCATCGCATGTCATAATTAGATTTAAAACAAACACACATCTGTGGTTACCGAAATATTCCTCAGACAAAATTGCATTCATTATTCCTATGCTATTACTTTCAGGGAATTGCTCCACCAACACTTAAATCTACAAGCTTTCGAGTGACTCAAAGGAGATGCAAATAAGAGATGCACTCTCTAATTCTTTTGGCCTGGATTGAACTAATGCATCCCTGCTGTTTGCCCAACCTCCTTATCTAAATAGATGATAAAATTAAAATTCTTTCCTCCGAATGGATGAAAAGGTTTTAGGAGCGAGATCAAGCAGGAAGAGCTGGCTCGTGCTCTGAAAATTTTATTTATTTATTTTTTTATTTATTCATCAAAGAATAGTAAATTATAGAGTGCTTTACGCAAAATAATTGGCTATACATGAGACCATCTAATCTAAAGCTCTATTAACTTTTATATAAATATACTTGACTTAAGAGAGCCATGCCGCCGCTAACTATGTCCCTTAGTTTTATTTTTTTCTCTGATAACTTTTTTGCTGTATTCTGAGCTGTAAAACGTTGGCCGGAGTTTTTTTTTTTTTTTTTTTGGGTAAAAGAATAGAAGGGGATGGGGAGGGACCAGCCCATCCGCGTAGCAGCCCCTTACTGGGCCCCTTTCCACCAGGGAATGTTCGAAACATGTCGCAGGTTTTCGCATGCCTTCCCCAACTTATGGGCTCATCCTACTGGACTCACCGCTTCACGTGTCACCCCAGCGCCACCTTGGTATAGATAGAAGGAAAGCATATCCGCCAACGAGCCATCCGAGCCCGTACGTTTCGAATCCGGGCAACTCGAGTAGAATTATCGCCCTCTTACCACCAGGCTACCACTTTGGTGGCTTGGTCGGAGGCTTTTGGTTTACATTTTCTATTCCATGTACGGTCAGGGATGGCGCCCCCTTTTTGATCGTTCATGAGTGCATCTTCTGAGGGTATCACCTGAACTCTGCCCATTTTATTAGATAAAGTTATTCAAATGCTTTTGTAGCCATCATCATTGTTCAGTGTTCACCAAATTAACTGAGGGCCACTAGATATATATATCACCTACCCCAGGGCTGCCGGTTGGTTGGTGGTCTTGACCATCTGCCTGCCTTATGAGAGTTAGGTTTGAAACTGAGCTGATCGTTTACAAAAATTGCTGAAAACCATCTCAAAAAATTCAGCTCGATTCGGTTTGGTTTATTGCATCGATGTTCGATAGATTTGGCTAAATAAATCGGGCTACGGTTAAGTATAAAAATTCTATTTTATATAAGATTGATATTCAATGAACAAGTTTGAATACAAAAATTTAATTATATATACATATAATAAAAAATAAGAAATTGAATTATATATATACTTATGGTCTGGTTGGGCCTATTTGAATATATATATATATATATATATATGAGTCGAGTTAAACTAGTTTTCTGAGCAATCGTACAAAATCAAACTGAATTAAAAAAAAATGGTATATACGGAACTGGAAAGACGGATTCGAGTTGGATTCAGCCTGTTTTTTTTTGCACGCATCTAGTGCTAAGCTACCATTATCAATCACCATGAGAAATAAAAACAAAAAAACAAAAGAAAAAGTTGGGACTTTAAACTTATTTGTGCTGACATTTAGCTGTCTTCAATATTGTCTTCTATTGGAATATTAAACAGCATTCATGGCACAATTAAGGTCCATGGAGATCAAAGAACACACCCATGCTTTAACAAAAGCTGTCACAAAAAGAAAATGCTTTAAGCATAGATACTTAATAATTTTTTTGAGGTAAAAAAGCAAATATTTAAAAATATTTAACCGAACATTGCCGAAGTCCTATAAATAATGTCGCCATCTATATTAACAATCAAAAGTATAATCAATTTGTAGCTTATAATATTATCTGTCTCATTCTTACGATATAAACTCTATAAAACACGGCCTTTTAATTTTCAATGCTAATGTCAATAATTATCATTTTTTTTTGTACTGAGGATGCTTAACGGCGAAACATTTCTTTGAAAGTTAACCGAAGTCCTTCAAAATTATTGTGCAAGTTGATAATATTCATCTGTAATTTTTTAAAATATATTTTAATGATTAGACTGAAAATTTTATAAAATTGAGCTAGATCTATATCCATAAATATTCCGAAGTAATTTAGAGTGAGCCTATTTGAATTCCATTGGAAGAAAAAAAATCTAATACTTACAAATTTTATAAAATTTTCAGCCACCCTCAGAGCTTGGATTAACAATGTCATCAAAACCATAAAGCCTGTGTGACTACGAGAATTTGGGCTATCAACGTCATTAAAACCACATAGACAGTGTGATTAACGCAAAATCGGCGCCTTGGCAAGGTTGGGGTAGGTATTCACGTGCGCGGACGACTGATATCCTCACCCACCGTCACA
This sequence comes from Phoenix roebelenii, assembly GCA_025769935.1. Taxonomy (NCBI): domain Eukaryota; kingdom Viridiplantae; phylum Streptophyta; class Magnoliopsida; order Arecales; family Arecaceae; genus Phoenix; species Phoenix roebelenii. Next base: position 8,216,749 of record JAOXJJ010000001.1, read on the forward strand.
AATTCCACTAATTCACCCCGCTTTCTTATTTATATCTGATAACGTCTCTTCGTCTTGATCCACGCCACAAGAAAGGCGAAGGCGGTCGGAAAGGCGACTACGAATTTGACCCCCGGCTCTTCTTCTCTCTGAAGCCTATCGCTCTCTCTAGCTTCGGAGTTGGGTGTGGTTCTTCGAGGACAGGTTGATAGGTTGCGATGGGGCTCAAATCCTTCGTGGAGGTGCCTCGGGACTCACACTTCCCGCTGGAGAACCTCCCCTTCGGCGTCTTCCGCCCCAAGCCCTCCTCCGCCACCGTCGCCGGCGATTCTGCACCTCCTCCTCCCCCTCGCCCTGGCGTCGCCATCGGTGATTTCGTCCTCGATCTTTCCGTCATCTCCGCCGCTGGCCTCTTCGACGGCCCCCTCCTCAAGAACTCCAAATGCTTCCTCCAGGTGGGCCCTTTCCCTCTCTATGTTCTTGTTCCTACGTTATACGTTTCTTTTAATCGTCGTGATTGATTCGCTCTGGTCGATTGTCGGTATTTTGGTCGATTGAGTGGTTCTTGTAGTGTCCATACGTCAAATTCCGGTGTAAAAAAGGGTTTGGTGACGTTAAGGGTTGTATCTTTTCTTATTCTTGGAGAAATTGGGATTCTCGTGGTTTATGTAAAAAATGATGGCGTTTTGGAGAAAATAACTGCCCGAGCACCAGTTCTTGATCTCTCCTCTTCTGTAATGTCTACTGAGTAAACAATTGATATAACGGCCGTGTTCTACCTGATGAATGGAATAGCATTATTATCTGCCAGTGGGTGTGATGGTTGATCACTGGGCCTTGCTCTATGGAAAGTAAATTGCATGAGTAAAATTAAGATTACTTCCTCTCTTTCTGATTCTTGTAGCTTAAAGGTTTCGGGCTCTTTTAATGAGTATCTTGTGGTTACCTATTTATCAAAAGAGATATTTAATTTCTAAAATAACGTTAATGACCAACGAATTTGTAAATAACAATCTCACATCAACTTTAATTGTTATTCTAAAAAAAGAAGAAGATCCACTTTAAGTGTCAGAGTTTGCCATTGTCATTTTTCTTGAGTGCAATGGGTGGTTTCCATCTTCATGCTTAACCAAACATAGACAAAATATATGATGGCACCATAATTATTTGCTGTAAGTGGCATAGTTATTATGTTTCTGCCTATGTTGCATGTGATTTAACTGTAGGTCCGGGTGTTATTGGAAAGCTGATATGGTATCATTTATTGTACTTTACCAGCCTTCTCTTAATATGTTCCTAGAGATGGGACGGCCTGCTTGGAAGGAGGCACGTTCAACTATCCAAAAACTTTTATCAGGTATTATTCATCCCAATGTGCAAATGTCTAATTTGCTGTAGTTCTGTAAAGTACCTGCGTGTGTTTGTGTCACCACCTTTTATTATGACCAGTGATTTATTGACCCTTCTGACAGCTTCCCTCAATATCATGGTAATTTCCCTTTGCTGAACCTACTAGTTGAAAGGCATGCTGGCATTCAACTATAGCCATTGCCTCAGAAACCAAGGCATGTGGGAATCACTTTACCTTCAATTATGAAACTTGCAAGACTGATTTGTTATCACTTTTGATGATTAGCCAACTAAATCTTGGCTATGAATGCGTGCAGTAAATTTGTAAGAAGTGCAGATCCCTTATTCAAATGATAGTGATTAGTGTTTTTTCTTTTGAGTAGAAGGGTTAATATTTATTAACGTTATTTCCAATAAATTTTCTATTATGAATATGCAGAATGAGCCCCTTGACAGTTTCAAGGTATTCCATCATATATTCCAGACTGTAAATGTGCTGCTACACCAAGCTCAATTATATAACTTGTTGTTAGTCTGTTTCATTTATTTCATTTGAATTTTAATTGTCTTCAGTCTTATCGGACAACATAAATTTCTCATCTCTTCTATGCTCATTTATGTTATGTTTTGCCTCTCTATTTGGTCAAGCAACCGATAGAGACAACTGAAGGCACTGTATTGTACCAACGAAATATGCAGCATGTGATTTAGTTACAGTGAAAGACACAAATATGAAATACATGGGAAGTGCTTATTGTATTATCAGTTGTAAGAGTACTTAAACGTGTTCTGAGTTATATCAGAACTGCATAAAATAAACTTTAAGAATAGTCCTTAACATGCAAGTTAAATATGATCGAAGTGATGGATGTATTCTTTCTTTTAAGTGATCGTGCATTTTTATTTTCTCATATTGGTTTACGGGTTTAACAAAAGACATAGTTAGCTAATTCCAACCCACCCAGCCACCCCAAGCTAGGTTTTTGTATATTTGATAATTCTAAATTTCTAAATGTACCCACACTTTTTTCCTATGCAGCTGATGAGCCAACTTTACGTGACAATGCTAGTTTAAGGGAAAAGTCCCTTTTGCCAATGGTGGGTTTCTTCTGTGGATCGGATTTTGCAGTTCAAATTTTATTTGCTAAATGAAATGCCAATGCCATCTTTGAACGCACAGATTGAGGTACAGATGCTTCTACCGGCTGTAATAGGGGACTATACAGATTTTTTTTCATCCATGCATCATGCTAAGAATTGTGGGACCATATTTCGAGGGCCAGAGAATCCAATTCCACTAAACTGGTACCTTTTGTTCGTTTTAAATCTGTTTAAATAATTATTTTTCATTGCGTGCATATGATATCATGTTATTTAAAATAAGTTTGGCCATGGCATAGTATTTTCACCCATATTACTAGGAGCATTGATGACCAAATAGTGAGCAATGATATTGTCCACAATATTGTGTACACATTGCAACATATACGTTTCGAATATGTGGCCATAAATGTATAATTTTGTTTATGGATATTACTGTGTACATAAATGGTACCTTTATTTGCTTCAAGTGTTGTGTTATGCTCCTTGGCTGCAGACTCTGTATGCGGTATCCAACTTCATCCTTATGCGAATTTAGCACTCTCTACTTGCTAGTTAGCCCTTGACCTTCATGAAAGCTTCAAAGACCTAACATGGAGGATTGACTGCTAGCAGAACATCTCTTTCATTTGATCAAAATGCTGTGATTAGAGAACCATAGTTGTCACATCATGAGGGGTTATCTTGTTTGCGTATATCAAAAATTAAGTACTTGAAACATTAGTTGGTAGTCGACATGCTTCCTTAATACCACTTGCTCTTTGTATTCTTCCTAGTTCTACCATACATCCTCCTGTACATTTTCATTTCTACTGCAGCCATCCTGTTTGCTTGAACTATAATACATCATTAGACTTAATATTGGTGCCGCAAAAGGAGAGCAATGGGGTAGCGGACTGGCTGTCCTAGGGGCTTAGATCACAGCAGCACCCAATGCTATGGTTAGGTGATTTTCTCAGGCTTGTTATTGAGATGGCCGTTGTTGATATTAGTGCAGTTTTGTTTCACAAGATTGCTAGGGTGTAACTGCTCTGAGTTATCAGAAAAAAATGGTCTCATAAAAAAAAAAATCCTTGAGTCTCAGATGTGTGGATCAAGCATATGATTCTTTGTAAGTACTCAATGACTTCATTCACTCTCTCTAGTTCTACCTAATATGTCTTCGTTGTCTCTCCATTTTTCTGCATAAACATTTGAAGTTAACTGACATCACAAACTATGTTATTTCTTGGTCATCAATTTGCTTGGAACCTTATATCTAATAAATTCTTAGCAAAATGCATAGTTAGATTTTTTTTAACTAACTTCTAGACTCTTAGCATCTAATTCTTTCCACCACAAGACACCTAATTCTAATGTTCACCTTGTTCTATTAATTAACATTATGTCATCTTAACCATTGTAAAGAGATCCATGCTCGACATCTACTTTGGGTGTTGTGTCGTGGTGATCAAATTCTGCTTGTGATTAATACTCCTTGTTCATGCATGACTGCATTAACTATTTAATGTACCTTTTAAGTATATCCTTGTTTTATGCCCAATTGGCCACTAAATTTCTGATTTATGGTGGTTTATTATATGGTTTCTTGAGTCGATAAAGATTGCAGATGCTCTTATTATTTGCTAAATCTTGATGTAATCATAAGGTCAAGTTAAAATTGTCATTTTTTAAGAGTTCCTTCTTCATAACTTCATATTGTGGTTGTGGCTCATATCTTTAATTCCATGTTAGTTGTTGGAGTTTTGTACATCACCTCTTTTCAGGTTTTGTTCATAGTGCCACCCTATTTTATGGTAATCCACTTTGTTGACCTGTTACAGGTTATCATTACAATGTTATCTAGATATCTGACAATTACATGAACAGTTATTTGGATATTGTTGCAAACTGCTTTTTGCAGGTAAAAGAGGAGCGGATTATGAATAAAGGGAGTGACATCAGAATTCTTCCCTTTATTCTTAGTGTACAATAATTTTTCTCAAATCATTTGCAGTTTGCCATTTTTTCAAGATCTCGTTTAGTAAGCTAGCGAACTAGACTGGCCTAAGTTATTGCATTATTTTCCATATTTATTTGGATTTGTCCTCAAAGCTTTGGCCCTTTGTACCCTCTTCAAGTTATCTCTATTCCACTTGTACAAATTGAAAAATAAAAGAGAGATCAAAATTATTTTTCTTAGTGATGTGAAAAATAATCTCTTATAATTGATTCTGTGTCTATTTTGCAACCATTCCCGAAAGCTCTAATGTAACATCTAAAAAAGGCATTGACTATTTTTAAGTCAGCTGCAACCACTTTATTATCTAGATTATCATCCAGGTTTTTCAATGCATATACACAAACATTTTTTTTTTCAACTATTATTTTTCTAATGATTTTTTGATTTATTTAACCTTGATCTTAGCAAGCAATTCTGTCTGGAAGATGCATTTGCATCTGAAAAATTCCTTTTGCTTGTATCACCTGTATCATGGTCTGCCGTACCGGCCGTTACGGGCCGGTACGTACCGGTCCGGCCTGAGATCGGTACCGGATCAGCGTGGAATCCGGTACCGGTAGTTTATTATTGAAGGACCGGTACGGGACCGGTTCGGACCGGTACGGGACCGGTTCGCCACCTGTACGGACCGGTATGCCACCGGTACGGACCGGTACGGGATCGGTTTCGTACCCGTCCGAGCCGCCACCGGTACGCCGACCGGTACCGGTACGGCATACCTTGACCTGTATTGTGTGCCTCCTAATTCTAATGCAATCCTGCTGCAATTCAGTCTTTAGTTTAGAGACCCTGCTTTACACCTTGAAAATTCTTTAGATTTGTGTGGCATGCTACATATGTACTTATGACTCTGTACATGTTCTGAACCCATTATTTTCCATAATTTTAATTGGGTGCAATTTCAGGTTTCACCTTCCTATAGCTTATCATGGACGGGCATCATCTGTAGTAATCTCTGGAACAGATATTATTCGTCCAAGGTGCACATTTTTTGAACGGAATCTTCTAGTTGCTTTTCAGATGTTTCTTTTAATGTCCTCTAAGAACTTAAATTGCATTCAATATGGCCAACCTAGAAATCATTCCAGAGCATTTACCTTTGTTGATTTTGTTTTTTTGTTTAGTGAATTTGAAATGGAACGTATTTTTCCATTGCCAATGTTTTAAATGATGTAATGATTTAATTCCCAAAGGATGTCTCATTTTCTTTTGGTCACCGGCCTTCATGCAGAAAAAACATGCACTGCAAATGCAATGTCTGTATCTAGCATTTAAAGTTTTTGATGATCTCTTTGTTTTGTCTCAATTCAGAAATAGGACAAGCTATCATTTCAGTCATATTGCAGTAATTTCTGGGATTTTTTTTCCCAATCCATACCAGAGTTTACATTTCTTTCGATCCATTCTATTCATCCGATAATGCTCTAACTGTCTTCCATGAGCCCTAAACATTATGATCGCCAAACTCCTCCTTGCTTTCATTTTCTTCTTGTTTCTTTTTCAAAAAGTTCTTACCTCAGGCATTCAATAGCAAATTCAGAGATTTTTCTGTGGCTGGATTACTGAATTCGTATTTTTGTTTTTGCCCAGAATCTTGTAGAACTAACTTAGAGGTTCCTTCATCAACAATATTCAAAACTGAATCAGCACATATCTATACATTATAAGGACGTATGGATGTGTGTTAAATTGTGCACTTCTTGTTAGACTAGCTGCACCCTGTCTTAGCTGATAACTAATATGACCCTTAATATCATATCAGTCCTAGTGCCTTGCTTTAGAAGTGCCAAACACTCTGTCATGGACTGATGATATTGTCATGGATTGACAGTACATAGTTTCGAGGAGTGTCATGGAATTTCCAATATCCTAGATGTTTTGTATGCCAAGAAACCCTAGGTAATACTTTTTTAAAGCAGGAGTGATATTTCAGCTTTTATAAATTGAATGGATTTGCTATATGCTTTTTGGGTTAATTTTTTTTATTAGTAGGATATATCCGTAAAAATCTTCTTGAAGTATTTGTTGTAATTTTATTAAATTCTGAAAACTTCATCCATTTTCTTTCTGTGATACATAAGAACCAGCTAAGCCCGTCTTTCTTTCTTCATTTCTTTCGTAATAAGATTAGAATTTGTTTGCTTTTCTTAATCTTCTTATTTTTGTTAAAAACGTTACAACACGTTCTAGTAATGCATATTCCTGTCAGTTGATAGAGAGGGGAAAAAGAAAGGAAGAAAACATGAGGGTTGGAATCCATCTTTAACTAACACTATATGATTAGTATTTGTCAACTTATTTCTTTCTTAAAGTGCCTGAAGGGATTTCTTTCCCTTATGAGTAGTGCCACATGCTCTGTTTACTTTGAAAACATGTGCCACCCTCTAAATCTTCTCACTTTAGTGAGGTGGGGCCAGCCCATCTTACTTCCTTTTAGTTTAGAGTGCATAAACCACATGTTAAAGCAAGGACTTATTTAACTACTTCTGTCTATTGAGTAGATCTTCTTGTGGACTAACCTACCTAGTGGCACTTAAATATGTTCCACACAGATACTGGAATATGTTGACGAATCGAAACATGTCTTCTATAAAATATAATAGATTCACTTACTATTGTTATTTGTCTTCCCTTGCCTACCTCCATCGACAATAGGTATTCCATCTGTATTGCATCACTTTCTGCCAAACTTCTCTCCTTGTTTTAGTAAACTTGGAATTATTATGAAGTTAACTACCGAGTAACATTGCCATTCTGACATAATTTGATTATCACAAATGGCAATTTGGTATCATGTTGTTATGTTGTTACTGAAAATGTCATTATATTATAAGCTTCTCTAAAAGAATGAAAAGTTAAATTCAGTTTCGTTTTGCATATTACCCTATGGATAAATAATTAACTAAACTATGAGACTTGCTGCTTATATGCATCGACAAAGGAAAGTGGTAGAGGATCCGCACACTAAAGGCGCTTTTTAAAATAATAAAAAATTTTTTGCAGTGCAGTAGGATTTTAGTGGTGGATTGCAAGTGGCAGAAATTTGCAATAATGTTGCTATCAGCAAAAATCTCTCTTGCAATGTTTATCTATTGATAATCTGGAGCCTTATAGCACTCTAGATGTGCAAGTCAATCTCTATATGCAAGTACATGTTTCCATACTTCTTTAGAAGACAAGATTGGAACACTTGTCAAAATACACTTTTTGAGACTAGCTTCCTTGGAGATCCATTTTGCCCTCTCATGGAAAGGTATATTGTTATAGATAACACGTGCACCTTTATAGATTATATGTGCATTTGCTCTCAGATTCAGCTGTAGCTTCATAGTAATTTGTTTGAGGAGGAGGTTTAAGATGTATGAATCACGTCTGTTTTGAAGGATCTTTGAAATTTAATCACAGAATCACTTCAATAGCAATGTGCACTAGCTTCTCATCAACCCTGATTTTATGTTAGGTGGTTAATTACTTTATTTTTGGGAACACATTTATTCTTGAATGAATTTAGTGATAGTTAGCTAGGGGAATATACCATCTGATATTTGTCTAAGTTTTTTTTAATCTTTGGTCAGAGGTCAAGGTCATCCAATGGGAAATTCCCCTCCTTATTTTGGGCCCTCACAAAAGCTGGATTTTGAGCTTGAAATGGTTAGTTTTAATGAGTTTGTTTCTTAAATATTTCCTCAAGTATCCAGATGAATGAAATGATCATTACACTATGAACTCTTATTTGATTTTTTTCCCCCTTCAATGTTATATATATTTTAAGTTTTACATTCAGTTCTTGCTGCCCCTTAAAGCATTCAACTCTTAACTATTGAATGATTATAGACAGCTTCCATTATTGGCCCATCATTTTTTTTGGTTTTGCATGAATATTCCACCATTTCATATGCATTTAGATATAATTATTCAGATGCAGATCATCATATATTTGTGATATTGCTTCCAGGCTGCTATTGTTGGTCCAGGAAATGAGCTGGGCAAACCTGTGGATGTTAATAAGGCAGCAGATCATATTTTTGGACTTGTACTGATGAATGATTGGAGTGGTAATTACTATTTCCCTTTCTTGTTGTCCAAGTTGCTGTTAGTTCTTGGCTCCCACTTTGTATAACCCATTAATTAGAGATATTTAACAGCCAGGGATATCCAAGCATGGGAATATGTGCCTCTTGGACCTTTCTTGGGAAAGAGCTTCGGTAGAGAATCTTGCCCTTTAATTTGCACCAAATGCACTTTTGATTCTGCACTTGTTACAGTTCACTAAATTTAAATAATAAGAGTCCCATGATCATTCCCGATCGTTTCAGGTACGACAATATCCCCTTGGATTGTGACTCTAGATGCTCTAGAAGCTTTTGTTTGCGATGCTCCTAAACAGGTGGCTAGATCTCTCGATTATTTTAGGTCCTATAGTACTAGGAATGTCTTTTTCCTTGCAGCTTAAGAGGAATTACTTTTCTTACCTTGCCATCTAAGTCAATTGTATATAGCTTCTTATTACTGAAGTATTTCAAAAAGGAAATTTTTAAGAGGAAAAAGTAGTTAGAGCTAATTTGTGATAAATTGCAGGAGCCTCAGCCCTTGTCATACTTAGCAGAAAAAAAGCATCTAAACTATGACATACCTCTAGAGGTATGTATTTCTTATCCATCTTACTTGTCAGTTCAATCAGTTCTAAAAATGATGCATGCTTTTGTTTGCCTACTGTTTTCAGCATCCTCTATCAAAATTTCTTATCTTGAATAGAAGATAATTACACGGTACTCAATTCATTGGTCTGATGCAGTAAAATTACTTCATTTATTGATAACATTATATTCTTGCTGCAAGGTTTGGATTAAACCCGCTGGGCATGAACATCCATCAATTGTCACAAAGAGTAACTTTAAACATCTGTAAGAATTCTGACACTCAAGTATATTTGCAGAGACTGCTTTCAAATCATGAAGTCATTCATCTTTACAAGCTTCTCTTTCTCCTTTCTTAGTAAATCATTATTTTTTCCACCTTACCATCTGATTTTCAAGTATATCAACAATTAAATGTGGTCCTTTAATGTTGAGTACCAAATTAAGCAAATCTGACTAATTATTTGATGCAATTAATTTAACCGTTTTTCACTTTTTCTACTAATTGTGGTGCCTGATGCAATCCCAGGTTAGCATATCAAATTTAGGAAATAAAAAATTTATTAAAGTTTTAACAGTACAAACTGAATTGGTTTTGCACTTGTCAACATGAACAAATGATATTTCTTATCACATAGTCATTACTTCAAGAAAAGTTCAGCTTAAGAGATACTTAATTTAGGTACGTCTTGTTCAACTATTGAACCCATGGAATGTGAAACCGTTCCAAACCGCCTGGTTTGGGGCATACCGAGCCGTGCCGGCGGCGGACCGGGACGGTTCTGGCATTCAAAATGGTAAATCGGCAGGTGGGGGGAGAGGGAGAAGGAAAGAGAGGAAGATAGAGAGAGAGGGGGGAGGGAAGAAGGGCCGGAGTGGGGGGCTCCGCCTCCGGACCCCTGTTCTGAACGAAACAAGAGTTCGGAGGTGGAGCCCCCTGCTCCGGCCCTCTGGCGAAGCCCTCTGGTGGCCCTCTGGCGAAGCCCTCTAGCGGCCTCCGGCGGCCCTTCCTCTCCCTTCCTCCCCCTCTCTCTTTTTCTCTCTCCCGTTCTCTTTCTCCTGCTCCCTCGCTCTCAATATTAAAAGTTCATCTTCCAGCTATCATACGAAAGGAACAAATGCCTCTCCACTAATTATAATATTATTTATAGGACTGTAATAATGGGTTTAGGATTTCTGGTTTTGTTTTATGGACAGTCATCATCATGTAAACCCTTTAATCTGTGCAAGATCAGGAATCAAATTTTGAGTCGGTGGTTTATAAAGAGCTTCTGTCGGCGTCATATTAGATCAGAAAAACAGTTTAATTACATCACGATTGAGTTTAGGAGTTTGGAAATCTTTGTATACGAACATGATGGACAATAACTATCTCTTCTTTGTGAGAACTTGTACAGATCCGAACTGACAACTCATATAACTTATCCTTCAAATGCTGGGTTGCCTTTGTTGTACTCTTGGTATCTTTCTTGTTTTTTTATTAAAAATCATTTCTATTTTTAAAACTTTGGAACCCATCTTAATCTTGGATCTTAAAGCTCATAACCAAATCCTTCACTGAAAAATAGGAAGGCTCTAAAATTTCAAGCAGCCAGAAATTCTAGCAATTGGCAAACCTTAGCTTTTATTCTTAACTTCTGGAAAATTAGGTAGATCTAACTGTTCTCTACGTCTAGTAACATCAAAGATATAAATGGTATAGATTTCTTCTTCATATTTTAACCCTTCATAGCACCAAGCTATTAAATTGTCAATATCAGGAAGGCAGGATCCCTAAACAGTTACACAACCCTCTCTCTGCGCCACATCTCTCTTTTGCCACTGGTAGTATGTAATTAAAATTTTATTGGACCTTAATTTACAAACTTATATATGTCATTTTCCTTCTGTTTCCTTGTCATGCACTTACTAAGAAAGCAGTGGTTGTTTTTAGCACATAATATATGGAGCTTCTGTGCCATGTTTTCCAGGTATTGGACAATAACACAGCAATTAGCACATCACACTATCAATGGCTGCAACTTAAGGCCTGGTGATTTGCTGGGAACTGGGACCATCAGCGGATCTGTATGTAAAAAAAATTGATTATTTCATACAGAAATTATCAATCGATGAGAAGTTCTTTTCCCTTTCTAAACTATTACTAATACACTTTTGCTTCTTTGATGGAAATCTTTTTGACTGTATTGATCTATTAGGAACCAGAATCTTTGGGATGCTTGCTGGAGTTAACATGGAATGCGCAGAGGTCACTTACCTTAAATGGTTCAGATCGGAAATTTTTAGAAGATGGTGATGAAGTCATTTTTACTGCTTGTTGCGAGGTCCAAACTCATGGAACTTCATTTTCCTTGACAATCTCAGTTAAATTTGCATTTCTGTTATCCTTTGTTACTTCATGTGTGGTTTACAATTTGCCATCTCGTATGATTGCTCTCTTTGGTATTCTACTTTTGAAGTCCTTTAGTTCATTTAGACATTAGTCCAACAGCATGTCTCTGCAGAAGCTGCTGATTGCGTCTTAAATAGTAGGATACTGCAGAATTAGAGAAGCGAAAGGTAACCCAAATATGGTACTAGAAAAATTATAAATGGCTAGAGGATTACCTGCAATTTTCTTTAACATATATATCACAATACAAGGAGAAAACTAATTATTGATATACCCATGAAGTGCATTTTTGTGCATAACAAGTATTGGAAAAGCATCTAAGCTAATATCTGTTAGGTCGTGTAAATTATTAAAATAAAGAGGTTGTATAATTGATTCCTGCTGGTAATGCATGATTTCAGCATTTCCTTAATGCACAATAAGCCTGATAACAAATTTTCAGCTGCTTTTTGTAAGTAATGTGTTCAATGTTACATGTGTGAAGTGCGCATCAACGCAAATGCAGAACCTTATTCCTCAACATTCTTCTGCTATTTAACATAAGTCTTATGCTGCATAAAGTCATCTTTTGCCTCCATTGAATATAACAGAGCTATCAGATTAATCCTTTCATCGTTTGAATGATATTGGCGATCCACATTATGGAGTAATTAATTTCAACTTGGTGAAAATGTGGAAATGTGTTGCATGACTGCTTTTGTCAAGATGATAATCTTATTTTGGTTTTCATCCTGCCGATAATCTATCTTTTGGCCTTTTTCATCTCTTTGCCTTGAACTTGTATCCTAGATGTAGAAATCCTCTTCTTTCAGTTTACAGTATTTCATGTTGCATATATTATCTTTTTCATACAGATTCTTCCTGGCATGGCCCTCTTTCCAGGTTCCCTGGGATTATTGTTTAGGTTTTTCTGTTTTTTTTTTTCTTTTTTGCAATCACCGAGTCAGATATGGAAACTATGCTGCCACCTTGAGTGATTGCTTCTTTCTTCTCATTTTCTTTTCCCCCTTTCAGAGTGAACCTGCTTGAATTGCTTTTCTTGATCACGACCCTTTTGAGATTGTTGATTTCATTAATCGCATTCTCAATTATTGATATTAGTTAATAACAGTTTACATGTGATGTGTCTTGTTAGGCTTTTGGTTCCTTTGGGGCTTTGTTTTACTGGAGCTGAAATCTCTGTACAACCAGAGTCATATCTTTTGTGTTCATGGAAGTATGGAACTGCTGCTAGTTTTCCTAGTTTTTGATGACCATGGCAATTGGTGGTTTATTTGCAGGGGAAAGACTTCAATGTTGGATTTGGAACATGCACGGGGAAGGTCCTGCCGGCTCTCCCTTGAGACAAAGCTGGAGATGAAAATCTTATTTGAATGCAACTTTCAGTGTTGTTGCTGTCTGTTAAAGCTGTCATATCATCAACCCACCAATAATGATTATACATCAAAAATTAAAAAAAAGGATCTGAATTTTCTACTAGCATCGCTGTTGCAGTTTGTACGTTGTTAAGATAATTGACTTTGTCCATGAGCAATCTGGGGAATCATTATAATGTGAAGATTGCAAGCAAAGAATCAGAGATTTGTGCAGCGATGGAAGGACCATAGGGTTCTGTGTGATGTTAACATCTGTGGTTTCAACAATTGTGGGTGTCATGTATCTGATTGGCTTGAACCTAGGCTTCTCTGGATGCTTGGCCACCATATCCCTGTCACTTTTCCACACAAAATGGAAGTTGGTTTAGGATTGGTAGGAATTCAGAGAGGTTAAAATGGGTGGGATAGAAATTATATTCTTAGAAGTTTTAAGTCGGAGGTGCTAGATGCTGCTGATTTTTTCGAGTAAAGATTAAGTAAATTATGAAGCGTTTCATGAGCTAATATCTTAAAGAGGCGGAATATTGCAGCAGGTGTTTCTTTTATCTCTTTTAAAGTATATTATGAACCTTTGAGTAAGTTCTTGGAATTTGCATCATTAGGATGATGGTTGAAGTTGCACTGAGCAAAAATAAACTAAAATATGAAAGATTTAATTAGTTAATCTTTTGTGTAGCATCTGGTTATGGAATAAATATTGATGGAATAAAGAAAAGTTATTTGGATATGTTTGAAGGAATAAAGACTGTGGAATAAGAATTTTCTGTATTTTGTTACATGGATAAGTTTGAGGATTATTCTGTCGTAATGTTGTTGTTGTTTGGTTGGAGGAAGAAGTGGAGGAGATACAAGGGATTTTTTTATCCCCCCCAAAACTGCTTGTCTATCATTTGAGGAAAAATGGCTAATTATGATGAATAATATTAATTAGTCAAATAATTTCATTCAACCATAATTAAAAATATTTAGTAATTTAATACTATATGTAATTATTAATAATAATTATATTTAAATATTAAAAAATTATAATAAAACAATGTTATTCCATCTGATCGAGTAATTGGAAGGGAAAGGAGGCCTCCCATAATGAATAGTGTGGGTTTAGGTAGGAGGGCCGTCCGGTGCTCAAGATCACAAGAACAAACATCAAACACAAATTTTTACAAGAACATTATTGAAGAATAGCTCGTGCTATTCTTTCCTAGGTCCGTAACCATAAGTCTTCAAACCAAAACTTAGTACTGCATCTTTGGACAATTCCCTGAAGTGCTTGCTTTGGTTGTACGTGAATAAACTAAGTACACAAAAGCTGATAGAAGCCATGGAATACTACTATGCTAGCAATGAGTCATTGAAACCATCAGAGAACGGAACAGAAATAAACCACTACCTTAAATTCATCTCCCCAGAAAATTATATACAACTGTTCATCCAGTAGTCTGAGGGAACTTGAGAAGCTTCTGCATGTAGCTCCACTTTGTTCTTTGGTTGCACTTGCTTGCATCTCTTCTCTTTCTCAACTTCTTTCAAAGAGTCCCTCTTGCTTACCTGGCAGTAGTATTAAGCAATCAAATCCACACAGCTCTCATTAATTATGCTGTAATTTAATGACTTTGTCTCTTGATAACAGTGAAACTTCCAATAGCATTCTAGACACAAGTTTGGCATTCTGGAATAAGATGTCTCGATGGAAACACTAAAATTCAGTGACAATCTGAAGTATCAACAGAAAATTTAGAAAATATTGGACAAATAAATATAGAAAGAAAAATTAGAATGTAAACGTTATTGAAATTTCTGTAGGGTTTGATGCAAAAGTAAACATGGAGGACAACAACAATCATAATTAAAAGTACCACAAAAGACAACAGCAAATAAGCGAATAACATTGAATCTGAATAATCTACTTCGTTTGAAATGCGACTAAAAACTTAATAAATGACTTCTTGAGAATTTTTCAATGGTTTTGAGATTGTTTTCACCATGCAAACAATCACTCACCTTGCTTGACCGTGTCATATAATGATAATCTGGCACTGTTCTTCTTTGCAACATACTTCTTGTAGCCTTCATCCTGCTTTTAACTGGTCTGTAGCCATCTCTAGGTGTCTGAGGTGTGGTAGAACTATCAAAGTTCACAGATACATCATTAGAACCACAACTTTCCTTTTCCTCAATGGCTACGTCCAATCTCTTCTTGATCATTGCTGATCTCTGGTAAGTGGAAATGGAATCAAAGTGCTTGTTCAAACAATCCTCTGCCAAGGAATTTTCTGGCATGCGGGTGGCCATCCATCTCTCGAGCCAGCTCCATCCCATGTTGGGCTCCTTTGAATCAGACTGGGTTGATTTCTTTTTGGCAGAGCAAGTTCTCAGCTGTTTATGGATCAATTCACTCAAAGTTACTTCAGGATTGATTTGACTCTAGCTATTGATCATATTATCCTTGTGTACCTGCTGAGAGAAGGCATAGGCTAGAGCTCTCTCACGTCTTGTTGTTGCTTCAAGTCTGTTTTGAATTTTTAATTTCAATACATTGCTACTGACAGTGCTATTATCCCACTTTTCCTGCAATTGAAATATTACATTTGCATGCTAATGCTTGATCTAGAGTTTGTTTTCTGTATTGATTTGAAATACTGAAGAACAGAATCAGTGTTTTAGTTGAATGGTTAAACAAAGTGTGGGTCAAGAAAAGCTGGTAGATCAAATAGGTAAGAGAATAAAATCAACAATGCAGATCCCATGTTTCAACAAGTATTGAGCTTAATCGAATTTAGATGTAGGATTTATACTTCCTTTTTTTCTTTTTTAGTATTCAATTATATTCTCAACTTGCCAAGTGACACTGCTTAAGAGTTTGGTACTTGACTAAGGAAGATTCAAATCAGGCTGAGATTTTGTTGTAAAAGATTAATTAAAAACCGTGAAATAAATCCAGATGAGTGAAGGTGATTCCAAATTGATATGCCTTCTTGTTTACACAGATACAATTAATAAACTCATTCTAGAACACCACCAATAGTAGATCTTTTGTTACTATAAATGTTAAATATTATCTTATAGCTAACTAGGTGCACCTTTTTTTTTTCTTGCTATTATCTGAATGTGATCCCTGCATTTCAACCATGTGAGATCTGAAATTAACTTCCCTATCTGAGCCACCATTGTCAATGAAAACATCAAATATATTAAGAAACCTACAAACAGCACATGAATATTAAAAAAAAAAATAGCTTGAACAATAATTTTCTTAGACTGGGTATCACAGTCCAAAGTACACTATGTGCTACAAGAAATGCTAAGCAGCAAACAGTAGTAGTATCTTCTCAAATGTTCTGGCAAGTGAAGAAGTTGAAATTACATCATGCATGACATTTGTTTTCCGGTTTATATGTGTTCCAAGATAGTTCTCTCGGCCATACTATCCCCCACAGAGATATATCTGAAGCTTTACCGTTAAATGAGGTTAATACAGGGGTAAAGAAAGAAAGAGTTAATGCTGACAAAGATGCATCAGTCGGTGGCCTGAGTGCTCTTTGATATGAACCAACAAAATCTTCTTTATGTGTTTAAGTCAATATCAAGTAAAAAAAATTCTAGCCAGTAAACCTTGAAATTCTGTTTCTCATTTCAAAAAAAAAATCCTAGAATAACAGTAATTCTATGCAAATATGACTAATCACAAACCAATAAATCTTGCCCTGAGTTTAAGAGAAACATAAATCATCATGTGCTCTATTCATCATCAGATTAGTTTAAACAATTTAGACATTCTCACGGGCTGTCATCTGAATCCTTGCTCAAACCCCTAGTAACTTGCGACACAATGGCTTTTCTTCTGTAACTGAAAATAGGAAGATTTACATATGGAAAACCCTCATAATACATAAAAAATTTCCTAGGATAAAAAGCACCTCTGCTGCTTGACTTCAATGAAATGCCTCACCAGCATGCTGTTTGCATGGGTTAGTGAAGGTTGCCACCAACAAGAAGATATGACTGAAGGGTGACAATTTACAGGAAAATCAAGAATATGCTCTCATGTGGTCGCACACTAAATATTCACAGATGCAAAAACACAAGCAGGGGAAGTGCACAGGGTAGACAGATGGCATACCGACCCATGACAAACTGTAATATAAGTTTCTGTTATAGGCACTGCTGTGTACATCAATCATGTGACTCCAAGAACTAGATTCTGAGTTCAAAGTATCATATATTATCAAGTTGCAGCATGAAGCTATTATGGTAGTCTAAACCCATTTGTTTTATGGAAGAAAAAACTATGGAACTAAAAGTGGCTTTTAGATGGAAAAATCAGTTCATCATATCCAGGAAAAGGGTCATTACCTTCACCCTGTATACCTGT
The DNA here is from genome assembly GCA_025769935.1 of Phoenix roebelenii. Classification (NCBI taxonomy): domain Eukaryota; kingdom Viridiplantae; phylum Streptophyta; class Magnoliopsida; order Arecales; family Arecaceae; genus Phoenix; species Phoenix roebelenii. Next base: position 8,233,958 of record JAOXJJ010000001.1, read on the forward strand.
GTCTGAGTTTTGTGCTGCACCTTGTGCTGAATTATGACACTCTTCTCTTGAAGACTAAGATTTTCAACAGAATCTCCTACTTGGGCTTCAGTGGATGCAGCCACCGATGCCCCACTTGGATTCTCGGATCCTTCGATATGATCTCCTTCACATGATTTTCTGATTTCTTGATACAACTGCCTTGCCTGAAATCAGGTAACTGAAGTGGCCGTAAGCTATCATTAACTCCATGGAATTGAGAAGGGGAAGGATATACTAATTCACAATATTACATGCTATTCTAAAGCTATAGACCATTTCAGCAACAATTTCCCTTCACAAAACTAACCATAAAGACATTTTTTAACAGGGACTTCCATTGAAGCAGCCCATTCAAAAGGATGGTCAAAATCAATGGACTTGCATTGGAGAACCAATGAAATGTCTCTCTATCTAGCCCCTTAGAATTATTCTGCCACCAGCATCATCAGAAGTCTAAAAAGAAATGTGGAGAAAGTTTGAAGTAAAAAACCATGAAGCCTCTGAAAGCTGATTGGATGAAGACAGCTGCATCTTCTGGACTCAACAACTTTGCAGGTGAGTTCCCTTCTTTCGTACTTGGTTCTTCATGCTCTTCTAATTGGAATCCTGGAGGACTCTCTTCCTCTCTTGAAGTTTCTATCAAATGCTGCGTCGCGGTTGCTTCAGAACCCTCAACAGAGGATAAATCATCCTCTGCTGGAGCTGAATTGAATTCATCTCCACAAAGGTAGTGTCTGACCGAACACCACCGAGTCTTATCTACTCCAAAATTCCTCTCCTGCTGAAATCAGAGTACTTTAGCCAGCATCCATCTATCTATAGTCAATTAACCAAAGAATTAAAGAATCATGAATTAAAGTCTGTCACCCCAAGATTTCAAGGGTATAATGAGCCATTTTAAATTAAAAACTAAATCAAAATTATGCTGACAATTCAAAAAAAAAAAGAAGGAAAAATTGCAGTTGCAGACAAAATATTTCACAGAGAAGATATAATATAATATTCATAGAAAGAAGGAGGGATCTACAAAAATGCAGCAAGCTTGCCACCGAGCAGCCCAAAAATTGAAGATGCGGAATATTACAAGGATAAGTAAAAAAAAAAAAAAAGAATCCTGACTGGAGAATAAGGGCTGAAACAACACCAAAAGTGGGAAAGATGCAGCTATAACTTACACAACTACTTTAGCGAACATCAAATAAAGGAAAATAAAAATTCCAAGGAGAATCAGCCCATTAAATGCAATATATCCAACACTTTGGATCAGAAAAACTACATTGCTATTGCGTATGCTCGAAGAAGATCGAGTCTTCAAGAAGACTCTCCTCACCAGACCCCCAGACAGACCCATACCGGAAGAGAAATCTCATACGAGTCCCCTCCAACTCTACTTAGCCTCCCTTAAACATCTCATACCAGAGGAGAAGAAATTAAGCTCGAAAACGTGGAGGAACGCCTAACTTTGCGCTCAATCTACAGTAGTGTGCTTAAACTCTGAGACAGCTCCCCCCTTAAATAACCACAACCGCCTACACCAAACACCAAAGAACTTTGCGTGGAGGCACTTCACTTGATTGGAAGAGGACACATTGTCGAGCAGTATGTGCGTCCATGTGCGCTCATTGTAGGTGGAGGGGCGCGAGGGAAATGCCATGTGTTAGTTTGGTAGGTGGCGGAGCTTTAGAGCTGGACTCGGCCATTGTTGAGCCCCACGACGTGAAAAGAGAAAGAACAGGGCTAGGAAAAGGAGGGGGGCCTCTCCATGTACGCTGAAAGCTCTTGCACATGGCCAGCTAAAGTCGACCTGCCAGGTCTTGCTTGCTATTGGGTGCAGGCATATTCCTTTTCTCCTCAACATCACCCCTCCTTTTTAAACGCGAATTGTTTTCCACGCAACCTATTTTTCAAGATTAATTTTTTTTGTTCCGTCCCTTTTGTTTTTGCCGTGATTCAAATTCTAGAGATGTTTTGGTATACTGAGTATCGGTATGCCATCCATACTGAGTACCGATATGGTTCGTTCGGACCGGTACGGCGTTCCACAGTTTTTACAATCTCTGCAAGATGGTTGATGTTTGTTAGTGGCGAATTAGTAAAGGTAAGCATGAGCAGGTCAAAAAATTAACAAAGAGAAGGATGGAATAACTTGAAGTCATCCACCACAAGAGTGGCTGAGAGAATTTATTGTGTTTAGGGCTTGCAGGGATCTGGAATCAGTTGTTTCCGGGCAGCATGGATCGTGTTGAGATCGCTGGTAGAAGTCTTTGTTCGGTGAGACCACAGGCTGGAAAAAAAAAAAAAAAAAAGTGGGAAAATCAGATTCTCCACAGCAGTACTATCAAACGGTAGTTTGAATGGTACTATCAAAGGGTGTCGGCCCTCCCAGGCTCTACCGAGTTTCGGTTCGTCGAGCGGTGGCTTGGTTTGTCCAAGACCCTGAGCTCTAGTCTGGACCGGGTTGGCAAAGACTACCGAATGAGAATAGCCCCTCCTAGCCTTTTTCCAAAAAAATCATACAGTCATGGTATGACCTTTCAAATCAGTTCTTTCCCCTAGTTTACTATATAGTTCTACACCGCAAGATCTGCTTTTGATGAGACTAAAAGAAAAATCATACAGTAATATTAGAACCTTTCAAATCAGTTCTTTTCTCCTAGTTTAATATGGTTCTACACTGCAAGATCTGCTTTTTGATACCATAGATACATGTAAATCAGGCTTGTAATATTTATCTAGCAAGGACGTGAGTGTCTGATGCTTGAGATTGGACGGTATAAGCTTGTAAGTGCTGCCCTATCAGATTTCAAGCTCATCCTTTTTCCCCCCTTTCACTTCATGCAAATCCAAATGAATAACTCAACAGATTGAAACTCCAACACATAATTGCTTAAGAAATAGCATGAAAAAGCTTTGGAGTTTCTCGAGTTCATATTCAAGATCATCCTTTTCCGCCACTTTTCACTTCATGCAAACCAAAATGAAAACTTCACAACAGAAGCAAACCCGGAAAAGCTTTGGAACTTCTTGAGTTCGTAGGCTTTCCCAGCTTTAACCTCATACAAGAAATCTGCAGGTAAACCATGAAACAACAGAAACTGGACTTATGGAAACCAAGCTTTCCTGGGTAACTAAAATATCACCAGCGGACAAACCCCACTGCATTTTTCACAGCTGAACGATCTCATTGCTCAACTGAGTTCTTAAATGTTCATCATTATAACTAGTAAATGCCTGAAACCTAAGAGATGGCAAGTTGTTCAATGATCGCATCTAAGAAATAAATGGCATCAACTCTTGCACTCCAAGAGCAAAAATTGCAGCCCAGAACATTTGTGAAAGGCACTTGTTTCAGCTGTGATTGTTAAGAACAGCAAAAAAGGTTGAACCTGTATTGTGGCAATTACAGTACTGTACTCACATGGATGATATCCTCGAGTATCCTGTTCGCATCTATTGTGGAATGAATCTGAAATCAGTGGGGTGTAAATCAACTAAGTTTTAACTAAAACAAGTATAAAATCACCCCAGCAAGATCAAACTTTGGATCTCCAATCTCTTTTGGAAATGTCTTTCCTATATGTTAAGTGATGCAACACAAATAAAAACACCTCTACAACATTTAGATTGTTGAAATTCAGAATGGCTACCCCCAATACACTTGCCGCCTTTCCACCACAATGTAGAAAAGGATGGAAAACCAGGAGCCATTAGTGTATATTCTTCTAACCAAACAGGATTCATATTCGTACACAAGGCAAAACACACTGGAAAACCAACCAGTTCAAAACAATTTACATTCCGAGAGCACCTCTCAACTATGGATAGTTGGACTCTTAAGTCTTCCATGCAACAGTACAGTTTGTAAGAGCTCACTGCAGCAATTAGAATCTGACAAACTTGTGTACCACCAACTGAAACAGGGTGGTGAGGACACAAGCTTGATATCAGAGGAAGTAATCAGGGGCTGGTTTCTTAGAAGGAACTCCTCTTGCTTCCTGCATGAAAAATGTGCATTTTAGCAATGATCAATTGAGTATAAATATTGACGAAGAAAGTCAGGGACACAAACATGTGGTGCGGCGTCAAACACACGAAACTGGCTGTCCAGGTTCTCATCCAGCTCAAGGATGGCCGCCACATTACCACATCTGAAAAACGTTCATAAAGGAGAAGGCATAATTCAGGGAGAATTAAACTGTGAGCATATAGACATACCTATCACCAATAGTCTCCCGTTCTTCACAGTCCACTCCATGCCTACCATGATGCTAAAGGTGGTGTATTTTGAACAACAATACAAGCTAAAGTACTGGTTGAATGAGACAGACAATTTTTTAAGCAAGATCTTTTAAATTCTGTGCTGCTTTGAACTTTGAATGGTTCATACATTTGGTTAACAGAGGCATAATTTCATTAAGGGAGCACCTCTTTGACTCAACATGAGGTTGAACAAGTGATGGGTCATATCTGATTTTCTCCAGTTCAACTGCCAATTTATTGGTAAATCATCAGCTACATTAAATGAAAATTTTGTGATACCGGATATAACAAGGATAGGTTAGCAGAGTTTCTTTACTAAACCCAGCTATGAACTTCAGGATTAACATATGGGCATTAGGATCGAAATATCAGTATAAAAGGTTAAGATGTAGTTCAGAAGACCTGTTATTTTTTTTATAAAATCCACGTATAAACAAAATATGGTCAGAATGTGATTTGGACAAGCAAGATTAACAGCCAATTCTAGAAGAATGATAGAATTTTGTTTCCATTCAAATTTGCTGGAATGCATCACAATAAAGCAATCCATTCCCATGCTGACTGATGGATATAAGACAAAAGCTGAACTTTAACCAGTAATATTCATGCAGGGGAGTGGAAGGTTCGCTAATAAATCTCAGGATGCAACATTATATCAAGACTAAGAATGACAGCTTTCCATCATGCCTAATTTAACTGGTTGGTCCATTTGGCTTTTAAAAACAGTGGATCCAAGATAACCCTTGCAGCAACATGACTTACAAGATCAAGAAAAGGCTACTATATACTAAAGAAAAGGACCAAGGATTCATCAGTTAACATTTTCTATTTGTTAAAGATAAAATAATGTTTCAAATTTTGCCGATGGACAGTTATTCCTGTAATCTATTTTCATGTGGCAAGGATAAACAGTTTAATCAATTTTTGAAGATAAACATTTAACAAGTACCTGTAACAGTAATTTGGAGCAGACCAGACTGTTACAATCTGCTTATTAAACATCCATTTATATCCTTCCATCACTAGTTGATGTGCCCGACATATGTAATCAATATTGTTTGTGTGGTTAAAGGATGTAACCACATTTCCACCAAACAGGAAGCCAGCACCCCGAGGACTCAAACCCCAACCATCAACAACATCTTCTGGATCTGACCACAGAAGATCACACATGGCCCCATCATGAGGCACTTCCTGCTTCCGGTCTATTGTTCTAATCTGTCGAACAGTATTATCTCTGTTGATGATTGAGAGCTTCAGTAAATAATAAAAACAGTTGGAAAATATATAGCTGACCTGATCTAATGTCGAAATGGCAGGAGATAGCCCCCCATGGACACTAAAAATTTTGTTCTCGATGAGTGCTGATAGACTGGACAAAGGAATCAAGGACATGTTATAACAATTAACATTGTCAAGAAACACTAAAAATAAAATCTGGAGGACGTTACCTTAAGAAGTCAAATATTTCTGTGCAATATCTCCATACATTTACTGACCCATATTTGCGGAGACACTCATCATAGAATCCATAAACCTGATTAGAAGGAACATTAGTGTTCTTTTTGACAGGAAAATTTAGGATATGTTATAACACAACTATAAGATAACAACCTGTGTGATCTGCCGGCTCTCATGATTTCCTCGGATGAGAGTTATACGGTCTGGATACCTAACCTGCACAGATTCGGGAAAATTGGCTGGAGCTGATTCAAAAGCCTAATAGAATCCTGGAAAATTACACTATAGCCACAAGCAGATAATAGATTACAATAGAGGACTACCCTTTTGCTGTATGTATGCTAGCATAAAGTTTATGCAATGGCAATCATAATACTAATTGGGTTCAAACTAGTAAGTCACTTCGACAATCGGTCAGTCATCCTTGCAAATTAAAAGCATGAGATGGAAGCAACAAACTCTGGAAGTAATTAACATAAATTCTTGAAAATTCCATGGATCAACTTGAGGGGAACAACATAATGAGCTTTTGGTGCTCATCCGCTGGCTTTTTGTTCCTCTGTTGACTGGTTTTATACATTATTGTCTACCATTGGATGTTTATGACATCAAATAGCTTGAGAAAATGATGATGCAATGTGAAAACAATCAATATCACACAAGATAGTCTTGAATTGGCTGGATTCTTCAGAATCATGATACAAGTACCTTTACTTGGATTTGTTGGTACCTCAACAATGCACGGACAATGCATATCTTGTTCAATCTTTCTAATTTGTGAATGTTGGAAGAGGGAGAAAGAAACTTTTCTACTTTGTTTTTGAGAGTCCAAAAACTTTACTACTGGTGGTGAGCATATGATAAATACATAGGCGATTTGGTGGAAATAAAAAAGCTGATGGTGGATCAACAGACAGATAACAAACAGTTACCATGGAGGTTAACAGATGTGAAGAAAGTGTACACCATCAACTAAAAAGAGAATCATATAAAGACAAACCATATAAATGCGGTGAGTGACAACTATTTGTTAAAATTCATCAAAAAGACTAAAAAAAGGTTCAATAGAAAGTTGCATTATGTAAGTCCTAAAGAACTCAAAGGTTGGCTCTTGAATATTAGAAGCACTTACCTAGAAATATGTATTTAATCCAGATTAATTACTCATCAGGAACTAGCTCTACCTCGCTACATTAGTCAACAGCACATAATTTATATTGGGTTTGCCACTTTTTCTAACTAAAACATAATAGCCCAGGAAACCAGTCTCCTAGCTAATGCGATAAGGCAATTCATTCCATGCATGTTTTGGACAATGTTTCCAAAATTAATAAATTGTTTCAAATATGATAATAATTAGAAAGAAAGATCATAATTAGTAAAAGGTTGTGCTGGAAGGATATCTTAGATTGGTTTATAATTTTTTTTTTCAGAAACCTTCTTCTTTTGTTTAAAATCAGAAAAATGAATTCTTATTTGAACTTGAATATAGTAAGTGATGCAATGACAAAACACAACTTGAACTTCCATCTCTATCCTGAAATTTATTGGGGGCCAACCAGAACCCAAGTACTGAAATAGATGACCCTTCAGTCCTAATATGAATTACTTAAGAGACAGGGATTTGCCAAGTTGTATTTCTATAATTTCAGAAGTGTGGAAGTATGCATATTGTACATCTATGTATATGTCTAACACATATCGCATGCCAGAAAGAAGTAAAAATAAGATGTTACCTAGTTTCAGTTATTTCCACTTTTGGCCTGTGTTTTGCACCTTAGCAAACAGCAACTACTGATTAAATATAAATAGGATTAGTAAAACTAAGTCTCTAAGATAGGTTAAAATCAATTTCACCAAGGAAGCTCTGGTGTAACTCCGTATGATAACTCTGGAGGTGAACTTTCAGGCCAACAGGCAGAGATTCCTTGTTGAGAGTGTAGTTTTTTCATGTAATTTTTCATATGGAAATATCAGAATCAGGTGCTTCTTAATTTTCTGACTTCTATGAACCTTGCTTAATTTTTCTCATTATAGAGCACATAGTTTTTCCATATGGAAATAGCAGAATCATGTAATTTTTCATTTGGAAAGAGAAGAATCAGGTGCTTCTAAATTTTCAGACTTCTATGAGCCTTGCTTAATTTTCTCATGATAGAACACAAATATTTTTCTGTTACAGTATTAGGGATGTTTTGTTCCGTGTCCTTCAAGATAGTCAGGTCTAGATTCTGGATTTTTCACTTTTCTATAATTGAATTTCTCAACAGATGATATTTTTAGGTTAACTCCATGTAAAACTTTAAAAGAAAAGCCTATGCAATGTTTAGAGTCCAATTGTTCGTTCGTGAGACCACCCTATCTTTGTTGGCTTTAGTCCAATTATTCTATTAGCCTCAGATAAATCCCATTAAGCCCTTGCCTGATGTTTAGAGTCTAAGTTTTTAAAGAAGATAGGCAGGATGCCCCTGGTTGTCCAGTTTATCACTCTTCTGTCACAATGAAATTATGTAGGAAGAAGCCCTCTTCATATTGTAATTTGGCATTTGCAGTCTTCTTTGTGCTTCCAAAAATCAGAGAATTTTTTTGCAATGTGAACCCTTCTATAATACTGTATCAATTGTTTGTAGTAATACTCACCCAAAAGTATGAAATTAAATCTATAAGTTTGACTCATCAAAAGGATGAGAGCACAAAGGCCTTTAATTTAATAAATACCACAAGCATAATATGCATTACAAACTGCCAGCTTCCATGAAGCTACTGCCTGGAAGTTGCAGTGACATGAGCCAATAATTAGGACGAGTTTTAAAAACAAGAGCAATCAATAGCATGGTACTAACCTCAACACAAACAAAGAAGCTAGACATGTAAAGGGATATAATCTCAATTTTCTGAAAAGAAGAAAAAAAGAAGTGCTTCCTGATATCATTACCTTCAACGCTAGCAAAAGCAGAAATGTTTCGACAGAATAAAACCCTCGGTCAACAAAATCCCCTAGAAACAAGTAATTAGTCTTTGGACAGTCGCCCCCAACTTTGAATAATTCTTTCATATCATAAAACTGTCCATGAATGTCTCCACATATCTGGAAATAATATGGAAAAAACTATTAAACGGTGAGAATATATGAACCCCATCTCATTTTAGAGTTTATCAAACACACACACACACACACACACACATATGAATTAATTGACACATCAAGACATGATCCTTAGGTATGTAATGAATAGATTTCCCAAGGAACTCTAAAAGGACCTATGTACAAGCTCCTAAATAACATGAGGAATTGGTGATTGAAAATGTGAATACTCGCATGTAGTGATTGGCCAACATTTCTGAGGGTGGCTCTTGAACCTCAAACATTCTCCACCAATCTCAGTAGCTTCTTCAAACACTTGAGCATGCACAAAGCACTCAGAAACCAACTTCCAACATAGATATAGAAGCTTGTTGAATTAATGTTGAAAAAGACATGCCACTTACAAAAGGAAATCAAAGAAGGCTCAGGAAACCACATCCAACAAATAAAGAAAAGGGCACTTTAAGGCTCCAATAAGTCCTTTTTTTATAGTTGATCAGTATCAACAAGATGAGATGAGAAGAAAGTGGACAATAACATCTGTTAGTCTTGGATAACCAGAAAATAGGGCAAAGCAATTGCCCCTCTCAGAAGAAGGCATGAGAGGGAAAATCGAGACAAGAAAAAGAAGAAGAGACTATTATAATGATAAAGATGATAACAATGGCAAGAAAAGAATTGTACAGAGAAGAATCAGAAGATGAAAATGATGAAGACGGAACAAAGAAAAAGGAAAGGAAGAATAGGAAAAGAGAAAAGCAATTGGATAATCAACCACATAATTTAATGTACTCCTTTTTGCTGCAATAATTTCCAAGAGATATTTATCTCATAACTAGAATGCACTTCATGGCTCTTTGCCACTACATTATGACTCTTTGAGATACTCTTGGTATACATTTACCCTCAAAGGAGGACATATTCTCCACTTCTTACTTAAGCACATCCACAGAAATATGAATCAAAAGAAGAAAACTGTACCCTTCCACCAAATAGTTTTATTATGTCCCACTAACACTGTGTCTAAGTAAAATTTCTTACATGTGTTGAAACTACTAATATTAGATTCTTCCTTGGCTGGTCCACATTTCACCTGTAAATATAGCTAGAGGTTCATTTTAAAGTAGGCGAGAGAACAACATTAAAGTTCGAAAGGATGTATCTCAGGAATGCGAGTGTTATTTAATTGTCTTTGCATTGACGGTTGACCACAATCCTCTAGGAATAGTGCGTGAAATAGGTTAAAGAAGTATTATAAGTTCTTTTGTTCTTATGTACGATGATGAATTCGAAGAGAGAGAGTTCAGGCTTTTTCTTTAAGAGATAAGGGAGAAAATCAGTTAAGTTAAAAAAAGAAAGAAAATGGAGTTTGTGTTCCATACACATGGTAATTACTTTGTTAGATAAATTTATAGCTTGTTTCTAAAGAGGGTAAACCAACTCACCTAGTACAAGAAAATATGGAACCACTATGGATGATACAAATTATGCATGCGTTTGAAAAGTAATTTTGAACAAGACATTAACTAGAGAAGATAATAATCCTCTAGAGAGGATTGTGAACATTGAGGGCAAGTTCTTGTCCATAGGATCCATGACAAAACTATATCTCACTTCAATGTTATGATTAAGATGACACTTTTTACATCACCAGCTATCCAAGGCTGCTGTTTGCTTACCTCTAATGTTGTGCGCCAGTGAATGATTGCAAGTAATTAAAATTCTCTAAGTCAGGAGTGACAAGTAGAATCTTAAAACCACCTCCTACCTAAATTTTAGGAAGAAGTCTCAAAATATTAAACCCGTCATATTTTGATAAGATACAGCAAATTCGCTGGACTTTAAGATAGACATTATTATATATATTTTTTTCAGTTTGCATCAGATGTCCTTAATGGCTCTTCCATTGGGCCAATTTTTATTGTTCACTCCGCTCATCTCTTTTACCATACAAGATAAATTCAAGCTTATGATTTCAACTTTTTTTTTCCTTGAGTATGGACATTAAGGAGTAAGATTTAACATGATTAGGAACACGTATAGATTGATAAACTAGACAGGGGGGTTTCAAGGCATCTTATCCTAAGCATGTGATATAACATGAACAAAGGGTAGCTTCAGGTTTTGAGTTAAAAAGGATGGTGAATGGGGAATACTTCAGTATGATTTCTGGGATTAACGTAATGTCTATAAAGGAAAAATAAAATAAAATCTTGATGGAAAAATAAAATAAAATCTTGATGAAAAAAAAATGAAGTTGTTTAAAGATGGTGATGAAGACATGCTTCCTGACCAAACCTAACTTTATGTCAGATCTGGGCAACAAGCTATACAGCTAATAAATATAAACATTCTATGACTATGAGAGCCCATGCAGGTGTGTAGTTAGTTCCACATCCGTTGTGCACCGAAAAGATCTTGGATATTTATGCAGAGCCAAAAAACCTAAATAATACCTTCCAGCTAGTCTTTTTGGGATTGTTGTAAATAATATCAGAGATGAGTAGGTTTATGGTCCACGTAGACTAGGAGATACGGCAACATAGACTATATTGGGGTTAATCGCGGTCTATTGTGCTTAAAGTATGGGAAGACTTTGGGTATTTTCTAGGGTCAAGATATCCAAATAATAACTTCTGATTAGTCTTTTTCTTGGGTAGGTCCTCGGTTGTTACAACTACAACCATGAAATATTTTCAGCAAAACATCAACTGAAATGAGACAAACAATAAGGGGTGTATAATAAATGCAGTCACACACCACTCCCATAACATACCATTGAATTCAAGAAACGCAATCCACAATCTCAGGCTTAATTTGTAAAACCTGTGTACTCTATGAAAAGCGCGTTCTATAAAAAGTCCCATTGTAAAAAAAAAAAGTAAATGAAACCCTAAAGATGCCATATTTAATGGGAAAAACCGCTCGAAAAGCAAAACCTAGAGGCACGTTCGATCAGTCTAAAGAGATTCAAACCAAAACCATATCAGAAAAGGGCAGCATGCATCAGAGAGCAATTCTAAATGACGTAAAACAGTATCAAAATAAGAGGGATCCCCTGCAAGAAAGGGGAAAAGAGGTGGGGGAAGGAGGGAGAGACTCTTACGGTGACGGGGGCGTCGACCCTCTGGACGTTGCTCTCCTCGACAAGGATCTCCATGGCCTTTAGGCATAGCGCCTTCACCTCCGACTCTTTGAGCGGCTCGCATCGCTTCAGCTGTTCTATTTGCCGATCCAAGTCCGACATGGCTCTCTCTCTCGCTCTCTCGCCCTCGCCCGCTCTCGCTCTCTCGGCGGCCTCGCTCAGAGGCTCCGAGGAGATGCCGCTGCGGCTCCGGGTGAGCCGGTGACGGGAGATTATTTATAGGATCTCTGCAGTCGACGGTGACGGGATCCAGCTTACTCCGGTGTCCTCACCGCACTCGTTCGCTGGTGCGGTAGTGCGGTGACGTTACCTCCGGCCTCTCTCCTTTCCGCTTGCTGATAGGCCTGCTGGCTTGAGAACGGAAGATGGGCCTGGGGAAGTCTGGGTTTGAGGCGGCTGGGAGGTTGGACCGTGACAAGTTGGATTTCAAAATCCTACCTTTTCCTCCTGGACCCAAATTTTGCAAGTTAGTGGAAATAATAAGAAAAAGTCTCTCTCTCTCTCTCTCTCTCTCTCTCTCTCTCTCTCTCTCTCTCTCTCACACACACACACATTAGAGAGTCGGAGTGCGCAATTCTCCCTCTCTCTCCAGCCCACAAAATACTCCGGAGTGACAGGCCAAATAAGAAACTGCCCAGTCTGTAACCCCATTAGCTTATCTGAATACATGCCTACTCAAAAACCCTTGCTCTTCATTTATTTGTAGCCCCATTAGCTTCTCTAAATACATGCCTACTCAAAAGTTCCTTGCTCTTCATTTATTTGCCGAGATGTTGAAAAAAAATAAAATTCAATAAATTATGAAACTAAATTTTTATATTTGATTTTCTTGAACTCGAAAGGATGCCAAAAAAAAAAAGTCATAGAAAAAGTGTTTAAAAGATACCGGGTGGTTGAGAACCGTTCTTTACCTCTTAAATTGTAAATTAAAAATCCTTTTATCCATTATAAATAATAAAATTTAATTTAGCTTGATTTTACCACTTAGCAAGTAACGAGAGCCTTACAGAATTCTAAGCATATAACCGATCTCTGAGCTTTACATCTAAGTATAAATTGGATCTCTTGGTTGTATGGCTACTAAACACCAAGTTATCTAATTCCATGTTACACCAAGTTATCTAATTCCATGTTACACCAAGTTAAAATATGATAAATTGTGCAGTACATCTAAACACGAAGCAAACTCTCTTGCTTGGTCATATTTAATCAACTAGAGAATTGGAAGATTCATTGGTTGATGGATTGGCTAAAAAATTTTTAATGAATTGATGATGAAATGATACTTTTCCTGTGCACCTCTTCTTCTAGAGGGATTGATCATTTGAATCCTTTTTGCAGCATGCAATGCAAGTATACTGTTGAAAGATGAGAAAGAGAAAAGTAATTTGTATTTCTGTCTGTTTATTACAATGTACTCGAGCAGTCTTTATATAGATTATAAACTAGGATGCTGACGAAGTTTAGTAAGACCGACTAAGTTTGGCGCAATCAATCACAAATTAATCAAAGTGAAATTTAGTAAGGCCAACTAAGTTTGACACAATCAATCACAAATCAATTAAGGTCCTAATCAATCATATAATTTTAACATCGTCCCTCAAACTCAAGGTGGTAAAGATGCCTAAAGGATGGGCTTGGGTGAAGATGTTTGCAAACTGATTAGCTGTAGAAATTGGATCACGAATGTACCGAAAAACTGACGTACTAGATGAAGAGCAGGAATAGGAGCTACTGGAATTTGGAGCGAGACCGCACCTGCCAAGTTTACCTTCTCCAAACTTCTAACGATACAGTTTGACGCGCTACTGCTAGGGTTTGGAGCGAGATCGTGCTTGCCAAGTTTACTTGCCAAGCTTTTGACAGTACAGTTTGACGCACTGCTAAAGTTTGGAGCGAGACCGCACCTACCATGTTTATCCACCGAACTTTTGACAGTACGATTTGATGTGTTGCTGCTGAATTTTGGAGAGAGACCGCATCTGCCAAGTTTACCCACCAAGCTTCTGATGGTAAGGTTTGACGCGCTACTGCTAGGGTTTGGAGCGAGACCGCACCTGCCAAGTTTACCTGACAAATTTCTGTCAGTACGGTTTGACGTGCTGCTACTAAAATTTGGAGCAAGACTGTGCTTGCCAAGTTTACCTGCCAAGCTTTTGACAATATAGTTTGACGCGCTGCTACTGGAGTTTGAAGCGAAACCGCGCCTGCCAAGTTTATCCCCCAAGTTTCTGAAGGTACGATTTGACATGCTTTCTGCTGGAGTGGAGCAAGATCGTGCCTGCCAAGTTTATCCGCCAAGCTTCTGACGATACGATTTAACGCGCTGCTGTTAGGGTTTGGAGTGAGACCGTGCCTGCCAAGTTTATCCGCCAATCTTCTGACGGTACGACTTGACGCACTGCTATTGAAATTTGGATCGAGACGCGACGATACGATTTGGCGCACGTCACCGCCGCCTCCATGGAGGAACATGAGCACCAGAAGTATGGTGCCTGGGAAGAGAGGACGCACAACCCAAACCTGTGAGCCCTCCACAAAACAAAAGCCTCCCATGGTTTTTTTTCAACAAATAATAGAAAATTAACAAAAAATAATTAAAGAGAAAAAGAAGAAAGAAAGAAGGCTATGATTTTTTTAGTATTTTGATGAGAAGAAGGAGGCTTTGAAAGCTGCCGAGGTCGGAGCCTTGGCTATCCCCCAAACGAGGTAGAAAAAACAGAGGATCTACGAGCAATGATGATCATAGAAATGAGGCGGAAGAGAGGACGGCAACAAGTTAGATAATCGGTGCCTCTGTTACCATATCGAAAGAGGAGAAAGAGAGAAGTGATTTGTATTTCTGCTTATCTATTACAATGTATTGGAGCAGCCTTTATATAGATTATAGTCTAATAGGCTAACGAAGTTTGGTAAAGCCGACTAAGTTTGACACAATCAATTACAAATCAATTAAGATGAAATTTAGTAAGACCAACTAAGTTTAGCACAATCAATCACAAATCAATTAAGGTCCTAATCAATTATATGATTTTAACATATACAATGCAATGCAAATCCAATTCAGCTAAGCATGGGTTTATTCCATGTAGATCAATACAATTGTAGCATGATTTGTTACTTCAAGTGCTATTCAATTTAAGTTCGAATCAATACAGTATACAACCAATATGCGGGTATATCGCATTTGTCATTACTATTCTACTAGATCTATAACAAGAGCAAAGAGTAAAAGTATATCTAGCATGTCCAGAGCTAGCTAGGTTACGAAACCTCTCAACTATGGAACTAAGAGAGTTCCCGCATGTTTTTTTTTTTAACAAATATTGTTTTGTACCTCCACCACGCTAAGATACACAGCTATTTGCCCATCAGCAACTCAGCAAGGCAGCCTTTACATATTCTTTCTTTAATAAAATATTAAAATCGAGCACACATGGGTGATAATTTTTGGTCATTTTGGTCAAAATCTTTCACAAAACTGTTACTTATTGTATTTTTTTTTTTTTTTGAAAACTTCAACCAAATAAGAGGCACATTTTTCTCGTTTGCTTTTTCGAGAAAAAAAGAAAAATATGGTTAGCAGAAAAATAAAAATGTATTTTTGTTTTGGTTGAAATTTTCAAAAAAAAATCAATAATAATAATTTTTTTATATTTTATGAAAATAATTAAGAATATAAAGAAACTATTTTTTGTGGGTTGAAAATTAAAAGTTTTTTTTTCCAAAAGTACCCTTAAGCTATTAAAATTTATAAGTAAGATTTTTTTCTGTATTAAAGATATAATAGATATTTTACATAATATTTTAGAAAAATAAATGCTCAACCAAACATAAATTATTTTATAGTATATTAATTTTTAATAGTCAATCAAATATACTAAAATTATTTTTTGCCAAATAAAAATAGAAAAGTAGAGGAATAATTAGAGATAGAGAATTTTTGAAATGCGAGTGGCACTAATAAATGCTCGCTCATACCACGGCCGCCGGACACCTTTTGCATGCCCTGCAGACGTGCGGACCCAAACCGGCTCCAGATCCAGACCCGACCCGTCAAGGAAATAAGGTTTAGATCCAGATCGTACAACCAAACCCAGCTTGCCCCGGATCCGAGTCAAAACGAACCAGGATCCGACTCGGCATCAAACCTGGGCTCTGACCTCCTCCGCTCCAGGACTGCTCTACTCGGCTACCGCTACAAATATCCGCTCTTCCGCTTCCTCGGCATACGGTCGAACACCTCCCGTGCGTCCGCGTCGCCGGAGGGAAGCCTATTCGAAGAGCACCGGACCAATAGGAGCCCCCCACGCCTCAAGAGAGCTTACCTTGGGACGAGAGAAAGAAGAGAAGAGGCGGGAGGGCGATGAGCATCGTTCCAAAGGAGACGATCGAGGTCATCGCGCAGAGCATCGGCATCGCCAACCTCTCCACTGATGTCGCCCTCGCTCTCGCCCCCGACGTCGAGTACCGCCTCCGTGAGATCATGCAGGTACGAGAGCGCCCCTCCCTTAACCTCGAGGTGCTTCGCTTCGTGTTTGATTAGCTCATGGTCCGCGGACTCTTCGAATTGAGGGTTGCAGGAGGCGATCAAGTGCATGCGCCACTCGAAGCGGACGGTCTTGACGGCGGATGATGTGGACAGCGCGCTTAGTCTGAGGAACGTGGAGGTGAGTTTCTGTCGGAGTTGTAGGTTGCGAACGGTTTGATTTTGCTGGAAAGATTGATTTTTTTTGGGCTTTAACTCGGTTTATAGGGTTTTTAATTACATGGGTTTGGTTGTTTGGTGCTCTACTTGAAAAACTAGATTTGCTGCTTATAAAAATCCAGAATTGGAATTGTTAGTTGTAAAGCTTGATTCTTATTTGATTTGTGATATAGTTGGAATGCGGTTCGTACTAGAAATTTGGAGTTGCTTCTGAAAGCAAGCAGAGAGAGAGAGAGAGACAGACAGAGAGAGACAGACAGAGAGAGAGAGAGAGAGAGAGGAGAAGAAAACGAGGAGGAAGAGGACAAAACAGAAAGTTGAATTTTTGAGACGGCAAGACGTAAATGATTTAGTTTCTAAAAATATAGTTCTTTATCTGGATGTATGTTTTATGATCAAGAAGGGTATTTATAGATTCTGGGTTGTGATTTGTATCATTGCTCGAGAAAGCTAAAGGATTATTTACGATTATGTTTAGTTTCTTGTATAACTTTGCATGTAAACTCAGTTTTTGTGGTTAATATGTCAATAGTGGCGCTCAGTTTTGGACTTTAAAAATGGAAGGATGCCCATAGTTTAGTTATTTATTTTTCTCTTTCCCTCAGGAGTCGAGTCCTGATGTGGGTTATGGTGTTTACACTGTATAGGCTTTTTTTTTTCTTCCCCAGGAGCATCATAGTTTACATTTTTGTAGTTCAATGTGCTTTTTGAAACCCACAATTTGTTGTTTTCCAAAGATGCATACTTGATTTATAATTTGTATTCTGGTATCTCATTTTAACTAGGTAGTATCCTTCCATTTAATGCTGTTAACTTTTGCCCCTTTGTTTGCAAATGAACTTTCTTGTGCTTACAAATCTAATTTTCTTCATCCAGCCTCTTTATGGATTTGCATCTGGGGATCCTTTGCGGTTTAAAAGGGCTGTAGGGCATAAGGATCTGTTCTACATTGATGACAAAGATGTGGACTTAAAGGATGTAAGAACTACCCTTAGCAAGGATATTTTCTTGATGTCTTTCGAACTACCTTCTGCACATGTAAAATTTTTGGGGTCTGTTATCATCAGGTGATCAATGCACCTCTACCTAAAGCACCACTTGATTCTGGAGTAGTGGCTCACTGGCTAGCTATTGAAGGGGTGCAACCTGCAATTCCCGAAAATGCTCCTGTGGAAGGTCTGATTTCATGTTACACATGATAGTAATAATATTCTCTTGTTTGCACAGGTTGTTTAATTATCTTGAATGTTAGAAGTTATTGGCAACACAGTGTTTTATCTTTGCTTGTTCGCCACCACAGCATAACGGCCCTAACCCCTAAGCTCTTTCTTTCAAACCATATTGGGCTAGCACAGGCTTAAGTATCAATTCCCCTACTTCATATGAGGTTTTATATTTTGTCAAGATCTGTGGCTTCACATCCTGTTGGCTACATTCTTTTCGGTTTTCCATTTTCACCTTAATTGATAGTCATGGCCTATGCAATTGATCCTACATCTTTCCGTCAATGCCAAAACTACCTGCTTGAGAACGGGCCACATGGTCCTTCAACTCAAGGCTCAGTAACGGCCAAAAATCATTTTATTTCAGAAGTTTAAATTTTGACACATTAAAAACAAATTTATACTCTAGCAGCCTAAAAAGTTTATACTGCATACACCATGGAAGTGATTGTCTGATAGCCAGTTCAACATGCTAAGCAAAATTCAAAATGTTTGGTAGAGGATCTGTTTCTGCATAAAAAACTGAACCCAAAAGAGGGAGGAGTCATGGGCTGAGAGATCTCCAAGGGGCACACCACAGTGTGTGTGTGTGTGTGTGTTGGGGTTGGGGAGGGTGACTTTGTGCAGAAAATCAAGGTCAGGGATGCTCCAACAAGGCATGGCAGTAGTGCTTAGGAAGGACGAGGTGAGGGAAAGCTGCGGAGGTTAGGGAGGCTAAGGTGAGGCGAGGTATAGAGCGATGGTGCTTGAGGAGGCTGGGACCAGGTTGAATGGCAGATGTAGCACCATGGAGGTAGAAAGGAGGATGAAGGAGAGGAGAGGATGGAAGGGAAAGGGAAGGATGTGTCATGGGTGGGTGGGGGCAGAGAAGAGAATGAAAGAGATTGGTTGGAGTGGTGTATGGTATTTTGGGTTAATGAAGTTGTTTTGAATGGATGGTTGTGATGCCATCTTGTTAAAGTTGTTATGTTCTATTATTAGGTTAAATAATTAACTCACTCATTTGCCATGGGTTCACTACTCTTGTTTTTGTTCCTGAGAGAGCAAGAGCTTCAATCAAGAGAATACGGATGCATTTTAAAATAATATTTATGTATTTATTAGGGGCTCAGATTTGCATTAAAATAGCAAAAGATATTATATACATATATCACTGTATTGTTACATATTTATGCACTTATATTGTTATATATAAAAACAGAACATAATATACTATATTAGTAATTTGGGCTTTGGGCTTCTTAGACTAATATCTGCTCCATTTAGTTTTGGCAGAAAGATACAGTCCAAATCAGTTCCCCATTCAAAGGACAAGATTGATATTTTCAAACTAACCTTTTGAGGTTCAGTTGAGTTTATTATGGTCTTATCTGGTTGGTTTGTTCCTAAGAGATCAATGCCCAAATTGATTAGAGTTCAAATTTTGATTTGGGAGCCATATTCAACCATGAGTCTCAAATTCACATACAGTTGTGTTAGCTGCCTGACTGACTTGAAGCCCTAGACCAGCCTGTAATGGAGTTTCTTATAAACAGACTAATGATGCTATGTGGAAGAACTTTTTGGAACATACTAATGATGCTATATGGAAGATTTTTTTTTTTTTAATCTTGAGTTACTAGACATACTTTCTGTTTTTCAAAATGAAAAAGTATCATAACTACTTAACTGTTTTGGAAAGATGCAAGTGAAACAAACAATTTTTTTGTTGAAAATCTGGAAAACAGAAAAGGAAGCATAACCAAGGTTTGGGCTACCAGTTTCGGAACATGTACCAGTATCCAACTGGTTCAGTGTTCTGTACAGTCCAGCAAGGTTTGTGATCTCGGACCTATTGAGTGTTGCTATTGAGGTATTTACCATACCGGCACTCAGTACGGGTGTACTGGTTGGGCTCCAATGGGGGGTCTGGTACTGAGATGAACCTTGCGGGACAAGTGGCATACCGAGTATAGGTTTGCTATCAATACAAGTCGGCATGCCCAATACGGACTGATACGCTCCCCTAAGCAATTTTTGAGCATAGCCTTATGGGACCTCGCATTAACCTTGACTTGTAACTTGGTGCTAGAAAGAAATCAAGTTTACTGTCAAGTTCAAACTGGTAGAACTCCACCAGCATCAGCTAATTTTGAAGTAGATTTATAAGCATTAAAGTTCTTTGTAATCGCTAACATTTGTAGCAGGTAACATTTGTAGCAGGATCAACTGCATATGCTTTGAAAATGTAAGGCCAAAATTATTCTTTCAGTGATTGCTAACTTGATTTTGGAGATGGTCCATTGAGAGCTTTGTATGTCTTATCTGGCATAGTTTTCTGAATATGCAAATCTTTGCAGTTGGACCTCATCTGGGTTATTTAAATATACTGTCCATTTGAAATTATTGTTCAGTAGGCTGTGATGCATCCTTGCCTGAAGTATATTGTTACTGTGTTTTTTTTCTGCCCTGCAGTTGTCTTGTATCAACTTATTGCATCATTTTAACTAATGTCAGAAGTTACTCTTTTCTGCAATCTGGAATTGGTGTCTCTAACCACGCATAAGTTACTATCTCGAGCATTTCTTTCTTCATTGTAAGCCTTCATTATAATTTAAATACCTGAGTCCTGATATTATGAAAGTATGAAAAAAAATCTGTTAAGACGAAAGTGAATAGTCCTTTGTCCATTTCCATTGTCTTCTAATAGCTGCCTATTGTTCCTTTCCTGATTCACCAGTTCTTGGTTTGATGTTGTTGCTTTTTTCATGGGTATCTGTTCTTCTAAATGTTACCTGCTTATTTATTCTTTTATATATTCCTTTTTTTCCCAGCAATTGTAGCCCCATCAGAGAATAAAAGATCTGAGCACGGCAAAGAAGATGGACTTCCTGTTGATATTAAGCTCCCTGTTAAACATGTATTATCAAGAGAACTTCAGGTGATATTCCCAAATCTCATGGCTTGATGTTTTGGTCATATTAATCATTTCATTGGTTACAAAACTCTTCTGAAAGTTTGTTTATGATGATGATGTTTATTCTTTCTCTTGACTTTGCAGCTCTACTTTGATAAAATCACGGAGCTTATTGTAAGTAGGTCAGATTCAATCCTTTTTAAAGAAGCTTTAGAGAGTTTAGCAACAGATTCAGGGCTTCATCCGCTGGTTCCATATTTTTCATACTTCATTGCAGATGAGGTCAAGTTTTTTGATATCTTGTTCGGTTGGATATAACAATGAGTTTGATCTTCTCCATGTTAATATACTTTTTTCGGCTTGCAGGTCACTCGGAGTTTAAATGATCTGCCCCTTTTGTTTGCTCTAATGCGTGTTGTCCGAAGCCTTCTCCGGAATCCACACATTCATATAGAGCCTTATGTAAGTTCTTTAGTATGAAAACTCTGCTGTTAACTTGAAATGCATGTGTTTCTATGATTGCTTTTTCACATACAGATAAACACACATATGATTGCTTATTTCATTCTGATGATATTCCATTTATTTAGTTTGATTTGACTATGATATTTTATCTTTAGAAAAGAAAACAAAGTTGCCCCCCCCCCCCAACACACATACACACACACACACAAAAAAAAAAGAAGGCTCTGACTCAACTTACCAATTCAATACATTATACTGCACAAAACATTATGCTGTGACTTGTTATTGAGATATTTCTTCCTGCAGGGTCCAATTCAACTGACCAATTCAATACATTTTGCTGTAAAAAACATCATATTTTCATTTCGTATCTTGATGTTTGTCTAATGAGCATCATTTACTTCTTCAGTTGCATCAGTTGATGCCATCAATGATAACATGCATTGTTGCCAAACGGTTGGGGCATAGGATTGCAGATAACCACTGGGAACTAAGAGACTTTGCTGCAAATTTAGTAGCTTCAGTGTGCAGAAGGTGAGAATGCTGCTGTCTGTGCAAAATTTCATCTTTGCATCTTAACATGGATACTACTTTTGAGACCCAGCTGTAGGGTGAGGTGTTATTTAGGTTTGACTTGAGTATTCTGTCATGGTCATCAGTATGTGGGAGAAATATCTGGTTGTTATTGTGGGTTCTGCCTGCAGTAAGAACCTAATCTCCTTGATGAGTGATTTTATGTATCTTCAAATCAAGTCATGGAGGCTTTCAACTGGAATTCATTCTGAAAGTTGGTTCATCGATCACTCACTGTAGGAATTTGTTTACTCTTTGGGCACAAGTATGAGTAATTCAGTCATACTGATTTTCTTTAGTCTATTGGCTGCACAGGTTTCTTGATGTTAAAAAAGAAATGTTTTAGATGGTTTTGGAATATTATATTAGAAGGGGCATGCACAGGTTTGGGGATATAGTTATTTTAGTATTGGCTCTTTTAAGTATTACTCTATCTATATAGTTCTGTAATATTGCTCTTATGAAAAAAATAGTGGTGGAGGACCCTTCAGATCCGTGAGCATAGTTTGCACAGTGATTTGTTCCTGTTGTTGCTTTCAGCCTCCTTTTTCTCACAGCCTGCACTAGTTGGTTGACACTTGGCTTTGGTAGTGAACTATTATGGTCGAAAACTAATATCTTAAGATTAGACCCCTAACATTAGACATGGGCAAGGAGCATCTATGAGATAATAGACATGTTCTTGCTACTGGACTGTTGCTGATGACTGCTGCTGTGATTGGTTCCAAGAGGCATATCGGTCATGCATTCTCATTATGTCTTGCTGGTAGATAGGGGCTTGAGATGACACTTTTGCCAAAAGATTGGGAGGATGAATATCTTCATAAACTTAAACCTATTCACTGTCTAGCCTTGAACAATTGAGTTATTGATGCCATTGGAAGACAAATTATGTTCCTATGTTGACCACTGATTGTTGGCTTCATACCTCAAAGAAACTAGAAATCTTTCTAGCATACTCATTCAAACTCCTCTCTGGATCTCTATGCTTACTGGGAATGGATGTTGAAGGACCCTTTGCAGTTTTATGATGTTGTAAGATGGTCAACTCATCAAAGTTTTCTGCATAGCTCAACCACTCTCTTATTTCTTCCTTTTGGATAAACAATAGCTCGACAACTCAAACTGAAGAGTTACTACTTTGCATGCTTTTCTGCATGTCAGCTAGTAATTTACACTACATCAAGTTCCATTTTACATCACATCAAATTCTACTGGGAAGCTGCAGTTCTAATTATTAATGTTATATAAAAGTAGATGGGGATGGTTAAGCATCCCTTGTAGGCCTTTACTATTAAGCAGCAGCTGCAGCCTTTCTGTCATATAGTTGAAACTTTTGGAGGCTTGCTAGGCTTCTATCATTCGTTGACCTGTATTTAAACAGCTAGGTCATAATGAATTATGTTTGAACATTTTCCGGGTATTGAGAACCTCTATTTTCATCTCTTTGAGCTCTAAGTTTAATATGTTCTGCAGATTTGGTCATGTGTATCACAATCTTCAATATCGGTTGACTAGAACTCTTCTCAATGCTTTTCTGGATCCATCTAAAGCTATGACACAACATTACGGTGCCATTCAAGGGCTTGCTGCATTGGGACCCAGTGTGGTATTTTCTGTTCAACTTTCTTGTGACACTGTTCTTTTTTCATTATCTAATTACTTTATGCATTTCAACTTGCTAGGTTCGTGTTCTCATTCTACCACAGCTGGAGACGTATATGCAGCTTTTAGAGCCAGAGATGCAACTAGAGAAGCAGAAGAATGAGATGAAGAGGAAAGAAGCTTGGCATGTCTATGGTGCCTTGCTGGTCTGCTCCATTAACTTATATTTCTCTGTTGTACTGATATTACAATTTGCATCAAAATGCTGGAGACCTAGATGCTATAATGTTTCTGCTGGAATGCATTTTCTAGTGCGCCGCTGGTAAATGTCTGTATGAACGGGTCAAGTTGTTCCCTTCTTTGCTTCATCCACCAACACGTCAATTTTGGAGGAGTAATGGAAGAGTTGCAACTAAAATGCCAAGTAAGTTTGCTTTGGACTAGTTCTTAGATCAGTATTCCAGTCACCGCGTTCTCATTATTTTAAGTTTTCACTCTACTAGAGCAATCACTATAGATGTGTTGTAATCACCTCGTATTGCCTTTTGACTCTCCTTGTTTAAGCAGCTGACTGAATATTTTGAAAAGTACCTGACCGAAGTAGGTGGCATATATTTGGCAAAAGATACTGAGAGTATTGGCAAAAAGTTTATTTCTAGGAGCTGTTTGATGATGAATGTGCTATAGAAATATACCTAGGCAACTCCAAGGAGAATGTAGTAACAAAGACAGCCTTGGCTGTAAACAGTAAGATGCTAAGAGCAAACAAAGTAACTTTTAGGTATCAACAATTATGAGGGAAGCTAGGTTCATGCTGTTATTTAGTTCAGCTAGATCTTGAACTTAAAGGAAAATATCAAATAACTGTATAAATGTTTTGAACCATTTATAATGCTAATAATGGTATACAAATTGCAGCAGCTATCATGGAATATCAATTGGCTACACTGTTTTAGTTGCATGATATGGCACAAAAACTTTTAGAAAAATAAGAATTTGGAAAGCAGTGCATGCGTCTCAAATAAGCACACTTGCATGCAGAGATGTATGCTTGTATTTGTGCGTAAAAGCTTTTCAATTAAGATATTTGTAGCATAAGTATGTGTTGTCAGTTGTTAATGAACTTTCTCTTATCTAGGGTTTACATTGAGTTGGGTGATATAAAATTTAATGAACTGTACAAGTGTTGCTAGTTACATTCTATTTTGGGAATGAGCTAGTCCAAGAGGAGGACCATGACATCCTCTGAATGTACCAGTTGCTTGACGCTGGAAATAAATGTGTCCTTAGTCTAGTTTTTTGTTCCTGTTGACCTCATTTAAAAGCATATTTTGACCTCATTTAAAAGCATATTTTTGTGGCTTCCTATGTTCCAATAAAATAGCATTATGGCGTTCTGATTTAAACAATTGTTGCTTGATGAATTTTGCAATTACTTTGTTTTCTTGATTATGTTGCATTTTCAATGGCATACACCGACAGGGACACATTGAACCATGACTAGCTCAACCCAATCAGTTCTGGATAGTTTAGTTTGGAACTCCGAGAAATTGTATGTCAAGTGAAGAAAGTTGCTGAACGTTTCAGCTAGTAACTAAAAGTTTATGGAAAATAACTCTTCTCCTTAGGTCATAATGCAGAAGCCAGTCAGTTTTCTTTTATAAACTGTTGAGGTATATGCGTCTGTATTACAAGTTATTAACTAGGTGATGCTTGGCTCTTTGTATATTTAGATAAACGCAAGGCAAGTAGCAGTCACTTGCTGCAGCAGCCAGCCCTCAAAAAACTTGCATCTGATGGCACAGCGGGTTCAGTCCCTCCCATTTCCATGACAACCAGCATGCAAGCGGCAGCAGACGGGTTTCCAACTCCAAGTGAGTCTGGCATTAGGCCATCCTCTTCCACAGGGCAGTTATCCAATGAGAGCATCTCTGGTGGAAGCAGAAAGGAAAAGAGTGGTGGCAAAGCTCCAACGCCATCCACTGTCTTGGCCCAAGCTTGGAAGGAGGACTTGGATGCGGGCCATCTCATGGCATCTCTATTTGAGTTGTTTGGTGAAGGCATTTTCTCATTCATTCAGCCAGTAGAAATGTCATTCTTTCTGTAATCAACAGTTTGATAGGTTTCGAACCAAGTAGCTGACATCATGGGAGTTGTAACCCGGAAACAGTATTCAGGTTATATGTGCCTTGATGCAAAAAAGTATGGCTCAGCCTATAAGGTGTTCCTGCTGTATCCTAAGTGCATATTTTGTCTGACTCAGGGTTTGTATCCCAGCTGCATCGTTCGACAAATTCAGAGATCACAACTTATGAGGTTAATGTTATGATTCGTACTTTGTTTATTGTTGGGAATCCCTTGTCTAATGAGTGTGTATGATTCCAAAGAGGGTAGTAAAGAAAAATAAAAAGACAACCTAATACGGCAGTGAGTCTGTTTTAGTTCAGCAGCTTGCCTGACCATTTAGCCTGAAGACTGGTTCTTGTAGGTCATCAATGTCTGGACTGGATTTGAGAATGGAAAATGATGAACTTTTCTCCCCTTTCACACCAGGTCATCAAATCCAGAGGGCAGTCTGGGTCCTCTACAAAGTGGAGCTAAGAGTCTACTTTGAGCTTACTTGTGAAGTACTTCGAGATTCAGAAGCAGTGGCTTATGTTTGGTAAAAACCCTATTTTGTCGATGATGGTGCATGCAAGCTGGTGCCTTGCACAGTTGCACTCCTTTGTGATCTCGCAGAGCCCTGAACTCACTGAAGCAGGAAGCCTAACTCCTTTACCGTCAAATTCTACTGTCTGGATTTGTCTCTTCGAAGGATGGAACTCGACATGGGCTCTAGCTTGCTGCTATTCGATGTTCATAGACTTTTAGACGAGGATGATCTTTTATGAGCTATACAAATCTATAGAAAGATGAATAGCATGGCTGATTGGGTAGCCTCATTCGCGACATACTATTTTAGAAGCTTCATTTGGGGCGATCAAGTGCCGGTGCCTCGCCCTTTGTGTTGGTTTTTTTTTTTTTCTGATTTTGTTGGTTGCATCTACGTGTGGTGGGTATGAGTTACCGTTGTACAAAAAAAAAAAAAAAAATGGAACTTTTCTACCCCCTCCATGTTTCGGTGACTAATATTGTAAGTTGCGATGGCATTCACAAGACACTTGATCTTTACGACTTTAATAGCACCAGAATTGCATTAATTTTGAAATCCCAGGGCTCCGCTACAAAAACTAATGAGATTAAAGCAGCTCGATCAAAAAGCAGAATTCTCCTCATGCTTTGTTTTTTTTTTTTTTGTTTTTTTTGTTTTTTTGTTTTTGTAAGCCAGATCTTCCTTTTCCAATATGCTTTCGATTCATGGTAGCTTATTTCATTGGATGGCCAAATTCCACCCCAACCCAAATGCATCATACGTCAGTCTACACGCTAGTTGTTAGATCTCTCAAACAAGGTGTAACTACATCCATCCACCATCTACACTAAAATAGGAAAAGTCGAGCACTTGCACAGAATATTGTTGTGAAGAAGTCCACTGGAAGCATAAACCAAACCTTATCATCCAGTTCCAGTTAGACTGTTATTTACTAATTACACCATTAAAATGGAAAAAATAAGGAAAATTCGAACGGATCATGAGATCGAAATAGTTCTTTTTCTTGTCTTTCGAGCATAAAAACAGAAAACAAACTAAAAAAACACAACAAAATGAAGGCGAATGCAACCGACCGTTCTGGAACGCTGCATTAGTTGCCTTCTGCAGCAAAACGAAGGTTGCGGAAGAGATAAATACTCAGAAGAACAGCTTCCGGGGCATTGAGGGCACTGGAGATGAGTTGGCCACAGTGTCAAGGGGGAGAGACCCACCTTTGTTTTCTCGGGCATCAACAAATTTTGCTGCCTCTGGGTTCGTCAAGAGGGTTTTCTGAAAAGACTGAGAGAAGCCTGTAGCAATTATCGTTACGTGGATTTCACCAGTGTAGCGGTCATCAACAACGGCTCCAAATATTATATTCGCAGAAGGATCTGCCAGGTTAGTTACAACCTGTAAAAACCAGCATAAACATGAGATGATTAAGAGACAAAAGCACAGTCATTTGGGCAGCACAGACAAGCTAACATGGTGAGATTTAGAGATAGAGCCTGATATCGTAGAACTCCAGAAAAAAGGTCTGGCACCAACGTAAGTACATGCTGTATCCATGAACCATGCAATGTATTCTTCTGCTGGTACATATATGCATACATAAATGTATCATTACATTCATGTACGTGAACATCTATAGTTGTGCATAATTATGTTAAAAAGGAAAAAAAAACAAAATTTAAGGTTTTTATAATTGGTAACCACGTATTCTGTTAGGATACTTAGAAAATATGAAATCATTGAAATAGCGAACATTATTGCTTAAATTCAAACTACGTCAAACTGAACCTTATCTTTTTAATTGGTCAAAGCATGCTTAATGCAGGCATAATGCACAATCTGAGTATGGACCAACAATCTGGTTTTCAGTATCAAACATGGAAAGTAAGCGAAATGCTGGGAATCATGAGAGAGAAATCAACTAACTTCTGTACACACTATGAAGAAAGGTTCATGTGCAGGTCAAGTAAGATATGAAGCACCTGGGACACTCTGTTTACTTCTTGCAAGGTTATATCCTTTCCCCCAGTTATATTGTACACAACCCCGGTAGCAGATTCAATCGATGACCCAATTAGGGGGGCAAAAGTTGCTTGTTCAGCAGCTTCCTGTGCCCTGTTTTTACTAGAGGAGACACCAACACCAAGCATAGCAGTTCCAGAGTTCTTCATGACAGCTTTCACATCAGCAAAATCAACATTTACAAGTCCAGGAATCTGCAAATTTTTGAAAATGATTTCAAAATCAACATTTACATGAGCAAAGGTATATACCATTGCTCTGTCACTGATCAATAAACAGCCCCCTCCCCCACCCAAGGGTTGCTGCCAAACAGCACTCACCGTTATGATGTCAGATATCCCTTGCACCCCTTGGCGTAAAACATCATCAGCAAGAAGAAACGCATCCTGAAGAGGCGTATGCTCATCAACGACATCCAACAACCGATCATTTGGAATTATTATAAGAGTATCAACGCTCTTTTGTAACTTCTCAATAGCCTCCAGTGCCTGCAAATGGAGAAAGCACAAATCAAGGCTTTCGATACTCATAAAAGTATGTTAAGAAGAGAGAAGTTGGAGGACAGCTACTTAAGGTCCATAAGTCATAGCAGCAGGGTGTAATGCAGAGTAGTATTCGTTGCACTAAGTTTATCCATAACTCATAAAGCACATCTATTATAAGATGCCTAAATTAGTACCATGGAAGTTCTATGTCGGAAATAGAACATTTTTTTTACACCAAATATTATGTAGTCAGAATGTGCTGTTCACCAAAACTTAATCCAGACATTGCATTCAAGCATATCACATCTTAACACATACATAGGGCAAGATTCAACTTAAGGCACCTGAAAAGGATATAAAACTCTGCAATCAATTATCCAAAGGAAGATTCTGCTCTTCATGAAATAAAATGATGCACGGTAACAGTTGGATAGAAGTAATCCATACTGGCACTATATGAGGGCTTTCTGATGGCACAGGTCTTTTATCGGCATTTTTCAAGAATTTTTCTCAGCATATTCACCTTTCAGTAAATTGTTCAGGACACTCAAATTTGCTTGCATCACAGCTTATATGTAGATAGGCTTATAATCCGCAGCTTTTGTAAAACTCTCAGTCACCTTCTTGATATCACACTAGCATGAATAAATGTAACCTAGTGATATTTGGAAAAGACAAAAGACACTC
Source organism: Phoenix roebelenii (assembly GCA_025769935.1). Classification (NCBI taxonomy): domain Eukaryota; kingdom Viridiplantae; phylum Streptophyta; class Magnoliopsida; order Arecales; family Arecaceae; genus Phoenix; species Phoenix roebelenii. The sequence continues at coordinate 8,263,238 of JAOXJJ010000001.1, forward strand.
AATCCCCCTCCAAAAAATGATAATATAAATGAAGAAAGTCTCACATCCAAGGAACTGTTCACAAAGGGTGCACAACATGTACAAGGTGAAAAGAATATTCCGAGACTTGCCTGTGAGGAACGTTTCCGCCCTTCAAAGCTGAACGGATAAGTGACCACACCAACAGTCAGATAACCAGCTTCCTTTGATACCTGGGCAACAACTGGAGCGGCACCAGATCCTGTGCCTCCACCCATACCAGCTGTTATGAAAACGAGGTCTGAGTCCTTGAGAGCATTGGCAATAGCTTCTTTGGATTCCTCGGCAGCTTGCTCTCCTAGAAGAGGATTTCCACCAGTACCTGCATTTTTGAGAAAAATAAATCTAGTGACAGCGTGATACTAATAAAAAGTGTACGGCTTTTATCAATTAAAGAAGTGTTAGAATTTGTTTCTTCAATCTAACTTCTTAAATTCACTTTGTTGGTCTGTTCGTGCTGGTGGGCAACTGATAGCAAACACTGGATAGATGACTATTCTGTTTTAGAAAGGGATTATAACATGCTTTAGCAAGTCCAAGTAATTGTATTAATAAACGAGACTGGCAAAAATTCAAATCCCATACAACACATTTACAGATATACTGCAGCATATATGAATTTGGTAGGTGCAATTACTTCTTTATTGTAGTTTGAAAATAGGGTAGAGTGCCTGACCTAAACCACGAGTCAAAAGCTCTCCAATTTGTAGCGGATTCTTTGCCTGTGAATGTAATAGAGCCTGGGAATCGGTGTTTATTGCATAAAATTCAACTCCCTAACATAGCACAAAATTGATATAAGTATTCCATGATTAAGCTAAACATAATTGTCATATAAGACAATTAGATATATGAATAGAAGTATCAAGAATCACAACAGTTATTCCAAATGCTGTCCTAACTATTGAAATATAGGCATATTTAACCAAACAATTATGATAGAAAACCGAGAAATATTAGCTCTGCTGTGAAAAGATAGACCTTACAAAAATACTCAAAGTTGGTCCTGTCCAATAGGCAGTTATATTTTACATCGTATATACAAGCACATAATTTTAAACAATATGTAACCGTAAATAGAAAAGTAATTTTCAGAATATGTGATGCTTTAAATCATAAATTATATGAAAAAAGCTGCAAATCAATTGCTAACCATCTATAAAGCAAATAAATTTTATGTAGTCATCATCCTATCTGGTTCACCAATGGTAACTCAAAAGCAGGAGGATGCAACAGATAGAATGATGAGCAAAATTGTAGACAGAGGTTATTTAGATTAGCTAAACCCACATGCCGGCAAGTTGTGAACATAAGGAAAATAGAACTAGTATAACAAAAGATTCCCTTGAGTACTGAGAAAAAACTCTCCTTTAGTCTAGATAACAATGATAGGAACATCGTTAATTACAAAAGTCTTCAAAAATAGATTATGTAACCTAAAATAATAATGAAGATTATGTATGTATGCATATATGAAAGAATGTAATTCAGAAGAGGATGTTTACAGAGATTTAGAAACAGGAAATCAGAATGACCTATTAAATAAGTAAAGCACAATTACATTGCAGAAGAAGACAGGTAAGAACAAATGAAGGAATAGGCTATAGCATAGCTATTACTAGCAATAGTTTTGGTTCTGCCCAATACAATAATTAATCATAGAAATTACCACAGCATCCAGTTGTCAACTAAATCAAATTATTCTATCACACACCATACGTTAGATTAACAAGTTGTTGCTAATGTTATTCCAAGAGGAGATTAATGATTAGGCACACCTAAGGGTTGCATGTGGAAACACAAGAACCAAAATTCTAGGAGCAACCAACTTCATATCAAAAGAGAACGAAAAAGCAAGCCCTTCTATGTGCCACTAATATTTTCTGACATGTGAAGGCTGTGGATTAGAGATGAATCAGCAAGTCTGTTTGATTAGACTGATGGTCCCATTTTTTTTGGAGCATAGAGACAAAAAGACAATATAGACAAGCCAAATTGGTAGCTAAGGGATTTATGAAGGCTCCAACTTTTTTTTTTTGAATTTGTTTCCTCTTTCTCTTTCCTCCTTTAATTTTTAAGTTGAAATTTTTTTACTTGTCTCCCTTAATAAGAATTAAAGGGTTCTCCTATCCTTTTCTCCCAAGAAAAATAAGAAATACAGATTTTTCCAAATTTAGCAACATTATGGGCATTTGAATTTTGTCAATCTATAACCAATAGAAAGTAAGAAATTTACAAGGCCAAAAGCTAATACACCAGAAAAAATAAAGAAATATGCAAACAGTAAAACTTTATTCAAAAAACAACTCCCCCACTACAATTCCTTTGTCTCAAATACCAATCATGACCAAACAACAACATAACACAAACACTCACCTCCAGTATATAATTCAGTTCTACACACTTTTGAGAAATTCAAGCACAGAACATCTTGGGAAAAAGCCAAGAAACTGAGATGCTCATTCAATCTCCTACTCCCCTTGGCTTTAAAAGGAAATATATCAAAGACAACTGCCAAACGCAGGATTAAAATTTGGGATGAAAACCAAAATGGTAGCGATTCTAAAGGTCTCATACTAGTAGAGGATGCGAATCCAATTGATTGGTTAGACTATCTGTTACAATGACCCAAGACATATCCACTTGATTTTCATAAATAACATACAAAACTAACTACTGATTGTATCATTTATGCCTTGACGGATCTTCATAGTCATTTCATGCATTGTATTTAAACTTCAGCTTAAATTTTCATTGACTCATGAAAACTTTTGTGTGCAAAATTAGACTATATACATTATAACACACAATCATACAATGTAAATCCCTAGGCCTTTAACATAACCTACTTTGAACTCAATTCAAAATGAAACTTGACCAAGTTCAGCAACACCATATATGACTTAATCAGCACCGACAAATATGTTTATTTAATATGTATTATACATTTCATGTAAGGAACACATTATTGTTGCTTCATGATTACATGAATATACCGATTCAGAATGAAGTGGTATACAATGTCAGACCCATAAATACAACTTTCTGCATTTTTAAGGCAAGAATAGCAAGAAAAAGCTCTCAAAAACCTGAACAAAACCTCATTTCAAAATCAAGATTCACAAAAATAACACGATGTTTCGCCAGACGACTTCTATTATTTGATGAGAGCATTATAAAATACAAGATAAAACAATTAAATTCCCTTTTGAAGGCAAGAAGAGACCGAAACACCCACAAGAACTTGAAAAAAAAAAAAACACATTTTGAAAAAAAATATAAAAAAAACAACGCCGTGGAGTATCAAAAAAACAAAAACTCGAAGGAGATCACAACTTGGAAGAGAACAGCGCAGAAAAAGAAGAAAAAAAGAGCTCGACCTGCAGTCCACTGCCAATCATGCGATTGACGGCATTGTTCCCGCCCCCTCCGACGCCGACCACCTTAATCCTAGCCGAGTCCACTCGGGCGAAGGAGGAATAGGAGCATCGCACGGTGGAGCCCCCTCGCCAACGGAAGGCCCTCCTCCGGCCCACCGGAGCGAGCCCACGCGGGGAGGGCGCGATTCGGAGAGAAGAAGGAGAGGCCAAATGGGTTGGATTCGAGAGCTGAAGCGAAGGAGAAGCAGCCATTGGAGGACCGGAGATTCGAGGAGAGGGAAATCGATGACGAAATGAGATCCGGCTTTAGAGTTTTGGAGGTTTTGGGATTTTATCTTCTCTTCTTGTCTTGTCTAGTTTTTTTCTCTCTCTCTCTCTTTTTTTTTCCTCCTTTCCTCTTCTTCTTTTGCCCCTTTTTTAAGCGTAATCTCCCGTAAAAACTTATTAATGCTACAACGCCGGAAACTTTTTTTTTTTTATTACTCTCCACGTCCTTGAAAGATTAGACTGCTTGAAGAGCAAAAATGACATCGCCAATACCCATCATTAACTTTCCTTAATTTGGGCATTATAATATCCATCATTCTTTTGGTTGAAGCTGTGCCTTGCAAATGCACTTTGCATGCATATGATATGTAAAATTAATGCATGCTAAGATCCAATAAACTTAGGAAAAATCGATTATTATAAGCATTTAAATTTTGACAAATAATTAGAGATGAACTTTTTTTACTATGTTTTATGTTTATGGGAGAATATTTATAGTGAAAATATATGTATATAACTAAAATAAATAACTTATAATGATAAAATTATGTAGAAAATTATATAAGAGAATTTGTTTCCTTTTTAATAAAATATAAAAGTTTAAAGTTATTTTAGTAGGGGAGTAAATATCATCGTATATTTTTTTAAAAAAATATATTCACATGAGATAAGAAAAAGACGTAAACAAAAATTGCTTTAACTTAACAAATTTAGACCCAATAAAAATTTGAGAGACTAAGTCACTAAACAAATGAATTAAATCAATCTTAAATATCAATTAAAAAGAATTAAAGCATAAATGATTGAAGTTAAATTTATAATCTAGTCTGGCCTGCATTTTTATTTAAACGAATGTCACAAGCTAACGACAATATAATGACTCTTTCAATTATCTATCATTTATCTTAATCCACCAATTATCATTGATAATTTTTTTTTTTGTAGACCATGCTCAGTTAAATAAAACTTAAAATTATCTCAACTAACCCCTCCATATGTAGCCATGTTCAGATTTTATGATAAAGATGGAAAATTTTCGAAGCAACCCCTCGATTTTGTCTGTGTTTCACATAAATCAATTGCATTTGAAAAATTCTAAATTTAAAAGTGTACGTTGTTTCAATGAAATCCTTCTGTTCATCTGTTACCATATGTGTGCCTGCATTGTAATAAAATGTAACTTGTAACCGAAACCTTTTAAAGCATTGCTAGGCTTGTTTGGTTCGCGGGAAGCATTTTTCCTCCTAGGAATATGATTCCTGGGAAACAAATTTCTAGGAAAATGATGTCTAGAAAAGTACTTTTGGCATGTTTGGTTGATAATGGGAAAGTGACAAATTTTAAAATTGCTTATGTTTGGTTGGCCATCCACTTTCCTAGAAAAGTTATGTATAATTCCTATTATGCCCTTAATAAAAATTAGGTTTTTTAATGCTGAAGGGACTTTTTGGAAAAAAGTAAAAATGGAGTGATTTTTGTCTCATGAGAAAGTAACTTTCCAATGTTTCTAATGGAAAAGATTTTTCCATGAAATATGGGAATCATATTCCAATGAGAATACAACTTTCTCTTCTCTTTATTTTGAAAATTCCAACCAAACAAAAGGCATCTCATTACTTTTTTGTTGACCACACTTTTCCCCCTTCTTTTCCCGCGAACCAAACAAGCCCAGAGTGAAAAGGCCAAAAGGATAATTTCCTTGGTGATATACCCCGTTGGGATTATTTTATCATTATTATTTTAATGTTCTTCATGTGTTACGGGTATTTGTTAAGGTCCCTGTCTCGGGTGACCACACCCATATAAGCGTCCGCGGCGTCCAGCCAGAACTCTTATCCTCTGGAGGCCATGGCGGGGCTGCTCCGTTGCTTCCCTTCGCCGCCGCGCCTGAAGCCCACCGTGGTTCTCTGGCGGTTCGGTGGAGTCCTTACGTCTGGTTAGTAAACTAGGGTTCTTCGGTTTTTGTGTAGTTCCCTTCAATTCGATCCAAGGTATAAATATAAGTCCCTGCGCCCTTGATTTTTTTTTTTCGAAGAATTGCCTTTGCGTCGGAGTTTTGGTAACAGTTTTGAGGATCTAGGTGGATGGAAGGCACTTCTGGCAGAATAAATGTTGCGTTTTTTTTTTTTTTGCTGGTTTTAGCTTAAAATACTGATACATTTGCTTGAATTTTCATCTCAGTAGTCGTTTCTTTTGAAATTTGCTTGGTATAAGTAGAGATTGAGGAAGAAGTATGGGAAGGAGAAGGGGAACTTGGAAACCACCAAGGGGAACAGAAAAAGCATAGCTAACTAAGTTGATGTAGCTAATATTTTGTGTCATAGATGTGACTTTTCCTACATATATAGGTCTAGTCACTTGAATCCTAGTAACATCAGTCGATCTCAACCTTGGAAGATTGCATTGATGAAAAGTTTTAATTTATTATAAAGTGTTCCCTTGAAATTAGTCAGATGGTCTTGTAACTCTCTCTCTCTCTCTCTCTCTCTCTCTGAGGAAATAGAACATTTTTTTTTGAAAAATCAGTGCGGTTTTCTGCATGCAACAAACAAGATAGCATTGTCTAAGTGCCATCCTCATCTCTTCATGCCCCACCCTTTGACATGAGAGATTCTAGTAAGGAGTCTTATCTTTCAGGATTAAAGAAAAGATACACTTATTTATATATTTGAAGCATGTTGAACAGACCCATGCAAACTCATATACCTTGCTATTTTACTGTTTTACATGCTGTGCTTGACTTTGCTGATACCAAAAAAGATTTCATCAGAAAAAATGGTGCCTCTCGCATTTAGAAAGGAAAAGGTAGCAGTGTTTTCAATTTGCGTTCAGGCATCCGAGAAATACCAAATTCCATCAAGCAGCATGTTCACATACTGTACTGGGGATGTTTTTCCAGTGGCTAATTCAAAGGAAGTTTATGATGATGATGGGAAAATACCTGATCTTTGCCATGCCATGATGAAATACAAATCCAAGCATCAGGTATGATGGTGAGTCGCACGTGTTTCATTATCATTCTTGCTAATTATATGCTTTATACTTCTCATGCACACAGACACTTCAAAGCTTTAAGAGGAAGCAAAAATTGTCAGCAGGTCTTAACATTATCAAAATCCTATCGATGTTAAATCTCCAAAACAAAACTCAAGAGTACCAAAAAGAAGCTTACTTTTGGTGAGGTGGTTTCTCATAATAGTGCCTTGAGTATTTACATAAATTACCTACACAAACATATAATTGCATGTGCATCAATTCCCAAGACTGTGTTTCTACTGGATCTGTAAATGTTTTTGTTCAAAAATGTGTACTATTTTTATAACTTGTAAGATGTTCCAGATCATAGGGGCCTGTTTGGATGTCAGGTCAAATTATCTGGCGATATGATCTGCTTTTTGTGAAAAAATGTTTAGAAAAGAAATGAGCAGATTAAGAAGTATTTAGGTTTGACAGAAGCCACTAAATCAATTATCCTAAATTTTTACAGATGTTTTCTTTTTAATTGAATGTTTTATCCAAAAATAGTTGATCAGAAGTCTTATTGGCCACCCGCAGATTGACAAACCTTTTAATTTTTCCTCTGCAAGATCACCTTTGCTTGAGAACTCCTAAAGTGGGGGATAATATCATATGGATAATGTGGTTGACGATCAACAGGCCCTAAATGTTGCTTGTGTGCCAAAGAAAAGCTTTGGTTTCTTCTAATAATATTTTGGAGCATTTGAATGAGCTGAAGTTTCTTTCCAATTGGCTAATGTGGATAATTCTTGGGTCAAAAAAATGCAAAGCTAACATCCATAAAAGTTCTATGAAAACTAATATGGACCAGTAAAGACTTAAATCCTTCTCTGATAGTCATCCATGAGCCTTAGATGCTGTAAAAGGAGCCTATTCACCTTCAGAGAGGGAAGTAACATCCAGAACTGGAACTCGTAAATTTCTTAAATTTTATCTAGAGGCATATTTCGGCTACTAAGTTTACAGGGTTGTAAAAAAATGACGTAAATAGTTCTTTATGGAATGCATTCATAAGAATTGATAGGATGCATTGTAAATAAATGATGTAAATAGTTCGCTTGCATCACCCCATTGTTCCATTACATTTGATAAGAAATCTTACCTCACAGAACCAAAGACTTTCTAGGTCCTTTAGACATGTCTTAATTCTGACCACCTTATCTCAAGAGACCAGGTCATTTCAATAGCAAATCACAAGTCCAATGACTGTTCCATGTTCAACAAGAGACATACTGTTATGTGTGGATCAATGTTTCAATGGCTTTTATATATGAATCGTACAGGAATATTGTGACCTGTAAAATCTACGTTCCCCACATGTTGGTTCTGTTACTTGTATTTGCATTGTTTTTCTCCAGCAATCAGTACCCTGTGACTATATGGTTCTCTCCATTCACTTATACATTCTTCTTATTTTGGTAACACGTAAACTTCTTTTCTTTTAATGGCTTCTTCATGAGGTGATACCATTTTTCCATTTTCTTCATTGTGTTTTACAGAAAGTTGTGTCACTCAACTTCCTGAGAGCATTTGCTCTCACAAATTCATTGATGCTCATTCTGCCTTGTAAAGGTTTGGCAGAAACATGCGAGGCCGATAATTCATTTTTCAACATGCCTCTGCTGTTTGCAATAGCCATGATAGGGGCTACTGTTGGGGGTAAGATGATCTCATAAATCTTTTAGTAAAAACATGGATTTACACTGCATCAAATTTTGAATCTTCAATAGGTTCTTTGATTTTTCAGTTTGTCTAATACACTAGCTTGATTAGTTCTTCTGGGATTATTGTACAAAATCAATGGAGGATTGCAAGGCACTCTTACATCCAAAGCCATAGCCATCATGCGTTGAAGATATGCCCAGCATTTGGTCTGCTAACCATCTAAGTTTGCTTCTCCAGTGTCTCTAGACAGTTTGGTTAATGCTTCTTTAGGGTTTTCTTCCTTTCCATCCTAGGCTACAAACTATAGGTTTCCTTGAGAACTCCAGTAGAAGTTGCAATTGTAGATTTTATCTTCCCTCTTTAAGATTAATCATCAGGGAGCAATTGATGTGCTTCAAAGACTTGAAGATTAAACATTCTTATGGTTACATGAATAAGTCTTATTTCGTTCATTTGGGGTTGGCTTTATATTCCCCATCACTTTTTCATTCTAAGAAGGGGCTACAGCTTTTGCTGATGTGAGCTTTCACAAGTTCTTTCTGTAACATCTGTCTGCAATTTCTCAAGTCTTCCCTTCTGAATCCTATTTTAGGGCTTCTTTTCTGGTTTATACTTTACACTGTCCAACCCTCGAGTACTTGTCATCTCTCTCTCTCTCTCTCTCTCTCTCTCTCTCTCTCTCTCTGACAAATGATTCCATCGCATCTAGAATTGCCATTATGCATGATTGGTTCACTTGTTTATTGGTTTGAAAAGCAATGCACTTGCTGCTTCAACCATGTGATCCTAAGATTATTAAGCCTTTAATTGTTGTTGCTCTTTGCCTATGCTTAACCATAATCATAACCATTTAGCCTTTTCCCAACTAGTTAGTGTCTGCTTTATTTATCCTCATCCATCAAGTATTCCTATTTAGGATTACATCTGATGCTATTCCAAGTTTTTCCATATCCTTGTTTATAACCTACTTCCATGTTACTTAGGTCATCCTCTCTGTTTCTTACCACCTTCAATACAAGCCAAAGTTCCTCTCTTTATTTGAGCCTTGTCAAATCTTCATTGCACATGTCCATACCATCTCAATCGAACATATAAGCATGAATTTGAAGGAGGACTTATTTCATCTACATGGGCATCCATCCTTCAAAGTTATCTATCAAATATTCCTATAACTTTTCTCTTGTACTAATCAATGATAAGCAAAATCTACATAACACAGACAAGTAGTGATTTTTCCTGTGCTATCTGAATGTTTATTTTCTAGGACTTCTTGCACGGCAAAGAAGAGGTGAACTCAAGCGATTGAATGATCAGCTACGCCAGATTAATGCGGCACTAAGAAGACAAGCAAAGATAGAATCCTATGCTCCTAACTTGAGCTATGCACCAGTTGGTAGTAGGATGGCAGAATCAGAAGTCATTGTTGATCCTAGGAAGGAGCAGTTAATTAGCAATCTGAGAACTGGGAAGAACTATCTGAGAAGTCAAGATCCAGAAAAGGCGTTTGCAGAGTTTAAGGCTGCTCTTGAACTTGCACAAGCTTTGGGAGATTACGTTGAGGAGAAGAAGGCAGCCCGAGGATTAGGTTGGTTTTCTTTGATATTTGAGTCACTTGTTTTTTAAAAATTTTAATTATTCAAAATTAGAAAGCAACTTTTATTTAAATCGTTCTCATATATTTCAGAATTAACCACATTCTTTTTTATTTTTGAAATTAACTATGGTATCCTAGTCCTTCAAAATATCACTGACCTTTGAGAAAACTAATTATTGATTAGACAAAGTCTTTTTTGTGATATAGACCTCCACTTTTCTCTTTAGAACTTACCTTGGTTAGGAATGAACAGCAAAATAGAATGTAGGATATCGACCCCAGGGGAAATAAGGATTGTTTTTGATGGTTTACTTGTGGAAAGTGTTGGTTATGCAACCATTTTACAAATGATGAATCTTGTGCTTCGGCTGGTTGACGCCTCCTTTAGACCGGCAGCCATGTCTTCAAATTTAAATAATGTCAATATCTAACATGACATACTGTAAGTCTCAAAACTTGTTGATTTTACCCTATTGTTAGTCAACTACCCATCTGCCAGTGCTTTAAAACAGATCTCCACATTTGGCATTCTCGTCATTCACGAAGCATCTCTTAGTCACTGACCACATAACATTAATGACACCCTCGGCGGACACTCAGAGAAGCACAGGGCTAGGTTGTTATATCGGATGAGTCCAAGTAAATTGAAACTACCATGCTTGAACCACATATAGCATTATGTAATCTGTTTAGTAGGGTTAATCTGGGAAATCACTGTTTTCATAACAGGAGAAGTTTATAAAGCTTGAAGAGACAGCATAATAATAGTCTAGAATGTAGATTCCAGAATGCATTAAATTGTGAAAACATTTAAACATGGATATCTCAGGAGCAAGTTGTTGCTTGACATCTGCAATCACTATTGGGTGTGATCACATCATTCCAGAGTGCTGAGGAATAAATTTGGACCAGAGTCCAATTTTATTATCTGTATACAAATTTGGACGCTGCGCTTTCTCAGCAAGCAGCGTGGGCAAGCCAGCTCTGAAATAGTACTCCTTGCAGTTACAGTGCATTGCAACACCAGAGGTGATCTGATATGTTATTTTTTGATCGACCAATTTTTGTTCTTTCAGGGGCGTCTCTACAGAGACAGGGGAAGTACAGGGAAGCCATAAAGTACCATTCCTTGGTTTTGGATATATCCAATAGAGTAGGAGAGGATTCTGGCATCACGGAAGCTTATGGAGCAATAGCTGACTGCTACACGGAGCTTGGAGAACTCGAGCAAGCAGGAAAGTTCTATGACAAGTACATTGCAAGATTAGAAAATGACTGACGATGCTTAATCTACCTTCTCTTTCTTCTTTTGATTTAATTGTAAAACCATTAGTGGAGATCCACTTAAGATTTGAGATGGTTGCCTGTATATACGGAACTTTTCTTTTCTTCAATGCTGAATACTTCTTTAGCTTCAATTTTTTGTGCATCGAGCCAACATTATGGACTGGTCATGATGACAGTAATTACGTGTCCACCTCAAAAATTTTCGACAAGTATCAAACACTTTCCTCGTTTCTGCCACAATTACATAATCTTCATGTGGCTGGTATTAGTTCTCAGATTTCTTCTGTAGGAATCCTTCACAAATAGTCTATTTCAACTTTTGAAGGTGAAAGGCCTGGATGGTGACGATGACACTAGATCAGATATGGTTACAAGAGCTGCATTTTGTGGCACGAAGCTTTACTTTGATTTCAATTTGCAACATAATGGGATAAAGCTACATCCACAATATTTTGGGCAGACAACCATCTTACCTAGAGCAGATCTGGTCGCTAGAAAGTAAAAGGAAGCCGAAAAGTTTTTGATGAGCATAGCAACAAAATTTCTTCAGTTTTTTTTTGAAAAAAAAGAAAAAAATATGCCAATACTGGCAATACATCCGAGCCTTTACACAATTAATTGAAACCCAATAGTATAAGACAAATATCTTAAACCATAGAAAATGTCCTTCATTATAAAATAAACTTTTTTAAGCATTTTAAAAGTTATTAATAATGAACATAGTAGTTCAACATATGCAACTAAAGGAGATATTGTGTAAATTTAGTTCAAAATATTCCTAGCAAGAAATCCTTGAAAGAAAATCTCCCAAGATTTACCTTTACCAATAAAAACACAAAAAACAGGATTTTATATCATCATGATTTGCCCCCCATCAACTTTCCTTTATACTGTGGTGGCAAATGCGTGCCCTTCAGCTGCTCTTCTTGAGTCTGTCAGCCCTAGGAGTGGCAAAACATGATCCGACCTGCCAACTCGACTCGTGTTTGACCCGCCATAAACAGATTTGGATTTGGCCTAAACAGGTTCGGGTCGTAAACAGATTGACCCATTTAACCTGTTTATTAATTGGGCCGGATACATATTTTAGTTATTTGACCCGTTTAACCTATAAATATTAAATAATTTCTTAATCCGTATCTGATATCACTGACGAATCACAACCACAGTTTCCCCCTTTCAGCCTTTTCTTTATTCATCATCACCTGCAAACCCTTGGAAGTCTCTCCCCCACATGGGAATCCTAGCTTCCCAATCCTTCCAAAGAGGCGATCGAATCGTTTTTTTATCACCGAATCTTTGATTGGAGCCCATCGCGGCACCCGATCGACGCTCTCGTCGTCGTCGCTCGAGTCTCTCTGGATTTCTTTTCTTCCTCGCCGGCGAGATAGGGTTTGGAGAATCCGGAAAATATAGGGTTTTTCAGGCATGAGGTTGGATGGATGAAGGATTTCGGAGCTCTGTAGCGGAGAGCGGAACGGGCAAACCCGATAGTCCAGGCTGAGAGGCCGATCGCCGCTAGGAGGAGGAGAGCGCCAAGGAAAAAGGCCGAGAGTCTCTCCAGATTTATTCTCTTCCTCGTCCGTTGAGCAGAGGGAGGAGATCAGGTTTCTGGAGGGCGGGGGCAAGGTTGGAGGGTTGGTTAGGGACGAGATCAAGGATGGGGTCGGCGAAAGGAAGATGGATGACAGCGATAGCGGAGCGAGGAGCGCAGATAAGCTCCCCGATGGGGAGGACGAGGGAAGCACAGTGACGATGCCCCTTCCGCAAAAGGTCGGCCTCTTTTTCTTCCGGTTATTTACTCATTTACAGTAAAATTTGGTTAAACGGGTCAGAAAGCATAAATCTGAATCCGACCGACCTGTTTATTAAACAGGTTAAACGGATCGGGTCGGTTTACCTGTTTATTAAACAGGTCGGGTTCATGTTATAATTTTTGACCTATTTATTAAACAGATTGGTTTGGGTTTTTGCTTTGCTAACCCGATCTGTATCTAACCCGGCCCGTTTATGTCCGACCCAACCCGATTGCCATCTCTAATCAGCCCGTAAAGGGACAGCTTGGTGCGACAGATGAGGAATTTTCTCAAACATCTAGTGAACAACATATGGGTGACGGCAGGGCCAAAAAGGAGAAGACGACAGGGCCGAGAAGGAGAAGGAGATAACCAAGCCTCCAAGAGGCGGTGAGGTTGGCTCAGTGCTAGAGGAGGCTGGGACCGCTCCATCGTGAGTGGAGGTGGCCGGAGGTCCGTCGCGGCAGATGGTCTGGACCAGCCACAAGATCTCAGCAGTAGGACTAGAGGTCGTCTAGAGATACTTCACCGGAGTGCTAGAAGTTTCATCGAAGAGACTAAAGAAGGCGAGGCGGAGCTGGAGCTCTACAGCGGTGATTATGAGGAGTTTGGGTAGAAGAATCCTGGCGAAAAGGGTTGGTCGGGAGTTGAGCTTGAAAGGGAAGCTCGACTACGAGGTTGAGGCTTTCCCAATGGTTGAGGACTACCTTGTCGTACGGTGCAAGAGGGAGGAGGATTGGGAGCCGGGGATTGCAAATGGGCCATGCCTGGTTGCTCACTAGCTCTTGGCCATAGAGCACTGGCAGGCCGACTTCGTCCTAGGGGTGAAGAAGGTCAACAGGTTTATGGTTTGGGTCCAGTTTCTAGGGTTACCATTGGAGTTCTAGGAGAACGACTCGATCATTGAGGTGGCAGCGGTGGCCGGCCGACCGATTGCGTACCGAGGAACGTCCGAGGATGGGGTATGCAACGGCCCAAGTAGAGGTGGATACAAGTCTTTCTCTCTAGTCGGGCATGTTTATCAGAGGCTTGAGCGACAAATTCTGGCAAGTTTTTGTTTATGAAAGCCTGCTGGAGATGTGCTACAGTTGTGGCCTCATCGGGCATGGAGAGGGAGAATGTCGGTCGGCTTCATCGGCTTCGGACGAGGGGGTTGAAGTGGGGGGGCGGGTGTTTCGGACGTTAAGGATTTCGGAACATAGGGTCAGCCAGAGAGAAGGAGGTTCGGGGGTGGCAGTTGCTGTGTCTTCAGCCCGTGGCTCACCACTAACCGAATTCGGGTGCTAAAGCCAGCTGCAGTGGGGGGCAGGGCAAGGACTAAGGCTGAGGATCCAGTCGGTAAGGCAGTGGGGTAGGCATCTGAGAAGGCAAGGAAAAATCCAGACGAGGCCAAAACGGCTCCGCCAGCTTCACCATTGGACCTAGAGGGGTGGCAGAAGCCGACGAAGGTCGCCCGCCGAAAATCGTCAGCGACTACAGCTATGGGGCTAGTTTGGGAGCAGTAGGGGTGGTGGCGAGTGGACTCGAGCGAGTTGCCGAGGTGAATGTGGGGCCGAGTGAGTCCACTGGCCAGGTCCATTCGGGAGGCTTTGTAGATGGAGTGAATGGGGGCCGGTCCAGCAGGGCAATCCGACCTAGGTGCACTGAAGAGAGCCTGAAGCCCACCTAAGTTGGGCTTGGCTCCTGGGCTGGGGAAGATGGGGCTTGGGTTGGACATTCACGGGCCTAGCCTAGGCGCGGCAGGTCGTGGAAAACCGGCTCGCTTCGGCCGATGAGGGTAGAGTTCCAAGCCATTGTCTGGGCTAGGCAAAGGTTTGGGTCGTGCCAATTTGGGTGCCCACAAGAAGAAGACAGGTGTGGACCAGGCCTCGTCTTCGGCTTCAGTGACTGGGTTTCGGAGCTCGATCCAGGAGAGGATGGATTCCGGATCAGGAGAGACTGTAGGGGATTTGGAGCCAAGGAGGGGACGCAACCGGCTGCATGCGCGAAGCTCCTCCCCATCCCCATCGCCTAGGTCGGCTTCACAGTCCCCTCATGCAGTTGGTGATGGCAAGGCAGAGGAGCTGAAGCCGATGATGGGCGCCCTAGCTTCTGTTTCGATGGCAACCATGAGGATTCCGGTGACTAAGGCGGAGACAAGTCCACTGGAGAGAAGAAGATGGGCGATGAGATCACTGGGGAGAGTTCGAATCGTCATTTGGAAGAACAGCTGCCCCAGAATCTAGAAAAGATGGAGGCAGGGACTTTTGGCATAGTTGGCACATTTGGAGCCAAAGTGGGTGCCACAGTGAAGGCGGGGGTGCCAGAGCTGGAGCCTAGCATGAGTGGGTCTTCTAGCATCTAAGAAGGGTGTTATTGGAGCCAAGGGTGGCTAGCATGGGGGAGAGGAAGTCAATTGGCGGGATGGGGGTAGGGCCCAAGAGGAGGGCCGCAATCCCAGAATGAAAGAATGAGAATACTACTATAGAATTGCCAAGGGTTGGGAAGCCATCCTTCGCCCCGATTTTTCAGAGGTTGGTGCAGCTTCACAACCTAAAGGTTTGCATCCTTTTTGAGACTCGGCTATCTAGGCGGAGTTCGCAACAGGCTAGGAGCTCCTTGCCGAGGGGGTGGGGATCTTATGCTGTGGAATCTCGAGGTTTGTCAGGTAGCATCATTGCCTCATTGAGCAACAGGTAGTTATGGTGATTTCAAATGGTGATGGGGTGCTATTGGTCCTAGCAACTATGTATGCCAGCACGGAATTCAAAGAGAGGAGGGTGTTATGGGAGGAAGTCACGAAGTTGTCACATCTGGGGCAACCCTTGATGGTGGCGGGGATCTCAATGTCATAGATGGCCCACAGGAAAAGTTGGGAGGAAAGACCTTCACCAATAAAAGGAAGGTCAAAAAAATCCAAGACTTCATTGTTGGGAATGGCTTGATTGACCTTGGTTTTGTCGGCCCGAGATTCACATAGTGCAACAACCGGCAAGGGCATGCTAACGTTTGAGAGAGGCTTGATAGAGTGTTTGCCATGGCAGGGTGGATCCAAAGCTTTCTGGACTACCAGGTGAACTATCTCCCTCGCATTGCTTCGAACTATTGCCCGATACTGATGAGTACTTTAGCCCCAGCTCCTTATCGTTGTCCATTTAGATTCGAAAAGTTTTGATTAACATATCCTAGATCATGGGAGATTGTTCGGGAGGCATGGTGGTTGCCAGTGCGGGAGGAGGCTATGTACAAAGTGTTCTGTAAGCTGGAGATTATCATGTGAAGGCTGCAGCGGTGGAATCGGAAGGGGGTGGGGAATATCTTTTGGAAGATGGAGGACGTTAAGAAGGTCATAGCTAAGCTGCAGTTGCAGTAGGAGCAAGGGGGGATTAACTTAAGAGGAGATGGGGGAGCTTAGGAGCCAACTATCTCTGCATGATTCTCTTTTTCGGCAGCAGAAGGTCCTATGAAAGTAGGAGTCTAGAATCCAGTAGATCAAGGAGAAAGACCGGAACACCAGGTTCTTCCATCAGTCGATGATCATCTGGAGACAGAGAAACAGAATCAAAGTCGCCAGAGAAGCTGATGGTCAGATTACAAGGACTCGGATGCCATCAGGTGGATTTTTGAACAGTTTTTTCATGCTAGATAGACAGATCAGGTGAGGAGTGGGAGCCCGCAGGTTGTGCAACCCCCATTGACCAGGATCTTAGAGGATGAAAATGCAGCGCGGATAAGGCCGATCACTGTCGAGAAGATCCAGGAGGCGTTTTGGTCCCTAGCTGAGGATAAGGCCTTGGGGCCAAATGGCTTCCTCCTTATTTTCTTTGAGAGGTACTGACTAGTGATTAGACGGGATGTGATTGAGGCCATTCAGCAGTTCTTTAGTATAGCGCGATGTTGGCGGACTAGAAGATGATGTTTGTCACTTTGATTCTGAAGAGACAGGATGCCATAGAGCCGTGCCACTACCGACCTATTAATCTGTGTACAACTTGGTACAAGGCTACAACAAAGGTACTAGTGGCCAAATTCAGATGCATCTTATTGAGACTCATCAGTCTGGAGAAGGGAGCCTTCATTGGGGGTCGGTGCATCTCTGACAATATTCTCATTACCCAGGAGTTTATGTATGACCTCCAAAAAGCCTTAAGCCGTAGGAGCCTTATGGGAATCAAGCTAGCATCAGATGCAGGCTTGAGGGGTGGCAGATGGGAGCATTTTCGATGATGGATAGGGTGATTTTGGTGTGGTTGGTTCTTAGCTTGATCCTCATCTATTTGTTATCAAATAGAATTGTGCCAGTGTCGCTTTTGAGGTCTAGAGCAGTCATTCAGAAACTTCATTTGGGGCAGAAAGGGTATTCACTTGGTGGCATGGGATGTAGTCTACCAGCTGGTCAGATAGGGTGGCTTGGGGTCCAATCCTTGGTGGCAAGGCTGGAGGCGATGGTGGCGAGGCACATGGCTAGATATATACTGGAACCTGACAGTCTGTAGTGTGCCCTATTGAAAGCCAAGTATGGAGCTCACACGATGGAGGCAGAATTCTAGGCTGGGCGTCGGTGCTCCTTCATTTGGAGGGAGATTTGTTCTTATGCTCCGATGGTGCTTGCTCCAGTCAAGTAAGCTGTTGGTGATGGTCGGTCCATTGGTGTCCTGGAGGAAGTTGGATATTCGAGCAACCGCTATGTCGAGTATCGACCCTAGTCGATTCGGTGAGGCTGGAGGGTTGCAAATTCAGCGATCTGGAGCAGTACGGATCTGGAGCAGGGCTGCCTTTCTCTGGCCTCGGTTTAGAGAATGAAGGATTGGGGAATCACATATGCCTACTTGGCATATCAAAGTTGGTTGGACAGGAATGCTCGAGTTTTCAAAGACAGGCGGATCCCACTGATAAGTGTAGTGGAGAGAGCCATTCTTTAGGCTGCTAAGTTTACCTGGGCCACTACGTTAGCTTCATCTAGAATGGCTAAAGACATCTAGGATCCTCGCTCTGCTGATATAGCACCTAGGCTCGTCCTTGTCTTTTGGAAGCCCCCACCCTCTAGCCATCTCAAGGTGAACTTCGATGGTAGTGTTACCGGTGATGGAGATAGAGTAGGTGTGGGTTTTGTAATCAGGAGTCACGACTCACGGATAATTGCTATGGGAGGGCGAAGCACCGATGAGCTGATAGCTATAGGGACAAAGCTCAAGGTAGCATGGAAGGGCATTACCTATGCGAGACGGAGGCTATAAAGCGGAGCGCATCATCCTCGAGAAGGACTCGGCCATGGTAATCAATTGGATACGAGAGAAGGGGTGGAGGGAGGATGGGAGTACTCTACTCTACGATATCAGCCGGATGTGGGAGACTACAGCACCTTTCAAGCAGTGCATGTGTATTAGAAGGCGAACAGGGTCCTATTCACCTCCTATGCTGCACATTAGTCCGGAGAGGTCATTTGGACACACCAGCAAGCTCCTCTTGCACCATTGTGCCTTCTCTCTCTTGATTCAGTTGGCTGCACCTATATTAAAGTAGAGTGAGCAGCCATTGTATTAAAAAAAAAAGAAGAATCGTGAGCACATACAGGCTGAAAAAGCTCTCTCTGGTACAAACTAAGATCGTCCCTGAGACCATGAGACCCACAAGCCACAGGCCTATCGATATGAGTACAGGGCCCAATGACTTCTTATCAAACAACATAGCCTAGTGACCGGGAATAAAAGCCCGCTGGCTTCGATATCTTGTCATCCTGGCATTGACAATAAGGTTTCAACATCGCTGTGGTCGGCATGCTCGCCTGGGCTAAGACAGTACGCAAAAGAGACTTGGTCCAACTGATATGTTAGCCAAGCCAATTACAAAACATCAAATTGTTTAATGAATCTTCCTCCACTTGTTGATTTGTAGTTCAATAACGTCCAGTCAGCGGCTTCCATGAAGATAACCCTATGACAATCACCACCATTAAATGCTTGGTTACAGGAGCGGCCCAATACATTTGAGGGCCTAAGGCAAATCCAATGAATGAGACCTCTTTTTTTAATAATAATTTTTTTAATAAATATAAAATACTTAAAAAAAAGATATGAAAATAGATAGCTATCAAGTACACTATTTCAACAAAGATACATGAATCTAACAAAGATAGACAAGAAGCCTTTTCAATTTAATATAATTTTTGAATGGAAGCATGGAAAAATAATTACCCTAAAAGAAGGGCCATGAGACTGATTAAATAACTAAGATAATGCTTGGCAATACTGTTTACCATGTCAAGCAAGAGCAGAATAGGAAAAGGTTATCCCATGGCATTTCATGGTCAAGGTAAAGAAAAGAATTT
>JAOXJJ010000001.1:8289645-8304116 GCA_025769935.1 Phoenix roebelenii
CTACCTTTCACCCCCCCCCCCCCCCCACCCCCCAAAACGGCCCGAAAGAAAAAAAAAAAAAACAGAGGTCAAAAGCTTGATACTTATGAAAATTGGTTTGGGTCAAATTGAAGAATGAAGTTTTTAGGACTAACTTAAGCTATTGGTGTGCAAACACCAAAACAATAATGATAAGAATGTGTTAGCTAAACCTATGTCAGAAATTACCTTCTCTTTTACACCATCAACAATAGCCCACATGTATTTCTCCTCTTGCTTCAATTTTTCTTCTTTTAAGGCCTTCTTCACCTATACAAGAAACAAAGCTTCAGTCAGGCACAGATACTGAGTAATTAAATTTTAGATATTTATTGAATCGGAATGTGCAGGATTTGAGGAAAAGACACTTTCTCGGATTTTGATGAGTTTATCAGTAATGTTTAATTATATCTAGGATTTTTGGATAAACAACTCAATACATTACATGAAATACACTAGAAGAAGTATCAAGTGATAAGTCATTTTTTTATGATAGTATTACTGCTAAATAAAGAAAACAAATATTCCTAATAGCACTGATCAATCATGTCTGAAATTCATAAATGATGGTAAATTGCATCAATGAAAAGGATAAGAAAACAGGCACTATTATTACTGAGATATTAAAAAAAAATCTTGAAAACTAGAGCCAAATTTAGAAGGGATTGTGCTTGAGCAAAAGCAATATGAGCTGATCTCTGTAGCACTGGGTTGACCAGATGACATCACAGATAGAATCTACATATTCAATAGACTGGATTCGCTTCCCACAGAAGACTTGTGGGCATTACCCCTCTGTTAGTTAACATGACTGAATTGCAACCCCATATCTTTAATAAAAAGGTAAAATTGCATTCCTACACTTATAAACTTGAACACAAAAGCATGCAGATTACTCATGCAGTATATGCAGAGAAAATATTTTGCATGTGCCCAAGCATATAACTAATTTTTACTGAGATTATATTATTTTCAGTCCAATTTGGCAAAATATCCATTATCAAAGTACACCAGCATATCAAATTTTTACGCTGCTCAGATTTTATGGTGGATGGCAGCAGGACTTACCTCGGCACTCATCTGTTTTTTCTTCTCCTTCTCTCTCAGATGCCATTCATAGATTGGAGTAAAATCACAGAGTTCAAATTTTTTAATGACATGACTTTTACCCAGTATTTGTTTCCAGTCATTCCAAAAGTTCTCAATGAATTTTGGCTTGGTGGCATAATCTGTGTCCTTCATAACTGCAAACATCGTTGCAACCTGCAATCTGAGAGTTTCAGAACAAAACAAAATAATAATTCTAATCTTAACTGAGCATAGCTCATCAAATTTTGACAGGTAGTTGCTAAAGGACTGCTATTCTTCCAGAGGTAACAAGAACAGTGAATCCAGAGCAACTGCAACATGCAGCAAGGAATGAAAGAATATAGAAGATGAAGGATGTACGATCAACCAAGGCAATATAAAGATCCATAAAATCTCACCTCCTCTTGTTCAGGAGTCAAATCAACTAGCTGCCCATTGTAGAGCATTTTGACCCCATGAGGCTTGTAAGGCGGAGGGAAAATAACACCGTTGTGCTCCAAGGTAGTCCATTTCTGACCCCCACCAGATCCAGGAGGCACATTCAGGGACTTCGAGAATTTCGAACCCTTCAATGCTTTCTTCATTTTCTTGCCATCCTTCTTGAGTGATGAAGAAGTGATCTTCTTCATCACTTTATTGGTGGACGATTTGTTGTCTGATGACCCTGATTTTTTTATTCTTTGTGCAACTGGTATATGGTCATCATCATCTTTATCTGTTTCTTTCTTTACAACTTCTTGCTTAATTTTTATAGGGTCAGAGGAATCAGAGACTTTTGCCTTTTTAATTGAAGAATATACAGGATTATTGGTATCACCAAGAGGACGCTTGTTTGCACCTTTTGGATTTGATTCATTACTTGTTTCCTTCTTGATGGAACCATTAGGCTTAACTTTAGAAGCCAAAGGCTTCTCAACAGAGTGAGAATTTTTTGTAGATGCACCACCAGTGGATTTTGGTTGGAACCTAAAGAGCAATGGCTTATCATCTGCTGAATCATCAGAATCTTCCTTGGTACTTTCTTTTGGCTTTTGTGATGAGAGTGAGGTACGCCTGGGGGACTCGAGCGCCTGCTTGGCATGCAAGGAGCTGTTTTTCCCAGCAACCACGGACGAAGAAAATTTGGAGCTTAATGGCTTATCATCATCAGAATCATCAGAATCCTCATTTTTACCACATGGCTTATCCAGAGTCATCTTCCCCTTGCAGCTAGTTGCCATTTTATGTTCAGAAGAATGATTTAACACTTTCTCCATATGCATGGAATTGTTCTTCTGAACCACCGTAGAAACTGCATTAAGTCTGTGACTTAATGGTTTGTCATCATCTGAATCATCTGAGTTTTCAGCATTAGCACAAAAATTATAATGTGTTGTTTTGTTATTATTACTTGTCAGTTTCTGTTCTGCAAAATGTTTTGACTGATCAGGTAATGCAGTCCTAGAATTTGAGCCAGCAATTATAGACTTAGATTTCTCGCTTGGTGCCTTCACAGTACAAGTCATCTCAATCTTTGGAAAATTGGAATTCCCATAATTTGGAGTACCTTTATCTGCGACCTTTCCCAAAGAGTTAATGTGCTTTTGAGATGCTGGTTTCTTAGAAGCAGAATTTAACTGACTTCGCTTGGAAGCAGAGTTTGTCCTTTTAAAAATTGTAGGCCCATCATCATCATCAGCATCATCATATATAACTTGTTTGATGAAACCAGGAACAGCCATTATCCCTCTTTATCTTCTGCAAATGTGTCTTAGGTTCCACCTGCAAATTTCAATAAATTAGCCAAAGGACTGAGCATAAAAAATATTAGGTATTAACTTTATGCAACATAAAAAGGAATAAACGGTACAAGGAACTAATCTTAAATGCTGATCCAACAGCCCAAAACTGCCCTGACAGACACAAGGTAGTACAAAATATTTGAATTTTATATCCTGGCATGGAATCAAGACCATGATTGTTTCAAGGACACAAATTTGGAATTTAATTGATAAGTCAACATACTATTCCTTATTCCAACTACATGTGCCCAATTACTTCGGACACTGTTTTAGTAAACCAAAATTCTAGATACTCAGTATTTAATTCAAGATTACTAATTTTTTTGAAAAGTAATGTACTGTCAAAAGAAAAGGAAAGAATCAAGACAGTGATTGCTTCAAGAAGGAGAAGCATTTATATATTAATTGATAAGTCTCCCCTATTCAGACTGCATGTGGCCAACGATTTAGGACCCAAATTCAATTAACCCCAATTTTATATACTCGGTATTTAGTTCAATGATGATTATCACTTTGAAAAGGTAATGAACTGTCAAAAGTAAAAAAAAAAAAAAAAGCTGCTTAATCTCATTTCCTAATATCAAACCACGCATCCAACCACCTAAGAGATGGTTTAAAAAAATAAATATTAAGAGACAGCCCAGTGCATGAGGCTCCCACCGTCGCAGTCACAATGAAACAACCTTACCATTGCACCAAGTCTGATCCTCTAGTTTAGAAATATGAAAATAGATCTAGTAATTAAATTAATGACTTATGCTTTTTTTGAAGAAAGAAAATAAGAGTGATATGTGGATGATGATCCACACTTAACAAAAATTGCGCTTTTCAATGAGTCAAATATCAGTACATGACATTGGAATTCCAGCAATAAACTTTTTAGTTGATACAATACTAGCTTAACTCACCTTACTCTTATGCAATATTGAGTTCTCAAGGTGAATCATAAAGACAAAAACTACATAATCCATGGGCAAAAACAAAATTCACAAGAAATAGTTGAGCCCGGTGCAAGTGAATGTCATTAGTTTTTTATTTATCATGTTAAAAAGTTTAATTGAAGGACGTGACTGCAAGCACATGCAAACCACCAGAGAAAATCCTTAATGAAACTTTATTAATTGTCAAACTAGTTACTTGGAAAGGCAGCCTAACAAGGGCTCCCAAAATCAACCTAGAACACCAATGATAATATGACCTAAATCACTTCTTACATGCTACACACTCAAACTAGGATCATACATAACATCCATGGTTGAACAAATTTTAAAGATGAGCATCATCTTCAAATCAAATATTTACATGCACTAAAGGAGCATCCATCGAGTGATGGCTTCTCAATAGTAGTTGACTCATGTATTCATTGTTAGACTCCCAAATCATATATCTTTAGAACTTCCTGAACATTCTAAAGGACAAGTATTCCTGACTAGTATATGATCATTTGTGTTTTTCTGGAACCTCCTTATGAATAGCCCCTTAGTTTAGGTCTTTATGATGACTTTCTATGTATAGGCCCAGAGTATAAAGAATAAGGTTAATTCAGAGAATAGTACCAAAGCCTACTGCTAACACCATAACAACCATTCCCTTCCCACAATCAAAGTGAACTATCTGTAGGCAATAGAAAGCAATAAATGATGCTTCAATGACCACTTCTCTTTATACAAGTTGAGAAAGTCCACAGACTATCCAATCATATACACAGTCAAGATGAAGTCACTTTTATTAAATACCCTTGAAGAGAACCATAGAACTTGAGGTAGATAAACTACATGGAAAGTGTTCTGCAACAGGATCACTTTATGCTAAAGTATAATCACTCGGCAATTTGGTTCATCAGACACATAACAAGGAGTTTTCTTTTTAATCAATTTCTTCCTCTAGTCCGCTGTAAGGCTTTCTTCAGTGATGACCACTTCATCCAAGTTCAAGTGTGATATGTAATTAGGTTACAAGAAGTCTAAACATATCTTCTTATCTCCCAATATCTGATGGCACCAGCATTACTGCTCATATTAAGGGATTATGCAACTTTCTCGCAAAAAAGGGACAAAAGGATTGGGGCATGCTTAATGAAAAACATGCCTAACTGGTTGCCCAATCATCAATCAACATGACCAACTGCATGCAGTAGAAAAAACATCACGATGTTTTCGCTGGCTCAATTTACTGGCTGCTAGTCCTGCTTTTCTATCAAAAAAGGGAGAAAAGAAAAAAGAAAGAAGAAAATCTGTCAAGTCTCAAAAAGATAGCATAAGACGTGAAAGAACCATAATAGAAACTAACCTAAAAGATCTCACAGAAAGCACACTCATCAATCATGAAGACAATAAACACACAGAGCTCTTTCAAGATATCTCATCTTATAGCTACACCAATCATGGATAAATCTGATCTACTTCTCCGTCAGAATCAGCACGCCTGCCATAAAACCCTAATCACTGATTTCCCAAATTCCACGATACCCTAAAAACAACCCCAAACAAGGAGTCGGCCGACGCAGCTGTCATGCATTGGTTTACCGAACAAATAAACAATTTAAAATCCATTATCGCAACCCTAATCACTGAGTCCATACCGAAAGATCAGTCCGGTGTCAACAGATTTCATCGTTCAACGTTAATACGGAATGAACAAACACAGAAAACCATCAACGTCAAAAACTATAGAAATCTTTATCCCAAGGCAAGAAAATAACAACACACATCAAAACAACAGCAAGAGATTCTGAAACCCCTAACAGAGATCCAATTTTTACAAAAAGCAATCACATAAAGGCCTAGAAGGATCCCAAAGACTAGATTTTTGGAAGAAGAAACCTGATTTTTTTCCTCCGCAAACCCCTGAACAGGTCAGATTGATCGAAGTAGAAGGAGGATGGCGGACCAATAGATTGGTTGTTGCAAAGATTCAAGCTTCAGGATGAGAATCAGCTTCTTGGAGGCCGAATTAGGGTTTCCGGAGCTAGGTTAGGTTAGCTTCTCCCCTCTCCTGCTGCTGGCTGCCTTCTCTCCCCTTCTTTTCCTCGCCAAACCCAATTTAATTTGCATAAAACCCCTTCTCGTGCGCTGAATTATATAACTTGACCTTTTCTGGTTGGACTAAAATACCCTTCTAATATATTTTTTTTAGTAAGATATCTAATAAATAAAGATACCCATAAAAAAATATCCAATGGCACATCCCTATTTTCCTCTCCGTTCCCCAACTTGACACTGTATAAAATAAATAGATAAACAACTTAGTGCATTATATTGATGTTTAGCTACCATATATGATAAACTAGAATTATAAATTGGCATACGATCGACAACAATTTTTTTATAGCACCATTTGATGGATATAATTGGATTGAATAAATAAAGTTACCTATTATTAATAGCATAAAAAATACTAAGTAGTTTTATTCTATTTTTTATTTTATTATTGTCTAAATTGATATACGATGAATGGCCAAAAATTATGTTTCACTAAATTATTCATTTATATTACATCATTTTTTATCTGGTAATTGCCATAAAAAAAAATAAGTTGCTCATGATGCAATAATTGGTAGCATGATGATAGCGTATAGTTCATATATATAGTTGGATATATGCATCTTTACTTTTTAGAAATTATATTAATAGTAAATTATTTAATTCTTATATATTTAAAATATTTAGTAGATTTTTATTGGTTCAAATATGCGAGAAATACCAGTGATCACTTACGGAATCAAAAATCATTTAAAATATATTTTTTTTGAAGATCACTGATGGATAAAAAATTATTTATGCTCTTTATTTTTTTAGATCATAGTGTTTTATCATTAATATTCATTATTTTATTTATATTTGTTATTACTTAAATTGACCATTGTATAGAAGATATCAATGCTTTTCTTGTTGATTAATCAATCAACTTTTGCCAAACTTTTGATTATAATTCTTGTGATCTCCAATATTTGTTCATTGCCGAATAAATCCCACGCTCTGCATCCTCACTGTGTGATAGAAGAAATGCATATGAGGACATGGATGGTAATTCTTATAAGGGTAGGACGTTTTGGTTGATGTAAAATTTTCTAAAATGACAAAACTACCCTTGATTTGTAAGATTTTGATCGGAAACGTCCCTGCATTTCTTCGTCCTTACCGAGACGTCCTTGCCGATTTGTAGGGAAAGCAATGAGGTCGGTATGCGGTCACCGGCCGTAGGGTTACCCCTTTTCTTTGGTCCGTGCACCTCATGGGCCGGTGAAAGGGCATCTGCAGTGGATAAATAAATTAAATTTTTCCCTTGACCTGGATATATGTGGTCTACTAAGAGCCATTCATATTGGATATTTGGATATTAAGCTTGACCGTATTATGACGTGGCACTCTGTTCTCTTGCTCTCACATAAGACTTCACCCTCTTATCATAATCTTATAATCCTTCTTCCTTTGCCCACTAATCATCTATCTTAAGCTGCTGAGCTACTGTTCATCTTTGTAGCATCCTTCATCTAATATATTTGCCTTGTAATCACGTGCCTGCTTTGTTTTACATTAAAAAACAAAACCCTAATCCTACACATGGTTACTCTTAACCGCCGGATTGGCGTGTCTTGTATGACCCGAAAGGCCTAGTCATTATCGAAGTTGAGCTAAAGAAGTGCTTCATCTTAGTTAATTGGATGGAAGAGAAGTCTTAATGAATTTAATTAATCGAAGGGTCATCAACTACGTGGGGAAACAAAAAGATATGATTAGGTACCGACTCTTATGAACTTGGACATAACACATACTTTGCTAAGATTCGAGGACCTAGCATTTTTCAAGTTCACTTAATGAGGCAATCCATCGATCGATTGAATCGGTTTTTATTAAGAAAAAGATCTTCATAATCTTAAGCTAGCATCGAGCACGTACCATGTAGAAAAGTAATTTTGATCAAATCTAAATTATTTTTTCCCTCAATCTAATTAAATGGACAAATATACCTCAAGTTTACGTCAAGCAAGGTAATTTTAGTGGGATGTATATTTTAAAGAAGTGGATATCTATAGAATAAGAGATGCCCTACCAAAACATGAATGATGGAAGGGGGTATTGGAAATTTTATGTTGTAATAATGATAGAATGAGGAGGGCCGGGTCTGTCCGAATTTGAGGATGCACAAGGATCTGTTCGAATTGGTTTAGGATTCCGAAACCATAAATACTTTTTAAAAGTTATGACTTTGTCAACTCAAAGTCCGCTCCAAAGTTGGTTATACATTCTCTTGAGTTTTAACTAGAGCAATACAATAAACTTATAGGTTTTATGATGCAAGGACCCAAATGGGACCAAAATGGTCGGATCCAACCAGGATTGGACAAAGGAATCTTATCTACTGTTAAATCCTAGCACAAGACAGTGTTACAAAAATTTAATTTTAAACTTTGAGATAAACCGTGGGACAAGGAATATTATTAGTTGGATCGGGTTAATCGCAGATCACTAATAAATTCATCCTGGCTTGTGTTGCTATTACACATAAAAAGAAGAAAGAGAAGGAAAAAGAGATTAACTTTATCCTATTGCATGCTCATGCTATTGCACATAAAAAGAAGAAAGAAAAGGAAAAGGTGATAACAATTACACATATTGCTTTTTGAATGGACTGGTCCATGGTAAACATAATCCAACTAATAATTTCTCAGGAGATAGGATCAAGTTTGTGAGAGAATCATTGTTACTAAAACAGCATCCAAATTTTGATTAAAAAAAAAAGAAAAAAACTTTGAGCAGTGGTAGTTGGGACCATGTGAACAGTGATAAGTGCAAGTAGGTTCTGCACGAGAACCCAAAATTAACCCAGATCAAGTACTCGTTTGATTCGTAAAAAGAAAAAAAAAATAGTCAACAAAAAAATAAAAAAATATAATTTGAGTTTTTTTTAAAAAATAGAAAGTAGTATTTTTATGAAAATAATAATTTTATATTTCATTAAAAAAAATCTATAAAGACCATAAAAGAACTATATTTCTACCACTTGAAAATTAATTTTTTTTCAAAAATACTCTTAAGTCATCAAAACTTATAGATAAAATCTTTGTTTATTAAAAATATAATAAATATTTTATACATTTTTTCTAAGAAAATCAATATAAGCTATTTTGAAATAAGCTATTTTTTCAGACGTATCAGAGCTATTTTTTAAATCATTATATTCCATGTTTTAAAAAAAATAATTTAGTAAAGAAAAATTTTTTCCTTCGTTCATGAGCTCAAAGTTTCCAATAACTTTGACATCTCTATATAAAAAAAAATCCTAAATAAAAGAATCCCATGGAAAACTAGTGTCTTATCATTGCACATGACAAAAACGGATGGCCATTATAAGAATGGACAAAAGTGTATGATGATGATATTATCCCCTCAAATCACTGTTTATTGATTTTTTTAAGAAAAATAATGAAGTGAATATCAAATTTTCTCTAGATAAACAACAAAAATATTATATAACCATTGTTATGGAAAGATGATGATCGTTGATTGATTGTACGTCTATCATGACGCTATCCCAACCAACCGGACATGATTTTGTTGCTACGTAGAACTACGTACTTCCGGATGCCTCCCACTCGAACACGTAAGGTGGAAGAGCTTATTGGTCCGCTAATAATCATCGGTGGTGCCGGATGTAACGTACTCATAGGATCAGGGCCTAGAGGAGTAACTGAGCCGAGCCACGGGTGGGGAGGATATGAGTAAAATTGGCCGGCGTGCCTAACATACGGTCAGTTCTATCCGCATCGAACATTTTCTTGACGGAGTGGGGGCTGTTATACAGGGATGAGCTTGTTTCTTTCTTCCCTCCCCTCACCCCTCCTCACCTTTTTTTTTTTCTAAAAAAAAAAATACGTACTTATAATGTTATATAAAAAAAATTATATATTTCTTTCTCACTGCTTTCGTATCTCTTGATGTGTCTTTCATCAAGGGGCATGCGATACAAATAATGTAACCAGAGATAGCAAAGTTGTTGGGTTGGTGGGAAGAGGAAACTTCTTGGAGATTGCTATAAATTATCATTTGCTTAGGGAAATGCGTGAAGGAATCATTCACGGGGCTCTCCTACGTGCCAATCACGTAGCATGGAGGCGAAAAGGATCAAAATGAGCACGCACGATTTTTTTTTTTTTTTAAAAAAAAGTTAGGTTTAGCAACTAATCAAAATTCAATCAAGTTGAGAGCTGGTCAAAGTCTTCTTCTTCAAACAAATACGTGCTAACCAGTCCGCAGCAATATTAGCCTCTTAATAAGCATCGTAAATGTTGAAGCTTGCGAGAAAATTCACCATCAAAGATTTCAAGGAACTTGCTTGCCTTGTTGAATCAATTCAATCAAGTTTAAGGAGTCACTTTCAACCGCAATCTTCCATCATTTCACGTTCATGAATTGAATAGCTTTTCTCGTGTTTAGTTGAACAAAATGGATTACGCCAAGAGAATATCTTAAAAATAGACATATGAATAAATTTAATAATTTTATATAGGTGTGTGTTTAGTCCTATATCGGCTATGCATTGGATAGATTTTAGGTACTTATAAAGAACCAAGAAATCTAAATAATATATTCCGACTAACCTTATTGGCTGAAGTCTTCAATTGTTACAAAATACATCAAACCTTTTTTGGACACACACAGCATTGAACTCTCTCTCTCTCTATATATATATATATAAGAAAAAAAACTGATCTACATCTCGAGCCATTCCACATTCTATTTTTGATGAAAAAAGTTTTCGGTGCTTGATTTTTGATCCTGCTCGACATAAGATCCAAATCAAATTCAAAAAGAATCGGGCATGTTGGCTCATCTAGTTTTTATTTTCCAAGAACATGTCTAAACCTAACCCAAATTCTAACCTTCGGGCTGTATGAAGAAAAAAAAGACTTTTGGAGTTTTTTTTTTTTCTTCTCATAGAATTTGGAACAGGTGGAGTTTGGTTGATTAGGAGCCATGAATGGCCCAATTTATGAATCTTATAAGATTTTCAACTCAATCCTTATAGAAATGGCCAAATAGGCCCTAAAGTAGAGATTAATCCTCAACCAACACTACTTTGAAACTACATTGTAACCGGTGGCAATCAAATTGTCGAAATAACATTTTTATTTCTTATATCTAGGAGAAATTAATATATCACACAAGTATTTTTATAATAATAGTGCAAAATCAAATGTCAGCATAATTCTCCCATATCGTGTCACGATCATGTTAATCACACACATGAGACCAACTTAATTTCTCACGATCAACATGGTGTACATGTAGAAAAATTCCAACAATAAGACTTGGTCTAAATGAAACAGAGCCTGAATTTGAGTTGATCAAATCAACCTCAAAGCCATTTTCCTATTCAGTTCCTCATGCAATTGATGGTTGGAACATATTGCAGCTTGTTAGATGGACCCTGATCAAGGAAAACCATTCCTGGGACGTCCGATCGATATCAGACGGCAAGTTACCAGAGGGATTGCACCTGATCCTCGGCGGCGGAAAGGGGCGGCAACCACCCGTGCGGCCAAGGAAGCTGGGCCCCAGAAAACGAGTGGCCGGGAGGGCTTTTTTTGGCTAACACGTGTAAAGCGGGGCTGCTTTGTTGCCGCCTTGAAAGCAATGGCGGACACTACGGAGCCAACCGGCTGTGCGTTTACCTCATCCACTTCCCTCGTAATCCCCACCTCCTCCCTTATTTTTTATTCTTTAATTAACTTGCATCCAACTCTTATCAGACTTTGCTAATGGGAGATAAACTCCTTGCTTTCTGGTAAACATATTTGTCTCCTTGCCAATAACATCAAATTTGTGTTACCAAGGTTGAAAGTTTTATTAATATTTTTTTTTCAGAATTGCAAATCTATTAATATTAAAGGTTTTTTTTTTTTTGAGATTTGTAGTTTATTTGTTCCAGAAAAATGAATCATAAATTATGCCACTATCCATCTTCAAATAAGGGTTCATCAGATGTCAAGGGCATATCTACCTACTTAAATTCTCGAGAAAAAAAATATATTTTGTACAAATAATTCTTTGATTATTCCTTACCACATCATTATTCAACATCTATTATTCATTACATAAATTCTTATATAAATAATTATACACATACCTTGTTTTTATACCCGCTCCTAATTCTCGAATAAAAAAAAAATGCTCAACACTTATTTATCGTGTATTATCCAATACATATGCATATATAGAATATATGCCATTTCATAATAATAATAATAATATGATATAATTACCATTTTATTTACTACTTAAAATATGTACCGAATTTAAAGTGCGAAGAGATGTATTACTAAAGATGGAAAAATTCGAAGATGTCGTGGCAGTGAGCAGCGCTAACATATCAAAAGTTGGAAGAAGAGAAAATTACAGGTAGGTTAGGTGCGAAATATGATCAAGCAACTTAGGTTAGGTGGAATACAAATAAGCACGGAAAATTGCTTACATTTTGGCTAGAGTATATGATTGTTATTGAAGAATCAGGATATATGTGTAATTTTAAATCAGTAAAGGTGTTGCATGTAGGGAAGATTTCCTCATTCAACTGCACCGGCTCGGGAAAGCACGTGAGATCTGGCGGAGTCCCTCGAGCGAGCGACTCCGTCTTACGTTCTGTCGCCATTGTCGCACATGATTGCATCCAACTTTTTGATTGCATGCATGTTCCGTCTTTTCATTATCTGTGCGGATGCACTGTCTAGATCCTTGCGGCAGGCAGTGGCCAATCAGAAGTTGGAGGCTTATAGACCAGTGGAGGGAGCGGTGGCAATTTATCATCTGCTATTCGCTGATGATTGCCTGCTTTTAGCCAGATCATCTAGGCAGTCGGCTTGAGTTATAGGTCAGATTCTTCAGGATTACTGTGCGGTGTCAGGTCAGCGGGTCAATTTAGCCAAATCTGCTGTTATCTTTAGCCCGAAGACTCGCGGGGCGTTGAAGCTCTCTATACTGGAGGTCCTGGGAGTGGGAGAATAGGGGGGCCTGATGACATACCTGGGGGTTCCATTATGTGGTCGTCGACCGAGGATTAGGGATTGCATGTCCCTCGAGACCAGCATCAGACGCAGGTTAGAGGGTTGGCAGACTCACTCATTGTCTATGATGGGGAGGATTACTCTGGTTCGCTCTGTACTCTCATCTGTCCCTATTTATCTACTATCACACGTTGATATCCCGGTGGCAGTCTTAAGGTCACTTGAGCAGCTTTTCAGGGAGTTTATCTGGGGGAGGAGTAGTGGTAGAGGTGGGATCCATTTGGTGGCTTAGGAGGTTGTATGCCAGTCGATCAGTGCTGGGGGTTTGGGGGTGCAGTCTTTGGTGACGAGACGGGAGGTATTAGCGGCGAGGCATGCAGTTAGATTTGTGCTTGAGCCCGAGAGCATGTGGTCCTCACTGATGAGGGCCAAGTATGGCGCTTTGGTGCTGGGGGGCGAGTGGAGCGTTACCACTCTCCGGTCTGAAAAGTGATGTGCGCTAGGGCTATGGCGGTGCTTCCGGAGATCAGATGGGCTATTGGTGATGGCTGTTCGATAGATGTGTTGGAGGACAGCTGGGTGACTGAGTGGCCGATTTGCCGCCTGCCGACCATGGTGGACTCTGCGAAATTAGCTGGGTGCAGGGTTAGCGACCTGCTAGATTCAGAGGGGAACCATTGGAGGATGGGGATGATGAGGGAGGTGTTTGGTGATCAGCTGGCAAAGCTGATTTTGGCCTTGCCAGTCCCCTCTGGAGGGGAGTCCGACAGGTTACTTTGGACTCCGATGGGGCGGTCGCGGGTGCGGGCCAGGGACCTTCTTGCACTGTTTAGCAGGGCGCCAGTTCGACAGATCGCAGGAGGCTGGATATGGAGATTACGGATTCATCCCCTAGTGGCACTCTTCATCTGGAAGGTGGCTTGGGGATGTCGCCCGACCAGGAGTCTGCTCGTTCGACGTGGTATGCGGGTATCTCAGTTTTGTGAGACGTGTGGTGATATCGTGGAGACCACCAAGCATGTTCTTCTGCAGTGTCCTAGGGCTCGAGAGATATGGCAGAGATCTTCGGTCCCCTTACTTGATGCAGTGGTCTCGGCGTAGGATCTGTTGCGGGTGTTGAGAGACTCCATGTGTAGGCCCAGGTTGGCGGTGGATGGGATATTGAGGGCGTACGTATCCTATCATATTTGGTTGGATAGGAACGCAGGCATATTTGAGGGGAGGCGGGCGCTTCCGAGGATGGTGGTGGATAGGGCGGCGCGACACGCGAGGAAGGTTATGGCGGTTGCCACTGAGTTTTTTTCTGGGATGGCTAGGGACACCTGAGGTACTCCTCACGCTGCTTCAGCGCCCCGTTTTACTCTTGTCTCTTGGGTACCCCCACCCATTGGCTATCTCAAAGTAAACTTTGACGACAACATGTCACTGGATGGTTTGACTGGAGAGGTTGGTTATGTGATCAGGGATCACTGTGGTAGGTTGATTGCCGCAGGAGGGCGACGTACTGTCACGACCCCCGCCCCATTCCGACGGGCCGTCGCGACGGTCCTAGGGTGCGGGTAGGCATAAGGCCACCAGCC
>JAOXJJ010000001.1:8304216-8333055 GCA_025769935.1 Phoenix roebelenii
TTGATTCCTTCCAATTTTACCCCTCATATCAATTTTAAAAGACTATTCTATCCCTTTTTATATGTAAAAAAAAAAAAAAAATTGGGGTTATTACACGTACACCTGGGCTTATAGTTGTTGGGACGGAGTTGCGGGCTGCATGGGAGGGTTTATCCTATGCCAGGCAGGTCCTTGGCGCTGAGCGAGTGTACCTTGAGGGAGATTCTGCGATGGTGATCGGTTGGATTCGGGGGGTGGACAGGTATGGTGACGGTCACCCCCTTATTCGGGAGACTCGTAGGATGGCTCAGTTGATGATCGAATTTCAGGCTGATCATGTGT
Organism: Phoenix roebelenii; assembly: GCA_025769935.1. Taxonomy (NCBI): domain Eukaryota; kingdom Viridiplantae; phylum Streptophyta; class Magnoliopsida; order Arecales; family Arecaceae; genus Phoenix; species Phoenix roebelenii. The sequence goes on from JAOXJJ010000001.1 coordinate 8,304,538, forward strand.
TTAGGGAGGTGAACATGGCCGCAGACTGGGTCGCCTCTTTTGTGGCCCGGCACTTCGGGGATGTTTTGTAGACGTCTGCTTCAGACGCTCCTTCTCCTTTGTTGTCTTTCCTTTCTATTGACGTGGCGGGTTGTACTCATGTTAGATCTATATGAATGAGTAGTCTTTTTTAACCAAAAAGAAAAATACTTCCATACCCTAAAATATTCCAGGAAATGACGAAAGCATCCTCGTGATTTTTGAAGCAAGGCATCCGCTGGAACGGGACTAGCTCAACAAAAGTGTAGTTCTATTGGTCAATTGTAGATAACTACCAACGTCAAATTTAGGATGCTTGACAAAGGGTTTTAATCTATGTTCAATGAGCGAATAAGCCAATTTGACCTTGAGAAAGTAGCTTCAATATAATAGAACTAGATCTTCATCAAAGTCAATGCACTTGCATGTTATTTGTTTGACGATATAGGATACACGCAACATGGGTTAAGAGTATTTGGGCAAATATGTTAAAAGAAAATATGCAATGATGTAAATCTTCCATCTCGAATACGTATCTTGTCTTGGCTTGACAAACTTGTAATTAATTGAGAAATCTAACTCACATTTAGTTCTCCAATCATTATGATTTTAAATAGGCTGGCCAAATTAGAATAGAAATATTCGCGAGTTGTTACTACTAAGAGATAGCCCAAGAGCATCTAACTTGACTTTAATTGAAAAAAGCGCATATATGATCATCAGACATACATCAAGCAAATTGATCAAGTTAGGTAATGGCTAGACCCATGAACTATTCAAATTAGGGGTACAGTCCAAGCTCAAACCAAAATTGATCTAATAAGGCGTGACAGGTAGTTCTGGAATTTAAGCTAGAATCAAATTTGATCTAATTGGCTAGACCACTGAGGCATGGGCTTGCACCCAACTCTTTAAATCGAGTCAGGTATGACAATTTGGACAAGCCAACATGGCCAGGGGCAGTTGAGTAATAACAACTTGCATTGGAGTCCTGTGAACCCTAAATCCAAAACAAGAAAATCCGGACATGGAGGGGGGGTGTGTAGCTGCCCTTTCCACCCCCACCAATTGCTTGTCCCAACATCTTACATTGCATTTCCAACGACCATGCCATCATACCATCTCATGACACCCATCCTTAGATTCCCCTAAGAGAGAGACCATCACCCCCTTCAACGTCTCCGAATCACAAATCCCATCGAAACTCCACCTCGCAAATTCTCCCCTCCCCTCCCCTCCCCCTCATGAGAAGATCCACCTTAGAAAGGCAACTACTTTGGCATTCCAATTGGAAAAAAATGGCGTTTTTCCTCTTCCCTGGCCTTATCAATGGGGATTGCTGTCTCTTTTGCGTTAGGTGACACCTTCGAAGGAGTGGAATAAAGAGGTTTTTTGTTGCCATTCTCCTTCTCTATCTTAATCTCAATGGGAGGCAAGTTTTGGGGACTTTGTGGTTATGAGATATCTGGATTCCTCTTGGATTGTCATATAAAAGGGACTCATTCCCAAAAACCCTTTTCCTTTGCTTCTTTGCTCTTTAATTTTAACTTTCCCTTATCAGAATGCAAGCATTCGGCACCGGATGCATCTTGACCATTTCCCCTCCTCCGATCCCATCTCCAAAATCTCTTTCCGTCGCCATTGCTCAAGCTTTCGATGCTTGGAACGAACCCCCTTCCGTGCATTTAGCCAAAGCTTTTTCGCCTGCAAGAACCTTTGTTCGTTCCCATGGAGAGAATCCTTCTGTAAAAATCCCACCTTGTCCCCATCTCCTTCTCTCAAAACCCCATTCCTTTGTTTTTTAGATGAACAAATCGTTCATGCGTACAAAAATTCGATTTTCCTGCCGCTGCTGTTGTTACAATTATCTTTGTTATTTGTGAGCAAATGCCTATTCTTCTATCACGACCGCAGCCTTCCATCTCTTCAGGAATCCGCCATTAATCTTTCAAGAGCCATATAGAACTATAGAGTTAGAATGTTTGGACCCCAAGCCCAGAGAGAACTCTCCAATGAGTATTCGCCGAGAAGAATACTCTATTGGAAGCCCTTAATCCCCTCCCCAGCCGCCGCGGCTGCCGCCGCCGCCCCCATCACCACCTCAATGGCTAGGAAGGCCAGCATGCTCACCGTGAAATTTGAGGACCTTTACGGGTTCACCGTCGAGGGGAACATCGACGATGTCAATGTTCTGAATGAGGTGAGGGAGAGGGTGAGGCAGCAGGGCAGGGTGTGGTGGGCCCTGGAGGCGAGCAAGGGAGCCAATTGGTACCTGCAGCCGGAGATCTCATCCAATGGCGAGGGGATCTCCGTCGCCTCGCTGAAGCTGTCGACTCTCGCTAACACCATCACATTAAAGAAGCTGATAAGGAAGGGGATACCACCGGTGCTCAGGCCCAAGGTGTGGCTCTCAGTCTCGGGCGCTGCAAAGAAGCGGTCGACGGTGCCGGATAGCTATTTTGATGATCTGATCATGGCTACTGAGGGGAAGGCCACGCCTGCCACACGGCAAATCGATCATGTAAGTTACATGATTTGACTGAATTTTTAAGGTGAATTAATCCAATATATAGGCCATTCCTTTGATCTTGCTTCTGGGTATACGTGAATGAGTAATTTAGTTGGCACCTAGATTGGAATTTGATGAGGTTATATATGGAGAATAAATGATCTTTATAGAATTTCAAATCATAAAGAAGCTTTATTTCCCATTAACACACACACACACAATGGTATGACAGAGGAAGGATAAAGAATAAAAAGAATATTCAAAAGTTCCCTGACAGCCTGTGTAGTATTAGCTCGTTAAAAATAATTCACAAGATCAAATAAATTAGTTCCACAAGTACAGAATTTTTAAAATGGTTTGAAGACAAATTACACACACACACACACACACACATGGTATGACAGAGGAAGGATAAAGAATAAAAAGAATATTCAAAAGTTCCCTGGCAGCCTGTGTAGTATTAGCTCGTTAAAAATAATTCACAAGATCAAATAAATTAGTTCCACAAGTACAGAATTTTTAAAATGGTTTGAAGACAAATTTCTTGCTATATCAAAGAAGCCAAGTCTTTCGCAAATATTTTCTGAATGAACTTCATGATAAGCAAAGCCTGGGGTTCATACTGTTTTGTGGAAATATTTTTCTTGCTTCTGTAAATAAAACTACTGTCACGGAAAAAGAGTGTGGGGTAAGTATACAGTGCAAGGTTTGCCGTCTTTGGACTCCGTACTGGTACCATCTTATTCCAATGTCGGTACGTAGTTTGGTACGGTACAGCTCGACATATCGAGTGTCAGTACGGTACGAAACGGTATGCTCGGTACAACAAACTTTGATACGGTGTGGGAAGGCTTGTTTGTCTTATCTAAACCTTCTTAGAATAGATCCTCCATTTATGAAATACTGGTGGTTCCTAACTCATCTAGAAGCTAAGGATGTTGTCTTTAGGAACCATAGTGCTGAACTGTCTTGATATGATTTGCATCAAAGGCGGTGTCTAATTCAACATATCCTAATTTTTGAGCTTTAAAGTGCCATATGCCCGCAGCAGAAGGGAAATATTAGCAAAAGTAGTAAGTGGTATTCTAACAATCTATCTGAAAATGGTCATAATTGAACATAAGCTCATTGTAATCATAGTTTGTGAACATAAAAAGAGGAATTTGGTACATTTATTGCTTGATGGATAATTAAATGGAACTATTTAGCTGTGTGATTCATTTGATTATCAAAAAACACATCAGAATCTACTTGCATGTCTATGGTGTATGGAGAAGATCGTAAGTGTAAACCTAATGGGTTCTGACATAATAAAACTTATGCATCACCAATAATGCCATCTTACATGTAATGATCATGAGTTCATCTTCTGCCTAACTAGGAGGTGATGTCAATTGAACTCTAGTAAATCCCCTTGTCACCAAAGGTGGCCTAAGCCTTCCTATTCTTGTCAATATATATATATACATTTTTTTTGGTATTAAGCATGTATGGTACTAAACCTTCACCATTTTATCAGTTTTTTTTTAAAAAAATCTTTATTATGCAGTTCTTTTCTTGTTTATGTTATCAATTTCAATATTAAGTAAGATGAGGGAAAGATGCTTGTAATACAAATATTGCTAAAATATATTTCATAAAGATATAAATGTCTGGAAGCATACAGGAATTAGTTATATCACTCAAGCAGTGTCATCATGATTATGTTCATCAGTATCATCTGGACTATATACAGGATCTTCCACGAACTTTCCCGTGCCATCCTTGGTTGGACACTCCAGAAGGCCAGGCATCTCTTCGACGTGTCCTTGTTGGATATTCTTTTCGAGATTCAGATGTTGGTTATTGCCAGGTAATTTGATTTCGTTCTTCCACTCAGATTTTTTTTTACCATTATTGTTGTTAAATGGTGAACTTTGGACCCTTCATTAAAACTTGACTTCGAGTAATTTACAGGGTTTAAATTATGTAGCTGCACTGTTGTTGCTAGTAATGAAAACAGAAGAAGATGCATTTTGGATGCTTGCTGTCTTGCTGGAAAATGTGTTGGTGAATGATTGCTACACCGATAACCTTTCTGGTTGCCATGTTGAGCAAAGGGTGTTCAAAGACCTGCTTGCTAAAAAATGCCCAAGGTTTATGTCATCTTCTTTACTGCCATTCTGTAGGGCTCATCAATGTTTCTGTTGGTTCTTGTAGTACGCCATATGCATGCCTTTTTTTCTTTCTCACTTTCAGAAACATAAAAATGCAGGATAGCTGCTCATCTGGAAGCCATGGAGTTTGATGTCTCGCTTGTAGCCACGGAGTGGTTCTTGTGCCTCTTCTCCAAGAGCTTGCCTTCAGAGGTTAGACGACTCCACTACACATTTCTTATTTTTTCAGGGATAAAACCTAAAATACCAGATAATATGAATAAAGGAATTTCTTGCACGTTGAAGCAATGTCTGTTTGTCATAGGTTCTATATATTTGTCACTAGTGAGTAATGTTGCCTTAATGTTGAATAAAACTTGACATAGGTTGAACCACATTCTTACCTATTTGACTTGGAAAGAAAGCTCATCATTCAAGTTCAAACTACCTGATCAGATTTCCCTCAACCTGTTTTTGCCTCACTATGGTCTTCCTAGCAGAAAATATGCTTGACATAATTGCGGAACTTTATAAGGCTGGCCTTGTATTAATGGTTTCATTCAGTACATGCCACTTGGACAATGCAAGATCTGATCATCCTTTAGTTGGTTATCATTCAGTTAAAGTGGCATCTAAAAGTTTTAAATTGGCTAGATCTCCTTCGAGAATTAACTTATGATATTTTGGCATTCATTCCCAGACAACTCTGCGGGTCTGGGATGTTTTATTCAACGAGGGAGCAAAGGTTCTGTTTCATGTTGCCCTGGCAATTTTTAAGGTATGCTGTTTTAACTGATGTATTGGCTTTATTTAGTTAACCAGAACAAGTAGTCTTTTTTCATCAATTCGTGTTGCATAGTAACAGAAAAATTGTGGAATCTAGTTGCAAGTCTGTCTTTATAAAACATAAAGCAAAATGATAGTAACAGTCTCCCATGGCATCATCTCTAAATTTTAAGAGATTAATTGCAGATGAAGGAAGAGGAGTTACTATGCACCCATCAAATTGGTGACGTGATTAATATTTTGCAAACAACCACGCATCATCTATATGACCCTGATGAGCTGCTGAGGGTAAGAAAGTTTTCTGAAACACTTCTCTACCTTAGAGAATTGAAAATGCAAATGTTTTTAATTGAATAGATATAGTTGCAACAAGAGTTTTGAAACTTCTGTTTGAAGGGTTTACTCCCATAATTTTGTGAGTAATTGGCAAATTTTTAAACTTAGTGAGCCAACTTCTGACATCAGAACTTCCGACTCTTGAACTACGTTAGTTATGATACACAATGACTAGTGATTCAACACTCTGACTATGTATTGAATATCAGCCAGAGCAGGCAAGATTGGTTTAACTTACTGCAAAACAGTTCATTGGGAGCCTTGATAATATGGTTATCGTCAATGTTCATGGTACCCTTTTTTTTCTGCCTCATACCGGGTATACCTTACGTACCGGAACCGAACTGAGACTCGATACACTGAATTGACTCTCGTTCCGAGTATACCAACACTATACCAGTATGGTATCAGTACAGAGTTCGGCACTGAGAAGGCTAACCTTGGTATGGTTGCGAACTTGTGATCAATGTCAACTCTCTACTTTCTAGCAAGTCATTCTAGTACTATACCATCTCAGGTCAGCTGTCCAATTATGGGTTTATTGTTAAGAGGATCCATTCAATCAGTGAAAGTCAGAAACTATGAGAGGATGTTATGCCTAATGTGCTATAAGTTGGTAGGCCTCTTTCTTTCATGAGTTGCCTTGGCCAGCTATTATGCACCGCCCGGTGGTGCTCAATATTAATTTGACACTTGGTTATAACAAGTAGTTTCAGTCCATTGAGCCTGTTGATGTAAGACAGTAAGAGTGGTGATCCATAGCAAGCCCCATTTTGATGCAAATAGACTTGGGTGGTGGCTATGATTTGCAACAGATGATTGATATGTTTAATTCCTGTTCGCAAGTAAAATATTCTTTCAAGGAGGATGCCCTGATCCTTGATTACTCATCCCAAAAAGTAATGCAACTCTCTTCATTGTTTGGCAGGTCGCTTTTGATAAGATCGGTTCTATGACAACAAACACAATAACAAAGCAAAGGAAAAAGCAGGAACCAGCTGTCATGGCCGAGCTAGACCAAAGACTTAGACGGTTGAATTCTTTGAAGATGGATAGAAAATAATCAGCTTCAATACATTCGAAGCCAGATTCTCTAATCACAGACTGAGGTTGATGCTCTTTTGGAGAGATGGTGTAAGACTGCATCCCTACGAGCAAAGACCAAGCACCGCCTAAAACACAAATCTGAAAATGTCACATGGAACTAGGGTTTGGTTATGCACTAGCCCCTATAAATTTTCTTTGGTCATGTATGAAGATTTTGTTTTTTCTTTGTAATGCAACGAACAGTCACAAGGTTATAGCTTCAAGCCTTTAAACTCTGAATTGTTTTTATTTGTTTAAACAAAGCAATAATTTAAAACACAGAGAAATAATGTCAGTGGAGCCACTGGCCATAAAATTCTTGGGTGCATTTCATGATAAGATTTATTTCTGGTGTGGATCCGAAGCTTTGCTGAAAATGCACCCCTGGTTAGTATTCAATAGGTCATCATTAAATTGTCTCTTCAATATTCTCTGACTCTTTTCCTCAATATTTCTTCATAGCATGCCAGATTTAAAATCCCAGATCTAGAATAATTACACATCTGAGACACAAATCCATCAGGGGGTTCTGCTTGAATCTTCTTCCCAGATCTAGAATCTAGAATAATTACCAGATTCTGATATGGGTGCTGACTAGATCCCAGCAGACAGCGATCTTCTGACCGAGAACCCAACGTTTAACGAAGAAGATGGGGCATGCTTTTGTGTGATTTTCCCAATCTTTGTAGCAAAAGTTATGCTGGATCTAATATAGGATTTGATCAAAGATTAACTTAAGAACTCCCTCTTCCTCACAGCTTTGGGCATCAACTGCTCTTTCTTTGAACTTGCGACCATAAATCCATCCCTCGTGGTGCTCATCTATCATGTCAGTCTAGCTTCATTATGTAAGCAAAAACCGATACTCCTACGTAAATGGGAAATAGAAGCGTCACTCTCTAACGAACCTCTTGTTTGAGTTTGACATGAGTTTTAAGTGTAGAAAATTTAGACCCGGCCTTGCTCACAGCGAACAACCAGTCAAGGAAACAAAAGATATGATCGATCTGATCTGAGAAACAAATGCATCAGAGCCAGATTCAACATACATTGCAACCCTCACATATTCATTCACCGTAAGGAGAGTGACATGCCACCAAGAGACTATATTCCCAATTTTGCTCTATTCCCTTCTTTTGGTTGTTGCTGCTGTTCTGGCGGCGAAGCCTCCAACATCAACGACCTACTAAATACTTTGCCTAAAGAAGACAACCCTACTAAACAGGGACAACTCTAGACTCGCGACCATAAGATTTGCTCCTCTTCAAACATGTTGTTATTCATGAGAGCTCATTGCCAGGCAAGCATCAAATCAGAGCACGTCCAGACTCAGAAACGGTGCTCGAGTCATTCTTCCCGCCTTCAAGCATCACAAAGTGACAAGCGGATTTTGGCTTTCAGTCAAAATCTCTCTTGTAAGCTACATGACATACAACTCTCTTGAAACACCAAGAGGATTGACTGGATTCAGAGCGGACATGGTCGGGCGGATCGGCACCCACTGTCAGGGCTTAGGTCACCTTGTGGAAGGGCTTGTCTCGTTGTGGGCTTCTCATAAATTTTGGAAGGCGAACGGTGTAGCCGACTGTATTGTCTTCTTTGCTGCATGCCACACTGGTGCCTTCCTCTAAAAGGATACCGAGTCTATCCTGTACTTCCTTTGTCGCATTGCATCCTTCATTCTAATCTCTTTAGGTATACTTACGTGTGTATGCTGTGAGCCGCCGCCGTTGTACCAAAAAAAAAAAAAGAGAGAGAAAATAGCAAGAGGAAGTATTACTTGATGACATATATGATCCAGATGCAAAACCCACTGAGTCGGGAGGCATGTCCCACCTCATTCCGGGAATGTCACATATGGCACTTCTGCTAGGGAGGGTTGCACCTGGGCCAAAAATTTTGGCCGGTCCTTTTCATAGGGTCTCTCATCAAAACGAATATATCTCTGGACTGCTGATGTTCCTCCAATTAGAGCAGAGAGCCTATAGGATAGATTAGGACGGCCTAGTCTCCAAGAACAACTTTTATTTTTTATTTTTTTAATCTTCGTTCTTGTTGTCAGTGATTGTATTGGTCCATCTTGAGGCCAAATTGGGATGGGTACTGGTTAGGGGCGGCGATTAGGCTGAGTCTGGCTGGGTCAGATTAAATATTTGCCAATCCAAGCTTAACTTATTTATTAACCGGTCAAAAATCTAAAACTTAACTGGACCTTTTTATTATGACCTGCATAACTCATTTAACAAATGAGTGCGCGGAATGCAAATATTCTTTTCTTTTTTTTTAGAAGATAGATTCTATATATGTCCGATCTCTAATGGTAGTGGGACCAACCGACGATGTATGTCGTCCGACCCGACCTCAGCAAGTTAGATCAGATTAAATGTGTTAAACGAATTTATACCGATTTAATTGTAACCAACTAATAAATGTTGACTCGAGTGAACTAATAAATGGGTTAGGACTCTGAAAGCGAACCAACTCATTTAATAAAGCTGTTAAGTTAGGTCGACCATGAGCAATAGAATCGGCTTATGCCAAACCTGAATTGGATCACAAATTGCCATTGTATTAGTGCCAGGCAGAAAATAAGAAAATAACAAGAATATATGAAAAAGATTGGCCTGCCAAGAGAACAATAGAAATAAAACTCCAAATCATGGAAAACAAGTAGATTAGAAAATCTTATTCATGAATCATTCATGTATGAATGAATAAATGGAACTCCACTGTGCCAGGCCAATTGATTTATTGTAGGAATCCCTAATCAGTAAATATGCGGTATGATGTTAAACAAGACGACGAAAACTTGCTGTATTTTTCTACTACTTCCTAAAAATCATAAAAAATAATGCATTTCCAAAGTAACAACTTGAGATAATCTACAAGAAATTTTTTATGGACAGTTTGGAGATTATTAACTTTTTAACAAATAGGTCAGGAAATCATGTATTCCAAGAAAAGTTTCTCAAAATTATGTAACAACATCATCTTGACTTTTTTTTTTTTGGACATGATCACATGAATCCATTCTGAGAGGAAGCACAATGAGCACGGGATGATGCCCTCCATGACAGCTCATTTTAAATGAAAATTGTCAGATCAAAATGCAAGTCCAAAATATTTTATCAATGAGCATTTGACAACCTCTATAATGTTGAACAGAACATAGAAGATATAAGTCAACAATTATTTTTGACCTCCTACTATTTTGCACATACCTCTTTAAGCTTGTCCACTTTTGAGACGGCTACACCGATAACCTTGGGCAATGCATCCCATGGAGAAAAGGTGAAATATAAGCTTTTTGGCTTCGTCCTGCAAAAGCATAGTACCAATAATAACAATTGTTAGCATCTTGTCCTATAGTATCGATTCTATTGAATATTGTTTCAATCAGCACGCTCTCAAACCAGATGGAACTATTGATTTGTTTCTTCTGAAGTTTAAATTTCTTTTTTTATTTTTTCTTGTAATTTGTCAGCATAGACTTTGTGTTTATTCTGCAAAGACAGTACAATAAAACAGTTCTTTAAATCTTTCCCTAGGGTGTCATATATTCGTTTCAATTAGCATGCTCTCAAACCAAATGAAACAATTGCATTAGTTTCTTTTGACATTAAATATTCTATTTTATTTTGATCTTGTTATATGTCAACATTTGCAATACCCCAAAAATGGCTTTTGAGACTTGAGAAAGGAATAAGTTAAACAACATATGAAGTAAATATAGACATTAAAATAATCTTTTGGTCAAACAAAAAGAAGTAATATTTTCATTGCTTTGGTTTATTTTTGTCCACAATAGCAAAAACGAGCCATGACAAGTATTTTTATAATAAAGGCAGTCTGGTTGGTGCATGAGGCTCTTGCTATTGCGAGATTCAGTCTTAATAATAATTTTTAAAGCTCAAAAATAACTAAATAATATAGACTAGTCGTAATGCATATTAAAGAATTGGATGGCACCCACGGCGCGTGTCATGAGTGAATATGTTAATTTGATTGGCCGCTCGGTGTCTCCTAAAAGACTAATATGATTCAACACAGACAAAAATGACTCCATAAATAATGCAATAAATAACTATACAAAATATCTCTGCTATCTGGAATGCTGGATGCCTGTGCATGAAGTCACATAACTCATTTCATTTCCAAACACACTATTCTTTTAGTAGATAAACTCCCTAATAAATTGAGAAAGGGAAAGAAAGCAGAAGACTGAAACGAAGAGTATATTACCAAATCTATTCCAAACAATTATGACTGTTAATATCACAGCCATCCATCAACAAAATCCTTCTCCCTCCTGAACAGACAATGTGCACCATATATACCCAGCACTAACTGGCTATGCAAAAGCAAACTGTGCAAATGACAAGAAATATATGCAAATACTAAAAACAAAAGTCATGATTGTGCACTAAATAAAGGCCAAACAAACAAGAAACAGGCCAAAATGTCAAAAAACTGTGGACGAAAATAGTACAACACTCTCTGAACACCAGTTTTTCTCCTTAGCCAAAAGCTTAACTTTATTTTTCTGCAAATCTATGACTTTTCTTTTTCTGGAATATGATACGGTTTCTTGTTGCAGTTGGAAGGTCTTCATCAATTGTATGCTTCCTACAAAAATGAATTGCAAAATATAATAAAATAAAAAAAATACAAAACTACAGGAAATAAAATCTAATATAAATGTAAGAGATAAAAAAGTGAGATAAGTTTCTGATGGATGGACACAATACCATCAATGTTTGATAATTATTAGAAATAAAAATTTTATTTTCCATTTATGCCATTAAGATTTTCATCCACAACAGCATTGATGGTTACTCACCTGATCAGGGCCTCGCACAGAATCAACAGCAATAAAACCATCCCATGCAGCCACATTGGTGTCGCAGTATGATATAGCAAATTAAAAAAATGAATTTGATTGGGTAGTATCAATACACAAAATAATGGTGAAAATAATATTAGAACTAATACAATGGCTAGTATTTTGGCTTCTAGCCCCTCATATCATGTTTTGGACATAAATAACAGAGGTTTAATAATCCCCGTTATTTGCCCATTATAATATTATAACACCATTATTCAAATTTCCATCCAAAGTTCAAGAAGCTTGCAAATCTCCATTCCCTTTGCGAGAAGAATATAGTTCTAAAAACAGAGAACTCTTAAAAGTCCCCATCGTACACAGACAGCTGCAATGGTACAAAATGCATGTACCATATGCAAAAGCATACTTGGTGTGGGAGCAGAGCTGTGGGCTGCTTGGGAAGGCGTTTTGTATGCAAGACGGATGCTGGGGGCCGACAGACTTGTTCTCAAGAGTGACTATTCTACAGTGATTAACTGGATACGAGGTGTGGACACGTATGGGGACGGTCACCCTCTGATACGGGACACTTGCAGTTTGGTGCGGGAGCTGATCTCCTATCAGATTGCCCATATTTATCGAGAGGTGAACAGTGCAATGGACTGGGTCGCCTCTTATGTTGCCCGGTATACTGGGGAGGTCTTCTGGTCCAATTTAGATGGCGGTCCCCACGCTTTATTTTGTTTACTTTTCTTTGATATGTCTGGCTGTATTCACGTTAGAGGTATATGAATGACATACCGTTTTGACCAAATATATATATATATATATATATATATAGTCGGTTGCTGGTATTGTAAAATACTAAAAATCTATAAAATTTAATTAAATAATACATGAAAACAAGTGATCGAGTAGAAAATACATGGGTTAACATTCAGAGGGAAGGGACAGAAAATTAAGCACACACTTTCACACTTATTTGGAAGCCAGCATAACCCACCACAAAGTTGTTGTAATTTAAAGTACACCAATGCATTGATCGAGATGCTCTGTATGTGATGCCCAACAAGCTAGTGCTCGGATCCCATATCCAGCATCTATGCAAGCACTTGAAAACCCATCATTTGGCCCAACTGTGTATGAGGACAGCAGGGGCCCATTATGATGCGTATGCAGGTGCCTGTGCAGATATAATGACCACATTTCAGAACAATGATAACCAGTTCTTTTTTATGCTCTTTTGAGAAACCCAACTCCTACAAACGAAAGTGGCCGTTTATAAAACATATATGTACATGAATATATATCTATACTGACTTAAGAATGCCGTTTTGAGAATGAGCCAAATCTTACTGCCCAATCAAAGAGTCGACGGGTAACACCTTTGGATAACCTCTGGATGTTGAAAGCATCTTTAGGGTGATCTTGTAGAGTTGTAATTCTCTGGATTTTCCTTTCCTTCGCCACATTTTGCTCAAAGGTTTGAAGGGAGATTGTGCATATGCTATTCACAAGGCCAACTTGCTCTCTTCCCTAGAAATCTCAAAAGATGGAACCCCAGGAGAGCCACTGACTCCAAATACAGTCCATGTAGGAGTCCACTATACCTAATCAACTATCCGCCATACCACCTCTTTGTTCTTCACAAACCTTCTTTTTGTCTCCGCAGAGTCTTTCATGGTTTTTGGTCCTCTTCTCTATAACTCGGGAAAAGTGAACCACCAATAAGCAATTGCATGGGGAATTAAAAAAAGGCCACACATACATACATACATACATACATACATACATACATACATATAATCAGAGTTATTTTGGGAAAAAAGGAGAAGAGTGTTTTGAGAAAAAAATCAAAATTCAATTTTTTTTTAATATGGTATACACAAAGGTGGATTTAATTCTGTAGCTATCTCTTTAGAATGCCTTTTTTAGATCAAAATAAAGCGCTCAAATCTTGTATTGGAGTTAACTCGGTAACAGGTTTATCAGCACAAAACACAAAATTTACATGAAATAGATGATTCAGATATAGTGATAGGATTGATTTAGAGTTTCTACAGTGCCATAAGAGCTTCTATAGAAGCTCTTTAAGATCTTGTGGTGATTCTCCTTTGTTCAGATGGAGTCTCGTTAATAATCAAATTGATTCCTGGAGAATTCACTAAAAGAAACAAATTGTTGTCAGCTTCCTATCTTCCTCTCTAGTGATTAAGAAACAAATTTAAGATAAAAAGAAGCTAGTACAAACATGAAACAATTACCATCACACCAAATAGTCCTAGTTCACCATAAGTGGTTTAATGACGATAATGAAGACACAAGGATGTGTTCTAAAAGTCAAAAAACTGTTATCATGATTGGCAATCTTGCCCAAACTTTTTTTGACAAAAAAAACTCCTGCTGCTCTATGGTTCAAAGCCTGCAAATTCCAAAAGAAAGTGGCAGCAGAGTCCCTACCACTAATTAAACTTTGGTAGTTCGCATATTTTGATGGGCTAGCACAAAAAAAAAAAAAGTTAGGGATTCTCCTTCCATTTCCAACCAACCTCCCCTTTTCGAATTGGATATGGACGAGAGCTCCACGAGTTTTAAAAATCTGCCACATATCCTGATTGTAGAAATTTCCTATGGTTGTAGAGGATTTGCACACAACGGTTATAGGGGATCTGCAGTGAAGAGAAGATGCTACTATTTATGGTCACAGTTTTGAACACCACTTTTGCATTTGTAGCCAATTCTATGCGCATAAGAGACCTACCACATAAGCAAATAGAAGTACTTATATCATTGCAAGATAAATAGTTCACTGAAATACTCATAGATCACAATGTCATACCTGAGATTTTGCTAGTGTCGCGTCTCTCTCAGCGAACAGATAAATAAGTGAAAGATGATCCCTGAATCATCCTCAGAAGGCCTGACCTCAAATGCACCGTGCTGTGCAACAAACTTCAAGAACTTGGGAGAATCACAGAGGAAACACCAAAGTAAATAAAACCAAGCAAAATGCAAAGCAATATTTATATCCCATCTGGAAACTTTAGGCAGATGATCCCAGAGGCTCTTATCCAATGACGTTGGCTTCTTCTTCAGAAAGGAAAGCAACTCCAATGCGAACATGGTCGTCCTAATAGTGTCCTCGTAGTAGATTCTCCTCGTCCTAATACATACATACAAGTTCCAAGCAACAAAACTTATTAAGCAAAGCAATCTTCATTGAGTAAGTCTCTAACAATAAAAGATGTATCAAGAACCATGATCGATAACATACTGTCAACATCTATTCGGATTATATGAACCGACAGAAATGGCACAATGTAAATACCGGTGCCAGCAACCGGAAATCAACAAGGTAATCTGCAAAAGATTAATTCTTTAGCAAGGAGACTAGATGAAAACAAAGAAAACGCACCAAAACTTGCAGCAAAAGATCAGAATTTACCCTCCACAAAATTTTCAAAGCCCAAGAACTGAAGTTTAAAACAAACAGCTAATGATGCACGGAAATAAAGTTCGAAAATCAAAGAAAAAACAAGAACCGCATATTTTCCCAAGAAACGCAATAAAAAAAGAAAGAAAAGTGAAAAATTGGTACCTGCAGGGCTCAGATATCCTTCATGGAAATCCTGGGGGGCGGCCCAAGATTTTCCCCAATCACAGAGGCCCCACTTGGACGAAAAACCGAGCCATCCCAAAACGCGGCCCGATCAACATCTTTGTGCGTCGGCGATCTCCGTTATCCGGCCGTGAGGGGGAGAGAGAGGTTGGGTGGTGGGGGTGGTGGTGGTGGTGGTGGAGGGGAGTGGGCGCGGCAGGCGGTGGAGCGGTGGGGCCTGTGGTGGCGAGGGCTCCGGCGAGGGAAAGAAGGGTCGAGAGGGACGGTGGTGGTAATGAAGGCGCCGGCAGCCGCCGAGTGCTCCCGAGGCCCGCGGTGGCCGTCCGGCGCGCGTCGGCGAAGAGCGAGCGAGCGAGAGAGAGAGAGAGAGACTCAGGAGGTAACGGCTTGGGCCGGTGGCGCTCCGGGCAGCGGCGGAGAAAAGGGAAGAGAGAGAGAGAGAGAGAGGAGAGCGATAACAACGAGGAAGTCTAAAACCCACGCGTGCGAGGCCGTGACGCCGGCGTTGCAATCGCACGCTCTTGGATACCTGCACGTCGGCGCCGGGTTCCATGCAAGGCGCGTTAATGTAACGCAAACTCGCATGCGCCGCTTGCCACGTGTCCAAGCTAGGTTCGAACTGGGAACGAGATCCCAGCAATATTCTTACTCCACATATTTGATAAATACACCCACTACAGCTTTTGTTCTTTACGTAGCACGGTAGGGGTGCACAACTCAAAAGCAAGAATATATTTATGAAACTAATTAATCGATTTCATTAATTGAAAAAAAAATTGGTCAAGGAAATAATAACCAGGGACCATCTTATGCACCCAATCGTATCCCATCCCAAAATTGATATTTTAAAAATTAATGCGAGAAGATAAAAAATGAGTGTTCCTCCACTGTAAGTTTTTGTATTACAATTTTTATGTTAAATAGGGAGAGAGAGGAGTATAAATTTACAAAAATAAAAAATCCTAACAACATTGGGTTACTGCTGGACATTGACTTGATCAGGTAATATATTGTCATTATAACAAAAAAAATGGAATGCACATAACATTTTATTACCTTTTTATTGATTATCTAGTTTGGCATGGTAGGCTTGAAGGTCATGGGTTTCCAACATTTCAATTGAAGTTGGTCTTGTCAAAACATCAGTGTATTAATGTTGCATCTCCCCTGGAGCTCTTTGCTCTACAATAAAAACACTTTTCTTGAGCATATGGGGTGCATGTGTCCAAAATCTCAAAAATTTTATGTAGATGAGAAGCATAATCTTAGATGTGAATGTTAGACCAATCAATAATTTTGTCCATTTGCTTTGCCTATGAAACTCCTAATAACAGGTCCTGTACTTCCATATCATGGGCTTCCTTGCCCATTAAGGTCATCCATGGACTGCACTTAAAAACACATCAAAATATCGAAGACTTTTGCAAGACAAAAATAAGCATTGATAACAAAAAGCAGATATAAGCATAACCAAAATACAAGCAGCCTTGTAACTTCTTGTAGTTTTAAATATAACTGCCCATCTTTGCCCATCTTTGTCCACGATACAACCTCTATGGTGGTGTTTGGTGGCTCAAATAGGATAACCAAGATGATCTTAGATTACTGAAGATTTTTATCATAAGATAATCTGATCCTCGATAATCTAAGATCACCATGTTTGGTATACTATATTTCAGTGATCAAAAATTTCTGGATATCAATGAGTGACCTATTTGGTATTCAATGGAAATTTAAGATTATTGACTATATAACACCAAAACTATCCTTGATCAATAAGATTTTCAAAGATCAAATTGGTTGCAATATGGAGGTTTATATTGATGATATGCTACTGAAGATCGAGGAGGCCGAACAATACGTGGCTGACCTACAAGAGGCATTCACGACTTTGAGAAGGTATTGCATGAGGCTCAATCTAAGATATCGCATGAAGCTTAATCTAAGTGCACTTGGGAGTCACTACTAGAAAGTTTTTGGATTCATAGTTATAGAATAAGAAGCTCAAAAGCCATGGCCATCTCTTTGTGGCCTTTGTGTTAAAGAGAAGTCTTGTAGAAAAAAAGAGTATTGATTGCTTCATAATCCAATAACGGAAGAACCACTTGGAACATTTAAGTATTTCATCCTTCGCCATTGGTAGCACATCAAGAATTAACATCTCTAATGGACTCTATAAGGAGCTACATGCCTAGAACTCAGGCGGACTCAGGTTTATGGTGAGAAAAAAAATAATGGTCAATTCACAGCTGCTTCCTTAAAAAAGAACAGGCTAGTGCTACCTTTGAAACCTACCTATGGCGAATTATTTATTTCAGTGGGAAAAAAAAAACGACGATAAAACAATCAATTTTGAACTGGTAAAATTTTAGAGAGGGATGTTAAACGTATCTGCATATACCTTTATATGAGGAAGCACACTTTGGCACTTGGTTTTGATACAACTAAATAGTGCACCATCCATATAGAGACTTTGGTCAACAAGTTGAGAGAGAGAGAGAGAGAGAGATGCCATAGCGCTTCTAAGAGCATTTAGGCCCAAATGTTTTCAAATGGAAATAAATGATAGGCCATACATACGTTCATAATCCATATAGAAAATGCAACTATAGTGGATATTCAATATCCATAGGAAGAAAACAACAAAATCACTTCATCTGACACATATAAACTTTCTCATATTTTTCCGTATTTTGGAATTAGAACAAGAAAACTAAATAAACTAAAAGTCATGTAATAATTAATTCATTCAAAATAATTCAAACTTATTACATCCAACCATCAAACATCTCCTTCCATAGTTTTCAATCAACCAGACCACATATGCTAGGTATATACTAGTACTACATAGCAGATCAATGACAAATTGTTTAACCTATAGCAAATCTTTCAGCTGATTGAATCGTGCCTCGATAATCCTCATGAAACTCTTTAAATCTCGTACACCATTTTTACCTGCAAGATCTTATCTAGGGGAATTCTTAGTGTAGCAACATTACACCCAGAGTTCTTCTGCTAGAACCTATATAAGTTATTGATGACGAAAGATCTCCATCAGCCACTCCTTTGGCTTGCCTGGAGTATGATCCTTTCCAACACAAAGATTGCTCCACTGTTCAATGCAGCATCTAGCATCTTAGGCATTCTCAACAATCTCTTTTTAAGGCTGAAAAAACTGGTGCAATGTATTCTTCCCCCTCCATATATATTGTGCCTGTCCATATAACCATACTGAACTAAGCATCTGTATACAACTTCTGAGCCCAGTTTGGTTACAAGAAAACGTTAAATCCTCTAAATGTGGGTTACGCGGAAGGGACAATTATGTCCGCTCAACTATACGAAATGGAATGAAATGCTTCATTCGTATAAGATTGAGCTTCTTAGAGTTATTAAGGTAAAGAATTGAAGTTGTTTACTATTTTCAATTATTTTTTAATTTAACATTGATATAACATTTTTGACTTTGATGTAGAAAATGATTGTCCTTCTTGCAAATAGCCATAATTGGGTGCTGAAGTCCGTCAACCGTAAATGGAAAGAATATAGGCGAAGCTAAAGGCGGATTGGAAGCACGAGGACATGACTGAAGAGGAGGTGGCCCATGTTTGTCCTCCAGATGTAATCTCTCATCAGTGGAGGGAGCTTGTCCACTACTGGTTTTCCGAGAGAGCTCAGGTTGTGTATATTTTTTCAATACCTTAGATTGTATTTACTATTATTATAGATTAAAAATTTATACATTGTATAAATTACATTGTTTATTGTTTTTCGGGGAAGACATATTCCAATATTGGTAGAGCTGCTCGAGCATCGCAGACTGTTCCTCACACTTCAGGCTCCATGAATTATGCAAGGCGTAGAGCTGAATTCGTAAGTTTTTTTGAAACTCTTTAAATTTATCTTAAATTATTCTATCATATAGCATGTATACTCTTGAAATATACTTTTTGTTGTAGATGGATGATAATGAGAGGGAGCCTGATAGGGTGGAGTTTTATAAGATGACTCACACCCACCCAGATGGCAGCTTTGTTCGAGAGGAGTCAAAAAATATAGTTGTATGTATTCATCTGACTTGTGCTATATTTTTTTGTTCTATTATTGGCTTACATTAATTTGACTTTTTCGTTTGAGAGACATAGGATAGAGCAACAAATCTTATTTTAGAGCACGTCGGGGAGTCATCATCATCCGACACGATCAGTCATATTGAAGCTCCAGTGCTCGCTGAATTGATGAGCCCAGAGCGTTATGGTCGAGTGAGAAGTTACGGCGTTGGAGTTACCCCCACTCAGTTGTCTTCAGTGGGCACATATACAAGAAATACCAAAGAAGGTAGTAACACTGCAGAAGTTCGTCATTTTCGAGCAACTATTGAAGAACTGACGCAGAACCAAGCAAATTTGCAGTCTTAGCATGTGAATATTTAATCCATGTTACAACGATTTCTTCCTTCTCAGGTAATAACTATATATATTTGAATACTTTACATATTATCAATTATGATATATGAGTTAATGTATCTCATTATTCCTAACTTCTAAGGTTTCTTCTTTTTTTTTAGATTTTTGATACTTCAAACGCTCATAGAGATGTTGATGATGGAGCTGAATCCCGTCCCTGGTGCCTTCTAGACTATTTTTTATGAGTTTAATATGTATATGTTTCTTATTTTTTAGAGTACATTGTAATTCTAAATTTATTAAGCAAATTTTTAATCAGATATAACAATATTCATATTTCAAATGATCTGAGTGTTTGTGTCAATGTGTTAATGTAATGCATGTTCATATTGTTATAATGTATGTTTTATAATGTGTGTTTTATAATATGAATTGGTACTTTTATTTTTTTAAAAAAAGACAATTTCCGACGTTTTTAAGGGTTGGTAAAAGATGTCGTGGCACGGCCCCGGCACGCTTATGCCACCACTTCAAATGCTTACATTAGCGTCAGCAAATGCGGGATCTCCCGATGCTTCAAAGCATCGGCAATTGTCGATGCTTTAAAGCGTCGGGGAAAACCAGGAGGAAAGTCATGAGGAATTTGTCCGTCGGGTTATCGCTGACGTTTTATAAACATCGGCAAATCATAGTTTTTGCCGACGCTTTCGTCATGCGTCGGAAAAAAGTTTTGCAACTCCGGTATCACCGACACTTTGGCGACATTTCGCAATGCATTGGCGGAACTTTAGCCGATGCTTATAAGCATCACTAAAGGTCGCAAAAAGCGCCAGGATAGCTTGGTTTTTCTGTAGTGTGTCTACTTTAGGTCCAATAGAGCCATAGATTGGGTTGCATCCTTCTTTGCTGGGCACTCTGATAAAGTGTTGTGGACTAGCGATGTGACCTTGCTACCTTCCTTCCAGGATAGTATTTTTCTAATTCTTTTGGATGTGCTTATACTAAATTTGTGAGATTCGTCTTATCTCAAAAAGAAAAATAAAAAGAAAGACGATAAAGATTCAAGGAATAAAAGAGAGAGATAAAATAAGGAACCTATTTACGAATGGGCAACAATTTAATAGGCTTAATTTGGTAGAGGGCCTAGAGGCATAAAATGGTGGAATTGAAGAAAGAAAACGAGGTAGGCTATGATGACTAAAAAGGAAAAAGTAAATGGGGTAAGCTTAGGATTTCTTTTATGCTACTGTTTTTTATGATGGGTCATAAGAATTTTGGAAATATACTCTCTATTTGGTTTATATACTTGTCGACAAATATTCATCTAAGAACATGTGCAATGGATTATTTATTGAAATATGAGTATGCTTATAATATTTCTAGATAACTCATAAGCTTTAAAATAATCATATGCTTATAATATGTCCAAGTAACTTACGAGCTTTAAAATGATCATATTTATATATGAAACTTAATGCTTTTCTTTTTTTTCTGTTAATTTCACTTTTTAACTCATTTTTCTTATAGTCTTTTTTCTTATTATTTTATATCCATTCATGTAAGATGCAATGTCTATGAAATATATACTGTGGACAACAATTGAAGTCCCAAGTTGTTTTAATACAAGCTGAACCCACAACATGTGGCTACAAGTATCTAGTTCCTATTGCATCAGAATTTATAATGAGAGAACAAAATAAATGAATGAGCAAAGTCAAATACAATCAAGGAGAAAGATGAAATGGAAGCATTCAAATTTATGCGAGAACAAGATTGGAGGCTCAAGCTATACCTTCACTATCACAAAGCGGCTATGGAATTACCTCAAGACCACCCCTAGTCCAGCTAAGAAAAGGACACAAGGTGATATCGCAAGTGTCAAAAGTCAAAACTTTAAATTTAAATATACTTTTAATTTTAGTAGCACTCTAAAGCACATAAGCCTAGAATATTAAATCAAATATAAGTTTGGCATGAAAATAATTTCATCATATCCAACATTAAGTAAGAGTTCTAACTTATTCCAAAATGCATCGTTTGGAGGTTAGACGAAAAAATTATAGGCAAAATATATAAGAGGTGTAAGTGCAGTCCAAGGTTGTAAATAGATTATCCAAAATACTACCATTAGAAAGCAACTGACGATAACAAGGCTCCCATCAAAACAATTCTAATTGTAGAGTTGTCAGTTGGTTCTGAAAGGTAATTATCACATTTTTATGATTATATTTGATGGTAATTAGGTCATCATCAGATGGTTTTTAGCATCCAAATCATCCTTGAGGCATGAGTGTATTTCTAGATGCCTTCATTTGCAAGTTGTTTGAGTCTTAGTTGAGTTCTAAGTGTTCCTATCAATTTTCATCAATGTAAGGGTCCTAGAATACTATAAATATACCATATATTCAGAGCGAATAAGGAATTAAGTTGAAGATTTCATCAATTCTCTTTGTAAGAGTTGTTCGTGGTGTGTCTCCGTCTCATAATGTTGCAACTTTGTAAGAGTGTTTATATGACTTAAAGATTTTTATTTTTCTAATGCAACTTCAAAATATTATGTGCGAAGCTAGTGCATTGTCAATGGAACGTCGGAAGCCTGAGTGAAAATTAGTATGACTTTAGTTGGATTGAGGGATTCAATTGGTGAGAGCATATAATAAATATTCTTCTTAGATTTTGCTTTCTTGTTTGCATTTAGCCTTATAACTCTCCACAATTGTCTATGTTCTGGTTCCAATTTAGATTCAAAGCATTCTAGTTGAAATTATTTTTCTAGTTATCTTCTTCTTTAAAATTATGTAAAAATCCAAAAATATTATAATTTATTTTTTACATTTTTAGAAACCGAATTCCCATTTAGGATAGAGAAATCTTGTTTCAATCTTGTGGTTTATCCTAGCAGTATTGATGCCTCAGGTTGTTTCTTACACCTATTCTTAATCTTAACCCTAAACACTTATACAACCTAGTTAAGGTAAATCTTATGCTTCCATATGTTGACCTCGCACTACTAGGATCTCTAGTCTTCGACATCATGTTTGCTTTGAATGTTAGTAGAGACTAAATACGATACTTAAATTAATATTATATTATAATTAATATTAAACTATATCATGTATTAGTGTTGTTGGGTTGGGTTGTTATAGGATTGTATAAACTCCAGATTAAGACTAACTTGACTGATTACCACACCATAGAATAGGTTATTATCAATTTGCCATAGTCAATATTAATTTTCTTTTGATTTACCTAAAATATAATGGTTTATACTTAGATGAAAATAAAGAATTATTCTATTAATGGACTAAATTTGTGTATATTCTACCATATTATTTTTTAAAGTCCAATTGTCTTATCAAAAAAAAAAAGAAACACAATGCGCACAAAAGTCTACTTCGAGGGCAGAGCTAGGCGGTTGAGGTAGAGTAATTGCTTTCATGAGAAATGATCTTTCAGTATATTAGTAAGGAGTTCTACAATCCTCTACACCTCCATTTCCTAAAATTTTAATGAGTCCTATAATTTCCCCCACTTCCTAAAATTTTAATCTTTTTGAAAATTTAAATAAGATCACACGTCAATAATGTTGGAATTATTTTTTTTGGGTCCACATATAGACTAGGACAATTGTTTTATAGATAACATTAGGATTGTTATGTTTAACTCAGCATCCATCAATGTTTTTTGTTTTTTCAAATGGTAGTTACCAATGCTATTATTATAAGCACTGACTCGATTATTGAAATTATGATCTCATGATGTATGTTCGCATTTCTCGTATTGTCTTCCTAAATCTTATATCTCACATGCTTCTAAATAGGATTTTGTGGAATAAGATTTAGATCTAAAATAAACCCTTGAAGTTAGATAAGAAAACAAAAAAACGAAAAGAGAGCAAAGCAATGAAGAAGAAGACAACTTATGTAATAGTTTCTATTAGTTGCAAATTGAAAAAAAGGGGTATATTGATTTACAGCAGCATAGATTTGTACTTTTTTTTTGCATTCTTCTATTTATTATCTATTTTTTTCTCTTTGTTGCACATTTACAATGAGAAAGATGTAGAAATATATCATGTCTAGCTGAATCATGGTTTGTACAAGATGCTCAAAATAAATAAAAGGCCAAAACAACTATTTCATATGTACTATATTATTTTAGAGATGATATTAGCTTAGTTTGGTTTTCTTGAACCTTCATTAACACTACTTACATATTACCTTTGATAATAAAAACAAAAAAAAATCGTAAACATGATTATCATTGCCTTCGTCACTTATATTCTGGCTTTGCAACTGGTCTTAATCTTTTATACCTCATTTTCCATGTGAAAGAGCCATATAAAATTTAATTGGTTTGAGTTTCATTAATTGTTTTGTTTATCTGAGCCTCTTTTTCATTTATTATAATGAAACTAATTTACATTTAATCATTTATATATAACAGTGAGAATCAAATTATAAATAGAAGGAGAAATTTTCTCTGTTCAACTTCTATATTTACCCGTATTGGTAACAAAACACATGCAATGCATGTTGAAGAAAAATGATAAATTATAAATTATAAAAGTAATATGATATCTCTTGCATTCTTTCTTTATGTGTCCTCTCAAACTAATGGATTAGATTCCATATGAACTTGGATTAGAGAGAAAGAGACGTTGTATGAAACTCACCAAAACAGGGATAAGAATCCAATTATTTTTCTTTTCTTGTTCAAAGAGTTGGGATTTTGTTTCTTCCTCCCTAGATTAGTGGAATTAATTTAAATAAATAAATTATTTAGATAGGTATTAGAATATTAATAAAAAAATATAACAAATAGTGGGAAAATATTTTCAATAAAAACATTAGAGACAACGTCAAAAAGAAATACCCTTCAATAAAAAAACTGTCACCGAGTTAATATAGTATGGATGATAAAAATATTAAGTTTGTGGGATAAACTTTACTCGTCCATAAGCACATACAAGAGAAACTAATTTTAAAAAAAGTTTTATTAAAATATAAAGTATCAGCATATAAATAAAAATTATAGATAAAAAAATATTTGGAGAAGGGGCTAAAAATGACTATTTAATCCTCATCTTGCTGATATTTAAAATTTAAAGAATTACAATCCTGTTTACTTAATTGTAAATTTCTCTCTCTCTCTTTCCTACTTGCATAACTAGGAAAGATCACATCAAAATCCACCAAAAATCGGAAACTCCAAATTGCTAATTCATCAAGAGTAAGTCCAATGTCCAAAGGTAGCATTTGAAACCAATCACCTATAAAAAAATATTTAATGTCATGACAAAATTAAGGTCTTAAAACATGGAAGGATGAATCATTTATATTTGGGAAAACAATAATTAATTTTACTCCATTTTTATTTTTTTGAAAAAATAGTTAATCATTATTATCATTAAAGGTCTTTCTTTCTATAGTCCCATCAATAACATTAATCTCAAGATCTTTATTGATGCCAAATCGTATACATTGCACAGTATAAGAAGAAAACAAAGAAAGAAAAAACTGAAAGTCGTCTTTTTTTTTGTTTGGCTAAAGCGGGTATTTTATACAACGCGAGCATGGATACACTCAATAAAAATAGAAAACAAAAGGTCACGGAGTGCCTGAAGCAACTCCCCCTCTCCGACCCATATGGTGCCCCCGAAATAGCTGGCTACGTAGGCAACCACTCAATCCGCAACCCCATTTACCTCTCTAAATACATGCTTAGTCTGGAAGGCCACCCCATCACCACTTGGACCCTCATAAATCTATCTGATCACAGTGACCGAGTCACCCTCTAATATGATCGAGCTGGCCTGTAATACTCGCCGCTCATGATAAAGGCCCGCCCAAGCAGCCCATAGCTCAGCATCGGGACCGAAATGTCAAAGAGTTGGCAACCACCAGTCGCCACCGTCCTAGAATTCGGATCCCTGATGACAAAATCTGCACCTCCCCTCCTACCTCCATCCAAAACAGACCCATCAAAGTTGATCTTGAGAAAGCTCGAAGGTGGAGGTTCCCAGGTGAAGAACACCATACGGGGTGCTGCATGAATAGAATGTGAGTCCCAAGTGTGCCGAACTGTCAAAGGCCCATGTGATGAGGTAGCATGACCGATCTCCGCCGCTTGTGCTCGAGCGCGCTCCACCACGAACCTCGGTGATAAGCTGCAATCACCAAAAGTTCAAGCGTTCCTTACCAGCCAGATCTAGTATGTTGTGCAAGTCGCTCCAATAGCCACTTGAGGCATCTAAGGATAGCACGACTATCGACGGATGGCTTGTACGAAGTGGTCCCTCTAACTCCAAGCATCTTGTGGAATCCCTGTAAGCTATCAAGTCCTCCTCGCCTACGAGCACTGGAATAGCACATGGTCCACTGTCTCGTTGACACCACACTCCTCACATTAGGGGCAGAATCCTCAAGCCACGTCTACTCAACACTAATCTCATCGAAAGACGTTCCCAGACCATCTTTCATAATAATGCAACTCTCGGATGAAGTCTGAATCGTCAGATCCAAGTACACTCCGAGCTCGGCTCGTGCCCCCACCGGAGAACTCGAGGGACATCCCCCACTCTGACGTTGGTCCTAAAAGATGAGCTTCAAATCCAGATGTCCAATCCTGCACACCCCGAGACCGGGAGCGACCGAACATACTTAGCAATATGCTCTCCGAACAACTGGCATAGCCTGGCGCCATTCCACTCAACCCCTCCTAGATTGAGCAGGTCACACACCCACAGTTCCTTCTCCGCCTTGATGTTAACCGTAGTCGGCAAAAGTCTCAAGGGGAGGGCGTCCACCCATAGGTCCCCCGCCATATCAATGCTCCTCCCGTTGCCAATCAGCCATTTGGTATTCGCCAAAGCAGTTGGCATATATCTTCCAATCTCTCACCACATAAAGGAACATCTTCGCCTACTCCGAGCCACCCCATCAGAACCCACTCGGCCATATCTAACCGTCATAACCTGGCATAAACCGCACCGTATGGCCCAGGTATAAACCGCATCGTATGGCGAGCAATGAGCTTCTCATGCCTCTCCTCGAGAGGCTGCACCCCAAGATCGTCCTAGCTGAAAGGCATGCAGACATTCTCCCAGGCCACCAAGTGCACCCCCTGCCTCCCTCCATGCAAGCCCCATAAAAAACTCCGAAGTAGGCGCTCAATCTCCATTAGCACTATCATCGGCACCACAGTATTGGCCATAAGATAAACAGGTATAGAGCACAACACTGACCTGACCAACGTCAATCTGCCCATCATAGAGAGAGACGACGTCCTCCAACCCTTCAGCCTAAACTAAATGTCTTAACAGGAGCTCAACTATATAGCCATGAATTTTGTTCATGTCCGTTGCAAAGGGGAACCTAAGTTTACATTTTGGTTATGCCTACCATGCACAATATACTTTGAGATGGATATTCATTATTTATGTTGCACAATGTACTTAAATAGAGTTTTTAAGAAAAATAACTTAACCAAAACTAGAGCTTCCATCTCAATCTTGATGGGAGTATTCAAAGTAGTGCTAGTATTTGAAATCTTCAGTATTTTGAATCTTATTTTTAGATTAACATTTTACTAGGGCCTGTTTGGTTATCTACGACTCCTATTACATATTTCTGGGGTTACATGAGGGTGGAGCTCTTGGATTTAGAGTTACAAATCTAATATTTGGTTGTGTTACAGGTAAATAATACTGGAAAGCTGCTTGCTCCAATTGTAGTCATCACAAAAGCTGCTCATCACAAAAGCTGCTTCCTCTCCATCACAAAAGCTACTCATCAAGTTTTAAGATGGTGAGGCGTCAGCTGCATCAAACCATGGATCGGACGATATCAGAAGCTAAACCAGTGGGGCATGGGTGCAGAGAATGCGAGTTTAATTGGAACGGCGTAGGAGGAGATTGTTCGCAGATCCAAATATGCAGCTTTAATTAGCAATTTAGCTTTATGATTGCACCGAAACCAGCTCAATAAAACCGGGCATACCCATTTCTAATGTCAGAAGAAGATTAGCCAAGCTAATGATAACTTTCTGCTCGGCCTTTGGAATTACAAATCACTCTTCAATAAAAGAGAATGCAAATTTTGAAAGTATCGAACACACTTCTCCATTCCAAAGTACTGCAGCTAGTTTTACATTAAATAGAAACAGCAAGCAGAGTGAGAAGACTTGTGAAAAAAGAAAATTCGAAGTGCAAGTCATCCATTGACAGAGTTCTGGTCCGCCAAAAGAAAACTGCCTCGGGCATTCAAATCTGCCTGTTATTGCACGAAGGTTTCGCAAGAAAATAATTATGTAGACCTCATTGTGCATCAAAGCCCCGAAAACTCCATAAAACGGGGAATAATTCTGCATCATCCAAGGAAAGCAAAATTTGTTAGCGAATTTATCAGAAGGTGGCATGTTTTGCTAATTTTAATCAACCAGACGTGTTGTGATATACCACCGACCTGGTGGCCTTCTCTCTAATGAGTTTCAGAATACAATTTATACACATTTTGAGACTCGTTATCAAAAGAAATTTTGCTTCATGATCAGGTTAGAAAGCTAATATGAACTTTGGAGAGTGAACTAGAGTGCATGCTTGCATTTGTGTTCATTAGAGAAAAGGTCAGTATTAGATATAAAATGGGTGATTAGAAAGAAAGTGCTTGCTATTATTTTGGTCTCTTGAAGGGTCATTGTTATTTGCAATTACCATATTGCTTTGGGCAAATCTATCAAAATCACAGAGTGCAAATTAATAAAGATCAAGATATATGGGAACAGACCGTTTTATGTAT
>JAOXJJ010000001.1:8348418-8364922 GCA_025769935.1 Phoenix roebelenii
ATCCTGTATAAGTACCCAAGATCTACCCAGCAAATAACCGATGTGGGACTAAACACACGCCCGCACGGGTCCTCACAACATGTCCTTATTTCTCTGAATA
Source organism: Phoenix roebelenii (assembly GCA_025769935.1). Classification (NCBI taxonomy): domain Eukaryota; kingdom Viridiplantae; phylum Streptophyta; class Magnoliopsida; order Arecales; family Arecaceae; genus Phoenix; species Phoenix roebelenii. Next base: position 8,348,519 of record JAOXJJ010000001.1, read on the forward strand.
AAAACTATCACGATACTTTCTTCCGGACACCTACCTATTTTTTCTCTAGTTTCTCCCATCATAGAAGTTTCTTTCCAAAATCAAGTACATGGATAGTCTTTCCCCTCGGTACGTGTTTATCAAATTTCTAAACGAGGAAGTAAGCTAACTAGCCACTAACGATCATTGTTTGTGTTGTATTACCTTTTCCCAAAAATCAAGTCAGACCCCTAAGTTCAATCCAGTTAGTTTTTAGTAACTTTCACAACTGGAAGAAAGGAAGTGATGGAAATTTCATTTAGATTTTAAAATTTAAATAGTCACAATGACATATGAAACAAATTTTTCTGTAAGATTGCTTCATGATTTGCTGACATTTTTAACACGTTGTTAAGACCCTCACCTACACATATTAGAGAAGTATCCAGGTTAAATACCTCCTTGGCATCATTTGCCTTGTCTTATCTTACAGGATTTTTTTTATTCACTTAAATATTTCTGTTAAATAATTACAACAAATTTATCCTTTAAGATTCGGGCTCACGCCATGCCCCAATAGAAGTTTGCGTGCTTTTCCTTTTTTAACACTGAAGTTCTCATCAACTCACTCTTAATAAGGTCTATATTTTTCTTTTCCCTTCACTTTTCCTAACTAATTCAAGATATTCTAATGGTCTTAGAGAAAGGATTATGTTTCTTTCTCTCCTAGTTTTATTTTATCATCATAATCAGAATTTATAGATAAACTTACTGATCCGGGACGATCTCCTGCACTCAGGAGCATCTCGGATGGATAAAGCACGACGTGCCAAGTTCCATGCGAATGACGTGCCAAGTTCCATGCAGGAGGAAGAACGACATGCGAACGATGTGCCGAGTTCCATGTGGGAGGAAGAACAACGTGCGAATGATGTGCCCGAGTCCCATGCACGACAAGCGAGAAGAAGCTCGACATGCCCGAGTCCCATGCAGGGAGGAAGCTCAACGTGCCGAATCCAATGCATGACAGGCCTTGGTCTCCCGAGCCTCGCCGTGGGACGTGGAGAGCCACAACAAACGGGAGGAAGAAAACACTTCCTGAGCCATCCCAAGTCATGCACGTTTTCTGTTGTGAGGACGTGGGGCATGGGGAAGGCAGTGAATTGACGTATTGGCCGAGTCTCACGTCAGTTGTGATGGGGAGGACGATTAAAAGCTGAAGTCCGGAGGGAAACAAGGGAGCGGAGTTTTGGAAGTAAGAAAAAAGCAATAGCCTCTGTAACAAAGAATGGTTCTTGTAACAGAGAGAGTCCATTGAACTTCCGAGGGTTCTTTCCACTAAAGCTTACTGTTCTTCAATCTCCTCCCTCTTGTTTTCTGATCAGGACGAAGGCTACACGACGTGACCTCCCTCGTTCGGATCAAGTTTTGGTATCGGAGCATTGGTTTTCCACCTGTGCATGGTTCTAACCAAATCCGGCTACCAGGCAACCGACGAACCTCTCTCCATGTTGCAAGTTCACCATCGGCCAACAAGGAAGGCCGAATCTTCATCAACAATGTCGGCCGACGATGATTTCACATCAGATCAGCCCGACCTCTCATCTAAGGTCGATAGGTTGACCACTCAATTGGAGTCAGTCCTAACGTGGATTCAAGCTCAAACATCTTTCCCACTACCCATGATGGTGAAGAACGATAGCAACAAACCATCTCCGCCACGAGCTCGTTTGACAAACTTGAAGAATAAGACTGGGGGTACCTCAATCTTGAAGGAGGAGGACCATGACAACCGGGATGATGCTAGTATTGTATCGTTCACGAAAGGAAGGCCTCAACCTTCAAAGTTGAGGCCAGAATTGACATTCCAATGTTCAACAGCACCATCGACGCGGAGAAGCTGGACTCTTGGGTGGACCAGCTAGAGACCTACTTCACCCTCTACGGGTTTAGTAGTGGCGAGAAAGTCACGTTTGCATGACTAAAGCTAACCAGCCATGCATTAGCTTGGTGGAACGTGTACTTGAAGACCAACAACAATAGGGAGGTAACATGGGAAGAATTTTCTCACCTTCTGCGCCAAGAATTCTATCCGATGGGATACTCACAAGATCGATGGTCACATTGGCACAACTTAAGGCAGCAACAGAAGCAAACAGTGCAAGAATACACTACGGAGTTTCAGTGCCTAGCAGTGACACTAAGTATCTACCTCGACAACGAAGACGTTTTCACCAAGTTCGTAGCTGGCCTACATCGACAAATCCAAAACGAACTACGCTTATATCAAGCAAACAACGTCTCCAATGCCAGTAGCATTGCTATGGCCATCGAGCAGAAGAACAAACCCAGCAGACAACGTGCGTCTGATAGCGGCAAGGAGAAGAGTGGCGGCAACCATCATCCTAAGAAGCACGCCCAAAGGAGTAACTCTTCCTCCTCATCCAAATCAAACAAGTTCTGTGAACATTGCAAAATCACAGGACACGAGAAGGGGAAGTGCTAAACGCACAACGGCGGCAACAATCTCCAACGACCACATCGAACTCAGACGGATCATAGGAGCAGACAAGAGTTTGTCTCTGATGGCAATGCCGAAGGAGACAACCTCGAGTTCGCCGACCATACTCGATGAGGAGCTGTTCACAATGCGAATTCAAGTGAAGCAAGAAATCATCAAGGCCATCATCGACACCGGCAGTCAAAAGAACCTGATCTCGTCGAGCTTGGTTCAAAAACTAGGACTTGAGAAAACACTACATCCACGACCATACCTGCTTAGATAGATCCAAAAGGACGTGGAACTCAAGATTGACCGCCAGTGCAAATTCTGCTTCGCCATCACTAGTCAATACATCGACGAAGTGACGTGTGAAGTGGTACCTCTTGATATTTGCCAGGTGATTTTTGGCAGTATGTATCTTTGGGAACGTGATGCTATCTACTACCGACGCGCCTAGCAGTACCAGTTCGAGACAGACGAGAAGAAATACATCGTCAACAAAAATCGAGAATGCCAAAAGGTGGATTTGGGGACGGCTTGCCAAGCAAGACGGATGGTAAATGCCTATCAAAAGTGTCTTGTTGATGATCCGGCCGGTAGAAATTGAAGCAAAAGTTTCAGCTCTAACATTATCATGTAAAGAGCTGGACAACAAGTTAAATGAACTACTTGATAAGTATGCGAGTCTGTTCACATAAGCGGACAGGTTACCTCTAAAGCGGGCGGTGGAACATGACATCCAACTCATCTCCGACTCCACATTGCCTAACCTTTTTATGTACCGCAACTCAGTGATGGAGAACGAGGAGATCAAGCGGCAGGTGAACGAACTACTTGAAGCCGGCGTCATCAAACCAAGTAGCTCTCCCTGTGGCTCGCCGATCGTGCTGGTACTAAAGAAAGATGGTGGGTGGCGCATGTGCATTGACTACCAAGCTCTTAATAAAATCAACATCAAAAACCAGTACCCTCTCCCACGCATCGACGACTTATTGGACCAGTTGAAGCACGCAACTGTCTTCACAAAGCTCGATCTCAAATCTGAATATCACCAATTTCGAATCCGCGAAGATGATACATGGAAGACTGCATTCAAGACACGGCAGGGGTTATTCGAGTGGCTTGTAATGCCATTTGGTCTTTGCAACGCCCCGGCCACCTTCATGCGGCTAATGAACAACATCCTTCGCCCTTCATTGACAACTTTGTCATCGTTTACCTTGACGACATCCCTCATTTATAGTCGTTCTAGGGAGGAGCACCTCATGCACGTACAGAAGGTGTTCGGAATCTTGGAGAAATATCAATTGCGCCTAAACCGCAAGAAATGCGAGCTTGACAAACCTACCTTTGTATATATTGGGTTTGTAGTGGGTGGCAGCGAGTTACGAGTCGACCCCGACAAAGTGAAGATGATCAAAGAATGGCCGCATCCGCAGTCGGTAACGAAGGTCTGGAGCTTCATGGGAGCTTGTTAGTACCTTCGAAAGTTCATCCGAAATTTTTCTGTCATAGCTTCTAAGCTACATGCATTGACAAAGACCAATCAAACGTTTGCGTGAATGAAGGAACATGAGGATACGTTCCTCTTGTTGAAAAGGAAGATCAGCGAGGTACCGGTTCTCGCCTTGCCGAACCTACAGAAGAGGTTCGAGCTTGAAGCAAACGCATCGGGATATGCCATGGGGGTTGTCCTCATGCAGGAAGGACGACCCGTGGCATACCACTTGGAGATGTTTCAAGGTGCTGCGAAGAACTATCCGACGTACGACAAAGAGCTACTTGCTCTACATCAGGCGGTCAAGCACTGGCGTGTCTACCTCCTCGGCAAGGAGACAGTAGTGCACACTGACCACCGGCCATTACAGTACCTACAGACGTAGACCCGACTACAGCAAGCCCGACACATGAAGTGGATGACATACCTGCAACAATTCAACCTTGTGATCAAGTACAAGAAGGGCATTCACAACAAATTGGCGGACATGTTGTGACGACCACCGGTAGCGACACTTTGCTTATCAGTATTCATGCAAGTACAACCAACTTTTCATGAGTATACCGGCTGGTATGATGAAGATCTCAACTTTCAAAACACAATGGTAGCCATAAAATTAAGAAAACCATCCGACTTCATGCTGTGTGATGGGCTCCTTTACAAAGGAGCGCTTTTATGCATACCACAACCTACCGAGCGCATGAGATACATGCAGGAGGCACATACATCAAAGATAGCCGGTCACTTCGGGGCGATGAAGACGCTACAAAATGTGCTTCGCTACGTCTTTTGGCCGAGAATGCAACAAGACCTGGCCCGCTTTGTCAAAGGGTGTGTGTTGTGCAGCACATCCAAACCCGCCAATTAGAAGGTCGGATTATACACCCCATTGCCCGTTCCGACATGACCATGGGAGAGTGTCGCTATGGATTTCTTGGGTGGCCTTCCAAAGATGCAGTGAGGACACTACTACCTATTTGTAGTAGTCGATAGGTTCTCAAAAATGGTGGTGCTCATGCCTTGCAAGAAGACGGTCACCCGGGAGGAGGCGGCACGACTCTTCTTCGAAAACGTGTGGAAAATATTTGGGCTTCCTAGCTCGATATATCTGATCGAGACAATCGGTTCCTGAGAAAATTTTGGTGTGCCTTGTAGGCCAAGATGGATACCAAGCTAAAAACGGAGTACCGCATTCCATCCTCAAACCGATGGTCGGACTAAAGTGGTTAATAGAACTGTCGTACACCTACTCTGAGGATATAACACTCGACACCCAAAAACCTAGGACGAGAGCATTCCCTTCTTGCAATTTGCCATCAACCACACCATCCACAGCTCAACAAATAAATCGCCATCGGAAGTTTGCCTGGGCTTCTTACCACAAAGCCCTTTTGACCTGGAGTTCACGAATGAACCACCAGAGAAGAAGGCGGCATGGTAAGAGCGCAACGCTTCTTGGAGAACATTAGGAAGGTGCACCATGAGGTGAAGCAACAGTTACAAAAAGCGCAACAAAAGTATAAGGAACGCCATGATCAACACCGAGTCAAAGGCAACTTCCAAGTGGGCGACCTTGTTTGGTTGCATTTGGAAAAGGAACGTCTGAAAGTAAGGCTGCAAATGGGTTGGGTCGACCCGTGACCCGACTCGACACGACCCGTGTAGACCCTACCCAACTCGAATTTTAGGACCCGCAGATCCGGGTTGGGTCCTAATATTGGACCCCAATCATTTTCTGGGTCGGATCTAGGTTATCCGAACGGACCTGACCCGACCCGAACGGACCCAGAGAGAGGAAAAGCAAAAGAGAGCCTCTTCTTTTTTTTGTGTGGGTCGTGGTACTATTGGTCATTTTTAAGTGAATTTATGGCGGGTTTTCAAGGCAGACATGAAGGCGATATGGGCTTCTTAGGAGCTCATTAACTTGCTCCCATGGCCTTATTATTCTCTAAGGGATGGGAAATGCCAGCCAATGAGGAGGAAAAGCTTTGTACCAAAAAAAAAAAGGAGGAACAACCCTAAGGGGAGTAGGGTTCAAGCGTGGAAGGAAAGCAACAAGCATAGGTTCACAGAATCCAAAGGAACCTCAGCCCGTCAGGATTCCCTCTCGATCTATTACACTGTTGATACCTCTGGTGTCTCGGTAGCTGGCTTTTTTTTTCCTTCTGTTTTTTGGTTTTTGATTCTTTTAACTTTTGAAGGGAGAAAGTGAGGGAACACTGAACTAAATATGGGTCATGTGCCAGTTTTCTGCAATGGAATTGGATTTTGGAAGAGGGGAGCAGGGAGACATCAAGTTCCGCCAATCAGTCATACAGATAAAAAATAGTGTGACATGAAATTTGGCTTGTAGACCGACTTAGTTAGTAAGTCATGGGTCATCTGTTCTGACTGGAGGTTAATTGCAAGTCTTTCAAGTCATGGGTCACCCAACACCTCATAATTATGATATGACCAAATTAGATTTGCCCAAATTCTTTCCCAAAAGCACAAAGAAAGTGGTAACATCTGACCCGGACCCGACCCGGACCCGGACCCGACCGGGACCCGACCCGATCTTCAACCGGATCAGGTCTGGGTCCAAAATTAGGACTCGAACAAAAAACTGGATCGAGTCGGGATCACTCAGAACCCGACCCGACCCATTTGCACCCCTATCAGAAAAGTGAAGGTAAAAAGCTTAAACCCATCCGTTATGAGCCTTTCAGGATCCTCCGAAAAATTGGCGACAACGCCTGCCAACTAGAACTGCCAGTCTACATGGAGATGTACGCGGTTAACGTCAAGAAATTGAAGCCCTTCAAACCGTCAATGCTAAACGATGAGCCCGGTGAGACATTGCCGACCATAGAGGATTTGGTGACGGAACAGGAATATGTGTTGGCAGAAGACACTATTTTGGAGAGGAAGACAACCACAACTACGCGCGGTACCAGGGAATTGTTCCGAGTTGGACGGAAGGGCTAGCGACCCAGTGCAGCAAAATAGTTTTCAAGGAAGACTGGGTAGTCTCAGTTTCCCCACCTTCAGTTCTAGAACCAGCAGGAGCTGACTCCTCCCAAAGAAGAGGAGCCGTGATCCGGGACGATCTCCTGCACTCGGGAGCATCTCGGATGGATAGAGCACGATGTGTCGAGTTCTATGCGAACGACGTGCCAAGTTCCATGCGGGAGGAAGAACAGCGTGCGAACGATGTGCCGAGTTCCATGCGGCAAAAAGAACGACGTGCGAATGATGTGCCCGAGTCCCACGCACGGCGAGCAGGAAGAAGCTTGACGTGCCCAAGTCCCATGCAAGGAGAAAGCTCAACGTGCCGAATCCCATGCATGACAGGCCTTGGTCTCCTGAGCCTCACCGTGGGATGCGGAGAGCCACAATAAACGGGAGGAAGAAAACACTTCCCGAGCCATCCCGAGTCATGCACGTTTCCGTTGTGAGGATGTGGGATGTGGGGAAGCCAATAAATTGACGTATTGGCAGAGTCTCACGTCAGTTGTGATAGGGAGGACGACTAAAAGCTGAAGTCCGGAGGGAAACAAGGGAGGGGAGTTTTGGAGGTAAGAAGAAAGCAGTAGCCTCTGTAACAAAGAATGGTTCTTGTAACAGAGAGAGTCCATTGGACTTTCGAGGGTTCTTTCCACTAAAGCTTACTGTTCTTCAATCTCCTCCCTCTTATTCTCTGATCAGGACAAAGGCTACGCGACGTGACCTCCCTCGTTCGGATCACTTACTAAATGTGTGAGATCTATATCATCTGTCTATATAATCTATCAGGCAGGACTTTCCAACTGGTATTAGTTTGGAACTTGATAACCCCAAAACTGAATACTTAATCACAAGCATCAAATAGAAGACGAACGACAAAACAACAAATGAATACTTAGCTCTCTCTCATCTTCAAAATGTGGTTTCCAACAAGAAATTCCCTCAGTTATAATTACCATCATGGGAGTGATTTTAGGCTGTTTCTCTCCCTACACAATATCTCTACAATTAATGATTCATATTTTCACTGTAAATCATGTTTATCAAAAGATCAAAACATTCACAATAAGAAGATAATTGAAATCAGTTTAATAGCATGTAATGAGGACCTGAATTTGGATATAAAAAAGTAGCAAAGATTCACAAGGTCAAGAATAACTTGCTATTCATGTTCACTAATATGTTTCTCTCTTAGAACGAGATGTAGTCAAGTTGCACCTTTTCATTACCTTTCATTGCAGTACTGACAGGAAAAATATGTGCAAAAAGATGAATGTAACAGTAAAATCCAATGGGTGAAGAGGTTCTAGGAAGAAAGAAAAAGAGAGCCAATCATGCATACCTATGATGGAATATTTGTGCAACAAACGCAAGATTGAGATTTGGTGAGCCCTCAATGATATCCTTTGGGCTAAGATATCTTTTGCAGTCCATTTTCTCTGCATGATCAAGCACCATTTTAGCCCTTTCAGTGGGATCTTTGGCATCCAAAGTTGCCGGGGTACAATGCTCAGGGGCAAGAACATTAAGAAGGTATGCGTAAGCCTCTCCATCCTGTAACCAATGGGCATGTAAAATGTACCTTTTGCAGCAAAAATAGTCTAATAAATAAATGAGATGTTAAATAATAACAACCATTGCATGTATAATGAACAGTACACTAAAATAACAATAGCCGAAAATATATTATCAATGACATGGCATCTAGTGGCTAGGGAATGCATCTCAACAGCTGGTGCTTCGCCTCTATACGGGAATTGCTCACAGGGTCTATTAAGTGTGACTTGTAGGGTACGTTATTCTCTTCTGGATCACAAATATCAGCTTTTAATATGGTCAGTCTGGACAAAACAGAGAAAGGATAAGATGATATCTTATTCCTTTATGAAGAAATGATAACAGGTCCTTGCCAGAACAAAAGCATGCAACTATGGCCATTCCTGGTTAAACCAGATGAATAAATGCTCAGAGGCGTCGCAGACTCTCTCATAACTACTACTGATCTCAGACGAAATACTAAGATATTGCTTTACTGCTGAATACTCTTAAGTCCTCAATAGTTATCCATTTGGTTCACAAGTGAGTCATCAGAAATATAGGTATTGGAAGGGCTTGAGCATTGCTGAGGTGCTGAAATATACACCAAGATGCACCACAGCCTTCTCTCCCATGACTAATATACCTTTAAGCACTAAAGTATTGCACTATTGGCATATTAATTGTTTTTAGATCTTCAGCATGATTCAGTCACCCATTTGATTCGCATATGTGTAATCAAAGACAAAAATCTTGCAAGGCTTGAGCAAGGTTGGGGTACTGAAACTTGTAAAAACACAGAAGGATACCAATTCAACTTTCTAATGAACATAATGTCATTTCAGTGGATGATATAAAATGGTCATCAATCTCAACATTATCATCTAGCTTAAAACCATATGCATATAGGTTAAATTCACTGCAGATTGCAAAAATGTCAACCAAAGAAAATTTATGAGAACAAATACGTTATACTAAGTTATATTGTTGTACAATTTTGACTTTCTAAAACCTTGAAAAATGACATGTGAATGTCAGAATCTCATAAACTTTCTTGGATTCAAAAGCCAGGATAGTACCTTAACATCAGAAGAAAAATTTGTTATATTTTTTTTGTAGCCTGCTTTCTTGAGATGAAAGTTCATCCATTTAAGTAACATTTTTTCTGGTGCCAAACTCATAAGTTCCTGCACATCCTGTAAAACATAACACCAACATCTCTTAACAAAACAATGCTTTTATAGAATCTGCAAACCCAAAATAACCAAACAATGACCAAAAAGCGAATGCTGACCTTGCTGTCATCTACCAACTCCACTAGTTGAGGTGTCTTCTTTAAGTTGAGATCAGCTAACAGTTGTATCTGAGAATATGATACACCAAGGCAAAACATAGGACTTAGCTGATCTGCTTTCCAACATATGAAATTGCAATACTAATTTTAAATAGCCTTGACATGCGTGCATGCATGCATGTGTGTGTGTGTGTGGGAGAGAGAGAGAGAGAGTGTGTGAGAGAGAGTGCAATTAAATGAGCCCAGCACCAAATAAGCTGAACCACCATTCTATGCTAAAATGTAATGACAGATTTACCTATGAGACAAGAATAACCAGCATGTACCTTTATAATCTGAGATATCAATCCAAGCACAAGGTGGGGCTGCATTGCAAAAAAAAAAAAAATAAAAAAAAAAAAAGGGGGTTTAAATCCTCAAAAATAAAGTTACAATAATTGAAATAGAAAGAAGAAATCAACTTCTGCATTGGAACGTAAAACCACAAACTCAGGTTTCAAAGGGAACTCTTGCAGATAGTCAGTATCCAATATAATACAGATGGGAGGGTGGTATCACAAGAAAAATTGAATGCTAGCAAGAAACTTCAGTTGCTCCAAATATCAATAGTAAGAGTTACAATTTGCAGCAAAATAGAAAAGAATTGTCAATTTGTTATTTCTCACTGCACTGCAGTATCGAGATGCAGAAGCTACTCTCATCACCTAATTAAACTTTAGTCAGAAGATAAAATGACTTCCAAGAGTCAAGGATAAATTCTTAAAGAAATTTGAGTTAAAGAAGTAAGCTATTATGACTTTGATCCAAGCATGGACAGGAAGAGGTGAAGCGTTAACATACACCAACATATAACAATAGAAACCGAGGGTCAAAATAATAAAAGTGACTACAATTTTATTTTTATTAGTAACATGGCTTTCCCTCTAGCTGCTTGAGGTAAAAAAAATAGCCCTTGAGAACTTGATAAAGGATTCAAAAAGCCAACTGCATACAGTATGGAATAAGGCTCAATCAATGGGCCACCAAGCTGAAGAATGAAAACCAACTATTTCAGCTTATTTGAATGGAAAGGGAATTTGAATAACATGACAACAAAATTACATAAAGTGGGGAGCCATGACCACATTTGGTACTCCCAAAAACAAATGCAGCAAAATAACTAAAGAAAAGTCATATGAAGCCAAATAGCAAAACCATTCAGGCTTACCCTTCCTTCAACTAAATCTTGTGTTCCAATATTAACTACGGTGCACCCAATGGCTTTTGCTGAGTTGAGGCAAAGAGTGTGATTCTCATTTCTCTCCCATGGGTTTAGTACTCGTTTTTTGTTAATTGCTCTGTCATCTATGGTCCCCGGCACGGCAACATTGATCAACTTGCTAAATAAAATTGAAGCAAAATCATGAAAATAAGAATAGCAATATCCAAATAATGAGCCGCTTATCTAACATGCATCCAGTAGAATCATTAGAACACACATACTTACAAGATTCCATCAGCCAAGATAAAATTTGAGAATCTCAAGCCGCTGAAAATAAATCAATGACAAATTTGTTGAAGAATTGACAAGAACCAAACAACTAACCAGAGGAGAACACCATCCTTTGCAAGGTTGAAGAGATCGTTTGTACCCGGATCAAGCGGGAGATAGTTCTTCAAAAATGGGTCATCTCTAAGATAACTGTTGATATGTGCCACATAAGAAGCTCTCTCTGATTCGCTAATAGTGTGCACTTGTGTGGTTGTAGCGGTCTTCAGGAATGCTGATGAGTCTTTTGAAACGCCCAATTTGCCTGCAGTCCGTGCTTGGAGATTTAGATATGCCTGCTCAATTCACCAATTCTTCTTCACCAAATCTTGACCCCAATCCTACTACACAAAGAAGAGGATCCAATGACAACAACAGAAAACAAGACAATACCCGAAGGAATGTTTCAAAGTCAATCTCCTGGCTGGTATCGGGGTATGACTCGCACAAGACTGCAGAGATCTCCTCCTCGGTGAGCACCTCATTGAGACCCTTGAGCTTTCCCATCGCTGCCGGCAAGTTACTAACCGCCACTTGGCCCAACTCCCTCTTCAAAGAGAGGAACTGTTCGATCCCACCCCAAAATAAATAATTAAGTGAACAAGCCAACAAGCAACGCCATTTGAAATCGAAACAAAAGAATTGAGTCTGGTTTCTAGCATCTTACCTTGGATTTGAGGCCCCGTAGTACAACCTGGGTGAATTGGCTCTGGAGCCAGGGATCGGAGACAAGAACCCCAACGTAACCAGACATTTTTTTTCTTTTCCAATTTAATTGATCTTGCAACCCTATTCACTCAGTTCTTGATTAACCGAGACGGGGAACAAAATTACAAAAACCCCAATGAAAAATAACCCCTTTTTTAGTTCAATTCAGTTTGAAATCCGAAAACCAGCAGGCAGAATCACCGATTTTTTCAACTCCAACGGCTGAGAAAAACATTAAAACCAAAGAAAAACTCAAGAAAAGAGCTACGTTTGCCAAATAAGCAATCTTTCTCCAGACTTCCAATCGAAATAGGAGGGCGCGGAGGGACTACAACTTGAGGGGCAACAGAGCGCACCCACCTGCAGGAACATGGATTCACAAGGCAATGATGCTCCTTTTCCTCTTGTTTCCTCTGTTTCTCGTTGTCAGGTCTTTTCCTTCCTCTGCTCTCTTTCTTGCTCTTCTTTGCTTTGTTTTTTGTCTTCTGATTTCAGATTTCGTAAAGGGCAGAGGGAAGGTAGGGGAAGGGCTGAATTCAGATCGAAATCAGAAAACCAACTCAGGAACCGAACGAACTACGAATCCAACAGAACACCGATTTTTTCACCTGCAGCGCAAAGCATTAAAACCAAAGAAAAACTCAGGAAACGAGCTACAATCGCAAACAGATCCAATCTTTCTCAAGATTTTCAAGAAACAAACAGAGAGAGGCGGCAGAGCGAACGCACCAGCAGGAACAAGGATTCACGCGGCAAAGAGGCTCCTTTTCGGATCCTTTCCTTTCTCTCCACTCTATTACTTCTCCTTTTTCTTTGAATTTCGTTGGGGTGGAGAAGAAGGAAAGGGAAAAGACCCCCTCTTTCGATGTCCCGCGGCCGAAAGAGGTGATGGATGACAGGAGAAAAGGGTGCTCAAGAGAAGAATAGAGGGCAGCCGCGAAGACACAGGAGAAGACAAAAGAACTTGCCGCCTTTTATAGCCACCGCCCTCGTCATGAAAGATGGATGCCGATCATGCACTGGTGTGACCCTGTAGACCCATCCATACGCGTAAACCTCACATCTATTTGGGTGGTATGGGTTTTGTGAAATTCCTGCATCACAATATTTGCGCACGCCGGCCTGCCTGCACAATAGAGTTAGGATATTTGATACATGTTTTGCATCACAAAAAACCATAAAGCTCCCATAATACCTTATGGGTTAGAGATAAAAAGTTGTCACCGATACTTCGAAATATTTTATTTTTTAATTTTATTGGATGCATCGGTACTTATCAGATATGATCCATCCATTTTAGCAACAACAAAAAAAAACCTGTAAAACTCTGAATAACTACCATATTATTGATATAGGAGATAAGCATTTGTCATTTAATCTCATAACATGCTATGTTTAGCATCTAAACACGATCCTTTTAATTTCTGAAATCAACAACGGCCATTTATAGAGGATTTTACGACTCTGTATGACACATAACGCATATTATAGAGGATCCAACTCTATTTATACATGAGTGTAGGAGACGTGTTTGTGTGTATGCGTTGGGAGGCTGGATGGTCCACCGCATGGATCTTGGATGCTTGAACTAAGAAGATTGGAGTTGGGGTGGGGGTGCAGAGGAGGCTTACAATGACAGAGTTTCATGAGATGTATTTAGTTTGAGTCATTGAACCTCATAGTAGAGAATCTTTTGCATGCATGACAACCATTGATCTTGAGATTCCAGTTGTCATGAAAGGCTCTGCGATGGATTGAAAGATGTTTTTTTTTTATTATTTATTTGATGTTGAAGGGTTTGTTCAATATTTGCCGTGTACGCAAGTTGAACATAATTCAAACATAAAAATAGTTATTTCAATCAACAATTAGGTAAGCGAAAATGTTATCCCGCCATTTACTTTCTCGTTCGACCAGGAAAAAAAGGAGGAAAGTGCATCCAAAGCTTCGTATGTGACGTTTTGGTAGTCTTTTCTCGGAATAGGTCCGTCCAAGAGGGGTTTTTAGGTTTATAAAATTGATATTTCTAATCTGGCTAGAGAGGTGAGCAATAATGGACTACTATTGCCATGCCTTCAAAACTAACAACATTTCCCACTTTTGTATTGCCGTCCAAAATTCGAGCCAGAAAGAGTGGATAAGCTGGCGAATGAGGGCTGATCTTGGGGCTATGAATTCGACCTAAAAACAGAAGATAAGACACCCTAGGTCGTCGGATTTTGTCCAATAGAAAATCCCTGATGCCTAAGTAAGGTGAAGATTTTGGAGAACATGGAGGCTTGAGAGAAAGTAACAATTAGCGTAAAAATAAGAGTGTGCATACCTGGAGGTTCTCTAGATGTTGTTTACATAGAATGATGATCAGTTTTTGTTATCAAGAAAGACAGATACGTGCTTTAACTGCTCGGTAACCATTCACATTACGCATGATGTTTGGCTTAAATGTGCGGGATGTGTGTTCGTGGGCATCGAACAAAGCTTTAATGGCCTTGATGAACTCTTTAATGGAGGCCACATCGTGAGCTTCCATTGATCGGTTAGATTACATCAGCAAGGATCGGTTAAGGCTATTAGGTTGCATCTTAATATTATTTGCTAGAGAGCAAAGAGTTTCTATTATTATCCTTACTGATAGCCATCTAAATATGTTAGTTATCTAATTTTATACTTCCTAACTAAGGAGTCACTCATAAAACACCTTATGCTCTTTTAACTTCTCTTTTCTTGGATTTGGGTGTTTTGTGGGGATGGATGGCATTGGCAAAGGGTAATTAAGCTTTAAATAGCTAGGTTCGAAAAGCCAGTTGACCTACCATGATCCCCAAGGCTTTGCATTCTTCAATTAGCTTCATAAACTTTCATTTCTCGAACAATCAAACCAACAGGAGCTTTGACAATGCCCACAATAGCTCAGCTAAGGCCATTTGTTTTTTTAGCACAGTCATCTCCTTATAATCAAGTCTCCTCTCGGTAGGCTACTAGATAAAATGTAGGAGTTTTCTTTCTTGACCCTCCCTCTTATTTGTAGATCTCCCTCCATTTATTAGTGATGAACACATTATTGGGCATGTTGTTCACTAGATTATGTATTTCTCGTATCATTTGACTCTCCAGAGAATATCTACGAACATTGGAGGATATCTACTACATAATGCACAGTTCCTATGGGTGTATAGCTGGTGTTAAAAAAAAAAAAAAAAACAAAAACAAAAAAAAAACAAAAAAAAACTTGATCTTTTTTAGGAAGAAGAAAACTTCATCTTTGTGCAGCCCTTTACTTGACTCTCTCACTTTAAAATTTAAATATAAAAAACTAAGAAGCCTATTTTTTTTTTTCTGGGTGAAAAGAAGCAGATGGTTATTGACCTATGAATGTATAGTTAGTCTTTTGAAGCTAAACAAAGTATCATAGTGGCCAATGTAGATCCAACATTAATAATAGTCATAACCATCAAGCCTTAACTATATTCCTACAAGCAGCCACATTAGCTATCATTCCAAGATCCAACCTTCATTTTTACTTAATGTCAAGAAGAACTGGCTCTAGCATATTCAATTGATTTCTTACATACCTTTGCAAATTTCGCTTCAGAGTATTACTGTCTGTGGTTTTGGATCAAAAGGTGGAGCCTCGCTATAGTGTAATCCAGTTTTCCTTGCTGGGTTCATTTTAATTGCGGACACTAGATTATTATTAGTTTGATTCAAATTGATCTAACTGGCAACCATTCTAGTGCCCATAAGCAAACTAATCTCCATAAAAAAAAAAAAAAGTTATGATACTAGAGCTGCATTAGATGACTAGAGGATTGCCTAGAAAAACATGGAGCTATAAGTTATGAGAATTTGATAAGAGGAAGCACAAAAATGGTTGTCATATGGCCTTGCATGGGTATAGATGGTCATGGTGCAACAAATTCTATATCCAATATCAAAGAGATTTAACAAGGTTCTCTATGTTAATGGATGTTGCTTTCCTAGAATGTTTCAAACAATATGGAGACCTCCCTTAACAACAATACTCAGAATTCCTCATGAATGTCTGACAACTGAACTATGTAACCATATGATAGCTTCTATTGACTTGAACTGATTTCTAATGGCTTTCTGAAGCTCTCCGGTAAATCAAAACCAACTCATACTTGCAAGAAAATATTTAACCAGTCAACTTAATATCCAAAAATGAAGAAATACATGAGGACAAACAAATATCTACACAAAATTTCAACGCTCTTTATACCTTTTTTTTTTTTTGCTAAAGAAAATGGGAAGAGGGGGGAAGGGATAAGCCCACCCCCGCGTAGCAGCCCCCACTGGGCCCCCACCCCGCCAGGAGAATGTTCAATGTGGGGGGGAATGACCGTGTGTTGGGCACCCCGGCCGGGTTTACTCCT
>JAOXJJ010000001.1:8365022-8412707 GCA_025769935.1 Phoenix roebelenii
CTGGGCCCCCACCCCGCCAGGAGAATGTTCAATGTGGGTGGAAATGACCGTGTGTTGGGCACCCCGGCCGGTTTTACTCATACCCTCCCCACCCGTGGGCCAGCTTGGTTACCCGACCCGACCCTCCGTGTGAGTACGTCACACCTAGTACTACCCAGGCTACCAGCCGACCGGTAGCGCTTCCAGACCCCATGTCCAGGCTAGGGGCATCCGGTCCCCAAATTTAATCGACTCCCGTGCGTTTCGAACCTGAAACCACTTGGTTGGAAGCAAACACCCCGTTCCAACTGGGCTACCACCGTGATGGCAAAAATCTATACCTTCCTGAAATATGTAAAAATCTAAAAATAAAATAGTACAAAAAAGCATTGGAATGACCAGACCAAAGTCTATCAAACGTTTGGTTCTACCTCCTTGGTAAAATAGACTCTTTGCACCCAAATAGACTTGGCCGGGATGAAATTGGCCCCCGTATTCTAGTTCCTAGCCCTGACAAGCACCTGCCTACAGGCCATCCTAAGCCAAAGTCCACCAAAAGAGAAGACATAGTTAAAAACTTAAAATTGAGATTAGGGTTTTCTTTCGACAGTTTTTTGGGGGTTTGGGGCCGGATTGATGAAAAGAGGAGAAATTTGGAGAGCCAACGAGACCAAGAAAGTAAATTCAGCAGAGAGAAAAAAGGAAAGAGAATATGAAAGAGGTCCAATTGGGGAAAATGCATTCATTAGGGTTAGGATAGGAACAAAACCTTCCTTGAGATCGAGGGCTGGAAGGTGCCTGTGAGCTTGGTGACAAAGTAGCAGAGGACATCTATGAGGGCCACGGCTAGATCTTCCATCATAAGAGACCGCCTCAAGCTCAAGCTCGAGATAGGGGGCGTCTTGGTGCACTTCGAGACTTGTTATCTTTTGATTTTTTTTGAATGTATTTCTATCCGATATCTATACGATACATTCGTTTTAGCAAAACAAAAAAAAAAATTAAAACATACATAGAAAATTACACAAACACCCCCATCAACTTAAAAGTAAATTTTACTCTTTACTCCTTGATTTTAAAACGTATCAAACTGGTGGCTAAAGTTTGGTAAGTGGTTCAAAATGGTTCATGGGATTCTATCATGCAGTGGTCACATTGGTTTTGTGTCCATGAAATTCCAAATGGGGTTAGAGTTTGGCTTGGGTGGACTTACCTCATCTCCATTGAATCAGACCATTCAAGCTTGGTGCCTAACTCCTTTTCGAGCCACATCTCAGGCACCTCCTTTTTGATCTGATTCTGCCATTATGAAAGAATGGCCTCTCACAGGATGTCATGGATGATGGCAAATCTTCTCTCTCAGCCGCACCTCTAATCGTCGATCTTCCTCCTTCAACGCCCTCTTAATCTCTTTCTAAACACCTAAACACCTACCTCGCCACCCCATCACACTCACGTAATCATCGCCTCCAAGTCCCAACGGCTCCTCCTCCATTCCATTAGAGCTAACCACACCAGTGGCGTGGCTGCCGGTCTTGCAAAAGGTATACATAATCATCCAGGAGGCACGAGTCTAGAAGGACATTTGGTCATGCAAGCGGTGAACAGGCCGTCCATAAAGTTGCTGTTGCTACAGTGCTACAGCTACTTTCCATCGTAATCGCACTACAAGAGGCTACTTCCCGTCAAGGGAGACTTCCCGTCGTACCAAAGGCACCAGAGGCTGCAAAGACGTGGAAAACAGTCTAAAAAGCGTGGGAAATTATCTGAAAAGTAGAGGTTCCGTCGCACTGTTGCAACCAAGAAAGAGAAACTCCATCGACCCTCTAGTCTTCTTCCTTGAGTTCCTTCGTTAATCCTTCACTGTATAAATCTTCTTCCTTCTCAGAGACTCAAAGCACCGCTACTGCACTGCACCAGAAGTCAGGCGAAGAGGCGAAGAGCCTTTTCTGCTCGACTGCTTCTGTGCTTCAAATTGAGCGCGGAGCGAGCCGTCGAGGCTGAGCGGCGAGCTACGGAGAGTGGCAACCCGGATGGGCCATTCGCCGGTGTTACCGTGCCGGCGAGCTCCCTGGCCACGACGTCGAGGATCGAGCACTGCAGCACGAGCCACGGCGGTATCGCCCTCGGGCTCGAGCGGGTTGAAATCGGGTGGATTCGCAAACCTCCGCAACAAATGCGGGTATAAATTTTTCTCTTTTTCTCTTCTCTCTTTTTTGAATTTTAACCTATGATCTATATG
Source organism: Phoenix roebelenii (assembly GCA_025769935.1). NCBI lineage: Eukaryota > Viridiplantae > Streptophyta > Magnoliopsida > Arecales > Arecaceae > Phoenix > Phoenix roebelenii. Next base: position 8,367,244 of record JAOXJJ010000001.1, read on the forward strand.
TTTTGTTTAATCTTTTTTAATCCTAAGAATCTTGAAGTGTCTAGCTTTTCCTTTAAGTAGTATTTGGAGGTGGTTTTTGTTTCTTTGTTGGATTTGATGGAAAGTTTGGATTGGGGGGGGGGGGTGGAATCTTGCGCTTATTCTCTTGTAGCGTTTGTTGGCCGTAAGATTATGTGGAGATACTGATAATGTTATTGGTTTCTTGATGTACTGGATTGTCTGAATTTATGTTTTTTTTAGCTGCCCATGCTTTGCTGTATTATGAATTTCTAATCTGTTTTACTCTTGTTACTCTTTTTTCAATATGTTTAAAGCTGTTATGTGGGCTTATATGATTAATTTTTACCTCTTCGAAATTTTGGATGCACAAACATTTTTTGAAATTATCGCCACATATTTTTCAAGGTTCTCTTTCCATATGTGCTTCATGTTTGGTTATTTTTTGAGCCGAGCATTCTGTTCTTGCTTAGATAGGTTTATTGTTCCAAACTCATATATATATATATATAGCATTTGTTTTGTGCCAATGATACTAATGCTCTTCCTATTAAAGCAGGACATTTAATACTTTATCAAATTTACTTTATGACATGTAACATTCTTATGTTGTTGTCATGTCTGTCCTTGGTTCTAGTGTGGCATATGAGCAGTTAATTTTCTGTGACATATTTCACCAGAAACAATCAAGATGGAGGGAGTGTTTTTTCTGTGGCAAAGTAAGTCGATTTTTTGAAGACATTTGGTATTTTTAATTTCCATCTGTTCTTGCTATGAACTTTTTTTAATGGTGAATCATATTCAATGTGCTATTTGCAGCGCCTTCATTGTGGATGCATCACTTCAAAGTTCTCATTTGATTTGCTTGACAATGGTGGAGTTCAGTGTATTAGCTGCCTGAAGAATTCAGAAGTTTCCTTCGTAAGATTTTATACAATATATGTAGTTTCATCTATATGCTCACATAATGTGTGCATACATACATTCGTATTCACTTAAGTGCTCAAAAAGTTTGATTAGCAATTTTACATCTTAAAAAGCTCGACGAATTATTTTTAAATATTTTTTTTTAAAAAATTTATACTTAGTTAATTTTGTAAGCCACATGGCCGTGAGAGAGGAGGTGGGCGTCATCTTCTCGGCTTGCCTCTTTTTTTTTTTTTGGCTATTTTTCTTGATGGGAAAGAGGAGTCCATTTCCATATGTTACTTGGTGCCTTAGAGATCGATGGGGCAAAATTATCCCCCAATTTAAAATGATAATTAATATATATTATATTTATCTAAATATTAATCAAAAAATAATTTTTAATTATTAGTATCCCTACAATAAATCTTAGCAAAAAATGGAAGTCTAGTTGATCGGCAAACATCCTTATTTTTCAAAAAAATAAATATGGTGATGTATTAACTCTCTCACTTTTACTCCAGTTTCATCTTTTATTCACTTTATTTATATTTTTCTCAAATCACAAATCGATCCCACCATTTCGGATTCATCTGTATTTAAAGTTTAAATTTTAAATCACATAATTGTTAAATCAAATATTTTCTATTTTGCATGGCATTTTTTTTTCTTATAGGTCTCCATTCTCATGACGACACACTTTATGTAATACTATTTTTCATTAAAAATACTTATGTAGTTTGTCTAGGATGTAATTTAAAAAAAAATATTTATGAAAAAAAGAAAAATGCTCCATCTGTCCAAAAATCTATCCAAAATTTTGTTCAACCCATGATTTTTTCTAAACCATCAGGGGCAACGTGGGTATATTGGCTCCTAATAAACCACCTATCCCTCATGTTGGGCACTAAAAAAAAAAAATCAGATTAACACTATTGTCAAAAATATTATTAGGTAAACATAGTAGTGTTCTTATGAATGGCTACTCTTTGTTTTTTGGACTACTAGACGTATTAGGTAATTAGGGATTGGTGATAATACCACGTACGCTCTAGCCATACAACCATCACTAGAACTGCTACATTAGCAAAGTAGGTGATGCCTACCATTTTAATTATTTATTTTAAAAGTAAAAACTAGGGTGGGCTGCAAAAGAGTTGGGCTGACTCATGATCGACTCACCCTTGACTTAAGCTGACGCCCCGTAGATTGTATTAGGTTCAAAAGTTGGACTCACTTAAAATCTTGTCCAAACCGGGTTATATTTTTCTACCTTATTTGACCTAACCAAACTCGTATATCATCTAGGTCTCATTTAGATAAAAAAAAAATAGTCCTGACCCAACCCAAACTTAATTCGACACGGTACAAAATCCTAAATCATATAGAACTCCTTCTCTCTCACTTTAAATATATTTTCTAATTTATTTAATGAACTTTTATTTAAACTAATTTCTCTTCTTTCATCCCAACAACCACATATCCTTTATGCATTCTTATTTAATTATATTTTTTCATTATTTATTTTGGTGGATTACTATTTATAATGCCTTTATATCAATATATATTTTAAACTTATAGATTGTAAACTTAATAATAATCAAATATTAGGATGAAATTAAATTTTTTTGAATGAAAATTTAAATTTAAGTGGATTCTCTTTAGTTTTATTATTTTACTGATTTTATATTAATTATCTATTAGTATATTTCAACTACAAAAGAGATGCTACAATGTTTTTGATTGGGTCCAAGTTTTACCTGTCCTCGACCACACTAGAATGACCCGCCGGCTCTAAAATCCTTTCCGTGGATCTAACCTAATTTGATTCAGCCAGCTAATAGATTGGGGCTAAATCTAAAATTATGATTCAGATTGTGTCAGGTTCAAGCATGCCTGTTTGGATTGGTTCTGTTTGCAGCTTTAAGCAAAATGGGATAGGTTAGGACAATATTGCAAATATGGGGAAACCTGGACCTTCTATGGAAAACATTAGAACCCCCTACCAAACCGATGATTTCTTGGCATCTCCAAGGGCATTTTCATTAATTTATTTACCCTGTTTATATAAAAGATCCAAGAGAGAGAAAGGAACGGAACGAGAGAGACAGAAAGGGGCTCGGGGCCGAAGGCGGGGAGGGAGACGGATTTGAGTTTGAGAGAGAGAGGGTCGGGAGGGAGAGGGATTTAAGATTCGTTTATACTCCTCCGTCCCCCGCCGTTAAATCGCCGCCGCATGCTGGCTGGCCGCCATGGTTTCCGACCAGGAGATCGCTAGCTGCGTCGAGTCCCTCCTCCGTCAGTCCGACCCCGCCACTGCCGTCGGCGCCAATCTTAGCTCCGTCGTCCGCCAGGTCGAGGCTAAGCTAGGGCTCGACCTCTCCCACAAGGCTGGCTTCATCCGCGACCAGATCGAGCTCCTCCTCGGCCCCCCGCCCCCACCGCCGCCCAACCAACAACGCCACCTCCTCTACCCTCTCCAGCAGGGCCACACGCCCCCTCTCTCCTCCCCTTTCCCCCACCAGCCTGGGCTCGACTTCCAATACCCGCCTCCCCTCCCTGCCGCCGCGGTCGTTGCCGCCTACCATCTCCAGCAGCAGCTCCAGCAGCCGCCCCGGGCGGCCCCCACCACAGTCCGGCCTGCGGCTATGCCGGCCCCAAAGGAAAGGTGCCTCCTTTTTGCTCCTAATCCCTCCCTTGCCATTAGCTTGCTTTATCTTGCAGTAATCATCTTTTCTGTGGATGGAAGTAGGTTTACTGTTTGAGTCTCTGATGGAAAGGTGTCTCCTTTACGCTTCTAACCGTGTAACTATTTGATGTGTTTTGCCTTGTTTTCTTTTCCGAAATCTTCTTTTCCAGGATGAAAATAGTTGGGTTTGTTCGTTGGGTCTATCTGCGCAAATGAGCGATTGAGTGGGTGAGGTGGAAAGCTGGAGATTTCGATTCTATTTCTAAGAAACTGAGGTCTTGGTTTTCTTTTAATACGAGAATCATAATCTTCTGACTATATTCAACGTGATTTTGAGTTAATAAGCTCTTTTATTTATTTATTTATCTATCTATCTATGTTTGCGTGTCGCGGCTATTTTGTGGGGCCTTTAATTCTTGCGTAGCTACTGAATAATATAGAAAGAACGAAATGAGATGAATAGGTTACTTTTGTAGTTTGTGATCAAGAAATTTCCTCCCAGTTTAGGATAGTGGAATTTTCTCTTAGTTATCCCATGAGGATCTGATTAATTAATGTTTTTTGGATTAAGTATTTTCATATAGAATGTTGGGTGAAGAGTTCAACTTGGTTGTGATGGAGGAAGAGTAGGAGGGAAGGAGAAATTCTTTAAGTACAGCTAGCAAGTTAATTTTTATGTCCAGGTGCACCACAAAGAGTAAAGTTTTGTCTATTTTCTATGATCTATAGTTGCATCCTACCTTGCTGTGATCATTATGTTTAGACCAATATTGCTTGTGAGGTGATACAAGTTACTCAACATCTACACAGAAGCCGATTGATGTCTATCAAGACTAAAAAACTGTCTTAGTTGGCTTGACATTTTTGATGTTTCATTCAATAAGATTAGGAAAAAAGGTAAAACATAGAAAGAAAGGAGAAAAAAGGGATTCTTATACTTTATTGTTTTAAATCTTTGGATATATGGTTTTAAATTTTTCAAGTTGTAACCCTGAAACTATCAAGACTTAAAAAAACAAGCTGTAACTATAAAAATAACTGTGCATATGTAAAGCTGAATATAGATGTGAACCTAATAGAGAGGTTACTGTTGTACCAAGTGTGAAGTGCCTTCATATGTTTATAATCTAGGAAGTGCGAAAATAAGATTGTTTTGGCATGTACTTTATTTAATTTTTCTAATCCATGCTAAAAGATTACGATACACCATTTGAAGGGGCTTGATCTCTTGATCTAATTTGCAGTCAACAAAACTTTTGATTTGATCGAGGAGAAGGAAGAATTTTCTTAATCTGCTCAACTCGAATCTCTCAAAAGAAATGTGAAAAAAAAAGATAAAAAAATGATGAAAGTAGGGTTAAGATCCCCTTTTCTTCATTGATTATTCTAAAAATTAAGATACATAACCTCTATTTATAATAGCAAAGTTCGTTCTGGCACAATTCATATCAAATTCCTCTTCTAGTTTGAATAGGACTAGCTTTTCAAAAATAGACATAAGTAGTAGAAATAAACACGACAAAGCTAAAATTCTACCGAAAGTATATCTCAACTCTTATATCGATTTTGCCTTTTATTGCTCCACCTAATTATTTCTGGATTGGAAGATATGTTTGGTCAAAATATTTTCTAAAAAGAAAATTTTTGGTTTGATCGGCCAATTTTAGAGCCCAAATGATAGAATTTTGTCATAATTGCTAGCTATGCTTCCCCTTTAGAAGGTGGTACTATATCATAAATCTTGAAAGGTTATCCGATTTGAAAAAAAAAGATTGTGTCAATTGGGCGTTATATGGTCAAGTTATGACCTTTAGAAATTTGGCACGTGATCCAATTGCCTAATATGGCTTGTCTCGCTCTTGGACCATGTCCAACCCTACCCATTGTGGCCTTCTGAATTTACGATAGCACATGGTATGATGACAGGTAAGAAGAGTTCTAGGCCTCTAAGGCTCTCTCTTAAGTTCTTAATATAATGGTTACCATCATACCAGATGCTAAGTATTACAAAGTATATTATAAATTACAAAGTACAAAAATAAGATCACAACTACATATGCCTCATCTAAATGCCTAGAAGATTTAAGCTCATATGTTGCAGATTCAAGCTCAAATATTTTGAATCCACCATTCTGGAGGGGCTTGATCTAATATGTCCATAGACCCGTTTTAACCTTCTCTATAAAATGTCTTCTGAAAAACATCCTGGCCTCTTGCATGACTAAAAATCCCCAAAAACTCTTGTACGTCTAAAATGAAACTTTCTTTCTCTTGAAATTCTTTAGGCTATATTGTCCAATGCTTATAATTCTATAAAGAAATGCAAAATCTAGGTTTAATGTTAACAAATTGCTTATCAAATTTTGGACTGATCATCCATATATGCTGAATCTATTGGCTATATTTACTTTTGGAGATGGATTGAGCACGTTAGTACTTAAAATTTCAGTAATCAAGATGCTGTTAGTTAGTTACAGGGCCTAGGAAGCATGTTTAGGTCATGGCTGCATTGCACTTAGGACCTTGATGGTTAGCCTTGCCATAGTTGTCTTGTTGGTGGTTATTTGTTTTCAAGGTTGATAAGAATAGGCTAATTAATCTGCCCAATTGCATTCATGAGTTCCAATGTTAGGTTTTCTATGAGGACATGTGCGAGTGTGTTTAGTCTGGCATTGGTTGTGTGCTTGGTAGATTGTGGATACTTCTATAGGGACATGAAATCCAAAGAATACTTTCTAACTAGTCTTTTTGAGTGAGGTCTTGGGCATTACAAATGGTATTAGTTCAGACTCAATTTATGACCCATGTGTGATTAGGAGACACTAGCCTCATGAGGACACCAAGCTTAAGTGTCCATGTGAGGACCGATGTAAGTGTATGTTTAGTCTCATATTGGTTATACACTAGGTAGATCTTGGGTACTTATACAAGTCAAAGAACCCAAACAATTCCGTTCGGCTCTTTTTTGGGTGAGGTCATGGTCATTACATTTCCTTTTATAAAACGACTATTATACAAGCATGTGCAATTGCACATTTAGAAACAAAAAGTTTTGGAGCTTATTAGCTATTTGAATGGTTTGGTAGTATGTAATTTGGAAAGAGACAAGATTAAAGAATGGGGCATTGTTTTTCTAGTTGCTCTAGAACGCCATTAAAGTTATACTTAGAGAAAAGCGATGACAATTTTGGTAGGCCATAGATAGAGCCATGATCCCAACTCTTTATAATATGATACATTGTTTTGTAGGAAGCGACCAACATTTGGGTCTCTACTCTCTCTCTCTCTTAGTCTCTATCTCTCCCCAAGTCGCCCCTCCCCTCTCTCTATCTCCCCCCCTGCCCCCTTTTCCAATATATGAGCTGATCATGGCCTCCTATTCAAAATATTTCAAGGTAGGTGTGCGTGTTTGTCCTAGGCTATGCTTATCTATCTCATTTAAGGAGAATGTTTTAAGTTTTTAAAAAAATTTCTTATAGATTCCATCTATTAACTTTGTGGTGAAAATATCCTTTACTTATTAATTGTGCAACTAACAAATCTCATTTGTAATTCCAGAAGTTCAAGTAAGAAACCTAATTAAATCTCTCTCTCTCTCTCTCTCTCTCTCTCTCTCTCTCTCTCTCTCTCTAACACGCAAACGCTTGCACACACTCATTGATGCACGTCAGTTGGTTTCAGTTAGTATCTTTCTACCAATGAATTAATCATTGCTATCCATATATGAGAAATAAAATCAGATTTTTATCCCCTTTCCTTTTCCATGATTGCACCTATTTTTTTTTAAAAAAAATATACTGTCCGTTAAGGAAATTAACTGAACAAGAGCCGCTATCTTCATCTTTTCAAGATGACCTGTGATTGGAGCCCATATTTTAATTTCTAAATCTTTGCTCTTTTTCTTGCATCCTTTCCTTTAAATGTGAAGGGGGTGATATGTATAGAAAACAAATATCTGTCGACTATTTAATGGAGATATATTAGAACAAAGAATTTTTTTATTTAGCAAATCAAATACTTGTATTTCAATCATAATTTTTAATATTTATTTTTTTAGGCATACATTACATGTGCTTGGGTGCTATTGGTTTGCTTATGATACCCATAATGTTTCAATGTAGGTAAATTGCTTGAGGATTTACTTTGTGTACTTGTATAAATTAATTTCTTAGTGACTTATAGAGGAAATGCTACAATATTGTCACTATTGGGGAAAAAACTGGCATCTCATTAATCGTATTTTTCAAGGAAGAAGGAGAGGAAAAAACAAAAATCTTGTTGTTTTCTGCATATGCCGATCACAAGTAGATAAGAAAATATTCACTAGCTCTTTATCAAAGTCAGGTTCTTTCTATTGCAAAAGCAAAAGATAACCAAAAGTTGCTAAATTTTTTGTTGGATTTCAAGGGAAGCTCATATAAAAAAGACACAAAATTTGCTTAATGCCAACCTACATTACAGGATGGGTTACCCAAATCAGGACTTAAAATCAACATCGAAATTACCAGGATATAAATTAAGAGCTCACATGCTTTGAGTTTGCTTAAACTAACATAATCCTTCAATTACTTAAAACTCACCTATGGTATCCTAATCACATAGAAATTGTATTTAATGTAGAGTTTTATTTTGAGAAAGAATTCTACCTTTAGTGGATTAAAAAATATAAGCTACTTGTGGACTACAAATGCAACTCAGAAGTGTTGGACAGTCCATAAAGGCGGAGCGCCACCTCGAAGTTGAAGAATAGGGTTCAAAGAAAAAGCAAAGGGTGGCTGCCAAGTCGGCTGAGTCTCTTTCCCGAAGGTTGGGTTCGGTTTTTCCCTTTGGTGATGGAGGAATCAAATCAAAGGTCCCGCCAGGTGTATAATAAGGGCAGCAAGCCCCTTGTCCTCAGTCTCCATTTGTGTATTGCTTAAAGAGCTCTTAACTCAAAACACATTACTTGTGTATCAGAATTCAGTCCCCTTCTAATTTATCTTTACACCACGATTTTTGACTGAGTCTTTTATATGACACACACTCTCTATTAAGTTGCAAGAAATGATGATTAATAAAATAGTAATGTCATACTTGCTCGGGTTAACCATTATCAGGATTTGATTTTTATTACTTCTTTTTCTTTTAACTTATGGATGGTTAAATAAAATTAGTGACTAGGATCATGAAGAGAAGACTGACATCCATTGTTACTGTCTCATACCATTTGGCTAATGATATGCTGCCGATTTCTGCAATCTAAATCATGGCAGTTAAACTGGGTGTTTTTTTGATGGTAATTGTGCTTGAAAATAATAAACCATCCATATGACTATGGCTGGATCTTTTTCTCTTGTTCATATACATGCATTTGTTTAGTCATGTGAAAAATAACTATATGGCAGTGTTTAAAGTACCAGTATGGCAATATCAATACATGTAGTGGTATCTTACTGCTATGGTACGCTGCCATACTGATACACAGTACACCTACTGGGGCAACTACAGTAGAATTGAGATGTCATACTTGCATTGATATGGTATTATACCAAGGGGTCTATTGGCATCAGTGTCTCATTGATGCCTTCAATCCATAGTATCTAATATCTACCATTTCTTGCCCTCAGTTTGGTGAGTGAACCTCCATTAATTTCTATGGTAAAACCCCTCCATAGAGTGAGAGAAAGTATCGAGAATGAGGAAAGATAACCTGGAATCTCTAAGAAAAGGAACTGGTTCTTATGTTATCCACCCTGAATTTATAGTTATGTCTATTCTTACGTACAAAGCAAGATAGAAGGTTTTGAATATAACTTCATTTCTTAGAAGAAATTCAATGTTATATTTAATATAGTAATTTCAAATTAGAATCAAATCTTAGAATGTAGGTCGCATATGATTTTCTACAACATATGAATTAAGGGAAGACCTCAATCTCTATTTCCTTGGTATCAATTTTACATTTTGATCTTTTGCAAATCAGCTTTACATTTTGATATTCTGCAAATGCAGGGGATAAGTCATATTGACTTGACGCATTTTACCGACTTGCATTGGACTCCATGCTTTCTACACATTTTGATGTCTTCTTTATTTTATTGTATTTGAGCTGATTTTTGGCACTTAGTTGATTTATTGCAGCGCTTCTACTGGAGTTAAAAGAAGGGGGGGCCCAGGGGGTCTAAATAAACTGTGTGGTGTTTCACCTGAACTTCAGGCCATTGTTGGTGAGGCAACCATGCCAAGAACTGAGGTTCCATTTTCAACCATTTTTGCCTTGCAGCATTAAGTTCTTCTTTGTCTCCTAGTTGCTATGCATAGGAACTTATTGTTTTTGTATATTTGGAAATACTGATCATGCTTATTTCACTCAGATTGTGAGGCAGCTATGGGCATATATCAGGAAAAACAATCTGCAAGATCCTAATAACAGGAGGAAGATCATCTGCAATGACGAACTTCGTCTAGTGTTTGAGACAGACTGTACCGACATGTTTAAGATGAACAAGCTGCTGGCTAAGCACATCATTCCACTTGAAACCACGAGTATGTTATCAGTTTTAAATGTACACTATATTTAAAGGCATGGTAGCAGGGTTGAAATTGGATCTACTTCTTATTCTTGCAGAGGCTGCAGAACCAGACTCTAAAAAAATAAAGACTGAAGATGTGGTTGCCGCAACTGAACCTGATGCTGGTCAATATCCTGTGGTTATTTCTGATGCATTGGTTAAATTTTTTGGTTCTGAAGAAAAAGAAATGCCTGAAATTGAAGCTTTTAGGCGTGTATGGGACTACATAAAGTCTAACCAGCTGGAGGTATCAATTATATGCAATGGCTATGCATTTTTTTGGATATCATTTTAAATAACTGATATCATATTGATGTAGTCTCAGGGCTTCATTTTGGACATAGTTTATGTTTTTTGTCGTTTCTGTGTTTTCCATCCAAAGCCATGTTTAGGCTGGAATTTTCAGTCGAGATATGTACTAGGACTGCCAAGCAAAAAGGGTCCGTCTAGGTGTGATAGGAAGCCTAACCCAACCCCAAACTAGCACATTTAATTGCTTGAGCCTTGGCCTTTTTTCAATGCCCACGACCATCACTCATTTCTAGGAACAAAGGAGGATGGATGATAGTCTTGGTAGTAGAATTGTGCATGTTGAATGTATGGAAGAAGGGGGGAGGAAGTTAGAAAAGAAAAAAAAATATACAGCATAAATCTGTAGAAATATGAAGAAATATGTAGAAACAGCACAGAAAAATACTGTTTACGTGAACAGTAACTACTTTAACTACTTTAACTACTTTAGAAGGTCTTTGCCTTCTTTCCTTTTTCAGTGAGCAGCTCCATATTTGTAAATAGTTGTAATCAGACTTATCTCCCTTATAAAAATGTTTGTTTTTTGATTCATGACCTTTCCTATTTTGTGTTCTCCATAAATTTTCATATGAAAACTTCTGCTTGCACTTGTGTGATTATAGTTAGCCTCAATACGAGCCAGTGAGTCCACCATCATAAAAGAGAAAGAGAAGGAACAAGAGAGTTTGCAAAAATATTTTATAGGGAAGATTTGTTTCCTCAGATAAATATGCTGAAACTTTTGACCAGCCTCTTACTTGCCCTCCCCTCCCCCTCCCTTTTTTTCTCATCGGGTATTCTGATTGCATAGAATTTGAGTCATTTTTTAAGACCAAGAAAATTTGTTACAATCAGGACCACTTTTGGTAGCTGGTGAGTTTTAATTTATTTATTTTGTTTTTTTTTCTTTGGTTAAGAGGTGGGCCCCACATCAATGATTAGTGTAACTAAATTTAGGTACTGTTTGGCATCATTGATTTTTTCTGTTTTCAGGAATAGGAAAATGGAACTTCTGCTTCTGTTTTTTCAACTTTTTAAAAACATAAGCATGTTTAGTATGGTTATTTTTTAAAGAGAAAACATAAACATGGCTGTGGTGGTGACAATGATGATAGTGGTAGTGGTGGCAGTAGGTTTATGGTTTGTGGATTGGGGGGGGGGTGTGGCAAAGTAGCAGCGGTGATGGTAACAGAGGTGGTGGAGGTGGCGACTGTGGCATAGTGGAGGCAGCAGTAGCGATGTGGCAGAGGTGTGGTTGTGATGGCGACGAATGGTGGTAGAGGCGATGGTGATAGCGGTGATGGTTGCGATGGTGGTAGTGAAAAATATTGGTTCTTTTTGTTGAAAATATTGAAAGTAAGAAATTTCTTATTTTCATTTTTCTAGGAATAATGTAAATGACTTTTGATAAACTGAAAAATCAAACAATAACACCAGACATGTTTTTCGCCTCAAGTTTTTGTGTTCTTATTTTTAAAGTAGAAAATAATAAATAAAAGCGATCCCTTAAAAAAAGCCCTCAGTTTCTAATTTTGTACTAAGAACTGATTTGGCACTCATAGCTTTTTGAAACTAAGGACAGCTGTAAATCATTTCTTAATTTTAAACAAATACTTCTAGAATTGGATAAAATTTCTAATGTGTTCTTTTTCCTTCTTCTTTTGTGCTGGGTAGATTCCATGTATTTGATTAAACTTTATTTGGATGTATGATTCACTCATTCGATGTTCCAGTCTAATAAGAAATCCACTCGTTTTGGATTTACATCAAGATTGGGATTATGTAATTTTGTTGTCATCCAGCTTAATGCCCTCTATTTTGCCACCAGCCTACTTGCAAGCTGTGGTCCTCTGTTCTGTAATGCCAATGTCACCATTTCATGTGTTTCTTAAATATATCTGCTGTTGTTTGAGGATTCTTATAGAGGCTGGACCATTTCTTTGATATTTATCTAGTCCTTTAAGACTCGATCATGCCTTCAGCATTTACCATGTCATGTTCTTTGGCATATTCAGTCTGTACTCTTTAAGGCTACAGATTACACTATTGAAAACTTCCCCTTAGACATTCTTGGAGCAGACCTACTTTGCCATTGCTGTGTATCATGGAATATGTTCGATCATCTTCATTGGGGTTGTGCATTTTTAAGCATCTCTTATCATTTTCTGGACTCCATCCCTTCCCTGTGTTCAATTTGTACCGATGTTCCTTCTTTTCTTTCCTCCCTGTAAGGGGTTGGTTCTCCTTGTTGCAAGTGCACTCCCTACTGCAAGTTTGATGGGCGGTATTATGGAGTCCTTAGCTTTTACTTCTGCATGTGCTTCAGTGCCTCACGATTTTTATATAGCTTTGTTAACAAGGTTTCAAGCGCTGATGCCTGTGGTGGGTGCTGGCCACTGTCCAGTATGGCACATGGCTTGCTGTTTTGGCACACATGCTCTGCTCTGCAGAGGTTAAAAAGGAAAAGATCTGATACCTTCTTGTCTAAAGTGAAAATATCTACATTACTTTATGTAGGCTGTTGCCATGTATCTAAAAGTAGTTTAGACTTGATAATATACTTTTTTTGACGTAATCTTCATGTTAACACTGTGACTTGGAATGTCTAGAACGTCGCACCTTCCACTGGTTGTCTTCCTCCTCCTGCTACAGACACCTTCTTGACAAAGACAACTACTATTTATAGATGGGAATCTACTTCCATTGTGCTTACAAAGTTGGATGAAAGCTTCGTGCTCAACACATTCATCTGTAAATTCATCTGTTTTATTGGTACCAGTTGATGGCAATGCAATGATCACGTGTTTCAATTTCTTTTCCTATTGCTCTTATTGGTTTCATGAACTGTAAAATTGCAGTTCTGCAACTTTAATCACATGCTATTTTTGTCCATCTTTGATATGCAATTAGGGGAGGGGGGTGGAGATGGTAATCAGGCATCAATTTACAACCGCTGATCTTATATCATGATCCTCTTTGATCATGAGCTCGCATTTATAGTACTTGCAAGAGCTATCACGTATTCATGCAAAATGTGTTATTTTAAACCTGGGACCTCTCCCATATGGAGTGGGGTGCCCGGTAAGCTAAGTCTGGGTGGCACAGGGCTGATATATATTTCTAATGATGTATGTTTTTTTAGACACTATCTGCAAATGCAAATGTTCACATACAGAAACGCACCTATATCAAATTCTGCAAGATATCTCCAGATATTATTCTATAAATTCTGGCTATAACAAGTCATCAAGATTTTTCGAATCCGAGTTTCTGTTTCTTTATTTATATTATTATTATTCAGAGTAATTTCAATTCTGCCCCTCTTGGAGTTGGTTTCTATCTTAACTTGGAGTGTGTTTGCTTTAACTTCTTGTAGGATTCAGAGAACACATTGATAGTGTGTGACCCTAAGCTTCAAGAACTTTTTGGATGTGAAAGCCTTCCAACATCTGGATTATCTGAGATGTTGGCCAGCCATGTAGTCAAACGGTCATGACACAGGTGAGATTAACTGGTTAGGCCATCTGTGCCTCCATGCATTATCTTTCTATTGCATCTTAATATGGCACTTCTTTCTCTAGATACATCATCATGTTCCTTGTGCTGCAATTGGGATAATCTTTGATGTGTTATGCAATTGCTATCTATTTTTGTCTTTTGGATTAAACAGTTGGAGGGCTGTTATGCTTCTAGGACAGTTTACTGTTATAATTTATTTAACTGCTCAAGCTTTCCATGGATCAGTGGTCCTTCGCAGGACCCCGGATTACCGGGAACATGACTGGGTAATGTGGTTTAAGCTTTCCATGGATCATTCTTGACATGTAGGAAAAGGCTTGGAGCCTCAGGCTGATTTTATGATGAAGGTTATGACAGTGATGATGATATGTGTACCATGTGAAAAGTTAACACAAAGATAATTCTGTGATTCTGCTTCATTGCTGAAGGAGTGTTTTTTTTAATATATATATATATATATATATATATGGCATGCCATGATATGCACGAGTCATTATCTTCTGCAAATGATCGACTAGGACACTTATTCTGGCACAACTTCAATGTCTAAATTCTTTAATTTGGCTACCTGATATCTTGAGATGTCATTATGGATATGCATATGTACATATGTACATACACAGATACTTTGTCGAGTATCCGCCTGGGATGATGTCTTCTTAGGTCAATTCTGGATGTACAATTCAATTTTGGTAGTCATTTTCTATTTCAGTTGGAAAATGCAGTAGGATGTTTGGGTTGAGACTAGAAAGCATACATCAAAAATTTAGTGTGCAATTTGCATGAGAATAGATAGATTGTTTAATATTGTTTAAATGCAGGTGAAAATTGAATTCTTCTATGTATTTAACAGAAACTGGTGCTACCTTGGTGCAGGATAAGGTGTAAAAAATGTTCAAGACCAGTATAATACAAATTATGCATTCATTTTCCAACTTAAAGAACTCCTGTTTGTGAACTGATGGCTGACCTGGTAGGCTGTCTTTTAATCCAGTTAGGCAGGATCATAGTTCAAGTCATGCGCGGAACCATGTAGCTGATCCTAAAATTTTTGTGTTTATCTAGAGATACCTGTTTTGGCTCTGAATAAAGAGAGTACATGAAAACAAGTCGACTACAATAGAAATGAGAAATGCTAAGATGGATGTGGTAAAAATAGAAAGAATAATAAAAACTGAATATATTAGAGGGGCTGTAGGAGTTATATGAAAAGAATAAAGTGATGGGAAATCAATTGAGGTTGTATGGCTATGTACAGCAATCCGAGGAGGCTATACTAAGAAGAGATACTTTAGTTTGTATTGAATGTTGTAAGAAATGGAGGGGAGTATTTAAAGTAACATGGATGGAAATTGAGGACATATATGAAAAACTTGGAATAACATCAGAGATTTTTCTAAATAATATTACCTGGTGAATGAGAATTTATAAAGTTGACCCCAAGTAGTTGGAAAAAGGTTAGATTGTTATGGTTGTGGATCCGAGAGGTATCTGATTTGATGGTTTACTCGCTACAGGTTTAGATCAGAATTCAAAACCTGTTTTTTTCTAATTAATTAAGTTTGCTTGGAATAGTAGGAGAATGTTCCTATTTATTGATCCACACATTTCGATATCACATTTTGATAAAATGTTATAGCAATAACAAGGTTCGCATTAATTGCTAAAGAGATAAACAATAACATGACAAGTAATTTTTTAAATGAGATCTCGAAAGAGAAGACAGAGGTAATGACCTCATGGAATTTATGGACTAGAAGCTTCTGTTAGAACTTCTTAATTTGCTCCTTTTTCTTTTTCAAATTATACCGACAATAATCGATCTGGTTTGTTTTGTACCAGTTCACAATACACTCTCGATTTATTGAAGTCGGTAAATGTGGTTATGTAATTGACTTCCGTAGTGCAACTGTTGTGTCTTCCCTCAGACAATATCAGTTTTTTGGTCATATGGCTTACTTGTGCCAGTTAAAGATGTTTCCATATGCAATACTCTGCAGGACCGTCGACTAGATTCAGGCGATAAACTTTCAGAAAATCACTTTAAGTCGGTTAGTTTGTAAGAATAGAACAGATGACTATTTTTGTAATTTAATTCTCAAGCTTCTTTTGTCCTTGCTACATGAGGGCGATGATTGGCACGATCTTTATGTTCATTGTGAAATGGATTCTATAGCCTATGATATATTCTTTTTTACCCAAACTGATCATTTTTCTGTTAAAATGACCAAGACCAGAAGAAATCATAGGCTGTCTTTTCTCGTTTGCTTGCAGATGTGCAGCTTCGGTAGCGTCAAGTTCCTCTAACAGTACAGTATAGAAAACTTGATGAAGAAAAAACCGTTTGTTCTGTGCTTGATTGCTTGTATGTTTTATGTTAGAAACAGTAGACTATACTGGGGGCAATCTGTAATTAATTTTAGGTCAGTGGTGTTGAAAATGATGATAGTTGGTGTATTGTTCTGGGATTCTATCAATGTCAGTCTTCAGAATCCCTTACTTTCACAAACTCTGTAAAGGAAAAGATTTGAAGCAATGTTGATACCGGATAGCGATTTGAGTCTTTGCCCTCTTGATGTCAACTTTTGTTGCAATGATTGATGCATACCCACTGTATATCTGTGTGTAACGTGAACGACTCAGAAATATTCCCATTACAGCCAAGTATAAATCTGTCATCTGGCTGTTTTGTAAAGCATGCATCTCTTTTTTTTTTGATAGCATGTAACTTTGTTATATCTACGTTTCCCACCTTCCTGACAGAATAAAAGAAAACTTAAAATCTCATATAATATCATGTCTGGGGCATGCACGGTGTGGTATGATACATGAAGAGTTCAGGAAGCCCAAGGTAATGAATATTATTTCCACAGTTCAATATTTGATTCTTTTTTTTATTAAACAAAATTATTTTCTTTTTGACCAGTTGAAATAAATGCCACAAATTCCTTAGCATCTACAATTCTTGGAATTCTAGTAAAGATAAAACGTCTAAAGCATTCTGAATTGGAAGCAACCAAATGTATCTTGATTGTAAATTACGACTACATTCCAGTGGCAAAGAAAAAACATCTAAAACACTGAAATTGAAACACTCTTGCTTAAAGAGAGTCTCTCTCACCCGAACCACGAGGTTCTCTTCGGCCTGGCCGGCAGATTCGGAAGGCAAAGCCGGGTCAATCGATAGACCAGTTTCGAATAAGGCCGCTTTCAATGCGTCATTCTCAGCTACACAAAAGAAATAAGATGGTTAATTCCATGATTTTTTTTTTTATGAGGTATAAGTTGCAAGTTTTATAATCAATTATGGATTTATTTTTCTTTTTCGTTTGCAAGTATTGAATGTAAGAGCTCTCATGTCAATAACGTGGGCTTTTCTTGGCAACACCGTGGGGACCTCTTTCTTCCTGTCGGGCCGCCTCCACATCACCCCTCACCATTTTCTCGTGTGATCCATCCATCACCTTTGTAAATTTATTGCAGTAGTTATGACGGGTGAAATGATTGCACTCAGTGGTGGATCAAAATAAACTAAGACTTGTTTGGTTGGCGGGAAGCTTTTTTTTCTTCTAGGAATATGATTTCTGAAAAGCAAATTTCTTGAAAGAAGATGCTTAGAAAAGTACTTTTGGCATATTTGGTTGATAATAGAAAAATGATATATTTCTGAAGTGCTTATGTTTGGTTGACCATCAATTTTTCTGGAAAGGTTATGTGTAATTTTTATTATACCCTTAATAAAAATTAGGTATTTAATGCCTCTTTAATGCTGAAGGATTTTTTTTAAAAAAATAAAAATTGAGTGATTTACGTCTCATGGAAAAGTAACTTTTCCATATTTCTCGTGGAAAAGACTTTTTCATGAAACGAGAAAATCATATTCTTATGAAAATACAATTTTTCCTTCTTTTTCCTTTGAAAATTCCAACCAAACAAGAGGCATCTCATTACTTTTTTGTTGACCACACTTTTTCCCCTTTTTTTCTGCAAACCAAACGAGCCCTAACGGAGGTGTCGTTTGGGAAAGCGGTTGGCAGTAGAGCTTTTAGAAATTGAACTTTTATAAAAAGTTATTTGTTATTTGGTAATTATATTTTTAAAGTGTTGTGCAATTTTAACATGTGTTTGATAAACAAAATAGAAAATTATATTAGTATGACAAAATCGTCATAAAGTATTGTAATATAATATTATTATAATACAGTAATATAATATTATATACTATAGCATAATAATTTAATATAATATTAAATTATTTAATATAACGTATTAATGTATTATGATATAATGTAATATAATATTATATTTATAGGATGATACAATAATAAATATATAAAATATTATAATTATTAGCGTAAATTAATTTTCCATCCTTTCAATGATTTTTGGATAATATAACATAATATTAAATTATTTAACATAACATATTAATGTATTATGATATAATATAATATAATATTTATAGTATAATACAATAATAAAGGAATAAAATATTATAATTATATCATATAATATATTTTGTGTAATTATTCTATTTTATTATGGATATGTTGGTCCAAAAAGAAAAAAATATTATGACTCAAAACAGGTTTCGGATAATTCCTAAAAATGCTTTTTCGGAGAAGCTCCAAAATAAAGCTTCTGAAAAAACTAAAATAACTTTCTAAAAATTTTATCAAATACCTATATTTTATCTAAAAGTATTTTTGAAGGGTAAGAAAAGTGCTTTTTGGTCCTCCAAAACTCCCCCAAATGGGGCCGTAGGTCGTGTGTCTTCATTTGGAGTGGATTCCGTATAAACAATCTATTTAATTAGTAATCTTGCCATAAAAAGAAAGAACAATTTTTATTTACTATGTGGAGTACGGATCCTTTATGGTTTATGGGCCGCACTGCGAAGCGCTATGCAGTCTTTGATGGCTGCCATCAGAAAATAGATATCAAATAAGACGATCCACGAACACATATCATGTATGAACATGGTGCGTGCTATTTGATAGTCGTCAATCTTTCGATGACTGCTATCAAGGGCCGCTCATCACTCCGTGGTTGTATTTTGTAACATCCTATACGGTTAGTTACCAACAAAAATCCTATAGTCAAGGGTCACAACAATTTTGTCTCTAATCCTTGGCAGTCATCCAAGGATTAGATACTTGGTAGATGCATATAGCGCTTGGACCCAAGGATAAAATTGTCCAGATGTTGACGCGATGGTGGTGGTAGACACGGATTGTGGTGACAGGAGAGATGGTGGCGGTAGATATCGATGTTAGTGACAGGAGCGGTAGGGGCGGCAATGGCAATGATGGTGATTTATATATCCTTTAAAATATACAAAATTATATAAATATTTTCAAAAATTTGCTATTTGTATGTATACCTAATAAAATACTTATTTTTGCATACATACTTTTTTTTCTTTTATATATATATATCCATATCATTTAATACTGTTAAAAAATAAATGATTTAAATTTGAAATGACTGAAACACCTTTATATGTAGACGCATAAAAAGAAAACTTTATAAGGATACACATGCAAATACCAACTTTGTAAGGATATTCATGCAATTATGCATATTTAGGAGGTATACACTTTACAAAAATCTAATAAAAAATGATCAAAATTCAGTAAAAATAATTCAGTGGTCCTTAATAAAAAAAGAAGGAAAAAAATTAATATTATCACATCACATTATTTCATGTTAATATCAACTCTAATAGAATGAATCATGTTGCTTTTAAATTTAATGATTTTTTTGAATATATAATTTTCTAAATATGAGAAATTGCATGAATACCTCCGTAAAGTTGTTATTTGCATGTATACTCTTATAACTTTCTTTCCATAAGGGTATTTCAGTTATTTTTATTTTTAGACCATTTAAAAAGAATATACATATAAATAGTAATTTTATAAAAAATATTTATATAATTTATGCATGCAATTTTTTAAAAAAAAAATGGTGAGATCCATTCGCGGCTCTAGCAGCTTAGCTATGAATTGGAAACGACTAGGTTCAGATTTTTTCCCTGAACCGCCTGCACCCCATAGCCCAGCTAGAACCATTTGAGCAGGGGCCCACCACCTTATCATTTAAGATAATATTTTTCTTCTTTAGAAACTTTCCAACAGAGTCATGGAGGAAACAAGAAAGTCACATACATGGGACCCGTTACACTTTTTAAGTCCTTTACCGATAATTTACCAAAAAAAAAAAATAAATTTGCTGATAGAATGCAACAGCAACGCAACACAGGCACCAATCGACCCCAGATATGAACCCCACCTCATTGGACGATTGATCCTCCATAAAGTTGCGATTGGGCTTCTTTTTGGGTTGTTTGTCGTGTCTGGAAAAGTATTTTTTTGTTGCAAGGACTCAGGGACCTGCCAAAGTTCTTCACTCTGCTTTTTACTTTTTTTTTTACCCTTCTTTTTATCCATTGCTTCCACGCCACCTTTGATTGACGTCGCTTCGCCTGTCGGACGACGGCAATGTACTCAGCCGCGTGTGCCCACGATCATCTCGCCAACGGCGTTGGAGAGCGACGTGGACCACAAAAAAAAATACATAAAAAGGGTGACGTGGGACAATGGAGGAGGGCCCACAAGGGAGGGAAGTGAGTTGCCGACACGTGGGAACCTTTGCCGGACTGGGGCCCACTCTAATGTGACGCCGGCGAGTCTTCCGCCGCATGGCACGTTCCGAGGCTTCCATTCTTGGTCATCTCAAGAGACTCCAAATGAAGCTCCAAACGTCACCCTACATAGATGGGATGCATATAATATATGCCCAAGCTTTTTGAGAGGGCGAATTGCATTCCTGCTTCATTTTAAAAGGGAAACGAAGGAACTCGAACTAATCTATCGTGGTCCAAGATGGCCACTCGTTTAGGCCACGGGTTGCATCAATAATCACTTTAAAATCTATACAAATTGATGAATACAAGAGTTTAAAGTGCTTCAAGAGCTCAGCAACACGCAATGAACAACGTCACGAAATCAATCATTTCTTTTCTCTCTCTCAAGATTTTGACGTAAAATTTATTCTGCATGTTTTTTCTAGCCGAACAAATAGGCAATTTAATCTTCGGTGCCATAAGATTTTAAAGTAGGGATGGATATAATAAAATCTTCGATCTTTGCCGAGGAGAAGGAAAAGAAAAGATTGGATGAGTTTTTATTACTCGTCAATTGATGAACATCATGTCCATTTCACCCATCTTTCCCACCTTCCCACCTACTCCAAGTGAAAAATAGGAAGTGCTTGGCGTTATTGTAAAGTCCGGCATCGGGAGGGATACGAGTCAAGAAACCTGCATTAAGCGACTGAAAATGTAGTTTGATTGAGTAGGCATCCGTTCTAACCCTAATAACACTCTTATTGGTTTAAATTCTTTAATGCCTCATTTTAGTCAAGGATCAAAAATTATAGAAAGCTACACTTAAATTTATACAATACTATACTGATGTAACTAGCATTGCAAATTGTCACTATCAAAAACGTATATTCTTTGATCAAATTTGTTTATCTATATTTACATTTATGTGAGTGTGCGAAAGCCATTGAATTTTTCTATTGCCTACATTTCAACAACGACATTTAGAATAAACCAATGTCTTATATTCTACGATGTTCAACATTTTATTTTCAGTCTCTATCACATTTTAAAGAGATAGAAACAATAATGAAATATCTACCAAAAAAACGAGTTTGCATTTTTAAGACATATAACTGAAAAAAGAATCATGACAAATGAAGGCAAACCAAAACACATTGCTGATTGGACAATGTTATACATATCAATCCATCTGAAACCAATATGCTACCAAAAAGAAAGGAAAGAAACTGAATCCTATACCCTGATTTTCCAAATGTCCAATCAAACATGCCTATGCAAAATAGCTAATAAGTATCTAGCAACTAAATACATATGTAGAAATTTTAAGCTCAACCTTCTACAAGATTTAGTTAACATATCTACAATCATCACTTATCTAGTCATCAATACCATCCAAAGCTGTTCCAACTTTCTATGATTAGATTAGATTGACAAACTTCATAGTTCTTGCTTGCAGTTGATCTAATGTTAACATCTTTATTATTTTTCTTTCTTTTTATTTTAAAAAAATGGACCCAAGGCTCATATTAAAGATACTTGTCATTGATGAATCCAACACCTAGAAGTCAGACATGCATACCATCGACCACTCTCATTAATGATGTTGGATTGTTGGCTAACAAGTAAATTATAAAAATAGCAAAAAATCTAAAAATATTTAATTCTTTTAAATAAGTAAAGTAGAAAATAAATTATTTAATATATGAAAATTAAAAATCAAAATAACAAGTAGAGGAACAATATTAAATTATATGGAATAATGCAATGCAAGAACTAGTCCAGATTGGACCTAAATAAATAAGATTTTTGCTACTAACAGAGTCCATCAATCTCGTAACTTAAAAAAAAATAAATGCGAGATGATTAATTGTTTAGTGTGTATCATCTGGTTATGTAGTGCGTACTAATAGAAGCATGTTTTGAAAACTGTATATCAATTTATGTAGAAATATGTGTCGGATAAATTTGCAGTATGTATCAGAAAGTCGACAAGTACATATCCCAACTATGCAGCATATATTGGTGAATATGATATTCTGAAAACTGTATATTAATTTACTTTGAAATTGTGTATTAAGCTGTTAGATGACTAATTTGCTGAGTGTGCATTATTTGACCGTGTATCATATATTGATGAACACCATATTCTAGAAATTATATATTGATTTACCTAAATGTGTATACTGAGTTGCTAAATAACTAATTTATCTAGTATGTATTACTTGATCATATAATATATGCTATATATATTTTTTATTTTTTTAATTATAAAATTGGCTACTCCATTAGTGGAAAAAACTTATGACTTTTGGGTTGATGGGCTCAATATTTTTTCCCCTATGCCGGCCCAATATGAGTTTTGTTGGAAGATTATGACCCCAATCCGCTGTTTATTACATCCCTCGTCCCCCGGTTATCGTCACCTCCCTCCTATTATCCCCTCCAATAAACAAATCACCCAGTAATCTAGAAGGCAGCAATAATAAATAAGCAAACGCCAGTTCCAGCGCAACATGCCCGCTGGAACCCAACCCCACCAACTTCTCCTCTCTCTACCTCCTCTCCCCTCTTCCCTCTCTCTCTCTCTCTGCCCTCCCCCCACCCCACCCTCTGTTTTTTTTTTTTGTATTCTTATAAGCTCGCCTCAAAAGATCTTTCTTTGCCCCTCGTTCCAGTGATCGCACCTCAAAAATCCGTCCTTCTTTCCTGCCTCTCTTCTTGCGAACCGAGCTCAAAGATCCTTCTTTTGGCATCTGGTTCGGTAGAGGTGGGATCTTGGCGCTTGAATAGCTGAGACAATGTGGGGAAGGAGATTCGTGGGGGAGCTCTCCTCCTCCTCCTCCTCCTCTTGCCTTGCTGCTTTCCTCGTGTTACTGCTTGCACTGGATCATCCAGGTCTGGTCACCGCCCAGACCCCCAAGAGCGCTTGGCAAACCTTGACTGGTGCTCGTCTCTCCCCTCCCCCTCTATCTTCTTTTATTTCTTCTTCTTCTTTTGTTTCTTTGGTGGGACTTTTAGTTTGATTTGGACAAGTGGACGCACAGAAAAAAAAAGTTTTTTCTACCAAAACACAGAGGGAGCGAGCGAGCGAGCGAGAGAGAGAGATTTTTTCGAGACTTTTTTCTTTTAACCTGCTTAGATTACTATTTATGTTCATAGGTTACGAGAGATCATGGAGTTTATATATGTATCTGATGTGGGTTTTCGCAGAAAAGATTGAGCAAGAAATCAAGAAATGAGCTGTAGGGTTTACGAGCAAAGAGGTGGAGTGGGCATGTGTAAAGTGAAAGTTGTTGGCATGCGTTGTCTATGAGAGATTGATTTCCTTGAAGCTGATGGGAGGTTTCGGCTACATATGTGAGAACCGCTGGTTTTGAAGAGTTTTTCTCATTTGGATTCTAGAGATAGCATGTTTTTCTTCCACCTATTATTTTGTATTGTTTTTTTTTCTAATTATTTTGCCCGCAGAAGCACCAAGTAATGATATAGAAATTTGAGGACTGCTCAAAAGATTAATGTTTATAAGTTCCATCTTTTTCCAATTATGAAAAATCACAGGGATGACCTGTTATGTAGATGTCCTTGATAAGCCGTCTGTTTGCAAGATCATGGTGAGGAATCGAGGAAAAAAAGCTTTCAATGGTTTAGTAATTTTTGAGAAAACTAATGGTTTAATAACTAAACGTAACTTTTAGTAATTCAATGACCACATTTGAATAAAACTATTTTTGGTAATTGTGTACCTCCAGAATTTTATTTGATATGATGCTTATCTTAAGATATACAATGCAAATTAAGATTAAATGGATTAATTTGCTAGCCCAATATGATTTTACTAGTATTTTTATAGCTTTGAGAACGGCTAAAATATACTGATAGAAAGAAAACAATAGTGAAAAACTGTTATGGCATTTTTTATGCATCCTTGAATTGTAGCGCAGCTAAAATTTTCCTATCCAATCAGCGACCAGGTTTTTCTGTTCCATAACTTAAGTTCTGCTCTCCTAATCAGATGGCATTATTTATACCGGCTTTGCCCTTACTCTGCAGGCTTTGATGAAATTTCACTTACCTGCATTGATTTTTTAAGAAATTGAATTTTGTTATCTCTTTAGTGGTTGAACTATAATTGTTTTTTTGTTTTATGGAAGTCTAATGTATCCACTTTTCCATAATGCAGGTAATGCCCCTGTAGTAATAGGCAAAGGTGGTTTTTCGGGGATATTTCCTGACTCTAGTGACCTTGCCTACAAACTTACATATCTTGTCGGTTCTTCTGATACAATCTCATGGTGTGATGTGCGGTTGACAAAAGATGGTGTTGGCATCTGTCTACCAGAACTTACAATTAATAATGGTACAAACATTCAGATGGTTTATCCGCAGGGGAAAAAGAATTACCTTGTTAATGGAGTTCCTACATCAGGGTGGTTTTCCGTGGACTATAGTATTAATGACTTATCACAAGTTTTACGTAAGTTAAAACTGCTGAAAGCTATTCGTTTGCTCCTATACCATTTAAAAATTGAAAAAGGATGGGAAAGCTCATGTATTATTATGGATGCTACCCGCCGCTGCCCAGAGAATCAAAAATAAAAGGGAAAAAAAATCACTTGGTAGCTTTTTTCCCTGATTCAGAATGCCAACATATCTATCTATTTGCCGGAACAACTTCTCAGAGTTATAGATGCACACGTCCATCAGTTTACCCTAGACATGGTGGTTTGACAGTGCTTTCTGTCGATGCACAATGCCTTACTCTCAATGTTAACTCATGCAAATCAATAAATTAATTAGTTGGAAATAACTTAATGGTATGTAACATTGCCAAAGCCAATTGTGCTACACTAGAAAAATAGCTTGGTGTTGAAATGTTCAAACCCATGTTAAGGCATTTGAGGCTGAAGTAAGGTATTTATTATATGATATTCCTTTTCCCTTAAACACCTTAGGCTATAAGGTATTCCCTAATGGTAAGTACTGTTTGTATCTGATTTATACAGTCCTTTGTGGGCCTGCATGAATCCTCATAAACCATGAACTGGCAGCTTCTGTACAAGGGTTTGCACTGCTGCATCATGCCTGTAAGTTGCCAGCACGGCTTGTCCTCTTTTCTGTTGCAATATGACAGTTTGTCCTTTGGGGATGGGCACATATATAGGCAGTTGTCGTGCAGAGCAGATGCATAGCCTTTAATTATAGCAAGACACAAGCCTACTTGTACTTGGCTGTCTTGGATCCTGCATTGGGTTGGTGGGTGTAGGTTTGTGCATCAAAGAGAATTATGTGCATAGACTCATGTGAAGAAGTTTGAAACTGCAAATTTTGTAAATTTGATTTATCTCATCCTTTCTGTGTATCTTAGTGCTACACTTCATATGAACTTCCTATTTGGTATATAAGAGAAATTTGGAAATGTGAATTTATTAGCTATTACCTGTGTTAGATTTGTCTTGCTTTAAAGTCCAGCAAACTGAGCAGCTAAATCTTTTGGAAGTTACCAGAATTTTTGTCTGCATGTTTGAACTTGTTTGGCTAATATTCTGACAGTTTTTACAACCTAAGCAGTAACACAAGAAGTTCTTTCTCGAACTGATAAATTCGATGCTAGCTCGTTTATCCTTACTGTTGAAGATGTCCAGAAACAAGCTAAGCCACCAGCCCTTTGGTTGAATATACAGGTATCCTGTGGGTAATGTTGTTTGCATTATGTTCTGTAGCCCTCTTTCTTAATGTGATTGTTTAAAGTTTCTTGCTAATTAAAAATATATTTGTTGCTTCTTATTTTGCAGCATGATATGTTCTACACGCAGCATAATTTGAGTATGAGAAGCTATCTTCTTTCTCTAGCAAAACGTGTTATTCTGAACTATGTCTCGTCGGCAGAAGTGGTTTTTCTTAGCAACGTAGCACGAACATTCAA
Organism: Phoenix roebelenii; assembly: GCA_025769935.1. Classification (NCBI taxonomy): domain Eukaryota; kingdom Viridiplantae; phylum Streptophyta; class Magnoliopsida; order Arecales; family Arecaceae; genus Phoenix; species Phoenix roebelenii. The sequence goes on from JAOXJJ010000001.1 coordinate 8,393,751, forward strand.
AGGAACCAAAACAAAGTTCATTTTCCGTTTTATTGATGAAGCTGCCATTGAACCTTCTACAAACCAGACATATGGTTCACTACTAAAAAATCTCACCTTTATCAAGACATTTGCCTCCGGAATTCTCGTTCCCAAGCAATATATTTACCCTGTAACATCTGATCTCTATCTACAGCCTCACACCTCTTTTGTCCTGGATGCCCATAAAGAAGGACTGGAAGTATTTGCATCGGGCTTTGCAAATGATGCAATAATTAGCTATAATTACAGTTATGATCCATTAGCTGAATATCTTTCTTTTGTTGACAATGGGATCTTCTCTGTTGATGGTGTGCTGACAGACTTCCCTAAAACTGCATCGGAGGCCATTGGTGATGTTTCTCTTTACATGCATAAGATTCATAGTCTTGCTCCAATCAGCATTCTTTTATCTAAATGGTTTTAATGGAAAATTAGATTCCTGACCCTCTAAATGCTTTTTTACATAGCAAGATAATAGAAAAAAGGACATTGTGATTACACCTTTTGGTGGCTAATGCTATTTTTAGGACTGCCTACAAATGACTCTCGATTTCTCACATTTTTTGCTCTGTGATATTATTGGATGTTTCTCATGTCTACCAAATGTTACCTTAGTTATGATGTGTTTTTTATTTTAGCAGAGTATGGAAATAGTTTCATTCAAAGGTATGTAGTTTATTTTAAACTATCATGGTATCTTAATTTGTTTTACTTGTTATGATCTAAACATAGTTACCAAGATGTCCCTCCTAAAGTCAGAAACATGCGCTGAAGAACTAATTTATCCTGTTATAAACTTTATTTCTCATGTAAGAAAAGTCATATTAATTTCATAAAACAATACGACATTAGCCAAATATCAATTTTCATGGGAAACGAGCTTCTGTGACCATTGATTTCCTTTTGATTGAAAAAATAATAGTTTTTCTTACTTTTCCTAGCATAAGAGAATTTACACTCTAAGCAAATTTGAGAAATAGATTCTTGTAAGTTTGAAAATTTATCTATTGATTATAATAATGTGTTACTAGCACATTCAAGCAACAGACCTCCTGCACAAAAGACACTTGGCAGTTTGGTTTCTTTATTTATATTAGCGCGATTTTAGGGATCATGTAATAACCTATATCAATCTGTAATATTTTTTTTTCTTAGCATGATGTTGTATCAATGTGTTATTTTGTTAGTGTGATTTTAGGAATCATGTAACAACCTGTATCAGCGCGTAATATTTTTCTTTATTAGCATGATCGTTTTTCAGCTTATGTTATTTTTCTTTGTTGGCATGATCTTGTTAGAGTGATTTGAGGGATTACATAACAACTTGTATCAGCTCTTCATATTTTTCTTCGTTAGCGTGATCCTGTACCAGCATGTATTATTTTTCTTGAATAGAGTCTATGCACTAATATATATAATCCCTGAGATCTATATCGAATGTGATGGAACAAAAATATAAAATTCTCTCTTTTGTTTTCCACTTTTTCTGTAAATATTTTAACTTGGTATGGGAGCCATCGATGACCTAATCTGCCGACGCCATCAATTCCACCTTTATTGTGATTTTTGTTGACGTGTTTAGAAGACTTAAAGACCCCCGTTGTCAATCTATCGATCTCTATATTTTGGTAAATCAACACCTAAAGATCCTCTATTTTTCGATGGATTCGTAGATCCACTGTTTTCCTGCAGGTCCTATGTTTCTTAGTGAATCAACACCTGAAGATCCCATGTTTCCAAGTAGATCTGCAGATCCTGTTTCTTGGTAGATTAACATCCAAAGATTCTTTATTTTTTGATGGATCCATAGCTCCTCTCCACCGTCCTTTCCCTCAGCTTTAGATCTTTCATCGTCTCTCCTCACTGCCGCTTGGCCTCTCTCCATCTTCGGTTTCACTTGCTGCCTCAGGCTCCTTCACAACCTAGTTCGAGGCATCTTCCTCCTCTTCTATGGTGCTTTCGTCTACAAGGATTGTTGACCTTCGGCTGCCTTCTCTCGAAGTGCCAGCCCTCACTGCAATGCCACCTTTTGTGTATCTTCTTCCTGCCGCATCATCTAAAGCAGCCACAATAACCAACATGCCATTTTCCCACAGCAGCATAGATAAGACAAGTCATTCAGCTACATCATCGTTGACTAGTCATGACAGTCTACGATGTCATCATCTGTCTGGCCACAAAGCTTGCCACATTAGCCATTTTGCCATGTCACGGCAATGTGAGGGCCATGTTAGCTATTAAGCAGACAACAATCCACATCATCAAATATGTCTATCAGCCACATCAATTTATGATGTCATCAGATACGACAACCAGCCACGTTAGCAGACATAGCAGTCAGACACATCGGTAGACACCAGTCAGCCACATTAGCGGACACGTCATTTAGCTACATTTAGCATTGCCAAACACATTAGTTTGTTGCGTCAGCTCCCTGATTTGCCATATCAGTTTTTAAATAGTTTAATCAGCTCTTGTTCTGCCATGTTAGATTCTGTGATATCACATTAGCTTGGCACATCAATATGCCATTTCGGTTTTTGACCTGCAAGTCAGCTTTTGATCTATCACATCAACTTTTGAGCTGTTATGTTAGCCCTGGATCTGCTGTACCAGATTCTGTGTTGTAATATCAACTTTATACATTAGTCTGTTATATCGGCTTCTGAGTTGTTATGTTAGCTCCTGATTTGCCATGTCAGCTTCTGATTTGTCGCTTCATCCTCCGAGCTGCCACATTAGTTCCTAATCTACCACCATGTCAGCTTCTGAGCCACTATATCAGCTCCTAGTCTATCACGTCAACTTCTAAACTGCTAATTCAGCTCATGATCTGCCACGTTAGCTTCTAGATACTTCTATAATCTGGTTTCTAAACTCAAGTTGGCACTTGCAGTACCACCTTGAGTTTGAGGGTGGGTGTTAGCATGATTTTAGGAATCATGTAATAACTTGTATCGCCCCGTAATGTTTTTTTTTGTTAGCGTGATCCTGTATTAACATGTATTCTTTTTCTTTGTTAGCACGATCTTGTTAGAGTGATTTTAGGAATCACATAACAACCTATATTAGCCTGTAATATTTTTCTTTGTTAGCATGATTCTGTATCAGCCTGTATTATTTTTCTTGCATAAAGTCTGTACAATAGTATATATAACCTCTAAGATGTATCGAATATGATGGAACAAAAATATAAAGTCCTTGCTCTCTCTCTCTCTTATTTTCCTTTTCTTCTATAAATATTTTAACAATTTATTTTAATATTTATGTACTGACAAATTTATGGATCTAGTGGGGTTATCATGCATGTGAGCTTATATTTTGGAAGGCCGTGTGATCTTATCAACTTAAAAGAGGAAGGCTGGAGAAAAGTTTTCCCAAATATGAGAGGGATCTTGTACGGTTTTAGTAGGGAACGATATAAGGTATACATACATGCAATATGCATTCATGTACTCTTATTTTCCTTTTCTTCTATAAATATTTTAACAATTTATTTTAATATTTATGTACTGACAAATTTATGGATCTAGTGGGGTTATCATGCATGTGAGCTTATATTTTGGAAGGCCGTGTGATCTTATCAACTTAAAAGAGGAAGGCTGGAGAAAAGTTTTCCCAAATATGAGAGGGATCTTGTACGGTTTTAGTAGGGAACGATATAAGGTATACATACATGCAATATGCATTCATGTACATGTTTACGTGCTATAATAAGCAGTGTCTTTCATTCCACCTAGAATAGGTACAAGCGTTCAACTTAATTTGCCTATCAATTTCGCTACTAAAGCTAGATGGGGTTTTTCCCACATACACAAATTGAGATCAAGTATCTTTCAGTCATTCCCTTCCCATAAAAAAAAAGAAAAGAAAATGGTGAAGTTGATGTAGAATTACATGTCTTGTGATTAGCAATCAAGGTTTGCTAGATTTTGAAAGGCTTGTACAAACATTAGACATTACAAAACAATCAGATAATGAAGCTTGGGTTTATAATGCTGATAATATGAAGGAATGCTTATAATATGAAGTACCTTTCTGAAGAGGGTTGGGATTGTTTTTTTGAATTGTTATTGATGAGGAGAAAAGAAATTCTTTATGAATGATAGTGTCACGCCCCAAATCTGGCTTGTGACACAGCCGTGCTATTGCAAGCCTTTGCCCACAATAACATGAAGCCGCATTAACAATTTTCTTTTATGAAGCAAGATAAAGTCTGATCAAATTTATATACTAATCATAAGGAAGCATGTACGGAGCATCTAAATCATATACTTGAGTTTGCAATATTACAACCCAAACTTATTAACATAGCTACTTCTATGAATTCCTGTAACTATGTTTCATCTCCATTTTCATGTACTCTTTCTCGCTCCTAGCAGCCTTATTTATCTGTAAGAAAATAAATGGAAGGATGTGAGCTACACGGCTCAGTAAGTAACCATGTACCATCTTACCAAATCAAGTATAATGTTCCTCATGCCAGTGCGTTAATTTAGGAAATTAACAATTATAACAAAATAGGCATTTCATATAGCATATATCTAAATCAGTCATAAAGCAATGCATGTCCAATCATGCAAGTTCATAAATATGGATGTGCATCATAAAACGTTGCTATTATTCTATGCTTTGAAAATCGTACTCTCAGATGATAGTGCAGCTATGGTCACTATTATTACCCGTGACAGGGCCATATGCCGAGCTACTATTACCCGCTGGTGAGGGCCGTACATAGCAATCTGAGAGTTCATAAACCATATCATGCTTTTCATAAATCTTACTTCATAAGTAGATTTTTTTTTTTGCTTAAAAAAAAGGGTGGAGGGGGGAAGACAAGTCCACCCCCGCGTAGCAGCCCCCACCCCGCCAGGAAAGTGTTCGATGCGGGCAGATACACCGTGTGTTGGGCACCCCGGCTATTTTACTCATGCTTTCCCCACCCGTGAGCCGACCCGGTTGTCCGGTCCGACCATCCGTGTGAGTACGTCACACCTGGCACCACCAAGGCTACCAGCCGACCAGTAGCGCTTCCAGACCCCGTGTCCAGGCTAGGGGCATCCGGTCCCCACATTTAATCGACGCCCGCGCATTTCGAACCTGGAACCACTTGGTTGGAAACATGAGCCCCGTTCCAACTGAGCTACCACCTTGGTGGTACTTCATAAGTAGATTGAAAGATGAATAATAGCATCATAATGTATAAAGTTCATGATCATGCTGCAAACTTCATTTTCTTTTCTTTCATGCAACTTTCTATGTCATCATAAATCCAGTGTACACAATATAGTAAACATGATGAATGCCATTTAGTCAAAATCATGCATCACTTGCTACATATGCTTTCAAATACATGAAACTATTTGAATACGAAGTTGTATATTACTAATTATGTTTCTTAAAAATTCAGGGTCACTTACCTCAGTTCGCTCACCAATTTCTAGGTTTAGATGACAATTCTTCAACACCTAGCAATACACAACAATCCCATTATTTGTTACTTGCTCATTTAATTTCTTATTAATTTATTTAGCTTTTATTCTATTTCTTCTACTATTTTTCCACTTCTAATTATTATATTTATTTCTATATAATCACATCCTTTCCTTAATTCAAATTCTTTAATATTCTTTTGATTTTTTATAACTTACAACCCATCCAAAGGACTCATATTTCATTTTCAGGCCCATTGCCCAATTATAAACTAATCCTTTATTCAGGCCCATGGCCTCATTAATTTATGATTCAATTACTGGGATTATTTTTATTCAGGCCCATGGCCCGATTTAGTTACTGGGCTTCTTTTTATTCAGGCCCATGGCCTGATTAAATTACTGGATAAAGTCTAATCCACTTTCTAGTTCAGGTCGGATCCAATTTTTGTTTCAGGCCTAATTCAACTTCTAGTTCAGGTCTGACCTAATTTCTGGTTCAGGACTGACTCAATTTTTGGTTCAGGTCTCATCAAATTTTTGGTTTAGATCTGATCCAATTTCTGGTTCAGGCCTGATTCAACTTCTGGTTCAAGTCCGATCAAATTTCTGGTTCAGATCCGACCCAAATTTCTGGTTCAGATCCGACCCAAATTTCTGGTTCAGGTCTGATTCAATTTCTGGTTCATGCCCATTTACAAGGTTAATTTTCTTTTTAGCCCAGTAACATAGACAATAGGTTTACAATTAGGCCCGTGGCCCAATTACAGCTTAGAAATGGCACTGCCTATTTTTTGTTCTAATCTATAAGGCCGTACTTAGTTTTAGTTAATTTGAGGAAAGATCCTAGTTCGGCCCAAATCCAAATTCGAGCCCAACGTAATGCAACCCTTTAGTCTGGGCTCCTTTAAATCCATTGTCAGATCCTGGCCCATATAGCCCATATCTAGTTTAACTTATTTATCAGATCTTGGGCCCATTTGGCCCAAATCCAATTGAACCCATCTCATCAGGTCTTGGGCCCAATTAGCCCAAACACATTTTTTTTTCTTTTCTTTTTTTCTTTTTTTTCTTTTTCTTTTCTTTTTTTTTTCTTTTCCTTTTCCTTTTTTTTCTTCTTCTCTTCTCTTCTTTTCTTCCTCTTCCTTCCCGAAGCTTCCCTTTTCCACTTCTTTTTCTTTCTTATCTTCTTCTCCCATTTTTCTTTCTTCCTTATTTCTTCTCTCTCTCCTCTCTTCTCCTCCCTCTCCCCCTCTTCTCCCACAAGGTAAGGAGCCTTCCCCCTCCTCTCCCACCACACAAGGGAGGGGGGTGATCTTCATCGGAGTGCTTAGGAGAGCAGCGGCCGGCCCTCTCTTCTTCCCGTGGCGGAGAGAGAGAGCTCAAGAGAGCGGCGGCCGGCCCCGGCCGACCCTCTCTTCTTGCCGTGGAGGAGAGAGAGAGCTCGGAAGGGGCCGGTCGGGGTGGCACACGGAAGGGACCCTCTCTTCTTCTATTTTTCCTTTATTTTGTTTTCCATTTTGTTTTTGTTTCATAGTTAGGCTGAATCTAATCTAAGAGAGCATGAATGATGAAGGAAGAATAGGATCAAAGACTTACCTAGCTCTGAGGAGATGTTGCAGGTTCTCTCTCCGGCGGCTCCAGCTACATGAAGCCCTATTCCTGGAGGAAGGAGGAAGATGCACCATGAGGGAGGAGATAAAATCGGAAATTGCTTTCTTCCTTTTCTTTTATAAGATGATTTCGAAATGTCGTGGCTCATTCACCGCTGCGATGCTCGCGGCGGTTGGGCGGGATCCGCGACCGCTCAAGAGGCTGCGGAGTTGCCGCGGCGTCTCCGCGCTCGTAACGCACGAGCAGAGGTCTTGGGCTGAAGTCGGCTAGGCTTGCCGGCTTCAGCCCTTTTGGGGCCTATTCTCACAGATAGGATCAAGGCTCCATGCAATTCATATACATGTCTTGTCAACACTAGAACTTTGGAAAGAGTAGTTGAAAAAATCGACTTGCAACCTAAGCAGCAGGAGATTAAGCAGACTAACCTAGACTAATATGCAAGGAGGGTGGTGTTATAATTCATTTCAAATGCACATAATATATTAGGCAGTTTCTGTACTTGAAATTGTTTAAATTCAGAAAATATAGTTGATGCTATTAGCTTATGCTGTTAGATATCTATAATGTATAGTTCTCGTTTGAGTCACTTGTTTGGAGAGAAACAAAAGATAGATTACAAGAAAGATGGAATTTGGAAGTGTTTGCATGAAGCTTTCTTCGCCGCCTAGGGATGGGCATGCCATAAAGCTTGTTTGACAAGTCAATGACAAGATGGGTAGATTGATGTAAGCATGCCACCGATGTTAATACAACCGAAAAGGGGGTGATCGAAGGGAGGATATGAGAGTTGCATGGGTTCAGGTACCTTGACCTTCAAGGATTTTTGTCACCTTCATACCACCATTAGAGGAATTGGGATAGATTGTAGCCTAGGCTATAGTAGGAGAATTCTAAGTTAACACTACTTCTAAGGTATGGGAAAGTAAAGGATAAAGTAAAGCTATGATAAAATAAGATTCATTGATGTAGATGTCAAAGAGTTTTTTTTTTGTATACAGAATACAATTCTACTTATTTATACTAAATATAATTATTGCCTACTCTCAATAATAGTCCACATCTCGCCTCCAAATTTGGAGATTCTAGTAATTGACGTTAGTTATTGTCTACTACATGTTCGTTAGCACGGACGCTCTGCACGAACTGTCAGACGGAAAATCATATCTTATTGTACTTGGCTTATCCAAACATGGATTACATTGGCTATCTTTGCTTTGGCCTATACTTTGGTCTTCTGCACTTGGAAATATCTTTGAGACCGATTCGGTCGCCACAATCTATTCCTTTTTTCTGTCATGCAACTTCATACGTCTTGTATTGTGGTTGATTATAGCCAAGTCTTAATCTTTCAGCCTGCTTATCAGCATCGTGGCCGAATTCTGCCTATTCGGCCTATACCTCCACATTTAAGTGGGATTTATCATAGCTGAATTCTATCCAACCCAATAAGGGCTATGTGACTTCCGTCTGCTTTTACTCTCGCTAACCTTGCCCACATGGCGCTTACTCATGGTCGTCAGCTAGGTTGTTAAGATAGTGTGTAAACAGAAAGCTTTTGGTTTCATCTATTTCAAACTTGTTTTCTTTTACTTCCTCATCTTCTTATCTAGTTGCTTTGATGTCAGTCTGTAGGCATAAACTTTTGGAGTTGATATAATTGTAATTGATTTATACTTTGTGATTAATGATGTGATCTCTACAATATGTGTTCTAATTAAAATAGGTCTTATTTCTAATGTCGAAACATTTCATTATACTTGCAGGTTGCTTTTCTCATATACAAGCAAATAACTCCGAACATGGTAGGTCAAATTTTGTTTATTTCCTTGACTTACCATCTATTTTCCAGGACTTTCTAGCACTGTTTGCTTCAATATTGCTATATTCCTACACTTAATATGTGCTTCAGGAAAGCCGCTAGTTATCTCACACAATGGAGCTAGTGGGACCTACCCTGACTGTACTGATTTGGCTTATCAACAAGCTGTTAAAGATGGTGTGGATTTTATTGATTGTCCTGTTCAAATGACACAAGATGGCACTCTTATATGCATGAGCTCTTTAAACCTCATTGATGTTACTACAGTGACAACATCACCCTTCAGTTCTCGTTTTTCTGTTATCCCAGAAATTCAGGGTGTTCCTGGAATTTTTGCCTTTAATTTGACATGGGAAGAGATTTCAAAGAACTTGAAATGTAAGTTGATGCTTTCCTTTCTGCCTGCTGATTATATGCTGAAACTCCTAGCAGTTCCTGTGGAAAAAGTGTGATGATATGGCTAGAATAGAAATATATGAAGAAGAATACTTTACTGTTGCTGCATTATCTCATAAACTAGCAAGCTTAGACTTTGGTGCTGCATTGTTTAGTTTCCCTGGGAAAATGCAAATAACCTCACCTAGTATGTTCACTTTTCTTCTCTCTCTCTCTCTATCTTTTTTTTTTCCCTAGAAAACTTTGCAAGTTCAGTCCTAATAACTTAACGACGGTAAAGAGGCTCTTTGTAAATTTTTTGTGTTTGACTAATTTGTGTCAACAATTTCATTACTTGGAAGGGTAATAAGCATGACATCTGTCTGATCTAGTTTCTCTGGCTCATAAACAATGTATTTTTATACTAATAAGCAAACTCCCCAAGATGTCCTTCTGTCCAAAGTGGACATTCAACAATATCTCCGGTTAGAAGGGAAACAAGGATCTTCAAAAAAGGCAATCTAAGAAAGCAAGCAAGAAAGAAACTACAAAAAAAAAAAATGTATTTCAGGCTTCAAATAAAGCTCTGACAGTGATGAGCTGAGAGTTTCTTGAATGTCATTTTATATAGATAGACTCTGCTCCCCTCAGATGCACTCAAATAAATGATCACCAACGAATTTATATGCCAAAATGGGGAGTATTTATCAAATCTTTGTCAATTTATGGAGCACAACTGTCCGTCAAATGCTCTTGGTTGAACGAACCTTGAATACTTCACATGCATAAACATCCTCATCAAGACTTATACCATCAGTTGTGAAAATAGTATTACATATAGAGCTAAAGATGCGCAAAAAACTGGCCACATTGCGAACCTGACCGAACTGGTTGCTTCATTTCGATTTAAGTCAATTTTTTTTGTGGTTGGTTCGGTTTCCGTTTCGGTTTGAAAAATTTGCAAAGCAAAAAAATCGGTTTGCTTTTGTTTTGGATTTTAAAGAAAACCAACCCAAACTCAAAAACATGACCTATCTATATATATTTTTAAAAAAATATTATTAGGCGAGAATACCAAGTGAAGCCCATACAAGTGTAAGCCCAATGACATTATGTGTTATGAAATTTGACGGTATATGGTTCAGGGTATGTTATAACCTAATCTAACCCGAATCGAATATGGTATCTTCTCAGTTCAGTTTCCTTTGGTTTTTTATAAACCGTTGGTTCTATTATGGTTTTAGTGGTTTCAGTTTTAAGAAACTGACATAAAGCAATTTGGTTTCTAATCTACCCTCAAACAAACTGACTTGACCTATGCACACCTCTATATAAAACCAGGTGCATGTGGTTTGCCACTATAATTGAACTAGTTTGCCGTGGCTAACAAGATCATTGCTGTGATTTATGCATATATGAATCAAAACAACACAACCAAGCAAAGTTTGTCGAATCGGTACTGGGATCCGTACCGATCGGCGGACAAGTAGGTACGTTACCGGTTCGGTACTATACCGACAGTACGCTTGGGCATGTTGGTTTCGAACAGGCACACCCAATGTTTTTAAAGTTTTCAAGTTTGATTAATTGGTAATCAATTTTTTCAGCTTTTTGAATGATTTTAAGTATAATTTGATGTTTCTTGATGTATCTATGATCCCGATTTAGAAACCGACATGCTCAATTTTTTTTAAGTTTGTCAAGTTTGATTAATTGGTAATTAATTTTTTTTTTCAACCTTTTGAATCATTTTAAGTATAATTTGATGTTTTTTGATTTTATGATCTCAATTTAATCTATGTGCTGCATCTTGTTGTTTAAAGTGATACAAAACATAAAATGATTAGTGAGATGTTGCATGCAATAGGAAGCAACATGAAATATTCTAAAATCAATTAATGAGGTAGAAAATATAAAATAATACAATCAATTACATATATTTAAAGTACAACATACATATCGATCTCTAAAATTTCGTTGAGTGGCAATATCTCATAGATATTTGGTTATTAACATAGTCAGGAGGCACATCAGCTCCCCTCTCCAATCAAGAGGCTTATAGTAAGGAACGCGCTCTGGGTTATAAGCACTTTCGGATCTCTCGTCGAAGTTCTGACTCTGAGAAGTATCCTCTGGTTAATAATATGGCTGTAGAGGGGTCCATCTGAAAGCAAAATCCAACCTGAAAGATTCTTCAGGCTGCGTAGGATAGTAGTCACCGAAAGACGATATATCAGACGCACTATATTCATATCCGCATCCGTATGGGTCATAGGATGCATGTGGATGCGAGTAATAGGATCTGGATAGATAGCTGTTTAAGATTTTTTGTGGACAAACCAAAATAAATCCACTATTTAACTGCAAAAATATTAAAAAAATTATATATAATATAGTATTGTATTAGTAACCATCTAACGTCAGGTAATAGTTATCGTTGATGTGCAATATATCTGGATTCATATTTTTTTACTTATGACAACTGCCGAGACTCAAATTGTCAATGCCCTCTCTAAATATTTTGGTCTGTGAAAAAGAACCATGTTGTAATATGTTAATAATTAAAAATATCAGTTAACCTACATATGTTACTTAAATTAACTTACCTCTTCTAGACATAGAGCCTCGACTTCTGGATTAGGCTCTATCTTGTAAATCATATTACGCAGAGCGGCCAGAAGTTCATCATTATGAATTTCAGATACGGTATATTGAAACTTTGGGTTTAGGTAGGATGCTGCAGATATAGTTTGTAATTGTCTTACTAAAATTGTACAAATACAGGAGCAATTTAATTTTCAATGTTCTTGTTTACTTGATAGATGTAAGTCTATTTATTTGGTAATCCCACTGTTGCTCAATGATATACTCCTGGGCATACATTGGATCTGTTTTTTTGATCTAAATCTTTGCCCTCTCAATTCTTATCATATGATATAAGAAGCCCATCTGGGGGTACCTCTTGCTATTCACGGCCCAAAACACTTTGTACAATGGTTTGATAGTCTTTACTATCTTCTCGGCCTGCTACCATAATATCCGCCTCATCACCAATTCTTCGATAGTGCTCCCTTCAGTGCCGGCCCTTGCAATTCTATTATTTTGCTACTTGGGATTGACAAATATCTGACATAGAGTCGCTTTTCTCTTTTGGAGGCTATCAAGATCTCTTCCGCTACATACTTCCTCACAATGATAGGATCCATGTATGGTTATATATATATATATGGTGATAGTTTGGGTTGTCTTCACTGTTTACTGCACCGTATGAATTTTCGCAATGTCTATCATCATGAGGTCGACACAATGTGCAGCACATGTGGTCCAAAAAATGTGGCCGCCGCTTCATCAAGATCTTCCCGACGGCCTTATATTGTGGCCCATTATCGGTGATGATCTGCATGACATTCTTCTCTCCTACCTGATTAATCACTTTTTTCATTAATTTGAAAATATACATAGCGTCGTGCATCTGATTGGAAGCATCAATCGACTTATGGAAGAAAGTCTTTGTATTACAATGTTAAAAAGTTAATGCTCCACCTGATAGGACTGGTCCAACCATCATACATCACCGTCAGTTTATTTATAGGCGACTTGCTCTTGTACGAGGCAATCCACTTTTCTAGCTCACCATTATTGTCAAGAAGCTCACCGTAGATGTTCTTCGGTTTCAGAGGATCTACATCGAGACCGGCAGTCTGTATGGAGAAAATGATAGACCTATAGTACGTATTGTTTGCCACATTCGCTGGGATGTGACTGAAGTGGAACCAGAATCCAATAACTCACCACATTCCTTCTTATCCTTCTTTAGCATTATGTCGACCCTCTGAAAATAATGAATGGTGGCTCTTGGTAGAATCTCTCTGAAAAACTTCTTTCTGCTATCAAAAGCCCATAACATAGATTTAATACGGCCATCGCCTTCATTGACCGCCTCCTTATTTGATGTCTTCTTAAACTCTGAATCTGCCCTGCTGCTTGCAGAACCAGAGCCCGACTTATAGTATAAGGGCCCAAATCAAGCCCTATACTTGGCCACCTCATTTTGCTGCCACTGATTATCCAGGCTTGCCTGTATGGCAGCATGGATCTGTGCCTCCTCGTCATCTGGAGCGGATGCCTTCTCTGACTTCCTGGAGTGATAGGAAGGTGGTTGTCGCTCGGTAGTCCACCATCTTTTTTTGGAAATCCTCTTCTTCGCTGCTTTGAAATCAGCGAAGTACTTTATTATGAACCTCCTATAGATATTTCCGGCACATAGATACATCGGGGCAACCACCAGCTAAGTGCTGCTTCAACCTGGTTACCCCTCCTTCCTTGAACTTTGTGTTGCATCGATTGCACTTTCAATGGTGCCGACCCGAGAGCATTTGCCCATGATCTCAACTAACGTTACGCTTTGACTCCTTTTTTTATTGATGGTTCCATTCCTGTAGGTTTATCAAGTACGTCAGTTTATCAATTATTTAAAAATAGCAAAATTTTGTTACGATAAAGATTATTTTTTATTTTAGGAAATACATCTGATTTATCTAATACATAGTACTACTTCTTAAATAGCACTTTATTTATTTATTTATTTATATATTTTAATTATTTTTAAATTAAAAAATAATTTTTAAATATAAATATTTTAAAAAATAATTTGTGCTCAGATCCATGTAGAATCCTACATTGGATGCTACATATATTTTTCTAGGCCCATTGGTATGTATCAAAGACTGCTTATTTTTAATTTTTTTTCAAATTTGGGCCTAAGCCTCTATACACATGATCGCATCAAAACTTGAATAATGGACACCAAATTTAGTTGGAGAGTAGCTTGCATGCCTCTAAATTTTAGCATGATCTTCGCTTATTTTGCAAATTTCAAAATATTTTTTAGCGTCCAAAAAAAGAGAGGAAATGAGATAGGGAAGAGGAAGCATACCTTATTTAGAGTTGGATCCTCCTTTCAATTCAGTGTATTTTTGCCGTGGGATATGTTGGGAAGGCCTGAGAAATTTCTTGGGCCTTCCCAATCATCTTTTAAAGCAAAAGGAAGAGAGGGGGGAGGGGGTCTGGTTCAGAACCGGTCCGTCTTAGTGCGAACCAGACAGTTTGTACCGGTTCCACATGAAATAAGCTGGTTTGGACTGAGTCTGGGCGGTTCGCGACCCGTTCCGGCCGATATCTATCGTTTTGGAACTGATTCTGGCCGGTTTAGAGCCGATTCTAAAAAAAAAGAGGTGAACCGATCCGGTCCCTCACTGGGTTGGCTTGGTACAGGCCGAACCAGGCGGTTCGGCGGATCTTGCAACCAAAAATATAAAAGCACATTTTTTTTATTTGTTTCACCTACTCCATGACTATATTGATGTGCTAGAATAGTCCAAGAGCGATTTCCATCAATTACCTGTAAAAGGAGGACCAGAATACAGAAGTCTCGAGACTGCTAATGTCAGTCCTAGTTGTGTCTGGTCTCAACATGAGTTGCCAAAGGCACATTCCAGGCTGCCCTTGAACCCTTGAATTTGATGACAAACAAGACATACTATACCGTTTTCAGCCTTGCTGGCTAAAATATCAGCCAACAGAAAGAGATGATAGCTAGAATACCTTCTGCCCTAACCTTGGGAATCTCCCAAGGTTCAAACCAAGAACCTCCATTTGGAGGAGGCCTGGGCTGTGCCAGTTAGACACAAATCTCAATGTAGTTAAGGGCTTCCAGTGTTCAACCAGACAAAATAATTCATAAGAGTAAAAAAAAACTATCTTCATGAGCTGGAAGCAGTTCTTCATGATGTAGAATTTATATTTTTCTACTGGATGTCTTAATTAGTGCATGTCAAAGTTTGCTAGCATTAAAATTCCAAGAACAGCTTTCAATAGTTATTCTTGAAGGTATTATCTTTTCAACTTATCACCTACTAAATATTTAACTTATGGTTCAAGGCTGGTTTTGTGGCTCCCTGAATCTCATTATTCTCAAGGGCTTTGTTTGTTTATTGCCTTGTATATGGAAATTGCATAATTTTCATTTATATAGAGATCTTTTATAACATTCAATAATATGATATATAAACCATTCTTTCCCCTTTTAAAGAACATTTCAGTAACAACTTTTTTTCTCTGTCTATTGTAGCTACAATATCAAGCCCCGACGTGGATTACCAATTGTATCGAAACCCTCGATATAAAAATGCAGGAAATTTCATGAAGTTATCAGATTTTTTGGATTTTGCAAAGGACAAAGCTTTATCTGGAGTTTTGATCAGCATCGAGGTAATAATATCCGCAGGCTATTTCATGCTCAAAATTGATGAAATAGACCTAAATGCTGCTGGTTATGGCTGGCTGTATCAAATTTGCTTTCTATTTACGGGGTTTGTGCCGGGGATTTTTTTTGTTTGACTATGGTCAAAACTTTTCGACCTGCACTTTTAAGGGGCTGGGCATGTGTCAGGGCTTTGAGCTGGTTCAGGTCATGAGGCTAGAGTTTTATTTGGGCCAATACAGCAGGGTTTAAGCTCAATCATCACCCTGAGGTAAGGACTTTTAGAATGGTGGGTCTCCTTTTAATACTAGTTCACCTCATATTTGAGTCATCAAAGAGTTGGGTGAGGCAAACTAGGTTGTGCTGGTTTAGGGTTTGGTCATGCAGAATGGAGTAGGTTATGGGTTAATCAGGTCTGGTTGGTGAGGATTCGTGTGAGCGTGTGTTTAGTCGCGCATCGGTTTTTCGCCAGGGAGATATTGGGTATTTATAGAGGACTAGAGAACCTAAGTAATACCTTCCAGCTAGCTTTTGGGTGAGGTATTGGGTTGTTACAATTGGATCATGGGGTCGACCCAATGAGTTTTGCTTTAAAGGGTTCTAACATGACATGTTGGGTTTGGTCGAGTATGGGTCAAGATTTTATATGTCATTATTTTAATTGACCTGACTAGAAAGTGACCCGACTGGTCTATTACCGCCTTCTCATCAAACTATCTTTTTTATTATTTTATTTTATTTATGTTTTATTTTATTACAATAATGTCGGCTCCAACAAATTTCTGTGAAACCCAATTTTTGTAGAAAATTGTATTCACTTGATGTGGCCATCAAAATTTTAGAAGCTGAGATCTATGCATAATTACATTAATACTGATTTCCGCTAAGTCTATATAGAAGAATAACAGAACAATTTCATCAGAGACATCGGTAACTTATGAACCAACATAATGCAAACTTCCAAGCTCTCAGCTTCTGTCTGACCATTCTTCTTTTAGATACTCTCTTGTACTACACGATACACATTGGTCCAGGTCTTAGAGAGAAAACAATAGAAGGGAACCGGGAAAAAGGGTGTGCATTTTCAATTAATATAATTAGTTTAAGCTAGGAAGCATGGATATTTTAAATTGTATGCTATGTTTGTATTGGATACATATTAGATACCGATACTTGTTTCTAGGATACATGCTGGATACTTACTTTAAGTACCATATTTTTGAAATCTAAAATAGGTTTCAGATTCTTCATGGATATTGATAATCATAGGGTATTTCCTAGATACACCTGGTACTTATCTCCTTGATGTCTCTAGGGACGAGGGAGAGAGCCTTGTGTTCTTTCTTTTTTTTTTAAAAAAAAAATGTTAACCTTTGAATAATAAATGATTTATATTCAAGGTATGCAATATTGATATTATTATACGAGTTATGGTCTATTAATTTGAAAGATATTAAAGTTTGTGGATGTCAATACTACATATAAAGTATGACTACGTCATGTTGATGACTAACTAATGCTTTATAGAATTTTCGCATGCATGCAAAAATATATATACATATTTGTTGACGTATCCTATTCATATCATATCCTATTTATGTCATATCCTATTCATATCATATCATACATTTAAAAGACTTGTATCGACTATCTGTACATGTCGTATATGTAATGTATCCATTCTTCATGGGTTTACTGAAAAGATTGGATGACTTCAAGTCAATCCATCTTCCTCTCACATGCATGGCACATGTCCAGCATGTGTCATTTTTATTACAAATACTGGTCTATGTGTACATGTCCTTACATAAATACACATATATGAACTGCACATATGTATCTATATGTATCTTTATATGTTTATGTATATATTCTTGTAGCATGCATTATGTCAAAATGATGTTGATATATTTGCATTTGTGGTTCAATATTGTGCAAATCCATTAACAGTACCATAAAGATGGCCCCATTTAAGCATATGACATGTTGCTTCATCTGATTTAACCTCTGCTCCACAAAGCAAGCATATAATTTGCAGTGTCTCACTTAAGGGCCTCACGAGTGGGTAGCATAAGGAACACAAACAGTGCATTTTTTTTTTGTCTGAGCCTTGTGAAATTATTGTTGGTGCAAATAGGTTAACCATATACCTAATCCGACCATTTGCCAACCTATGACCAGACCCCATTTCTATTAGTCCTTAAAATCATAATTCTGTCTTGTCATTTGTCAGCCACGAAAAGGCAGAATTCTTGTAATATAGTGCCTGTTGCTAAAGAGTTCAGCTGTGTAGGACTTGAACCTTTCTTCAGCTATGTAGGCCAAGCATTTGACCAGGTCTAGCATGTTGTCTACAGTCAAAGCCTTTGGTCTCTCATGGATGTGCATCTAAGTGATCAGATTTAGAGTTCTGCAGGAAAAGAGATCAATCTTTCTATAAGAACTAAATATTTATTATGACTGTTAAGACTTGAATGAACATATTAGGGTTTTTTGCATGTAAACCTTCCAGAAAGTTCTTATTTGCTTTATTTACCACTTTTGAAGTGAAAGTACTCCTTTGAAAGTCGAGACATTTACATATATACCCCTATATACCCCTTTTGTTGTGATAGAAATATGCCCCCTTTGAAATTACAAATTTGTAACATAGGCCCTAATAATTAGGTAACATCAAACAGAAAGTAACACTACGATATTATACAACCCTCATAATTGCCTCTATCAGTCAAAGAATGAAAAATACACGTATATCTGATGCAACTGGTGGCCTAGTGCAAGCTTCAAAGTTACCCAGCAGAAAAATAAAGTAAGTGATGCAAGGAAAATAAAACTAAGCCTAGAATTTTCAAAAAAAATATTTTTTAATTTTAAAGAGCTTATATCAATTTCCAAACTGTAAGGTAAAGGAAGTAGGTGGATAAACTAAACTAAGAGAAAGGGATAACTAGTCGATTTTTCCCTTACTATCAAGAGGGTCTTGTGAGGACTTCACCAACTGATACCTTCAAGACTAAGGCTGCAAATGGGTCGGGCCGACCCAATCCGGCCCGACCTGCGTAGATCCGACCCGACCCGATCCGAATTTTAGGACCCGCAGGTCCGGGTCGGGTCCTAAAATTGGATCCGAATCATTTTCTGGGTTGGGTCTGGGTTTACCGAACGAACCGGACCGGACCCGACCCGAATGGACCCGAAGAGAAAAAGAGAGAGGGAGAAAAAGCAAAAGAGTTTTTTTTTTTTTGTGGGTCGTGGCACTATTGGTCCGTCAGGATCCTCTCTCTATCTATTACACTGTTAATACCTCTAGTGTCTCGATAGCTGGCTTTTTTTTTTCCTTCTGTTTTTTGTTTTCTATTTTTTTTAACTTTTGCAGGGAGGAAGTGAGGGAACACTGAACTGAATATGGGTCATGTGCCAGTTTTCTGCAATGG
>JAOXJJ010000001.1:8425871-8442972 GCA_025769935.1 Phoenix roebelenii
TGAGCCAGCCCCGCCAGTGGCCGACTAATAACTGAGCAGGCCCCGCCAGTGATCGATAATGAATTCGCCGTAGCATCCATGAGGTACTACCTATAAGAAGTGTTGTCTACAAACTCTTAAGAGCTATTGATCGAATGCAACTGAGCCGGCCTTGCCAGTGGCCGAGAATGACTGAGCCAGCCCCGCCAGTGGCCGCCTAATAATTGAGCTGGCCCCGCCAGTGGCCGAGAATGACTTCGCAGTAGCATCTGAGAGTATGATCACGGCATGCCGGATGCACGATTTTATACACATATGCATGTTACGAGATTTCTTGATTATATAGGTCACTGATTTATTTACTCAGCATAAATCTTTTATTATGATGAATTGTTGAATAGTATATATGTCAGCTTTTCAAACCCTGATAAAACATGTTCAGTATTATTAGTTGGTCCGATAAGATTATGCAGGATCACTTACTGAGCCGTGTAGCTCATATTCGTTCATTTATATTTTTTTTCAGATCCTCACCAGTGACCGCTGCTAGAAGCATTTTTCTTTTATAACAGGGCTTCCTTATTTTGGGATAATATGAATATACTTTTGTACATAAACTGTGTAGGAGCTCTGTACCCTATATCACCTAGTATGTTGTAATGCACACATTTTGATATATGCATATTTGACTGCTTTTGACTACCTGTTGACCATGTACGAAATTGCGTGCTATTGTGGGCAGTAGTCGGCAATAGCACGGCCGTCGGATCCGGATCCGGGGCGTGACAGATTGTCTTTTAGTAGCGTTTGCATCTAAAATATAAAAAATGGAGGGAAAAAAAAAGAGAAGAAGCTAAGGCGCCCGCCTTTATCCCTCAGCCAAGGCGATGATCGCTTATCCGCCACGTTGGAGGAAACTTGTATTTTCCGCGTGCATGCGTTGGAGAGCCGAGGACCAACCAACGACTTGTGGTGGAGATTCGTTTGCTCTAAGCCTCTAACCAAGTGACCCCGTCGGTCCGGACTCCACGTTGCCGTTTTAAGCCTGCGGCGATGGACGAAGCCGCCGAGAGAGGAGTTGATTTCGTGGTTTGCTTTCGGTCGAAGCATTAAGTTTACTTCCATCAAATAATAAAAAAGAAAAGCAAAATGTCTGCTTGCATTCCTTGGGCTTTTTTTTTTTTTCCCGGAGCTGGTAGCTAAATAAGGCTAGATAGCATATAAAATTCCACTCTAAATGTTGGTGTTTTAATTAAAAAAATATATTTTTTTATTCTCTAAATTTTATGTGTCTTCGGATCCATCACGTCTCTTCATTCTTTCAGATAGAGTCTATAAATAGATTCTTCCTAGATTAATTCAAAAACAATTTGATCTCTCTTTTCCTCACTAGTACTCGGTCGGGTCAAGCCTCCATATGATTGTGCTCGTTAGAGAAAAATCAGGCTGAGCCGGGTTGTTGTATTTGGACGAGATCATTATAAACCTGCACGGAGGGGGCGAGTCACATTCTTAGAGTAGTGTATATCACACGCATCGATTTCGGCGAGCTCTTTCCAATTTTCTGATTTCATTTTAGTAGATTATTTTTTTTATAATACTCTTATAAAATAAAGATATAATAGCTCTAGGCAAAATATTTCCAACACTAAACCTATCAGCCTGTAGTATATCAGCAAACGCTGGATGAGCTTGGTTGCCTGCAGAAATATCAAAGTCACCGCTCGAATTGCCAACAAGTCTGCTGCCTGATTAGCCTCATGGTTGATATTTGTGGCATGAGAACCTGCCGACTAGCCTTCCATGCCCCATTCCTCAAGCATTTGCTGTCGTTTGCCAGTGAATGAGTTCATCATCAACAAGAGTTTAATAACTCGAACATCTCAAATGCAATTAATGAGAGTCTAGAAAGGATAGTTCGCATGTTTTCCATTAAGCCAATTTGGAAGTACTTCAGAAGGTGGCCTAGCCGGTAAGAATAGCGATCACCTTGCGAAGGGAAGATATGATGTAAGATGATATAAATAGTGGTCGCAACCATTGTGATTTAGGTAAGAAGCATCGTTGATATTTCTGCACAATCTAATCACTCCAGTCCTTGGAAGAAGGTTTTCTCCAACGTGGCAGATTGGTGCCAATATACCCCGTCTCTTCTGGACAGGTTTGCTAATCTCATACAATTGCTTCCACAGTACTTCAGGTTGCGAAAGGAGCAACAAAATATTTTTTTTGTACATCGATATATAGGAAAATATCTATATTTCATTTGTCTGAAGGTGGAAAAAAAGATAAATTTTTTCCCATACAATCGGTATATAGTTCAGGGTTTTCAAAAAAGAACCCTGAACTATTGTTTGCTCATGAAGATAATAAAATTATCCATGAAGCTAGCAAATGGAGCCCTGAACTCGCTACCGAAAAGAGATTGGTAATGACCGGTAGAGAACTTCACCCTCTAGTAGTCCATGATGGTCACTTGCTTTTCCTTGATACCTGGGAACATGGATGAACTACAAGGAGCCGATAGGCCTTTAATTTATCCTTCTTGGTCCTGTTTAACCCCCGGATGATGGGAGGCAGTACATTTGACGAGCATGGGACATGGTTTTGAGTCCTGTGAGAAAAGGTGAAAGGCACCGCTTTGCGAATCCCCTCCCAATAAAATGAATTCCGAAAGCCCAAAGGGAAGCAGGGCCTGCTCGGGACCATCACGGACATCCGAACGTCTCACAATTTCTCCCTTCTGGGACCCACTTGTCCCTCCACTCGACCCAATTGGGCCCACTCAAAACCATCGCCAGCCACAAGATAAGCGACCAGACCCTTTCACCCGCTCAATTTCTGCCACGTGTCATCACCGGATCCTTCCCCCGCCTCGCTGCCATCACGGGCACCCCTCAAACCACCCGAGGGGTGCCACCTCCCTTCACAGAGAAAACAGAGGAAGAAGATCCCACGCCGATTATTAAGAAAAAAAAGAAAAATATATGTATCTCCTGATCATCGTCCTGTCTTCATGAATGATATGCTGAAGGTGGAGGGAGATCCGGTTGGCGGCGGTTGGGCCCCGCGGGCTTGCGAGTCGTGTCGGTCGGCGCCGTGCGCAGTGTACTGCCGGGCCGATGCGGCGGCGCTGTGCGCCGCCTGCGACGCCGACATCCACTCCGCCAACCTGCTCGCCCGCCGCCACCACCGCGTCCCCGTCCTCCCTGTCTCGGCCGCCGGCTTCGTCGTCCGGCCCAGCCTCAACCACTGCAACCACGTTGCCGGGCCGGATGGGGCCGACAAGGCGGAGACCGAGCTCCTTCGGGAAGAGGAGGAGGAGAAGGAGGAGGAGAACGACGACGACGTAGTGTCATGGATGCTTCATGATCCCTTGATCAACAGCAATCAGAATGTTAATGGTCTGTTCGGCGAGGAGGTTGATGGATTTTTGGACCTCAATGAGCACAATTCGGGTGCTGAGAAGAAGAGCGTGAGCCAGAAGCAGCAGCAGCAGTTGGATTACAACAATGGGAAGAGTGAGGAGAGTGAGTATTTGGTCCCAAATGGACAGCAGCAGCAGCAGCAGCAGCAGCATAGCTTTCAGATGATGGAGTATGAAGCCTCCTCTAAAGCTGGGTTCAATAACTTCGGATACGCTGCTTCACTTAGTCACAGCGTGAGTTAATTCAATTGAGCCCTTCCATATCTTGCCGGCTTGTTTCCGAATTGTACGTGTAGGTATAGTTTAAATCTTCAAGAAATTTCTCTCTTTCTTCTATTTTCCTTTCTAGATTAGTTGTTGTTTATATTGAGGTTTGGCTGACTTTTTGTTTATAGTGGTATTTTGCAACTCGCAGAGCATCTAGAATGATGGAAGTATCCTTGAAAATTGGAACTGCTCGACAGTTCTGCTGTAAGAAGAGTTTAGTAAGCTTTGGCTGGCACGAGTCCCCAGTAAAATAAATTCTGAACGTACTGGATCCTTCCTCAAATTGTTCATCCATCTTTTTCAAAAGGATCTGTTTCTTTATACTTACCCTCTATAAGATAAGATGTTAGTGGTTTCTCTTCCGGTATGAATACTCTGTTCATGGTTATGGGTTCTCTTCATCCTCTTGGATTTCATCTTCTTCGGTGTTCTTTCATTTTCTCTCGGTCTGGAAAAGTCTTTTTTTTCGCTTACTAGAAAAAGCTATAATAGTTTTCCAAGAACATTGGAAATTTTCTAGATTAGAAAAAGTTATAATAATTTCATTTTCCAGTAATGAACATTGGAAATTTGATCTCAAATACACGAGTGGCTGAATATTTTCTCTTAGACGGATCTGTTCACAATCTCCTCTCTGTAGAATTTTTTGTAAGACTAAAGCATGCAGTATTGGTAGAAGTTTTTCAGTGCTTTTAATGATCTTGATCTCTTGTGCTTTGTACTTGAAAAAGAAATTGAAAAAGGAATAAGGGGACTAATTTTCACTTTAAGAAATCTCCTCTCTCGCCATTTTGATTAATGTAATGGAGGAACAAACTATCTGTTAGGTTGATACATTCGTTCTCTTCTGATCTAAAAATTCAGCTTTCCATGTCATCAATGGAAGCAAGCATCGTACCAGACACGACTGTGGCAGATATCTCGAACTCTCACCTTCGACCTGCCAAAGGGACCATAGACCTCTTCTCAGGCCCTGCTCCCCAGTTTACTCCCATGGATAGAGAAGCCAAGGTTCTTAGATACAGGGAGAAGAGGAAGACAAGGAAATTCGAGAAGACAATTAGATATGCATCAAGAAAGGCATATGCTGAAACCCGGCCTCGAATTAAAGGCCGCTTTGTTAAGAGATCAGATGTAGAGCTTGAAGTGGATCAGCTGTTTTCTACCACCATGATGACGGATTCTAGCAACAGCATTGTCCCTTCATTCTAGTTCTTCTGCAAAAATTATTGTCATATGAGAGAATGCATGAGTTGCTCCACTGCTTTATATATANNNNATCTTATATATATAATTTTTAGTTAAATATATAAAAATCTGGTGAAACTTTGCTGTAAGCCTCTTGATTAATATAAAGACATGGGAACTGCAAAGAATTACTAGTGGCTTTATGACCATTTCTGTTCTGAATTATAATTATCTTTTGGTTCATGTTTCTGTTTCCTCTGTTGTCTTGCTTTTCATCCTTTACCTGCCCTTCTTGCCTCTTTTCCTTCTTTTCTGTTAGATGTAAGGGTGTTCTCCCATCTGCCCTGAAATATTCATTGCCTTAATGAAATGTTGGGTGGTATTTCCACCGTTCCTCTCACAAAAAAAATAGTATTGTGGTTCATGTGTTTGGAGAGAGCTCATCTGTATCATTTGGATGATTGGCTCAAAAATTCTATAGGATTCGTAGATTAGATCAATACAACCAACAAAAAATCATGGGATTATAGACAAAGCTAGACCTATATTCAAAAGTATAAGAAATAGCTTTGAAATGGATCGGCTCGAATCCTATAGAAAGAAAAAAAAAAACACTCATATGTCCTTTTGTTTTTTTCTCCATGTAGGATTCGAACCAGCCACTCCAAAGCTATTCCCTAGTAGCTTTGAGTATTGACCTACTCCAGCATGTAATTCAATGATTTTGCTGGTTGTAATGTCTCAACCCATGAATCCAATATGATTTTTCTGTCCAATCATCCAAACAGGCCCCTAGATCTAGTAATTTTCTAGATGAGTCATGCTTATAATTTACAGCTACGCTAGCAGTATAAACGGAAACTATAAAGTTTTCCCCTCAAGGGGAATATAGAACATGGTCATGTATATTTTTCTTGTCATCTATATAACTGAATAATTTCTTGTACAGCTAAAATTTACCTTCAGCAACTGGCCTCTATCTTGTATATTTTGCTATATGTGGCTTCTTAAATCTCTATAAATTGAGGTAAGCATCCATGTTTAATCACCAACAGATTTCTCTTACAACTCTTGATTCCATGGTGTTGGAGACATAACTGTCTGCAACGTTAGATCATATTACATCCACTTGGCCCCACCTACTCCATAGACCAAAAGTTTGATGCTTAGAACTACATTCTCCACTGCTTTGTCATGCCATCTCCATCTTCGCAGCAACTACTCATGACACCAAAAGTTTATCTATCTTTTCAATGTTCTGTTATGTATTCTAAGTTTCTCTTTTTTGTGGTTCCAACCAGTCATTTCTTATTATTCCTTTTATCTGTATGAAATTGGTACCTGGAACCTAAGATAATCAATAGGTGGTTCGCCATTGGCTACAAGTGGCTTGCCATTTCGTTGAGCATCTTTACCTTTTCTTTTTACAAATTAGGCCACCTTCAAATTCACCCCATCAAATCTTAGTTATTCTTCGAAAGAACACTTTATTTGTCAAGTCCAATATCTTTGCATCTTTCTAACTGCTAACCGGCAGCCTTTGAGGATTTTGATGATATCTCAATTTCCTCTCTCTCTCTCTATGAGAATGCACTATGATGTTGTAGTTAATTTTATGCTATCCTGTAGGGTAACTTTGGGTCCACAGGTGCCGCAATCATTTCTTCTCAAGCAAATTCTCAATAGCCTAGAGTTGATGAAGAATCGTATGTGAAGCCCTTCCTTTTCAAAAATATTTAGCACCCGGTCCTTTTTTTTGGGACTTCTATGTTTTGTTTAGTTGAGCCCCTTTTCTTCCACACAAGTAGACCTATTTCTGTACCCGATTACACGCCGTTTTGTGCATGTTTATGCAACGACGAGAGATTAAACATAATTTGGCTATCAAAATGAAAGTTTGGATGTAAATTTTCAGTCAACATGGACTAAATTGCTGTTAAATGACAGTAACTTTATGTAGTAGACCTCAATTTTCTGTCCCCAACACCCCCCCCAATCCTCATTAGGCTCCTATCCAACTTCTCAAGGATTTACGTCTTTCAGCGAAATCACTTCAACGAAAGTCTTTTGATTGCAGCAAATTACTCCATAGTCCATATGAATTGAGCCCCACTTAGTTCATTTCCTATAACACTTGGGTCATCAAATAATTTTCCTGAACTCCTTAAGCCCAAGCTTCGATGGTGGTCTATGATATCATCACCTTCATCCTTGGTTCCCAATGATTCTGAAACTTAAGACTTGTTATGCCCTGTACTATGCACCCGAGTCCGATACGCGACACAACACACTCCCTAGAGTACAACTCTAGAGAATATGCAAGACCTAAAAATATAATACAACCTCAATATCCGTAAACAATAATGATCTTAATCCATACCCGACAACCAAGTTGATCCAATTACAAGATTTGATCATCGAACTAGTATCAGTGATGATCTATCTAATCATCCCTCTACATGTGATTCTAACCATAGCCATGTACTATACAATCTGCAACTCTGAAAAAAAGAGAAAGAAGAAAGGATGGTGAGCTTTACATCCCAGTAAGAATCTCCATACCAACACAATAATAATATAAGTTTGAAAAACTGTAAAAAATCATTGCACACATCTCGAATAGTCAATATAAATAAGTACATTAAATATCAATAAAATTCCAGCTACTTAAGAGTGATATATCATATTATATCTCATAAATCTTCATTAGTATTTTCAATGCTTTTCTTTCTGTTTCTTTTTAACTTGATCCAGATCAATTATCTTATCGACTTTGCGCCAAATCTCGGTCACATTTACCTGACTGCCAAAGTATCACATTTCTAGCCTGTGGCGGGGCCTGCCAATTTTAGTTCGACATTTAAAGCATGTGATGGAGCATTCCAAAATATCACATCTCCAGCCTGTGGCAGAGCCTGCCAATTTTAGTTCCACATATACAGCTTGTGATGGAACCTGCCAAAATATCATATTTCTAGCCTGTGGTAGGGCCTGCCAATTTTAATTCTACATTTATTGCTTGTGATGGGGCCTGCCAAAGGACCACATTTCCAACCTGTAACAGTGCCTGCCATAATAACGAGGTAAGCCTAAAGTCCTTGTTTATTCTATCCGATCCATATATGCACATCAATTTTTTTTAATTTATTTTCAGTTTTAGACTAATCATACTCACATTTTCAACCCGTGTCGAAGCAACCAATATAGCATGATTAGTTCAGAGCACCACATCCATTAGTCCGATTATATAGATGTAGGTTATGCGCATACATACATCCATTATAATACCAATCACAAGCAAATATGATCAAAATATATATTAATATAAAACTATTTTTGCTTCTTACTTATCTGGATCATATATATATATATATTTATATGTACAAAAATATTTATATCATGCGGATCGGTATACAAGGATTCTTACCTCTTTGCTGGCAACCCAAATAAACTGACTACCTGTCCGCACCATGATCTACGAATCAGGATGCGCAGAGCCCTGCTCAATGTCCTATTGTCCAAAAGATTGTTCTCCTACAGAATTAAGTCAATATTAAAAATTACCCGGGACATCTGTCAACCTAGAACCCTCTATTGATCCACTAAAGAGTCCACTAGCATTTAGCATCTCAAGACTATCCAACAATCCTCACAAACAACAATCTCCCCGAATCAAGCGAGAAAGAAAAAATCCAATAGAGAGAGAAAGTCCCATGAAGAGAGAAAGTCCAATAGAGAGGGAAAGACCAATAGAAAGAGAAATTGAGAAACAAGAGAGAGAAACCCAACAGAGAGAAAGAGGAGAGAAGAGAGAGAAAGAAGAGAGAGGAGAGAGAGAAAACTCTCTTCTTCTTCTCAAAACAGGAAAGAGAAGTTCTCCCCCTTCCTCTTCTCGGATCAGAGGGTGACTGGCCAAGGTGGCCCAACCCCCGACGACGACGGCCAGCGCGAAGAAGAAGAACAGAGGAAGAAGACCATCAAAGAGTCAATCAAAATCGGCCCGATCATGGCCAATCTCCTTAACCAACGGCTACATAAACTCAAAAGCTCTCAGGAGGCAGTGAATCTCAGCTAAACCTGGCAGCTGGCAGCGGCGGGGCTCGAAAGAAGAAGCTGAAACAGAGCACCCCTATTTCAGACAGGAATCTGACGAATTGTCGACTCTATTCAAGGTGAAAACATGGCTAGATGACCCGAAGAAGAAGAGAGGAGACGTGTCTTGGGTCTTACCTCAGCCCGACAAGGATCCGGTGACGTTTCCAGCGAGGATTCGAGGGAAGAACTCAGAGAAGCAACTCACAATCAATGGCGATTCCCGATGATTCATATGGTGGAAAACTGAGAAGGAGAAAGAAAGTTATATAGGCAAGATTATTGAGTTCGATTTGAACTCGGACTGCCCTCGAAAAATCCTTTTCTCCACCGGAATCAAGGGGGAAGTAGACTCCCAGCCGGGGACTTCTTCCCCGCTTCCCCCACATGCCAAGCATGGGTCAAGTTTGGGCCTAGCTCATTTGGGCCGGCCCGCAAACCCATAGGTTGGGCCGGGCTGGGTTGTTACAAGACTTGCTCCTTAAATTACTAAGATGTTATTTCTAAGTGAGGTTATTTCAGTGAAGCAATTCTCTTATCCAAGCTGAGCCATTTGTGCAGCCTCAAATGGTCCCTTTCAATCCTTTGTCGCCCATCAGCTCAACAAGTTATCAGCGCTCCACACCGAAAAAAAGGAGAGGTGCTCTTTCTGTTGATTGGTAAACTTTGATTCTCTTATTCTAACTTCTAATCAATCTTTTGGTTCGCTGCAATTTATGCCAGAATCCAGAGCTGATAAATAGTTAGAGGCCTATCAGCTACGATGATTAGAACCTGAAGTTGTCCGATAAGTGACTAGCTAGCTAGGATGAAGAATCGAATCAAGTGGCAATCATCTCGTGGTGCCCATCTTCGTGCACCTCATCAAGTTAACTTGCATCGTTATCAACAGAAGAGAATATAAACTCCAAATAGCGGGAGAAAAACTCGCATTTCTAATAATTATGGACACACCACGGCAAATCTTGTTGCATGCGGTCTCTCTCAAAAGAAAAAAAAAATCCTTTTGCCTGCAATTGTTTCTTTTTTTTTTCCATTTTCAATGTAATAGTACTTCAAGCTGGCCAAATATATCGGGTATCTAAATTTTCTTGCTTTGCAACACCTTATGAATGTTCAAATGAGTTTTTTCACTGGTATTGCCTTCGCCGGTTACTCTCGTCGAACGTTTCTCCATCATTCATACCTGGGCTGCAAGCCTGCAACACTTAGAGATTCCTAGGCTGTCAAGATTTACATATCATTGGATCGAGATGTGTTTTATTGGCTTTTGGCACAATTTCAGTCCATCAACGCCTAAACATGGGGTAAAATGCATACAATTTGTGTGCTGCTGGAATCTGCCGCCAAGTTGTACGTAGTTTCCTTCTAAAACCGTAATAATTGCCTCGACATGCAGTGAACAAAGTGAAAATGATGCCCAAACACGACTAGATACATGGATAGAGGCCAGGGGATGTGCGTTAAAATTTGTTTGTGGAGGTATATAAGGATCCAAATTTGTTGGATAGATCTTGGATACTTATACAGAATTAAGAAACTCAAATAATACCTTCTAGCTAGCTATCTTAGATGAAATTCTAAATTGTTATAAATAGTATCAGAATGGACCCAATCCATAATCTATGTGGATAGATACTGGGTGTGGTCCTGGGTTGTTACATGGACCCTCTTATAGGGCTACCAGATAGTTGCATGTTATTCTTAATGTGAGTGAGTGTGTGTGTATATATATATATATATATATATATATATGAAACCTTTAAGCCTTCCAACCCTAGGATATATTCTCAAATGGAGCTTTTCCAGAACCAAAGATTTGTCTAACACGTCGATGCACTAGCTCGGTATTCTTGGCCGCATGACCCCTGAGGGGCCATTATGCTACGGCTCGCTACCATGTTCCGACGAGAGACAGGATCACTTTAACCTATCTTGCTTCCTGGTTTATTTTATCCACTACTCCTCTATATCTGATGCATCCCCTATTTCTTTCATCCCACGCACTTCTGAGAGAGAGAGAAAGAAAGAGAGAGATGAGGCCCGGAAGCACGACAAGATCTACGGGGTACCGGCTATGGAGTTCTCCAATCCTATATATATTTGGAGGTCTTGCAGCCATAATGGGTGTCATCGCCATAGCACTGATAGTGCTTGCTTGCACGCGCCGCAAGTCCTCGGACGAGGACTCGACGTTGCCGTGCTCAATCGACAGGCCGGTGATCATTCCTTTGGATATGGAGCCAAAAATTCTGGTCATCATGGCCGGAGATTATAAGCCTACTTTCTTAGCGAAACCTCTCTCAGTTCACCACCACCACCACCACCACCACCGCAGCCCAGCAATGTGAGACCACTCCTCTCCCTCCACATGGCCTCAGTTTTGTTCGATTGTACCTCGGCTAGTTAAAGCAGTTTGTGGCTTTTCTTTTTTTTTTTTCCCCCCGGCTGCTTCCACGAGCAAAACGAGGTTTTGAGTTGTATGGTTGCTCACTTTTATCATGATTCAGTTTAGTACGGAAGCTGATATAGCAGTAGCCTGTTATTATCATGGTTTCTTGTGGATTTGGTTGGTTACCATTTTGAATCCCTTGTCCTTGATTCCTCTTAGATTAATTTGTTCCAAATTTTGACTTTCAGGTGGTTACAGGTTTGGGGACGACTAGTTTTTTCTAGGACATGAAAGATGAATGGTATATAGGACTTCAGACAAGAATGACTGCAAGAAAGGTTAAAATGCAATTTGTGTAATCATGATTCACAAAGGCTAACGTATAATGCAGTAGGATAGCAGATAAGAATGACTGCATGAAAACAGCGTCTCATATGATGTCTCTCTAGATGTTAGAAATGCTAATTTGTCATGATATCAGTACAGAACATGGATTGATGTCCATGGGGAAGCAATCAGCCATGGCGGTTTAGAGGATCAGGGTATGGAAAAATGAAAGGAAAGATTAAGAAAAGAAAGAGGGGTGTGGGAGCATATGAAGAAAAAGAATCTCCGAAGCGGCAAGAGTATGCAAGGACAGCAAAAAAAAAAAAAAAAAATCCTCATTAACTGAACCAAGCTGAAAACAGAGTAAAGGGGAATAACGGATTCGTTAACCATAAGTGGGGTCATGTTTATGGAGTTTTCGAGGATTTTCTTCTAACATAGGAAGCATTAGCTAGTGGGGCACAAGGGTAGAGATGAAGTGGACTTTTTCTTTTTTTTCAGTTTTTTATCTTTGAAATGAATGGATTTTTGGGGCAAGTTTACCTTGATCTTTGTTTAATAATAATAGTAATTTTTGTGTGTGTATGTGTTTTTATGTTTTAATTTATGAGTTGTTGTTTTCTTAACACTAAGTTTTTTTTTTATTATTATTGGACTTTAACATGCAGTTCCTTGACCGCTTACATTTAATTTTTAATCTTGCACACTATATCTTTATAATAATCTTTGTATACAATTATATTATCCCTTCACATAATTATACTGTTTCTATACATATTTATATCTATCTGTATATATTAGAATATAAGTATGTCAGGGTTCGGAAATTCAAAAAAGCTTCGAAGTTGGAGCTGATATTAAAGTTCCAACCAACAGGACTAAAAATTGTAGTCCAGTCAATGAAAAGACTGTCTATTAAATACATTAGTTTATGTATATATATCATTCAAGTAAAAATCTTTGAAAATGTGGGATTGCGGTTAGGTTGTCTGGAGATTCTTATAGATTACCCGGTTGTATCTTGATCAACAAATTGATCTGCTTTGATCTTCCAAAGAAATTAAAAAAACAAAAATCCAATTGATGGGATAAGAGTTGTTAGCTATAGTTGGAGAAGAATCGAAGCAGCAGCATCTCATCTGAATTACATGCGTGTTAATTGTTTTACGTTGACGTGTGACTCATGCTTCCTCGAATTCCAATGCACGTATTGGAAGTTGGTCAAGGCGAAGCAACTTGAAGAATGAGGTTTCTGTGGGTCTTATTTCTCCTGTCTATGTGCAGCTTGCCATTTTATGTCGCAGGGGTCAGACACAACTCATCACCAAAGACTCCACTTTTAACCCACGCAGTGGTGTGTAGGCTTTCATAGCTTTAAGATCACGCAGTGGTTTCCAAGCGTAAACGCAAGAAGCATCCCCCCACCCTCTCACCATCAACAACAGCAGCAAAAAGAAAAGAAAAAAAAGTATAAGCACACTTAGAATGCCATCTTGTTTCCTGAAGTTCTGACGTGTGTCATATACTAAATTTAAAGCGGAGTTATTCGCTTTACCACTCAAGTATTCCTAACTAAAGATTAGCGTTCTTAATGTTCTTTGAAGAGTTTATCTTATTAAAAATGTTGGCCTATGTCAAACAAACTGCTCTAGCCCTGTTCCTACCTCAAGAGGTATATCATGAAAGTTCTCTCTAGTCCTCTTCAAGATTGTATTCCTTAGTTTGTTTATATTATTGATTCTATTTTGGAAATTTCAAGTCAGATTCCCACTTCCCGGTTTTGAATTCAAAACTCTTCCGGTGGCACATTCCACCAGCTTTTGACAAGGGGAAGAGGATTTATTATTACATGAGTACCACTCCGAGCACCCCTTAGCATCAAATTTGGTTTTTGTGAGCCATACATGAGGTTAAGCGTAACAACCTAGGACCTCACCAAAATAGTTAGTCGGAAGATATTATTTAAGTTCCTTGATCCTCTAAAAGTATCCAAAATTTATCCAACGAATAACCGATGTGCGACTAAATATACGACCATACGAGTCCTCACCTACTCTGTCGTTTATGCTCTAACGTCAGGTTAAGGGTTCAGATCTATTCAAGTCTAATCACAAGCATCACAATTGGCCTGTGGTCTTCTCCAATAAATTAGTGTTGTTGTGTCCCTTAATCCACATAGGTTATGAACTAAATCTGCTCTGATACTATTTTATAACAACCCTGGAACTCACTCAAAATAGCTAGCCGGAAGATATTATTTGGGTTCATTGATGCTGTATAAGTACCCAAAATCTATCCAGTGAATAACCAAAGCGGGACTAAACACACACCTATATGGATCCTCACATTAAGTGGTTCATGAAGAGGTTCATAAAAAAAGTCAGCTTGAGCTGCACTTAGGCGTATATTAAGAATTTTCCTTACTATATATGTGTGTGTTTTAGGTTGTTGGAAGCGGCGGCTCGGTGGTGCAGAGTGGGGTTAGAGATTTCCATGGTGTGACTTGAACGAAAGCCTAATTTTAATTAGATTTGAGCAAAAAGTTGGTTCGCATTTGGGCTGAAGCACTTAGAAGGAGTATCGCAGCAGTTCAGCACAACACCTTTCTTAGTGGGGAGCATTTGCTAGCTATCATTGTGTCCACCATACACATGCACCAACTTTTCCTTTCTCTGGCTCGAAGAATATCCAAAGAATATGACCCTTACCAACTCTCTCCTCGTTCAAGGTGGTTCCCCACCAACCTAGTTTCTCCTACGGCTATGTCGGTAGCCCGGGCAATCCATCTGGGCAGGGCTTATGCAGTTCAGCAGATCATCTCAGCAATGGGTTCCAATTCACACGTCCTCGTTCACATATCAAAGTAGCTGAATCCCCGTGGTCTCTCTCCTCTCCAAAAGATTGAGTCCGAAAGTGGTGGTTTAAGAAAGAAAAATGGAGGGAGAAAATCGATGGTAACACACGTGATGTAATAACTTAAGACCTTATCCAAAATAACTAGCCGGTCCTCATATACTCCCCCATTTAAGCCTTCACGTCCTCGTCAGGTTAAGGGTTTAAATCTATTCAAATATAATCACAAGCACTATGATCGGCCTATGGTCAGCTCCAATAAATCCGTGCTACAATATCCTCTAGTCCACGAAGGTTATGAGTCAGGTCCGATATCATTTGCAACAACTCAGGATCTCATCCAAAAAAGCTGGCCGGAAGACATTATTTGAATTCTTTGATCCTGTATAAGTACCCAAGATCTATAAGTGAATAACCGGTATGGGACTAAATAGACACCCGCATGGATCCTCATACATGGAGGGAGCTCATCGGCCGCCTATTTCTTCACACCACCATAGAGAAGTGATGCCATCCACCCTATTGAGCAATAATAATAATAATAAATGTAATGCTTTCTAAGTATGATAAAATCACGGCACTGTACATCCCGCAATTGTGGTAGTTCAGTTGGCTAGCGTGAAGCATCAGAGTAATCTCTGAGGTTAAGAATTCGAGATTTTCTTTTTCTTTTTTGTTTTTTGATTAACAACTTAGAGACAAAAGAAAATTCAATTTAGAAACTTAGAAAATTCAACTTAGATTTTTGAGGTCAAGTTTCTTCCTTTGCCATCCTTACGTTTGCTATCAACACTAAATCTTTGACGAAAGATTAATGATAGCTACCGTGGAGTTGGTTGTTGGACGCGGTGGCTCGGACTTGTATGGTGGGGAAATTGATGATGGTGTATTGGTGCGCGGCAAAGATAATGTTTCTTGGTTTTCTGTGGGCGATGGTGTCATCGTGTGAACATCGAAGCTTTTCTCTCTCTTCTAAAGCTAAAAACTATGGCGCTGTTGCATTAGTGATAAGGCTTCCGCGTCATCTTCCATTGCGAGGGAAAGTTGCAATTTTGGGCTGCAACTATAGTTTCCTTCTCTGTTTCTTCGTCCTTTTTTTCTTTTATTTCATTTCCCAATCGTTGGCATCCCTCAAAGAATATCCGGAGAACGATTCCCTAACTTGTTTCCAAGCAACTACGAGCTGCTTTACAAACATTTGATAGAACTTTCACTTTGCCATACGTTCAGGCGCACACGCGCACACACGAAGAGCCCTCGGGGGAAGAACCATAAGTAAATAATATTTGTGCACACGTGAAAAGATCATAAACTATGTTTGGTATTATTGTCACTTTTTAAAAAAATAATAAAAAAAATATTAACAAAAATTATTTGATTGATTTTTTTTTTTAACAACGTCAACCAACGACGTGGCTAGTGATGAGGGAGAGAGAAGGAGGATAGGGTCAGCAATATGGTTGAAGATAAAGAAAAGCTAAATATTGGATAGAAAGACATTCGAAAAAATGGCAGAGAAAAAGAAATTAAAGATGGAGCCGAAGACGAGAGATAGCTCAGCATCAAACGAAAAGATTGACAATGAGGCCTAGATAGCCGGTGTGGTTCCAAAGGTGTCAAGGCTAACGATGAGTTGGGTAGAAGAAGAGGGATTAGAAGGAGATGGATTAAAATCCAATTTTTTTTAAAAAAAAGTGGAAGTTTTT
Source organism: Phoenix roebelenii (assembly GCA_025769935.1). Classification (NCBI taxonomy): domain Eukaryota; kingdom Viridiplantae; phylum Streptophyta; class Magnoliopsida; order Arecales; family Arecaceae; genus Phoenix; species Phoenix roebelenii. Next base: position 8,442,103 of record JAOXJJ010000001.1, read on the forward strand.
ATAGAAAAAGCATGGTACCAAATACGCTCTAAAAATGCAGACAAAAAACCTATGTGTCCATTAAGAATGAGTGTAGAACCATAAGCAAAGAATGCACACGAAAACTTATCAGGCATAAGTAAAGAATCATAAGTAAACAACACATACACAAAAAAACCATGAGGCACGAGTGAAGAATCATAAGCAAAGAATCAGCTTGTATTGCCAACAAGAAGAAAGAATGGATCTTGATTTAAATAAATTACTAATTCTTATAGAAAATGATAACAAAAAAATGAGGTTAGAAAAGTACAAAACCAAAGAACTAAATCTTTTCTCCTATAAAACAAATTTTTCTAAAGAATTTATGTGACTCCGATGACAAATCTTCCACAAAACAATTAGAGTCGCAAAGAATTTGCACTTAGAACACAAAGCAAATCCTTCTTGTGTCTTGCCAAAAATTTAAGGACTTCCGCTTCTTTTTTCGTTCATTAAAAGATACACCAAGGCAGAACTCGTCTACCCTTCTAAAAGGCCTGCCTAATACGATAACCAAAACGTGCGGCATGTAGGTGATGATGCTAATTGCTAAGTGAATAAAGTACATCTAACGTAAAGTATGTTGCATCCCTTATATTATTGTCGTAAACTTAAAGGGCTCGTTTGGTTCGCGGGAAAAGAAAGGGGAAAAGTATTGTCAACGAGAAAGTAATGAGATGCCTTTTGCTTGGTTGGAGTTTTCAAAGGAGAGAGATGAGAAAGTTGTATTTCCATGGAAATATTATTCCCACATTTAATGGGAAAGTCTTTCCCATGAGAAACATGGAAAAGTTACTTTTCCATGAGGCGGGAATCACTTTATTTTTATTTTTTTCCAAAAAAGTCCTT
>JAOXJJ010000001.1:8443072-8465258 GCA_025769935.1 Phoenix roebelenii
ATATATCAAAGAATTGAATTGTCATGTTTTTGACAATGGATATATTTATTCTATTATATTTTTATTACAATATTTATAAATAATATTTTAAGTATAAAATAAATTTATAACATTTTTTGTATTAATATCATGAAAAAATTGCATAAAAATTTATGAGAGGATCCATTCACTATGCAAAAAGACAATTTTCATATATGTATAAATATTTTGCAGCTATAGGTGAGTGTGTGAGACCTTTTCTCTTGCCATCTTACTATTAAGACCATAGCAACATAAATTCTAATTCTGCTCTACAAAAATCTCTTCTTACTAGATTAAGATGGGTGTGATATTTGAATCTTTATGTTGATAATGATGGAGTTGGTAGATAGAGTTTTCATGGCTGCCAAGAGGACAATCAAAGTGGAGGGTAGAGGAGAAGGAATATGTTTGAGCTTTCTTTGAAATCCAAAATATCGTTAGGATCGATAAAGGCAATTTTAAGTTGCAAATTTATTACATATTTTACTTGTCGCATTTATAAGATTTACAAATACTCGCAATATTACTTTGAAAACTTCCTGAAAAGATTATAGTTCATATAAAAGTTGTATAAAGACTGCCGATAGATTTTTAGGTTAGCAGCAGAATTAGAATGAGAGCTGAAATATAATTAATTTAATTTGGAGAATTATATTTTTTTGTCCGAATGAAAATTGATGAAAGATGGAACTCATACCAGGTTATTTCACGTAAAAAACCTATAATTTTTCTAATTACACGACTAGCATTAGAAATTTTACCATACTTATTTTACGTGAAAAACCTGAACCATTTTCAAGCTTTATAGCTATAACGTTGTAACAGTTTTTTTTAATAAATTACACCACACTATGACAGTTTAATAACAGCTGTTACAACGTTGAAATAGCCGCTATTGTGATCCTGGAACCAACCGCCACAACTGCAGCACTAAATGCGGTCGGCTCCACTTGTTAGCTTGCCCGATCCCGTCGTTTTGAAACCCCCACCAAATCGTGGCAGGGGGCAATGGAGCGGTATTCACCAGCTTCGGATATGACCTGCCAGCCGACCAGCAGAGATGGTTTAGAAGTTTACTCCTTAATCGATGAGAGATTCTTGTGATCAGACTGGCGGTTAGATTTCTTCTGAGGCCAAAAAGCCTTGAGGATTATTTGATGAGGACCAAATACGAAAATTTGATCGACCTGATAATCTTTCGCACAGGCCGGCACAACTCACTCATTTGGAGAGAGATTTGCATCTGTGCCTCATCGGTTCTTCCGATAATCAAATTGGGGACGGGCGGGCTATCGACGTCTTGGAGAACAGATGGTTGTCTGAGGTGCTGCTATGTGGGTGGCCTACCTTGATCGAGGAGGTGGTCTTTGACCGAGAATTTTCTTGGCTTCCTTATGAAGGCTCGGCCTTGTGGAGTAAGAGATCAGCGTTGCCTATCTGACCTACTATAGTTAGCTAGATAGGAATGTCCGGATTTTCGAGAATAGCAGGGTACATCCAGAACTAGTGGCGGATAGAGCTCTACTTCATGTAACGGAGATTATATGTACTACTACGACAACTTTCTTTGAGACGGCTAGGACATTTGAGACCTCCTGCAACGATCAGGACCGTTTTTCGTTTCTTGAGAGTCTCTACCCTCTAGCTTTTTCAAAGTGAACTTCGACAGAAGGGTCGGTAAGGGAAGGGCAGTGGAGGCGTGAGATTTATTATTAGAAACCACAATGACGGACTGGTGGTGGTCGGGGGCCAGCGGATCTTAGATACTTCTGTCATCAGTGTCAAGCTTAGAGCCGCATAAGAGGGTACCACTTATGTGAGGCTTGTTCTGGATGCAGACCGCATCCTCTTCAAGGGGAACTGATGGAGGGCGGCTTTTGGTCCCAAGTCGCCACACCAAGCCTTGCACCTTTGCTCCTTGCGGATGCCTTAGAATTGTAGGAAGCTGGGCCGAGTGGGTAACGCCATGGTAGATCGAGCTTGAGCCGCGGTGTGCTAAGCTTTTAAGTGACCGTGGGAACCAAGGCAAGGGAAAGGCCTACTGGCTGCAGCTTGACCTGATCCTTGACTTGAGAAGAAGACAATCACTCACAACAAGATATGTAGAAGAAAGCATAAAGACTTGATTCTATTTTCCAAATGAAGCTACAAGCATAAATCTAGAGGAAACTATGATTGATCTCTCCTAGCCCAAGTCCAAGAGCAAGCTCAAGGATCGAATACAATAGGGCAAAGCCCTCTCAAGCCTAAGGCCGAAATACAAGAAACTACAATGTTCAAAGATCTAAAATGTCCAAATGGTGCCTCTCTAAAGCTTATTTATAGGCTTCCAAGTCCCCATGTAGCTGCCCAAAGAAGAGGCTAAGGCATGGTTTCCTAGGGCCTAGGCATGGCCAAGGCTTAGGTGACATGTGGCACAAGGCTGCATCCCTTTGGCATGGCTGCAGCATGGCTGGGTTGTGGCTGATGTTCTACAGTGGCTAGCAGGGTGTAGCATGGCTTGGCATGGTGGCTGGTTATGGCAGGGTCATGGCAGGCTGCAGGATATGGGCTGAGGCACTACTGGCAGCAGGCATGGCGATGGCAAGGCCTTGGCAGGCCAATGGCAGGTGGCTGGCAGGGCATGGGCATGGCTGCAGGGCCTGCATGGCCATGGACATGGCTGATAGGCTGGGCAGCATGGCTGGCAGGGCTGATATGGCCTGATAGCAGCATGGCTAGGCTGGCAGGGTTGGCATGGTGCTGGTAGGGCTTTGGCAGGCGCTGGGCATGGCTTGGCAGCAGCATGGCTAGGCTGGCAGGGTTGGCATGGTGCTGGTAGGGCTTTGGCAGGCGCTGGGCATGGCTTGGCAGCAGCATGGCTAGGCTGGCAGGGTTGGCATGGTGCTGGTAGGGCTTTGGCAAGCGCTGGGCATGGCCTAGCAGGCGACAGGACAAGGCTAGCATGGCTGCAAGCTGGCTGGCCATGGCCTGACCTTGGCAGGGCTGGCAGGGGCTGGCTGACCATGGCCTGGCGCTGGGCAAGCTAGGGCATAGCCTTGGCAGGCCGCTGCAGGCGTCCAGCATGGGCGCGACAGGGCCGACCTAGCGCTGGGCGCGCCCAGGCCATCCTGCCGCGCGACATGGGCACACAATATGGCGGCCACGTGCGTAGGTGGAAGGGCGCCGGGTGCGTGCCGCCTCGGCCTGGGCACGCATGGACGCGTGCGGTGGGCGCGCACGGGCGCGGCTTGGGCTGCACATGAGTGTGTCGTGCCTTTGGCATGCTTGGGCGTGCCTTGGCCGACCTTGGAGGTGCTTGGCCGAGCCTTGAGGGTCTTGGCTTGGCCAAGGCTGGCCAAGTGTGAAGGGAGTTGTCCAAGGCTTGGCCAAGTGTGAAGAGGCTTGGCCAAGGATGAACGGTTTCAGCTAATGCTCTCCAAACAAAATAGTTGATTTGTACCTTATTTTTGATCTTGGCATGACCTTCCATTATCCTCCTTCGATTCGGCGGTGCAGCGGGCTTGGATCCTCAATCGGGACTCTGCTACGATAATTAAGTGGATTCGGAGTGGGCATAATGCTGCTGGCGGGATGATGCTGTTTTACGACATATACCGATTTTTTTGAGTGTGGTTGTCTTCTATGCGGTTTATTACGTTGGAGGTTTGTTCCTAAAGAACCACGTGTCTGCTCTCTCCTTTTTCGCCAACTATTTTTTTTTGTGTGAGGTGCCGTTGTACAAAATTAAAAAAATAAAAAAAAACCGCCGAATCCCGCTCTCCTCCTCTCCGCCGGAAAACCCTCTATTCCTCCCACCTCCTCGTCCTCAATGGTATCAAAGAAGCTTTCCCGTCGTCGTCTCGTCGAAGGTCGAGACACGGGCGAACAATTCAAGAACGTCGTCAAGAAAGAAGGCTCAATCTGTTAATAGCGCATTTCCTCCTGTTCTCTTTCACTTTTCTTGATTTCTTTTTGGATTGATCCAGGATTCTTGTGGACCATTTAGATTAAACCCTAGCAATCCATTTTGATATAGCATTAATTTTCTGGCGGATCCTGATGTTGGTATGATAAATCTGTCTTTCTTGATAGTTATTGTGTATCTTTCTTCCTTGTTTGTAGTTCTATATTTTCTGAGATCTGCTCTGGTTCAACCCTAAAACCAATTTATTTCTTATCTTTTTGCCATGGTTTCAGATTTCTGAGATTTTTTTGGCTTTAACCCGAGAAAATCAAATTTATGTCTTTCTTTTGTGCTAAGAGGTTTGCGACATCTGTACTGGGTCTAACATTGTGGGTTTCTCCTTCTTTTTCCTCCGGGATTGATCTGATATTGTTGCAAACTCTTTTAGGTCAAATTCTAGAAACCTATTTTGATAGTGGCATCAGTTTCCTGGATTATGGTATGTATGCGTTTGTCGCATTTATTCAATCAGATAACTTTTTGCAAGTGTTTGTTCCTTTCTGTCAAGGTCTGAAGTGTTTGAGATCCGTCCCAAATCAAACCTAGAAGGCTCAAGCCACATTATCCAGGTGACAAGTGCCAATTTTGATTTTCTGTAATTCCCAGTCCAATTTTGTTATTTTTCAATTCAGCATTCTGTTTTCTTTTTTTCCTCTATCATCAGATTTTCCTCTCCATGCTGGAAAATTATTGAGTTCTTGGTTGTTCTTGGAACTAATTTTTAATGCCCTAGTAAGGTTACAAGTTCCTTGTGGGTCATTTTTATGAGTCATTCAGAGATTTTTAGATAAAGCAAAGGATTCATTTTATATTCTTAAAATATGGTTTAGCTTTTTTTTAAACTCATGTCAGATCTCTGTTCCACTGTAGAATTAAGGATATTATAGCCCTTCTTTCTTGAATTTTAATCAAATAATGTTTTGTTCTTGTTTGATAGCATGAGATTTGAGATGTTTAGTCATACAAACATGATTGAGGATGTGTTCATAATTTTCCCAGTGAGCTCTCATTCTACTTTACCTTTTTTTTTTGCCTTTTTCTGACAAGAACCCTTTCTTTTCTATAGTGAATGTAGCTTTTGCATGGGTACATCAAGGACACAGTTGGCCAGGAAATGTCTCACTGCTGATTTTGATGTGTATTGTTCTATGATGGCAACATTCTCTAGTCATTTTGACATTCTTGAAACCTGGCTTCGTAGTCTTAAACTAAGCAGTCGGTGCCCTGCTTCGGTAGATCCCTTTGGTTTTCCCATTAGGCCCACCACTTGGCCCTCCTCAATTTGTGGTTTATCTCCATGTGCCTCGCTCAATCTCCAAATCTCTTTAGCTACCATACATGGCTGTCCTGTGACATCCTTAACAAGTTTGACTTGCTTTGAACACTCGCTCTTGCTTTCTCTTGTGTGGTAAAAAAAAGAAAAGGAGTCTCACCTCTCCGCAACTTCCCAGTGGCGCATAAATCTGGAGCGGGATTAGAATGTATCTCCAATCTAATTTCAAAAACCAAGCTACTAACTAATGCTTATGGCCCTAACTTCAGGCCTTTAAAATATCAAATATTAAATGTCAAACTTTTCTGCATATAAAAAAAATAAAAGAAAGAATGTGACTAAACTGCGCTGAGTATATGCCCGAAATACTTCCTCTCCCAAACTCTAACTGACAATCAAATTTTGTTACACTTCCTCCTTCTCAAATTTCTTTCTTTTCTACCCAATTTCTCCTAGCTTCCTTGGCTAATGCCAGATGGCTAAAGAATATCCGGAGCCTTAAATAGAGCCTGTTATTGCTGAAGTTTCCTTTTCAAATGGCATTCTGGTGAAGCCAACACGAATCACTATGAGTTTGTTCATGGTTACATATTTTTCTTTCTTTTTCTATTTTTATTTTATGTATTTTTAATATGTAAATTTGGGTATCTTTGGATATTGATATTAGTGCTCTCATATTATCATGCATGTACTGGTGAATGGTGAATAAGGCTTCATATGTTTATACCATCTATTGATTGAAAATTCATGTTCTTTTATGATAATGTCAATCAATATCTTAATTCATACTTTAGAATTTAGATTTTTTTTTTCAAACTGCAGTGTTGTGTCAATAATTACAATTTTGCGCTTCCTTTCTATGTGGTTGATTATATATTGAATGATTTGAATTTAGTGAGATGATTCAGCTTGATCTAATTACAATTTTTAATTCTCAAAAAAATGATGTTAATTATTATTTTTTTGTCCATGTTAACAGGTTCAGTAATTTCAAAATGACAAAATAGAACAAAAAGCTAGGACCTTGGTGGAGAATACAATAATTAAAAGATACAAGCACTACATATATGTATTGAGAATGTTTCTAATCTTGAAATTCATGTTAAGTAATATTTTAAAAAATATTTTTGTTAATTTTGTTGATTTAATAGGAGATGAATGTGATATTAGTCATAACACTTTTCCCCCCTCCCCCTCCATACAAATTCTAGCTTGGTCTCTGAAACTAAGTTTCAAATAATCAGTTTTCTTTTATATATTTTTGTGTAAAGATCAAAAATTATGCTTCTGCCCAAGGTCCGCCGTACCGGTACCGGTCGGCGTACCGGTGGCCGGCCGGACCGGTACGTACCGGTCGGTACCGGTACCGTACCGGTCGTCAGATATTTCGATTTTTTTTTTAAATGTTGTCTCTGTTGGATCTTAAATTAAGTGATGATTGAAATACATTCCTTTCCCATAAAAAAAAAAAGCTGTGGCCGACAGGCCACAGCCTTTTTTTTTTCTTTGAAAGAAGTGGCCCGTGGGCCACTTCTTCCTAAAAACCACGCGTGGTTTTTGAAACCACGCGCCACGCGGTGGTTTTTGAAACCACAGCGCACGACGCTGTGGTTTCGAAAAATAAAAAAAAACCGTACCGGTGTGAACCGGCCGGTTCGCACCGGTACGAGGCCGGTACCGGCCGGTACGGTGCCCGTACCGGCCGGTACGGTGCCCGTACCGGCCGGTTCGCAGATGAAAACCGGAAACTAAGTTTCATCTGTTTCCGGTACCGGTCAATGACCGGACCGGTACATACCGGTACCGGCCGGTACGGGCCGGTACGGCATTCCTTGCTTCTGCCTTTTACTGCTTAATGTTTCATGACTGGTGAAAAGCTGAAGCATCCCTTAACTTCTTTTTGTAAAAAGCTTCAGCATATCATTCTGCATTCTAAGGATTCTTGTCATATCTTACAAGTTAGATGTCTTCGGAAAAGGTTGAAGAATTGGTTGATATGCCGTATTGCAATTTTGAGAATATGTACAATGACATGCTAAAGCATCTCAAATTTATGAAAATCCTTTGTGGTGGCCAGTGAATTAGTGAATTAAAAGTTTTATATGTTTTTATTAATTAATCGATAATCAAAACTTGCAATATCTTGGAAACAAGCACAAGGGCCAAAAATAGTAATACGAGACTCCTGAAGTAATACAAGATGATAGTAGTAGATAGCTTTCCTTGTTGTAGGAGTGCAGGTTCGGCAATTCTCATTTTGGTTGCTAAATCATTTTTCATTTTCTCGCATACTTAGGTTTAGTGAATGGCATTTACTGTATATTTCACATTTTATTTTGCCATTATCTTCAAAATTTAATTTTTCTCGATTTATGTTTCTAATTACTTTCAGTTGTTTCAATTCTTTGATTAGTTTAACTTTATTCAAGGGCATATCTCATATAACCATAATAGTCGGCATAACTTAAGACTTTTATCTGGCAACACAAAAAATATAAGATCTCAAGCAAAATTATTAAAAACAAAATGATGGTTCCCAAACTATATTCGAGTAATGTCAATGTTTCATCCTCTAGTTTATCTGGCAAAAGTCCTCCACCGCATGTAAAGGTTACAGTCTCACTCAGGCGAACATCACACAAATAACTTTTCATGCAGTGTCTAGTTTAAGGAAAATGGTGATTATGAAAACTTGATAGTCACCATTCAAATTCACCATTTGAATGTTTGTGTTTCCATGTTTATGGGCTTATCATCTCAAGCCATATTAAATATGTTCAAGAGTTTCATTATAGGTGTTTTCTTTCTTATATTTTATGTTATAGTCAAAATCCTTCTAGTTTGCTACTGAAAGAATTTAACACTATTTTGTCCCTTAACTACTTGGTCGCCTTGCATAGTAAATTATTTTGCTCATTCAACCTACTCAAGACGTAAAAATGCCAAGCACTTATCTTTTTCCACATGGAATCAATGTAGCATAAAACGAGAAATTGTAAAGGATGCATAGCCTAGGCTAAGAAAAAAGGCTCATATCAAAAAGTCAAGCAATCAACGGCTTGAAAAGCATCCAGAATTTACAAAGAGATTAAAAGATAAATGAACAAATTTAACTATACCAAATGATTCCTTCATCAGATAAATGATTCCTTCAATTTTTGTTGGGCAAAATATATACAATTTTGGCTTTGGTTAATGTTCTAATCTGTGTACTATTGTTTGGATACTAATCATTATGTACCTACATTTTACAAAACAGGATTGTACTAGGTTGTTTATCATTCGCATACTAACTCATGTAATGACTAGAACATGTGATTCAAAAGTATGATAAGCTGTCTATAGTCAATCATGATGGAAGAAAGAAAATCAATGATCACCAAGGACTATGAATAGAAGACGCCTTATTTTATATTAAATAATATATTACTTTGAATAAATAAATAAATGCTATAGCTTGTTATCTTTGGACAAGGATATTGGCAGATCCTACCAAATTTGACCCATTTACATGTCCACAGCCTTGGGAGTTGGGAGCCGCTTTTTCCTATGTGTTTACTTGGTAGTTTCTGGTTCAAGAACTCACGTGATTAGTCCAGTCATACCGACCTAGACCTCGGCCATTTGCATTGACTAACCTCTTTCCTCTTGGCTGAAAAAAGAGGATGGTATGAGAGGAGCAAAGCAGGTTGGCCACTTCTCCTTTCCCCCTCCCTCCCTCCCCCCCTCCCCTCCCTCTCTCTCTCTCTCTCTCTCTCCACCTTATCCCAGCTTCGAGGACTCTCCTAGATTTTGTCCTCACCCACCTTTCACTGGAGAACAAAAATCGTAGTGATTGGCTCCTCCCTTGGATAGTTGGAGCTCTCTTCTTGCTCCCTCTGGCCTCTCCTTGCCAGCAGATCTTTCTTTTCTCTAAGCACCATTGAGGAAAGCAAGTTTCCATCTTTTTGGTTTTTTGATTTTATTTATTTTGAAAGATCCAAAGTTTGTAGAAAGATGAGTAAAATCTATGTTATATGGATCCTGATCCTTATGGGTGGAGAATTAATCTGATTGAAACCAATTGTTTTGGTTAATTTCCAAATATTTTGCAATTGCCGAATCTTGCGGTTGCTAATCCTATTAGTTACAGCTTTGAATCACAGAACTGCGGTTCCAAGCTGGATGTGATAGGGGACCAGATTCGAACTGATTTGGGGCCCTTTACTCAGAAGGATTAATTGTTGCAGAAGCATGATTCATGCTAAACTATTTGACATCTGGTATGCATTACAACGAAAAGATACAAATGGGTGTTCTGCTCTGAAAATGTTAAAAAATATCTTTTTAAAATACATTACAGCGTTTTTCATTGTATGACATGGTGGTTATTTGTGTATCATTCTTTCCAAACATAATCAAAATAATATCCACTAAAATTTTCTACTGGATGTCTTCTATAGAAAGGATAATTTCTTCATTTCACGAGGAGTCAAGCCTTCTTAATTTTCTTAAGACTTGGAAGAGTCCAATTTCTGTTCATCAAGTCAGCTGATGTAAAAATAACAACAATAGTCAATCTGTGCATATCACAAGGTACATAGAGGGTGGATTTTCAATGGTTTGGGAGAGAACTTATTTTTTTCAATCACAACATCCAATAGATAATTGAATAGGGAATAAGTGTATTTAATCTTCAATGTACTGCAAGGTATGTAATAGACAAATCATGAACTGTTGATGTTCATGAACATATTTGATTGAAGAAGATATAGCTGTAATCAATGTTTAATGCACCAAAAGGAATAAAATAGATGCATGACTCCTGCTAAGTTAAATAGTACACCAAAAATGGAAGTTCTTCCCTACTTTTCAATCAATCTTTTTTCATTTGTTAACCTTTTCGATACCTGTCATCTGAAATTTCTATGATATGATGGATCCAACTTAATAAACCAGGAAGGGAACCATATTAGTGCCTTTTTATCTTGGAGACATACCGCCCTTCCCCCCCTCCCCCCCCTCTTCTCTTTTGATAGTGGATTTTTCAGTCCATTGAAGATCCAAAGAAAGTGTAATACGTGTTTACAAAATCTAAATGATAAGATTTTCCATAAATTAATCAATTATAGTAACCTGGAGGCAACCTACATGAATTTTTGACCAAACTACAACATGAGGTGATGAGTCTTAAAATCAAGGCATGCCATAAGGTTCGCTGCAAAATCATCCTCATATAGAATGTCAAGAGTCATATCCTCCAATGTTTGTGCACATTCTAGAGGGAAAGGCATGATGGACAAATTAACATTCGATAAGCATTTTCCTGGTCGATGAGGGAAAGCTAAAATATTTGTTGGAGAATGTTTTAGCTTGTGAGAATCAGTATATTTGAGGGTCTCAAGAAACTCATAGTTAATATAATGGCTGTTAGTTAGTATGGAGCCTTTCATATGCCATAACCTTATGTTCTTTTCTTTGATACAACAAAGGAGCATCAAGATGCCAGCTGATTGCGAATTTTTATAACTTTATCGAGAAATATTTCAGCCAAAACTAGCAACCAAAGCCCAAGTGACTGATATGGTACTTTCAGGGCTGTGTGGCATTATGTTTATTATTATATATTACCTTTGTGTTCAAAATATCAGTTGAAGCTATGACCATGCATCACACTAGAAATTATTTGGTCAAACTGTAACTTTTGAAATGGATGAGAAAAACAGTACAAGAAATTGAGGAATCTCTATAACTCTAACAAAGAAGCATATAACTTTCAAAATCCTCGAAAGATCTGCTTTCTGATAGGAATTACATAGACTGACTGGCCATGTTGAGGCCCTTTGGTATGTCATCATCTTTTGACTTGGACTTTAGCTTATTATTTGTTTCCAGCACATCTATAGAACCATTCTCCTACAATTTTGAGATTTCCTAAATATCCTAGCTACACCTCACTTTTAGGTAAGTAAACATTGAAAAAGATATGATGAACATTTTGTTGACCACATTATAGTACTTGTTTTCGTGGCTTTCTCGGGTGCCTCATATTACATGTCATGCTCATGACTCATCACATAGTGCATTATAGAGAGCTTCAGCATTATCTCCAAATTAGTTGGCTGAAAGATTGACATAGCATTACAGAATGTTTTAGCCATTATGCTAAAAATTTGTGCTGCAAACCACAAAATCTTAGCTGCATGTCCTTAAGTGGGTTATGGAATTACCTATAAGCCTTTGAAGACCGTCAACTTTCTTTTTCCTATAAAATGTGTTTATTGTAACATGTTCAGTCAAGATACAGGAGGCTAAATGCATATCTTTAGATCTGTTAGTAGGTCTAAGCCATTAGACTATCCTACAATATTTATAATACAAGAATTAGAGCCACATAAAACGGCTATCCTGCTATATCTTTAATACAAGAATTAAAGTCACATATTTGTGGTTTTATTGTTCTATTTTCTGCTCTTAAAGTCTGCTTTTTGATTATCCAGTTATTCCCAGGCTGCAGGAATAGATGCAACGTCAATGTCAACAGTCCTTGATATCACAGTTTAATAGCTTTGTACTGAATTTTGGAGCCAAAAGACATCCAGCTGATACTTGTAATAAATCCTTCATCCACAGTTTAATAGCTTTGTACTAAATTTTGGAGCCAAAAGACATCCAGCTGATACTTGTAATAAATCCTTCATCCATAAAATTTTACGAGACCTACACCATAAAATTTTAGGAGACTTATCCAGATACAAAAGATTTATGTAGCGTCACCATGCAAATTGTGACCTTATTTAAGTAACAACCTTATCTGAACTTGCTTACTCCCTGGATGTCCATGTTACTGCCAAAGTGCTTTGCAAGATAATAAACTGCCTTTTTTTTTGTTTTTTTTTTTTTAATTCTTTGGATCCCATATCTGGTGAAACATGGACGATGTTAAGCCTCTACAGAGCAAGTTGAAGAATGATTTGAAACTATCATATTATGTATTTTTGCTCCATAAATTGGATTTTGTAATTAATTTTAATAGATCTTATGCCAAGGTACAATTATAGTTTTACATCATCATATTCGTGGTCTAAAAACTTTCTATAGATTTATTATTTCTTAGAATTATTTTCTGAAACAAAAATGGACTCAAATTGTTGTAACTTTAGATGATAAAGTTTCTATGCTTATATTTTTGAAGTCTTCTGTGTCTGCTTACTGCGATCTTCTCTGCATCTTTAATTATTTTATTTTCCTTTAGATTTCTTAAATTCTCTGTCCTATTATTCACCACCTGTCTCACCTATCTCATGGATTTCCTGTAAATTTTTGCTGATGTTCTTGAAACAGAATCTGGCCATGGCTATTGATAGTGAGTATGATAACTATTTACAAGAAGATCGGTCACCAACAGGAGAGAGAGTGAGTGGAGACACTGCCATGGCGGTTTTAACGAGAACAGAGCTGGACCTAGCATATTCTTCTGAAAAATTACTGAACTTGGAGATACTTTTGATGCAAGTGTCAAGCAGAGCAAGTGATTTTGAAGCTCTGACCACAGAGTATGAGGACATCTCTAATGAGTCCATTGAGAAGGCCTTTGAATTTGATGCTTTGTCTGGAATTTTGAACACGGAGGTCAAAGAACTAGACAACTTTATGGCTTCGCTCCAAATGGAAATCATGGATGCCCACCCGAAGCTTTCTTGGGATGACCACTTGGGAGAATCATCAATAAAAATAGAAGAGAAGTTGCGTGATGCTGAGGAATCCATAAAGCAGTTACAAGATTTAGTTGCTGATATTAGAATGCAATCAGCCAAGTTTGAAGGAACCCTAGCTTTTGCTCATAATGAAACCCGTAAGTCAAAATCATTTTCTTTGGAGCTATGTTAATGTCAAGAATGAAGATGGATTCAATTTCTAGATTATTGCATGCTTTTGAACAGGGACTGGTGGAGATGAAGAGATGGAGAATGGCCATTTTTCTTCCATGAATAGTAAGTGGAAACTGCAGACAGTGGATCAGCAAAGACATCTTCTACAGATACTGGAGAAATCTTTGGCCAGGGAGATGGATCTTGAAAAGAAGCTGTCAGATTCAAGATCTAATGAAGACGACCTCAAATTAAAGCTGCACTATGCAGAAAGGGAGTCATATTTAACGGAAGAAACACTGGAAATAATTTTGGAGAAAATGTTTGAGGCAGAAAATGCTGCCGAGCTCCTTCTGGGCATTGCAAAAGAATTAATAGGAAAGTTCCAGATTGTTCAGTTAAACCTAAATGGGTCATTACATAGAGAATGTGAAATGAGAACCAAGTTGCAGAAAAGTATGACGAAATTATCCGCTGAAGAAAGTGCTCTGGAGAAGCTGAAAACTAGCTGTGCAGAACTTGATAACATCCTTGTAATACAAGAAAATGGCCTAAAAGCCAGCCTTAAAGAAGCTGATTGTAAATCCATGCTTGTTAGTTCTGATGTCTTGACTTTAAGAGAAAAGGTGAGAGCACTTGAGGAGCAGTTAAGTGAATCTGATTTCCAGTTGCAGATGGCAAAGGCCTCTGTTGAAGCTAGTCAGGAACAGCGGACTTTGTTACATTCTGAACTTAGTCAGCTGGAAAATGTAATTGAGGGTCTGAAGGAAAATGTCTGGAAAACAGAAAGCAGGGCTGAAAGTGCAGAAGCTAGGCGTATGCAATTAACTAAAACTAACATGGAACTTAATGAGAAGCTAGGTCTACTTAGAAATAGTGGATCAGAAAAGGCAATATTGTTAGAGAAGAAGCTCAAGGAATCAAATAGACAGTTAGAACATGCAAAAGCATCTGTTGAAGCAATTGAGCAACAGCAGAATATGTTATACACTGCACTTAGTGATATGGAACATATTAATAAGGAACTTAAGGGAAAGGTTGCAAAAGCTGAAAGTAGGGCTGAGAATGCTGAATCTAAGTGTACTCTGTTAACTGAAACCAATTTGGAACTAAATGAAGAGCTGGGTTATGTGAGAAGCAGATTGGAATGTTTAGAGACATCTTTGAATCAGACCGATGATGCGAAAGTAGCCACTGCCAAGGACATTGGTATCAGGAGTAAAATCATTACTGACCTTATTATGAAACTATCATTGGAAAGAGAGCGTCTTCAATTACAGGTATGCTCTGATCACTTCCCTTTTCTTTTGCATGTTTCCGTTTATGATTCTCATTAGTTTGATTAGATGATGAAGATTTTTTTTGATTGTTTACCTTCACTCTGCGGAAGAGGAATGAGTCTCCTTTCTAATCACCTTTTCATCTTTTCTCTATAGGGTATAATAGGCAATGTTTTATAAGACCATAGGCAGCAGAAGGGCAGCCAGGTAGCTGCCTAGCACCTAAGTGCTGCACAGGTGCCTAGGCATGCACCCAGAGGTCAAGGCAGCCCAAAATGGCAAATAAAAAAAAGGAAAAAAAAAGAAAAAGGCTAAAAAAATTTATAAACTAATGAATGAAAAGTAAGATATCAAACAAGGTGTGTTAGGCCACTGGGAACTATCAACCAGGCAACATCTAATACTAGTTTATTAATCAGTCTCAACTTACATACTCAAAAACAATATACAATGTTAAGATGGGTGCCTAGGCAGATCATCTAGGTGGCCAAGTCAGCCATCTTCTAAAACCATGATCATAGGACTGGGTGCACTTCTTTGTCGACTTGCTTAAATCAAGCACAACCTTGAAGTCCTTCATTTTTATATTGCTCCCAGAATGACAATGCGTAAAGTTCAACTTGATGCGTGGTTAAGGAACCCTCAATAACACTTATCTTCTAGCTTTAACTATTTTAATGTTTTACATCATGAATACCCATGTGAATCTTTATTCAGATGGCGCATCATTGATTTTGCTTCAATAGGCTACATAGGATGCCTACAGCAATATAGAGTCATTGATGATATATGTGAGAAGCCTAGACAACTACAAACTTGCAAGCTCCTATATAGAAATGTTCCATATTTTGGGACATTCATAGTGGAAACAAGTACACAAATTCATTCTATATCTCTTTTGGCCAATGCAGACATATTTTATGTTGTGTCAAAAAAAATGCAGATATATTTTATCTCTTAGACCTTGGTAAGGAGATGTGCTCTTATTTGTAAAGGATTAGAAATAGAAATTGTCAAGTACACTTCAATCTAAATTCCATGGATTCCATGGAAGCATCTCGACAATTTCTTCAACTGGAAAAATTAACCCTTGATGCATAAAATATACAAGCAACAAAGGGGATGGAGCTTGTTAGTTATGGTTATTTTTGTCTTCGACATTGGTTGCTGGAGATAGCAGATATTTGTTGCCTATACTCTTGTCTCACTAGCATGATGAACTGTTTTTGAATTGTATCGGTGCCTCAGATCATAAATGAATTTATGTTATCATAGATGTATTAAAACTACTCAAAAGTAAATGTGTATAAGTATCTTTATTTCTTGGATATGATTGAAAAGCTTTACTAACAAATTTAGTTGTAAGTGATTTGCTAAAAGTTTCAATCCAGCAGATATATACATTTACAGGAAGGCTTAGTTTTCAGATTGTCCTATGCACATTTCCTCATCTAATGTACATAAAGCTACACTCTTTTAAAAGCATTCATTTTTTTTCCTTTTTTTGCATGCAGATATCTGCATTAAGAAAAAAGAACAAAGTCCTGGCGGAGAGATGCAAAACAAAGGATAATGCCCATATTACTCCGAGCCACAAGGGCAGCGATGATGGGAATGAATTTAGTATCCTAAAACAATCTGAAGAAGCATTAACAGAATCTTCAACTACAAATTTCCAGGTAGATCGATTTTTAAATATCCATATGTTTCTTTAATGAAGTAAGCTTCAGATAGGGAGATAATGATAGTTTTAAAATATTTTTGCACTGACATGTTAAATGTCAGTATTACAGAAGAATTCAGTTATCATGGTAGTCAAGTGGAAAATAATAATTTTTCCCAACTTACGCGCATATATTCGTGCAATGATATAGTTTATAGCAGTTGCAGGCTTCATGTTTGGCAGCAAGTACATGTGTATATGCAAAATTATTTTAGCATATGTTGGTATTTCAGTCATGCATGGAGACATAAGTGATGGGTTGCATCTGTCAGCATAATATGCAAATATGGATGCATGCATAAAGTTACTAGTTGTGCATTCTGAGAAGAAATATTGGAGGAGCGAACTCAGTTCTCTCAAAATAGGATAAAGATTCTGCAGAAGAGTCTTGAATTTTTGTACTTGTAATGGTACCAGAATGAAGTGGAATACATTTCTATTTCTCAGATTTAATTTTTCTATGATGTTTCTTACACAGCATATAACTATAGCTGAGGAGGAAATTGAACTGGATTTGCAGTAATCTCTGACTACTACTCTTGGAAATTAGCTAAAATGAGTAATGGAGCCCCCTTGTGGAGCTCTATTTCATCTTCAGATACACTTCTGGCATACATCCTATGTTATAGCCAATAGATTGAACTGCAGGAGTCTATAAGATTTTTCCTTTTCTTTGACCCTTCAAACTTGTCTATTAGTTAGTCATTTCAGTTGGACAGCTGACTATGTTTACCATTGCTCCCTGTTGCCCAAGGTGACAACCCAAGAGGGAGGGTGAATTGGGTTTTCTAAATTTTAAGACCTCAAATTAATTTTTAAGTGAATGTGGTTTGGCCTATGTAATAATATAGGTGCAGTGGAAGCAATAGTAGTAAAGCTCTAAACAATTGGGATTAAGTTACTTTTAGAATTTAAGATAGAGCAATTGCTTAAGTAAAGAAAATAAACCAAGAAGCACACAATTCAAACACAATTAAGTATAGTGGTTCGGTGCACCCCAAAGCACCTACGTCCGCTCCCCAAGCATTTCCTTGGGAATTTACTATAACCCCTCGGATTACAGTTGGATTGTTTTTCCGGGCTCACAATCCAAAAAACCCTTACAATTGGTTTTTCGGGATCACCAAAAATCTATGTTGGTTTTCCAGGCTCACCAACAACTTAACCGTTGGTTTTACGGGCTCACCAACAACCTATGTTAGTTTTACGGGCTCACAAACAACCTACACCGTTGGTTTTACGGGCTCACCAACAAACCTTATAATGAATGAAAAATAAAAGGTTTAAAGCTCCTAAGTGAGCAAATATAACAATTATGCACTACAAGAAGAGATAAGAAAATAATTATCGTTTTGAAGATCCTCTTCTCTTCTTTGTTGAGATTGCTTCACTCCTCAAGGATTGGTAGAGCTCTTGAAGTCTCTTGAATTCTGCTCAACCACCTTCTTTTAGATTTTGGGATGAAGCAATAAATGAAACTCTCTTGGATTTTCTTTTCTTTTGAATGCACACTTTAATTCCTACCAAGATACCTTTCTTTGATGAATAATGGCTCTTAAATACTTCTCCAACCTCCAAAGATCACTTCTTAGCCGTTGGAATGGAGAAATTAGCCGTTTATAGCCGTTAGCTCAAAAAGTATTTCTACAGAACTAGCCGTTATGCTGTCAGCCGTGCTGGGGTTGATCCGAGCAAATCTGGGGTCGGCTCAAGTTACTGTTCATCGGGTTGGGGTCGGCTCAAGCTTTTCTGGGGTCGGCTCCTGCTACAGTGGGGTCGGCCCCTGTTACAGTGGGGTCAGCCCTCAGAAAATCCAGACATTTTTTGAGTTCTGAAGTTGGGGTCAGCTCATGGTCTCTTAGGGTCGGCTCCACTGGGGTCGGCTCAAGGCTCCACCTGGGGTCGGCTTAAGGAAGCTTGGGGTCGGCCCTCTCAGTCAATTCCAGAAAGCTGTTTTTGCAGTGGCTGAAGCTGGGGTCGATCCGAGCTTTTCTGGAGTCGACCCGAGTTACTGTTTATCTATGCCATATGTGCCAGGATGTGCCAGAATGTTTCCAAAACGTGCTAGGGTCGACTCGATCTCTTCTAGGGTCGACTCCTACTCTGTGCCAAGTGTTCCAAAGACGTGCCACTTCGTTCCAAAGCGTGCCACTTCGTTCCAAAGCATGCCAAATGTATCGGGGTCGACTCCAAACTAATTGGAGTCGACTCTAACTATATTTTTCTGCACTTTGAAGCTTAGTTATGCACATTGAAACAACAATATGATATTCCAAGCAAATTACGATGCATGGCACAATAGAGTTTCATGCCCTTAACAGTAGAAATTACCGAATTGCTCTTTTAGGTATTTTTAATGTGAAACTTTGCCAAAATGGATTCTTGAGCTTTCTACCATTCTCTATTACAAATTTTATCTCGTTATTAATTCTTGTGAGTGGTTTTGACCATATATTCCTAATGTATCGTGAATGTATCGAGGGTGTGTCATTTATCAATGATGTACCAAGTTAATTTGCATTTCTAATTTGATATGGTCTCAATGGTTGTGTTAATCATCAAAATAACATTATCATCCTCACTTCCTTCTTGAAAGAAATTAACCTTCTTGTTCAGATCTTCAAGTATTTCAGATGTCAATCTCTTTTGGCTCCAATTGGAGTAGAATAATCTTCTGTTTATGTCTTGTAGTGAATTTGGTTATCTACTTTAGCATACTTATCTCCAACATATCTTTAGAACCATGTTGTTGATGTAATATTTGTTTTCCACTTTGATTAGTATAGCAAGTCAACAACGATGAAGAGATAAGATCATTCCTTAAGTGACTTGATAAAGTTGATATAATTCATCTTATTGAACTTGTTGAGAATTTTATAGACTCTTTTGTTTTTATTTAGCTTGGATATGTGATGAATTAGTGCCATTTATACATCATTATGTCTCACTCATTAAATAAATAAAATTTTTAGATAACACAATTGGTGACTGAATAAAAGAGAGATAAACTCAAAATTCTAACATCAAAAAATTTTAAAAGGTTGGTGGAAATTAGAGGAAATCAAAACAGTAGTTGTAACAATCCAGGACCTCACCCAAAATGGCTAGCCGATAGGTATTATTTTGGTTTCTTGATCCTGTATAAGTACCCAAGATTTACCTAGCAAATAATCGATGTGGGACTAAACACATGCTCGCATGGGTCCTCACATATTCCCTCCGTTCAAGTCCTGATGTCCTCGTCAGGCTAAGGGTTCAAATCCATTCAAATCTAATCACAAACACTATGATCGGCTCGTGGTTAAACCCAATGGATCCGTGCTACAGTGTTTCCTAGTCCTCATAGGTTATGGACCAATCTGGCTCTGATACCACTAAATGTCAAGCCCTGAATTCGGATCATGATACAGCCGTACTATTGCAACTTTATGCATACAATAACATGAAGCCACTTAAAATTTCATATCAAAAATGAACAATTTTATTTACAAATGTTATAATAAGTTTCATCAGAATAGAACGGTGCAGAGCTTCTAAAATTTTAACATTTGATATTCAATTTTTCCAAATTCTGAAGTACATCAAGCTCCTTGCTCTTAGCAATCTTAATTATCTAAAAAAAAAATGGATAAAGTGGTGTGAGCTATACGGCTCAGTAAGTAACCATGCACAATCTTACCAGATCAAGCATAATGTGCTTCATGCCAGTGCATTAATTTAAGAAATTAACAATTGTAACAAAGTAAGCATTTTATATAGCATATATTCAAATCAGACATAAAATAGTGGATGCCCAATCATGCAAGTTCATAAATATGAATGTGCATCATATAAAATTCTTGCCATTATTCATGCTTTGAAATCCGTACTCTCAGATGATAGTGCAGCTATGGTCGCTCTTATTTCCACGGCAAGGCCTTTACCAACTATTATTCTCCATTGGCAGGGTCTATACCAAGTTACTATTACCCACTAGCGAGGGTCGTATGCCGAATTACTGAATTCAAGGATATTCTATGATCAGTACTTTCCTAAGTCAATGAGGCTATTAAAGGAGAATGAGTTTGTCTTTGAGGCAGGCAGAGAATATGACAATGCTGGAATATGCCAATAAATTCAGTGAATTAGGTCGGTTCTATCCTCTACTTATGGAGGACAATCAGAGCAAGGCCAACAGATTTGAGCAGGGCTTGAGATACAAGATTCGATCTCGGTTGTCAGTTCTGATTTTTACCAGTTATAGGGATGTACTGGACAGGGTTCTGAAGGTTGAAGCTGAACTGGTGAGATCAGAAAAAGAAAGAGGTGACTAGAAGAGGCTTAGGATATCAGGGAGTCAGCATGTTAGGCCAAGGAACTTTGGGGGTAATGCAAACAAAAAGAAATTTGGGGCTTGTACCTTCTATGGCAAGTCTCATGGTGGGCCGTCTTAAAAAGATGGGAGCATGTCTCTATTGTGGTCACTTGAACACATAGCACATGACCGTCAGAAGAAGAATGACCCTAGACCTACTAGATCAGGTGATCAGAGGCAGAAGGGGACTGCTCGGGTGTTCGCGCTGACTCGACAGGACATCAGTGCTAGCGACAGGGTGGTGACAGGTACTATCCCCATCAACTCTGTTGATGCATCTATATTATTTGATTCTGGCTCTACACATTCTTTTGTATCTGCCAAATTCTCTGGATCCTTGCACTGCATACCTGAGAAATTAGAAGCGCCACTATATATGGCTACACCTCTTCAGAAAATGGTAGTTGCTGACATTATATTAAAGAATTGCATAATTCAAATAGGAGAAAGGGAGTTAGTGACAGGCTTAATACAGTTAGATATGCAAGATTTTGATATTAGGAGAGCTGGAGTTCTTCTATTAGGGCAATACGCCCATACAATGTAAGTGCTGCTTAATTTTTATTTCTGCTATATGTGCAAGTAAGGCATTAAGAAAAGGGTGTCAGGCCTATTTAGCCTATGTGGTAGATACTCAAATAGAAACAAGGCTGGATGATATTTCGGTTGTGGGAGAATACTCAGATGTTTTCCCTGATGAGCTATTCGGGCTGCCTCCTGACCGAGAGATTGATTTCAAGATTGATCTCACGTCGGGAGTTGGACCAATCTCCAAGCCTCCTTACCGGATGGCTCTTGTTGAACTGTGTAAATTAAAGGTCCAACTACAAGAGCTTCTAGAGAAGAAATTCATCCGGCCTAGTGTCTCTCCATGGGGAGCCCCTATCTTATTTGTGAAAAAGAAGGATAGGAGCATGAGACTATATTGAAGAATAAGTATCTCTTGCCTTGAATTGATGATGTTTGACCAGCTGCAAGGTGCACAAGTATTCTCAAAGATAGACTTGTGGTCTGGTTATCATCAATTAAAAATTCGAGTCGAGGATGTGCCCAAGAGAGCGTTTCGGACTAGGTATGGTCATTTTGAATTTTTGGTTGTCTTTTGGACTAACGAATGCTCCAGCTGCCTTTATGGACCTGATGAACAAGGTCTTCAAGCAGTTTCTGGATCCGTTTGTCATTGTATTCATTGATGATATACTGGTCTACTCCAAGAGTAAGGAAGAGCATAAAAATCATTTGAGGTTAGTACTGCAGACTCTACGGAAGAAGAAATTATATGTCAAGCTGAGCAAATGTGAATTCTGGCTGGATAGCATTGTATTTTTTGGGCATGTGATCTCTAGGAATGGAATTTCAGTGGACCCAAAGAAGATTGAAGCAGCGGTGAACTGGCCTCGTCCTGCCAATATGACTGAGATCAGAAGCTTCTTGGATTTGGCTGGATATTATAAGAGATTTGTAGATAGATTTTTTCGGATAGCCACTCCTTTAACTCGTTTGACTCAGAAACGAGCAAAGTATGAATGGAGTGAGGCAAGGTATACGGTACCGACTGTACCGACATACCAGTGGGCATCGGTATCGGTACGGTACCGAACCAAATCGAGCCGAACTGGTACTGTACCGATGGGGCCAAAAGCCAAAACAAATTGGAGCCGGTACGGACTGGTCGGTTCGGGCTGGTACCGGTTCGGTACGGGCCGGTACCGAGTCGGTACGGGCCGGTACGCGTCGGT
>JAOXJJ010000001.1:8471620-8509986 GCA_025769935.1 Phoenix roebelenii
GAAGTTGAGTAAGAAATCTTGAACCAAACGCGCCCTTGTCCAGTAACCATTCCGAGTGGGGCCCAGTTACAAAGCAAAAGTTGGAAATACAAAATGATGCACTTAGTACAAGAAGGCTTTCAAGAGAAGTATTCAAACAATTGCTCGGATACTTGTCCTAAGTTCGGGATAAGAAATTTTTAGTTTTTTTCCATACAGTATCCGGTGGTAAAGTGGAGAGAGAGAGCCCTCATCCCTCTATTTCTTCACTCTTGCTTATGTTACTTTCCGAGGTCTGTCTAAAGGTCCGGTATCGGTATGTACCGGCCGGTATCAGCCCGTACCAACCAGTACGACAGACCATGGAGTGAGAAATGTGAGCAGAGTTTCCAAGAATTGAAGCGGAGATTAGTATCTGCTCCTATTCTCACCCTATCATCCGGTACGGAGAGTTTCATTATTTATAGTGATGCCTCGAAGAAAGGATTGGGTTGTGTATTAATGTAAAATGATAAGGTGGTGGCATACACCTCTAGATAGTTGAAACCCTATGACTAGAACTATCCTACACATGATTTGGAATTGGTAACGATAGTCTTTGCTCTAAAGATTTGGCGACACTATCTATATGGAGAGCCATGTGAAGTCTTCACTGATCATAAAAGCTTAAAATACATATTTACACAGAAAGAGCTTAATATGAGGCAAGGGAGATGGCTTGAGCTGCTAAAAGATTCTGACCTGAATATAAAATATCATCCGGAAAAGGCTAATGTGGTGATTGATGCTTTTAGCAGAAAGTCAACAGTAGGCACTACAACTCTACTCACCACTCAAAAGCAAATTATCAAGGATCTCAATATGATGTAGATTGAGGTGACTGCTACGAGTGCTGGAGGTATGCTAGCTAGTCGGATGGTGTAACCGACATTGCTTGAGAAAATCAAGACTGCACAACAGACTGATGCCCACTTATATCGGCTTAAAGAAGATGTGGAAGGAGGGTTGCAACCCGAGCTTAGAATTCACCAAGATGGTACTCTTCGATTTGAAAACAGATTATGTGTACCAAATGATGATGAATTGAAGAGAAAAATTATGGAGGAAGCTCATCAGTCCCGCTTCTCTATTCATCCAGGTAGCACAAAAATGTATAGAGATTTAAGGGAGCATTTATAGTGGAATGGTATGAAAAGAGAGATAACCAGTTTTGTAGCTCAATGCCTAGTATACCAGCAGGTGAAAGCTGAACATCAGAGCCATCTAGTGTACACAATGTCTTCCATGTTTCTCTACTACAGGTTTCACCACTAGATGGAAGACATTGTGTACACTAGATGGCTCTGATGTTCAGCTTTCACCTGCTAACATACTAGGCATCGAGCTACCTGCGGGGCTGGTGAGCTTCTTCCATAATTTTTCTCTTCAATTCAACATCATTGGTACACATAATCTGCTTCCAAATTAAAGAATACCATCTTGGTGAATTCTAAGCTCGGGTCGCTACCCTCCTTCCACATTTTCCTTAAGCTGACATAAATGGGCATCAATCTGTTGTGCAGTCTTGATTTTCTCAAACAGTGTCGGTTGCACCATCAGACTAGCTAGCATACCTCCAGCACCCATAGCAATCACCTCAATCTGCATCATATTGAGATCCTTGATAATTTGCTTTTGAGTGGTGAGTAGAGCTGTGGTACCTATTGTTGACTTTTTGCTAAGAACATCAGCCACCATATTAGCCTTTCTCGGATGATATTTGATATTCAGGTTATAATCTTTCAGCAGCTCAAGCCATCTCCTCTGCCTCATATTAAGCTCCTTCTGTGTAAATATGTACTTTAAGCTTTTATGATCAGTGAAGACTTCACATGACTCTCCATATAGATAGTACCGCCAAATCTTTAGAGCAAAGACTACCGCTGCTAATTCCAAATCATGTATAGAATAGTTTTGCTCATAGGGTTTCAACTGTCTAGAGGCGTATGCCACCACTTTATCATTTTGCATCAATACACAGCCCAATTCTTTCTTCAAGGCATTACTATAAATAGTGAAACTTCCCGTACTAGATGGTAGGGTGAGAATAGGAGTAGATACTGATCTCCGCTTCAACTCTTGAAAACTCTGCTCACATTCCTCACTCCATACTTTGCTCGTTTCTGAGTCAAACGAGTTAAAGGAGTGGCTATCTGGAAAAATCTTTCTACAAATCTCCTGTAATATCCAGCCAAACCCAAGAAGCTTCAGATCTCAGTCACATTGGTAGGATGAGGCTAGTTCACCACTGCTTCAATCTTCTTTGGATCCACTGAAATTCCATTCCTAAAGATCACATGCCCAAGAAATTTAATGCTATCCAGCTAGAATTCACATTTGTTCAGCTTGGCATATAATTTCTTCTCCTGTAGAGTCTTCAGTACTAACCTTAAATGATTTTAATGCTCTTCCTTGCTCTTGGAGTAGACCAGTATGTCATCAATGAATACAATGACAAACTGATTCAGAAACTACTTGAAGACTCTGTTCATCAGGTCCATAAAGGCAGCTGGAGCATTGGTTAGTCCAAAAGACAACCAAAAATTCATAATGACTATACCTCGTCCGAAATGCTGTCTTGGGCCCATCCTCAGCTCGGTTTTTAATTGATGATAACCAGACTGCAAGTCTATCTTTGAGAATACTTGTGCTCCTTGCAGCTGGTCAAACAGATCATCAATTCGAGGCAAGGGATACTTATTCTTCACAGTTACTTTGTTCACCTCCCTATAATCAATACACAACCTCATGCTCCAATCCTTCTTTTTCACAAATAGGACAGGGGCTCCCCATGGAGAGACACTAGGCCGGATGAATTTTTTCTCTAGAAGCTCTTGTAGTTGGACCTTTAATTCATGCAGTTCAGCAGGAGCCATCCAGTAAGAAGGCTTGGAGATTGGTCCAACTTCCTGTGCGAGATGAATCTTGAAATCAATCTCCCGATCAGGAGGCATCCCGGGTAGCTCATCAGGAAAAACATTTGAATATTCTCTCACAACCGGAATATTATCCAGCCTTGCTTCTGTTTGAGTATCTACACATAGACTAAGTAGGCCTGACACCCTTTTCTTAATGCCTTACCTGCACATATTGCAGAAATAAAATGTAAAGAGGACTTACATTGTATGGGTGTATCGCCCTGATAGAACTCCAGCTCTCCTGGTATCTGAAAAACTACTCTCTTTCTAAAACAGTCTATGTGAGCATAATACTTGGACAGCCAGTTCATCCCCAAAATGGGGTCAAGATCTTGCATATCTATCTGTGTTAAGTATGTTACTAACTCCCTTTCTCTTATTTGAATTATGCAATTTTTGAATATAATGTCAATAATTACCATTTTCTGAAAGGGTGTAGCAATATATAGTGGTGCTTCTAATTTTTCAAGTATGCAGTGTAAGGATCCAGAGAATTTGGCAAATACAAAAGAATGTGTAGAGCCAGAATCAAATAATATAGATGCATCAATAGAGTTGATGAGGATCAAGGTATGCTGAATCGGTATCCATGGTCTGCCGTACCGGCCGGTACAGGCCGGCACGTACCGGTACGGACCAGTATCAGATTTCATGCTGATCCGGTACCGGTAGCTTATTATTGAAGAACCGATATGGACCGGTACGGGACCGGTGCGTACCGGTCCGGGCCACTGTCTGTATGCCGACCGGTACGGTACGCCGATTGGTACCGGTACGACGGACCTTGCCGGTATCGGTAGGCGTACCAGTCGCCTACCAGACCGGTTTGTATCGGAACCGGTCTGGTACGAACTAGTTTCTTTTTTGTTCACGGACGCGCACGGAAATTTTTTTTGTTTCGCGTCCGCGCCCGCGCCTGCGCGGACGCATGATAGCTGGCATTTATGACCCACGCGAGCGCATGGCCCCTCGCCCGCGCGGGGCGCTCTGCCCCGTGCGCGGGGCGCTCTGCGGGTCACGCGCTCTCACACCACAGTGCACGCATGCTGTGCTACAAAAAATTGGTACCGGTGCGAACTAGCCGGTTCGCACCGGTACGGGCTGGTACGAGATCGGTACGCAGCCTGTACGCATACGTACCAGTCGGTACCAGTTCAAAAATAGTTGGAACCGGTATCCGAACAACTGGAAGCTGTATCCATGCTGTTCGGATACCGGGTCCAGGCCGGACCGGTCTGTACCGGGCCAAACCAACCGGTTCAGACCGGTTCGGCATACCATGATGGGGATAGTATCTGTCATCACCCTGTCGCTAGCACTGACATCCTGTCGAGTCAGTGCGAACACCCGAGCAGTCCCCTTCTGCCTCTGATCACCTGATCTAGTAGATCTAGGGTTATTCTTCTTTTGACAGTCACGTGCTGTGTCTAGGCGGACCACAATAGAAACATGCTCCCATCTTTTTAAGATAAGGCCCACCATGAGACTAGCCACAGAAGGTACATGCCCCAAATTTCTTCTTTTTGTTTGCATTGCCCCAAAGTTCTTTGGCCTAAAATTCTGACCCTCTGATATCCTGAGCCTCTTTTGGTCTAATCAGTTCAGCTTCAACCTTCAGAGCCCTGTCCAGTACATCCTTGTAACTAGTAAAAATTAGAACTGACAATCGGGATCGAATCCCGTATCTCAAGCCTTGCTCAAATTTGTTGGCCTTACTCTGATCGTCCTCCATGAGCCGAGGATAGAACCAGCCGAATTCATTGAACTTGTTGGCATATTCCAGCACTGTCATGTTCTCTGACTGCCTCAAAGACAGGAACTCATTCTCCTTTAATAGCCTCACTAACTTAGGAACGAAAATGTTGAATTGTCACTCTGGGGGATGGCGGAAGCGCTACAAACAGCTCCTTTTTTAAAGTACTAATCATAGAATGTCCTTGAATTCATCCCAAGTCAGTTGTTCATCATCACCCTCGAATGCAACTTTCATGGTCATCCACCAAAACTTGGCATTTCCTCTAAGCATGGGGATCGCCAGTCTGACCTTGACATCTTCGGAAAATTGCAGTGCATCAAACATTTCTTCTATTTCTTGAATCCAGGTCTCGACAGCTAAGTGATCAGCTCCACCATCAAACATAGAAGGATTCGGCCTTCAGAACCTTTCATAGTAAGACTCCATAGGCTGTGCAAGTCGGGGAGCGGCCTGCATCCGCTACTACTACTGAAGGAGCTGAGCCACTACCTGGTAAACACTAGCATTGTCTGCTTGAATGGTAGCTAGGTTAGGAGTTTGCTCAACCGGCTGGCTAACAACTCCTCTCACTCTTGCTCCTCTCCTCTTAGCTGCAATATTTGCCAAGATTTCCTCCTCTCTATTGCTCATTTTCACCTATCAAAATATTTATATTAATCATTTTTTTTTATGATTAACCAATGGTACAACTAATAAAATCTTTTCTTTCTTTCCAATTATGCGGAATCTAATTGAACGAGACTTAACTACCGATTCCCCTTATTAAAACTTAAAGTTCTTACTCATGATTAAACCTATGGCTCTGGTACTACTTGTAACAACCTAGGACGTCATCCAAAATGGCTAGTCGGAAGGTATTATTTGAGTTCCTTGATCTTGTATAAGTACCCAAGATCTACCTAGCAAATAACAGATGTGGGACTAAACACACGCCCGCACGGGTCCTCACAGTAGTAAGCAAAAACAAAAATAACAGAAACATATATAATATAGTTCTATATATTGACATCACAAAGACATGCTTAAATAGAAAAGCTTGGGAGGCACAACAACAAAAAAACATCAACATTGCAAAGAAAATTATTGTAATATGATACATTGGTTCCTGAATGAAATGCATTTTTATCTTTCCTTCTGTTCTTTCTTTCTTTCTTTCTTTTTTTTGATGAATAGTTAAAGAAAGATAACCTAAATATTGCTTTGATTGTGTAGAAAAATTAGACATTTTGTCATAGACGACTTTGAGCTAATTCTCAATGTTTTGAGCCAGTAATACCATGACAAGTTAATAAAAACTTACACCAATTGTCTGATCTCTCTTCTTCGGGTTGAATTCATCATTTGTGATGCAAATGTCATCATTTAAGGTGTTCATCTGTGTGTGCTTTTCCATTCCATTTATGTTTTTGTTGTTTGTTAGGGACATCAAATTTTAGTATGCTTTAACTGTTCTAAATAGACAATCTAAGCATTACTGTTTGTTATAATACAGTCTCCAAAATTGTTACATGCAAGTTCAGTTTGGAATAAGACCATTTCTTCCATTTATTGACTTCTCAGGAGCTTATCTTCAATAGAAATTACTCACATTCTTCTTGAGATCATTTGGGCTGCTGCCCTGAATCTAGTTTAAGATATCTTGTCCAAAATTCTCCAAAGAACCAACCTGGCAGGAGAGCGGGGAGGGGGTGGGGGTGTACAAGGTTTCAGGGCCTAAAGCCCAATTGGTCTTAAATTCTGGGGAACCTGAAACTTTTGAGCCAGGCTTCGGTTTGTGTTTTGGCAAAAACTGAATAGAGCCCAATTAAGCCTAGCCAGGCTCAGGCCTGATAACCTCGGGGAGGGCTATGTTGGGGTCTAAGCTATACACCCTGGGCTGGAAACAGGCCTAGATGTCATGTGGTCTCTTGATACGTATGATTGAAAAGGTTTTTGCTTAGTTGACCTTTGGAACTTTCTTCAGGAGTCATGTTCCATGATTTAGTCCCTGTTGAATCAATGTTTTATATTTGTTTTATTTCTTTTGGCTGAACCATGTCTTTTTCCATGTATAAGAAAAAGGTATGCATGTAAACATACTTGCCAGTATTTTAGTCCATTACTTGTACTATATCTCTTTTGCTAATCAAAGATGATTATCTATATTGCAATGATTAAACTTGGCTGGATAATGTAAATGTGATTGCCAGAATTGAGTATGAGCTCTTGATAGAGTTCCCAGTGAACTGAATAGTGGTGCAGTTGATACCCATCACCTTATGTAGTTGATACCCATTAGAGCTTCACAGTTAACTAGTCAGCATTTAGGAACTACATTTAGAAATTTCATGTAACTATAGTTTTTTCTGAATTCAACATGTTATGTTCACAAGACTCAGACATACCGGGTTTGCTGGCATGCAATCATCGGTTTTCATGTATTGCAATAAATTTCTTCTCAGTATTTTAAGTTCAAAAACATTTCTTAGAAAAAATGATAAATTTCTAACTCTATGTTATCAGGTAGGTAAGCCAGCTGTGGCTATACCTGCCCATTATACAGGCACAGACACGACAGTTTCAGAAGAGGATTCTTCAGGTGCAGAATGTAAAATTGAGAGTGTGAGGACTATAGAAGCCACACAGCTTACTCCTGTGTTTTTGTTGATGGTTTTCCTTGTCTTGCTGATCTCAGTTCTTACATTTTATGCATATCAACAAAAAAATATTGATGCTTAAAAGTGCTTGACGTATTTTCCCACAGCATCGGTACTCCAATATTGTGCACCTTTTTCCTTCTCATGCGATCTTCTAGACATTCCTCTTTTGAGTTGCAGTATTTCAACCTTTTTTGCTGTCACTTTTGTTTCAGTAGGCATTAGGCTTGGTGATGATTAATAGTGGGCAATCTCTTGGTTGGTGGGGTATAAATTCGAAAAGCTTTAGAGTGGAGCTCTACTAGTTGATTTGCTGTTTTAATGATGTATCTAGCGAGCTTTGTCACACTTCAGTTATGTGCTTTGTACCATCTTATCAGCCAATATTCTCGAGAATGTTGAATTTTGATGGCTATAATACCTTGGGGCCATGCTGTTCCTCTATCTCTCTTCAGCCAATTTGGACAATTTAGATCAGTTTGTTTCCATCATACAGGATCTCCTGTGCATACAATATTATTTGCAACATGATGCCTCTTTTTTCTTTTTTTTCTTTTTTGATTTTTTTCCTCGCCATTACTTGTGCAATGCGAACCATAAGTAAAATGGAAGTACTATCGATTACTTATGCAGCAGTATATATGCCAAGATATTTGGATATCAATCATTTAATAATTAATAGAGACAGGGAACAATTTTCCTTTCTCAGCTCAGACAAGCTGAGATCACAGTATATTTGGTATTGATCGCCCTACAAGATGATCCCCCAAAGCCCAATTCTTGCAATTTGAATATCCAACCGTACTCGAATGTCCGCTTATCAATTCCATATCCGGGCTTCTTTTTCCTCTCCTCCATTTGACATCAACTGCTGCAAAATTACCTCCCCCCTTGACCACCCTTCCTCCATGGATGGACCATCATGGCTAGCCCAAGTCCCATTCAATTCTTCCAACCACCCTTCCGCCATCGCCTTATGTTTGCCAATAAAGAATTCCATATAACTATTCTCATGTCTTCCTCACGAGATATATTAAAAAGGAACTAATAAGTTCATAGAAGAAAATAAATAATACTTAAAGCGCAGAAAGTGGCTGGATTTCTAGTCTTCTTTAAAGCATGCCCATGAAACTGGCTGCCTTCTCTAACTGATGCAGCATCATCTTTTGTGTTTAAATCCAGACCCGTCTTTTCTACCATTCCATGAATCTGGATCCCCATCTCAAGTTCCTCTGATGCAGCACGAGATTTAAGAATAATAGCAAATAACCCGAGAGCAGCGAATTCCATAAGATAACATCTCCCCGCAGGCATCGCATCCAAGAGGGATTCTGCAATGCCAGTCGCTCCGCGTTGCATCCTAAAATCATCGCGTCCCAAGAGACGGTATCCTTCTGGGGCATATGATCGAATACTTTACGAGCATGGTCCAAATTCGAGCACCGGACGTACACGGTGCGACAGGCAGTTGGGGACGTAGCAGATGCGATCATTGGGCATGGGCTTCTTGGCCTGGGTTTCTCCAAGTTGTATGTCCTTCGACTAGGTGTAACCTAAGCTTGCAATTCGAACTCAGCTCAAAGCTAGATGAAATTTTTGCAAGCAAAGCTCGAATCCGTCTCGGCACAATCACATATCAGACAAATTTTTGCGAGGTCGTCCAAGGTTAAATCATGGATATTGTCTAAAAGTATCATATATAATTATAAAAACATATTACGTATTCTTTTATCAATTAAAAGATAAATGATCATTGCAAACTACTAAAAATAATATCATTATACGGGCTAGAACTCATACCCAGCAACCTTTTATTAGTTTTGTCGTTCCATGCGAGTCCACATTTTGTTAAACTAATGGTTGAAATAAGGACCTGTCCATTCTTCCATTAGCGAATTCCAAAGCTTGCTCGGTCACAGGCTATATCATAATACATGTGTCGTGAATGATTTAAAATTGAAGCTTTTCACTTCCTCGTAATATCATATAAAAAAAATCACTTTATTTGGGGGAAATATAACAAAATCACTTTGAGAGAAGTTTTGCATTCCAACTCATTATTCACCGCGATGACCTTTATTTATGCCAATTACAAAGCACAAAATGCCTATATATGAAATTATAAATCAAGCAATCTGTGTATTCTAGTCAAATTCAAGCAATTGGCAAACCCAATGGTCTAATTTGGTACCCAAGGTTTATGCATGGAGGTATCTGGCTCCGCGCCACATCCCATGCACGCACGTGACATGTTTCTATTTCATCGTAGAGCGAAGTCATGGCACGTGAGTTGTGGACTTCCACGTAATTTATGGTTCGGTTCAAAGTTCAAACAGGGATTTAAGCGGGACTTCCACGTAATAATGAGTTAGACTGGGACTTATACGTAAATTATGCTTGTATACGACCCACAGGGAACCTCTCTTACCAATTTTCGGACTTCCCGCGAAAACCAGAAAGCAAAATGTTAACGTTGCTCCCGCCAAAATGGACCCCGGCCTCAGCCCGCCAAAACCCTAACCCTAATAAAAGGAAGCCCAAGGGAGGAATAGGCAAAGGAGATCAGAGGAGGGAGGAAACCGAAACCGCCATGAAAGCTCGATCCGTGAGGCTCAGGGAGGCGCACAAGAGCAGCGGCTTGGCTTCCTACTGCTCGATCCTGTGGGACCTCGACGGTCGCCACCTCGTCACCGCTTCCGCCTCCGATACCTCCGTCTCGATCCACGACGTCTCCCAGCCTTCGAAGCCCGCCAAAGCCCTCCACGACCACAGGGCTGGGGTCACGGCACTCGCCTTCAGCGCTAATTCCAGCTCCCTGGCCACTGGCTCCATCGATCACTCCGTCAAGCTCTACAGCTTTCCGGGTATACCATTGCTTCCTTCCGATCTCATCGCATCGTTCTTAATCGTTTAGATTTGAGAATTAATGTGATTAGAACCATCTAGTTTAGCCACTTTTTCAAAAAAAAGAGGTTTTCTATGATCGTCAACTTAACTAAGGCTATCGGCTATTTCTTAAAAGAAAGTGGGGGCCTTCTGGCTATCCAAGGTCCAAGATTTGTAGCATTTCCAATTTTGCAATGTTTTTTAGGATCATTTTTAGTATCACTGCTTGGTTGCACTGCAATAATTCATCGAGTCTTATAAATGGGTAGCTGACCTTGATTCGTTAGAATGAATGCGAGATTCAAAGTTATATGTTTCCTCTTTAATTTGGGGGAAAAATCAAGGTTTAATTATCCCTCTAGAAGTTTTTGTTGGAATTATCATTTCTTCCTGAAATCTTCTCTCTTTTAGCTGAGATCAACCCTCTGAAAAGTAGATGCTTTTTAGATCAAGTCCCTAGAAAGTATAAAAGGTAAGTTTCTGTCAAAGAAATGATCTCTATTTGAGATGATTTTTTCTATCACCCGTAGCTTTCTTCCTTTCTAAATAAAATCCGGGTGCCATTACCTCCCTTCTCCTCAAAAAAAAAAAAAAAAAAGATCTATCGCCCAGTGCTAGAGCACCAATCCATTTGAACGGGTTGCTGTGATCTTGGTGATAAATGAGTTTTCGAGGGTGGTAGAATTTTTGTGCTTTATGTCGAACTATGTGACTAATTAGATGCTGCACTATTTCGTAAGAACTGAAGTGCTTATCTAAAAAGTTTATCTTTTGGTCTAGGAGGTTGGGCTGATGACAATTATAGATGGGTTTACCTCACCATTAGCTTCACTGCTGTTTCACATTCCTGTTGATGCCTTCTTATATTAGTCACACTCTGGTTTATTCTATTAAATTAGTGTTTTTTCCCCTTTGTTCAGATGGAGAGTTCCAGAGCAATGTCACTAGGTTTACCTTGCCCATCCGGTCCCTGGCCTTTAACAAATCAGGAAGCTTGTTGGCTGCTGCTGGTGATGATGATGGCATCAAGTTGATTGCTACCCTGGACAGCTCGATCTCAAAGGTGCTCAAGGGCCACAAAGGGTCGGTCACTGGCTTAGCCTTCGATCCAACAAATGAGTTCCTGGCATCTGTTGATGCATTTGGCACTGTCATATATTGGGAGCTCTCATCAGGAATAGCAGTACATACTCTCAAAGCTATAGCACCTAATTGCGATGCAGAAAACTCACTACTAAATGTACTGAGCTGGAGTCCTGATGGAGAAACCTTAGCTGTTCCAGGTCTGAGAAATGATGTTGTGATGTATGACAGAGATACAGCTGAGAAATTGTTTACACTGAAAGGAGATCATGAACGGCCTGTCTGCTTTCTTTCTTGGTCTCCGAATGGGAAGTACATTGCCACTTCTGGGTTAGACAAGCAGGTTTTGATCTGGGATGTGGATCTGAGGCAGGATATTGAAAGGCAGAAGTTTGATGATAGGATTTGTTGTTTGTCTTGGAAGCCAAATGGGAATGCTTTAGCTGTAATTGATGCCATGGGTAAATTTGGCATCTGGGAGCCTGCTGTTCCTTCATGCATGAAGTCCCCTACAGATGGTGCCCTTAGTTTGCAAGCAAAAAATGCAAATGGGCTTCTTTTATTTGATGAAGATGATGAAAAACCAAGCACTTCCGGAAGTCTAGATGATGCAATTGAAGAGAGCCATGGTGAGTCAATGCCACTCAGCCGCAAAAGGTTAAGGAAACAGTCAGTATATGATGACAACTCGAATGAAGATAGTGATGGAGAGGATGGGTTGATGCGCCAAATTGAATCACGTAAGAGAAGTTCTATGAAACACCAGGAGGGTGTCAGAGGTTCCAAAGAGGACTATGTGAGCTCATCAAAGTGGGCAAAGTCACAAATGCAGGAGGCTTTTCAGCCAGGCTCCACTCCTGCTCAGACTGGGAAGCGTCGATTTCTTGCCTACAACATGCTTGGAAGTATAACTACAATTGAAAATGAAGGATATTCTCACATTGAGGTAATGAGAAATGCTTCATTATATGATGATCCTGAGTTAACTGGGTATGAGCATTTTATTAGCAGAATAAACTCTGCTATTTGTCGAACTGTTTGGTAAAACAGTGATGCATGTTCGACTTATATTTTAAATCTATTGATTATCACTAAATTTATGCTTCATATTTGTATTTAGAGGAAGGGAATGATCTCGAGGGCTTATCTGTTTTGATATATATCCTTATGGTTCTATACTCATATGCATCTTTTCTTACAGGTTGATTTTCATGACACTGGAAGAGGTCCTAGGGTTCCTTCCATGTCTGACTACTTTGGTTTTACAATGGCTGCGTTGAATGAAAATGGGAGTGTCTTTGCAAATCCATGCAAGGGTGAAAAAAACATGAGTACTCTCATGTATCGCCCTTTTAGTAGCTGGGCTAATAACAGTGAGGTAGACTCTTTTTGAACCCTGTAAATACTGGTAGCTGCGTTAGCATGTATCAACAAATCATTTGGGCTTTTCATTGATTCTCATTTTCTCATGTCAACTTAGTGGTCAATGCGGCTTGAAGGAGAGGAAGTGAAGGCTGTGGCCCTTGGTACCGGTTGGGTGGCTGCAGTCACAAGTTTTAATTTTCTTCGCATCTTTACAGAGGGTGGCTTGCAGGTTTGTGACCCAAACACATATACTCTATCATCATTGCTTTGTTTGTCGACCTTAGACTCCCAGAAGGCAGGGAATAAGGATTTGAAAATTCAATAATACAAGGGTAATAAATTGTACTATTATTACCAGATCATTGCACTAAAGTTAGGATATGACTAAAAAACATACTGTAATGATGTAGATGATAATGATGTGGTGTTCTTGGTGACAATTATAGCATTTTGTATTCCATAATCCAAAGATGACATAAGATTTAATGATGTCAAAATGAGAGTGTTCTGTTCCAGATCTTCCGCTCTTCTGCAGGGTTTTTCACTTTATTATTAAGCTGAAGTAATGCTTCTCTTGTTGAATTGTCTTATGCTTGTCTTGGTTTAGTTTCATAACCGAGTTTAGATTCACTAATACAAAAACAGAAGTCCTGATCGACTTGTCTTTGCCTTCCAATAATGCACATCAGATTCTCTTTAATTTGTAAGTAAATCGATTAATTTTCTAAAGCTGTTCTAAAATTTAATTCTGGTGGATTTTATGCCACCTTATTTATTAGGAATTTACCATAAAACATGTTACAAAATGGTTTCTTAATCCTTTACCAACGTTCCCTACTTCTTAGTATTGGTTGGATCAGATATTAAAGCAAGCCTTTTTGCATTGGGCCTAACTTCTCCAGGCTTGTTCCGTTTGAAATAACCAATTGGATTTTTTTTTATATTCTGTATTTTGCTTTCATCAGTCCATTTTGCAATCACTTTTTATATGTTTACGTAATGCTTATTGATTATGGACCACAAAGCAAAATGATGAGCTATTGTGGTCTTAACTTGACGTGCATAACACCTTAATGTCTCCAAAGTGATCTGATTGGCTTTGTATTTTTCTGTAATGCACAATTATAAACAGGCACAGTGGTGCATAATGCTTTTTCTTTTTTTGGATCTTCCAATAATTACTTATCATCAGTCCTTCCCCATGGCTGTTAAACTGTGTAACAAGAATTTCATCCAATCTGTTGAATGTGTGATTAAGTTGTGTATTTGTTCCCCTCTTTCTCAAGCCTGGATCTTTGTTCTTGCTGGATAAAACATTCTGAAATTTTTGGTTTCTTAATTTGTCTGTGTGCTCAATGAAAATGACTGGGGTGGCTCATTCTTTGGGGGGAAACATCTTCTGGATCATTCCAGTGGTAAGGTGCTTTAGTATACCAGAACTATTGATTCCTTTCCTAGCCTCTTGTTCATGTCAAAGACAAACTCTTGAGACAATATAACTGTAAAAAATGTTTGAATCTTCCAGGTATTTAGGTGTTTTAGATCATGATCTGATTTTTACTGGATAACATGATTTTGTTTCATGTGATATGCTGCATTATTGCATGTTGATGATATAACACTTAGGAGGGATTTATCATTATCTCAACAGCCACAACATCTTCTGAGCATCAAAAAACACCGATGTACAAACATGCATACATGCATGCTTATACGCCCACATATCCTGCATACCCATTTTAAATTTAATGATGTTAATGTGAATTTCATCAATGGCTGATGGATATCATGCCATTTAAATTTGTTTTCATGTCTTTTGATCCTAATATGTTTGCAACCAATGTTTTATACTGCTAATATAGTAGTTTATTCCTCCTTCATTGTCAATCATGTATGAATTTTAAATACATCATAAGCATGTGCTATTTTCTCTCTAATTTTACTGATTGAGTATTACTGCAGAGACATATCCTCTGTCTTAATGGTCCAGTGGTGACTGCAGCAGGTTTTAACAATTTACTGGCAGTTGTCACTCATGCTTCAGGCTGTCTTCCCTCAGGAGGTCAGGTACGTTTGCCATTTGTGATGACTGAAGTAGCTGAAAGCTATCTGGCCATTGAAAACATGAATAAAAGAGTAAAATAAAGTCAAAGTATGAAATCATATGCCTTGCATATGCATTGTTCTCAGCAGTGAGGTTGACGTAGGGAAAAAGGTATTAGATTAGAAAGAACAGAATGGCTTGCACCTGTGTTTTTCTTTTTATTTTTCTGATTTTTTGTCTGGATATTCTTTTCATCTTATACATAGTTCCATCTCTGCTCTATATAACTTCAGAATATTTTTGTTTAATTGGCAGATGCTAGAAGTTAAAGTATTCGATATATCTGAGGGAACACAACCAGTTGGATGCCATCTTCCCTTGACTCCATGTTCTTATTTGACATGGTTTGGCTTTAGTGAAGAAGGCCAACTAAGTGCATATGATTCCAAGGTGAGCCAAACTCAAGTCCAGCCAAAACTTAAATTCTACTTCTATTTCTTTTTTGATTCTAAAGTCTATAACCATGCCCACTGAACTGTGCAGGGAGTGCTGAGAGTGTTCTCTAACCAACATGGGGGCAGTTGGCTTCCAGTCTTCAGGTACTTTATGATTCGATACTTAGTGATTTTTTAACATCATGTGGTACAAGCTATATGACGCATGTAAACATCATCACAAATGCAGTGCTAGCAAAGCAAGAAAGTCTGAAGATGAAAACTACTGGATGGTGGGCTTAAATGCAAGCAAGTTATTCTGTATCATATGCAAGGCCCCTGAATCTTTCCCATTGGTACGATTCCTTTGTCTCTTTCTCCTTGTTAATCTCTGTCCATTATTAGTGCCTCATTGTTTCTCGTTGCCAGGTGATGCCCAAGCCTGTGCTTACACTACTCAGCCTTTCATTTCCTCTTGCCTCTTCTGACCTTGGTGCTGATGATCTTGAAAATGAGTTCATGATGAGCAACCTGCATCTCTCACAGGTTCATCCCATGCCCATCGCCCCCTCTTAAAACACCCCTCAAAAGATGCTGCTCAGATTTTGCCGTTTGTTTCTTGCTGAACCCTTCTATATGTTTCCTTGCTTAATCCTTCTACATGTTTAAACTTCAGATACAGAAGAAAATTGAAGAATTTTCAGCAGCAGGTCTAGACACTAGTGAGCTTGATGATGATGCCTTTAACACAGAAGCTGCTATTGATCGCTGCATCTTGAGGCTTATTGCCAGTTGTTGCAACAGTAAGGAGCTTGATTTTGATATCTTGTTGCTTTCAGGCATTAGACTTTATTTACTACCAATTGACCCTGTGGTTAATTACTTTGATGACTATTCAAGGTGATAAACTTGTCAGAGCCACTGAGCTTGTTAAATTATTGTCATTGGAGAAGTCAGTCAAAGGTGCAATAAAGCTTGTCGCTGCCCTGAAGCTTCCCATGTTGGCAGAGCGGTTCAACAGTATACTAGAGGTGAACTCATAATTATTTTTCTATTGAGTTTGTTGGATAATTATTTTGGATGTATCATCTTAGCTACTTCTCTAGATAAGCTATTATTTTCACTACTTGATCAATTCGTGAAACTATTCTGCTTGCAGGAAAGATTATTAAATGAATCCAAAGGGACGAGTTTAGCCACCAATAGTGCCATCACAAACCACACATCACTACTAAGGGCTTCACCGGTACCTGAAATCACTAAAGTTGTAGAAACTACGAGCACATCATCGTCAGCAACAATGCCTCAATCTCACTTTTCAAGGCAAGAGAAAATTGAGAAGGCTCATAATATGGTGGGAGGGACGGAACCTTGCAAAGACCCAGAGGGAGAAAATGCAAAGATTGTATTTAATCAGATGAAATCCTATCAGCCAATCAACCCATTTGCAAAGAAACCAAATAACCAGGAGAAAGTTGAAGAGAAAAGGCGAAGAGACATGGAAACCTGCAAGGATGCAAGCAAAGGGAATCCAAAGGAAGGCGTCAATCAGGTACCTTCCATAGTTGCAAGCAGAGGGATTTCAAATGATGGGTCCAATCAAAAACAATCACATGGGCCTGTTAATCCATTTGCAAAAGCATCAAGCAACCATGAGAAATCATCACTTCTAGATTCCATCAAGAAGATGAAGGCTGATCATGCGGATGAAAAAGTTAATAACAAAAAGCAAAAAAAAGAAGCAAGAGTTCAAATAAAGTGAAAATCATGAGGAATACTTACCTTTAGCTAGTTTTCAGAGATGGGACTAAACAGGTTAAAACCTTGACAGAATTGCCGCATGACCTTCTTTAATACTTGACATGCCTAGCATTGGTGGTTCTAATGAGTTCAGCATTGAAGCATCCGTTAGTAATATATGAATGATAACATTTGGGCACATTTTTTTGTTGTTTTGTACCATAAAATGTAAATTAACATTCCTAGCATGATTTTCCAAAGGTTATGTAGAAGTTTTTGAGATGTTAGTAAATTATAGATTCTCTGTTTCTCCACCACATTAAAGTGTTTGAAGGGTTAATTTTTTGAGTGCTCATCCAAAATATATTTAAGTTGCTGATAGTTACTGGTCCATTGCAGCAGAAAGATCCCTTGAGAACTGGCCTACAGATGGGAGGATGTTTTGTTACCTGTGCTAAAGTCAACTACAGAAAACGAGCTATATAATTGATCATATTTCAATTGAAGTGTCTCATGTCTCAAACTATTTTAGATTTTTTAAATAATTGTTACATGTAGAAATAAATTATTTTCTATCAATCAGATGATTCTCTTGGTGGTTGGACTCCTCGGATTCAATTACCTTCGGGAATGTTGTAACAACTGGCCATCATTGGCATTAGACTGTTGTTGCTGCATTGTCCTCGTGCCAAGAATAACGAAGTGATCCTTGATGATTCTTTCCTTCCACTTGAGATGTTCTTCTGGGTTCTCCTTCATAGTTTTTTTTTTTTTAAAAAAATACTCCAAATAGTTAGAGAATGCATCAAAACAAGGGTCTGAATTCTGAGGCTGGCATGTTGTATCTTTTATTCAATGTTATCTAATTACTTAGCATGAGTGATGTCTATGGAAAGTGACAAAATGTTACATGATAATCTCATGATTAAATGTTTCTCATAGTTAGTGGCATAAAAATCCCTACAAGATGGTTGGTTGGTACTCTTGAAGGAAATACTGGGGTTCGAATCTTGTAAAGTGCTCTAACCTCCTATAAACTGTGTTGGGGTGTCGACTAACTCCATTACTACCAATGCTTGGGGTTGTGGGGTTGTTGATCGGTACATGGCATCTGATTTAGTTGAAAGCCAAGATAAATTGTGACTCCTACAACTTGAGAGGGGCTCTGGTCTCGACTCCTGCAGCTTGTGCCTCTAAAGCTAATAAACTAAATTCTCTCTGAAATATTAATTGATGGAATCACTATCATTGATCATATTCTTTCTTTTGTTAAATAAATCAAGTGCATCGAATATGGAAAAACTAATGTTTTTTTTTTTTAATAGTGAATGGAATTTCTATCCATCCAATGTTTAGCTTCTAGTGGTACTTAGCTTATGTAATTCCTCATGGAGAATTCTGCATTGCAAACAAATTATAAATTTCTTAAACTTTAAATTAATTATATTAAAAGATAGAATTTTGAATTTTGGAATACTCTTCAATCGATTTTGCTTGTTAAATCTTCATACAAAAATATCATTAGGCTTTTTTTTTTTTTTAAATCACCAATCTTTCTCCAGGTGAATCTTAGCTAGACAGAAACCTACTTATCAATGCCTTTCTTTGTTTCAAAATTACACAGTAACATATTAGCTCCACTTCCTTGAGTTTTCTCATCTATTTTAATTGCTTGACTCATTCATCTCATTCCCATTACAAATAAACAAAATTTAATTTCTAGTTTTCAGTTATGAATTTCTTAATTTAAAATAAACTAACAAATTTTCAATCTCGTACTGTAATATTTCCCTTTCAAGTATTGCTATACCATCCCATACATACTATGTGATATTAAATTTTCATTTATGTAATTTGAAATTAGAAACAAAATTCTTGGACACCCCCAACTTTTAGCAAAAAAACACCATCAATACTTTAAAATTTCAATTAGTCATCAAATTCATTTTATTATACTAGATAATATTATCATGCAATCATTATATGATAACTAACAAATCTAATTATTCCTAAAATACCTCTCCCTCTTAAAATACCTCGTTCCATCATGTCATGAGGAATTGGATCCTAATGAGCATATATAAAATGAAAGTCTTTATACGAAAAGAAAAAGAATAAATATCTTTGGCTCTTTTTCTGTTGCAACCCGTCAAGTGGAGGATATTATAATTTTGACAATTAATTGTAATTTTTAAACTATTGGTAGTAAACTGCTTCGCTTTGGAAAGTATTTTTTTTATTTTAAAATCAATATTTCTTTTTAAAGGAATTGCACGGGCAATTATCCTTTCAAAGATTTTTTTTGCATGAATATCCTCCTAAAT
Source organism: Phoenix roebelenii (assembly GCA_025769935.1). Classification (NCBI taxonomy): domain Eukaryota; kingdom Viridiplantae; phylum Streptophyta; class Magnoliopsida; order Arecales; family Arecaceae; genus Phoenix; species Phoenix roebelenii. Next base: position 8,490,825 of record JAOXJJ010000001.1, read on the forward strand.
ATCGAATTTTGTATGAATATCCTTCCAAAATTGATATTTGCATGTATACTCTCGTAAAATACTTGTTTTACCATTCTACCTTTTTTATTTCATTTTATTTTATTTGCATATGTACCCATGTCATCTAACGTCGTTAAAAAATTAACGATTTCAAATTAAAATAACTAAAATATCCTTAATAGGTAGACATGTAAATAGATCGAAATCTCGATAGCAGGCGGAAGAAGACAGAAACAATAGTATAATTTTAAAATTTTATTTTATTTTTAATTAATAGAAATATATATTTTTTTTAATACCGTTAGAACAACCGTTATATTATGGGCATTTGTACAATAATAAAGTTTTACAAAAGTATACATACAAATATTAATTTTAAAAAAATATTCATGCAAAATTTAATATTTAAAGAGGTGCCCAGGTAAAAAACCCTTCGGTTCAAAATAGTCGCACACTTGCATTCGCACGTGCACCGTGCTTCAGCTTTCAATGTTCTGGAGAAAAGCCAAAAATCTGAAACAGAATCGCAAATCCCCCATTCTCTCCGGCCCTCCATGGCGAAGGTCGCCGAGCTCTTCCTCCTCCCCTTCGAGGAAGTCTTAGAAGCCGAAGGCGACGAAGACGAAGACGTCGACATAGAAGACTACAACCCCGAAACCCTCGACCTCCCCCCCTTCTTCTCCTTCGATCTCCCACTCTCCCCTCCTTCGCCTACCTTCGATTCCCCCGGCCTCATACTCCCCGCCTTCTCTTCCCCATCCTCCTATCCCTCGCCCCGCAGCCGCGCCGAAACCTTAGACCCCGCCGACTTCCGCGTTCTTGATGGGGTCGAGGACATGGGCTCGGATTACCTTGGCCTGGGCCCGGGGTTAGGCTTCGACGACGACCAAGAAATCCGGGGCGGCGCAGATTTCTTCGTCGACCGCCACGGGAGGTCCGAGCACCCTCACGACGCTCCCTCCCGCGGCGGGGAGGGCCTGCGAATCGTCGGACCTGGATCCGATTCGGACTCGGAGGACGAGCAGATTGCGGCCGGAGGCTCGAATTCCGATGCCGGCGGCTACCGATCGGACGATCTGCCGTTCCCCCTTTGTTGGGACTGCCTCCGGATCGAGGAGGACCGGAGGGGGGACCTTTATGAGGAATTCGAGTGGGAGGAGGTCGATGGCGGCCTCGACGAGAGGGAGGTTCTTAGCATGATGGTCGGCGACGACGAGGAGTTATCGGGATCCACTCAAAGAGAGGAGGAGTTATTGGACGTCGAGATCGATGAACAAGAGGCGAGGAACCTTAACTGGGAGGTCCTTTTGGCCGTCAACACCATCGGTGGAAACTCGTTGATGGAACTGGAGAATGCCGAGTCTTATCTCGGGGATGAGCACGACGATGTCGTCGACCCCTCGGAGTATGAGATCTTGTTCGGGCAATTCACCGAACAGAACAGCTCGATCAAGGGTAGCCCTCCGGCGGCCCAATCGGTGGTCGAGAACCTTCCGTCGGTTGTCGTTACCAAAGAAGATGTGGCCAACGAAAACACCTTTTGCGCGGTTTGCAAAGATGAGATTTCTCTGGGAGAAACGGCGAAGCGGCTGCCCTGCTCGCATCACTACCATGGGGGCTGCATTGTACCATGGCTTGAGATTCGGAACACCTGCCCTGTGTGCCGCTACGAGCTGCCGACCGATGATCCTGAGTACGAGAATCAGAGGGCTCGAAGGGCCACTTGTGCTGGATCAATGGAGTCGTCGTCGAGGGCCAGGTATGGTTTTGAAATGTTTCCTGAATCTTAGGACTTGTATGCAAAACAACTTCTTCCCTTCTTGATGATGATGGTGGTGATGATGATGATCGAGGTAATTTCCTGATGCTGTTGTATTGATGTAATGGGGAAAACATTGAACCTCTATTGTTTTCTTCTTAAGATTTTAAGTCGGATCATTTGAAAATTGGTTGATGAAGATGTTAAATGGTTTGTAGTTTTGTATACAAATCTTTTCTGACTAAATGTAAATCATTATTAGTGCTATCATATTTCCTGTTGCTTTGGGTTGATTGGCTCTTTCTATGTACTTGTTATCCATTCAACCATGACAATTGTTTGTGAGAATATCCCCTGTTAAGGCTGATTTGTATTTCTGAAGAAATTCATTTTTAATCTGTTCTTAATAAGAAGGTGTTAATCTGATGCTTGTTTATCAGCTTGTGCTGCAACAAAAAAGGTATTTAAATCTGTTGCAACCAGGCTCGCTTAGATCAATCGAGAATTAACGTTATAACACTTCATTAAGAGCAATGTTACAATAACTCAGCAAAAATCACTCAAAAACAGTCCGCCAGGTGTCTTGCACCAATGATTTTGGTTAATTAAATGGCACGCTTCATGATGTCAATTTAAAGGGGGGCAATGAGTATACATCACAACAGCAGAGTTGACTTTTTGAGTGATATTTTTGAGTTATCTGACTCCATCTTGTACTCTTGACACTAGAAGGTGCAAGACTATTCTCAATCTATATGAATAGAAGAACTATTGGTTGGTGTGAGAAGCCCAAAGTTTTTTCTTTTTCCTTTTTCCTTTTTCCCTTTCTTTTCCAGGGGGTTTCTTTTGTGACGGGCTTTGTTTATCACGACCAAAGCCTTTCATATCGGCTTTTTTATCGGCCGGATTCCCGATTTGCCTATTCGGTTCAGACCTAGAGGCCTATGAAAGTCATGTTTTTACTTAAGAAAGATGGCGCCTTTGCGAGGATGTCTTTAATCAGCCAATGCCAAGGCAACAAGGCTAGCATCAAACCTACCCCAGGGGTTGGGGGGTGGGGGAGCGAGGTTGGGGGTTTGGGGACTTGGTCTGGTGTTGTAAACATTATGATTATGATTTAAAACGAGAGAGAGAGAGAGAGAGAGAGAGCTTTGAATCCTTTGTATTACTTTCTGTCAGGTTAATCTTGAGGTTCCGCATAACATTGTATAAAAACTGCATGCAGCTGAAATGGACAGTCACTCCAATAGCATGTGATGCAGTCATCCATGCAGAGTGCATTGAAAATCCATGAAACCTGCAATATCATGTGTATGTAAATAGAAGGTAGCATTGATGAAGAAAAACTTAAGGTGTGCTATCCACCATGGGGAATAGTAAGAAGATTGCAAAGCAATCCTTCTTCTCAGTTGTAAAACCAATTGCTGCTATAGAGAGAGCTACTATTAAACATATTTTTGGTGGGCACACTATTTGAATATATTTGATTTTATCCATATCAATACTAGACTCCGAGAACAATGAAAGAAAACCATACTGTTATGAGGACCTGAATGTTTTGTTTTAGGTTGTGGAAATATCACTGCTCAAATCACTGCCTGTCAATTTTTTTGACTATGGATTGTCATATTTATAGCATTGAAATCAGATTGTCTTTCTTTCAGTGTTTCTGGATATTTCAAGCTTCTTACAAAGGTCGTGCCTGCCTTTTCTTCTCAATTTTACTTTTCAAAACATATTTGTGGCTTACTTGCGTTAATTTACTTCTCATTATCTATCCACTTATTTTTACGCAAGTTGCTTGGAAATTGGGTCAGGGGATTGCGATGGAAGAGCCTTCCTCCAGTTTGCTATTCAGTCATACTTAACAATCATTCTATTATGATACCGTGGTTTCCATGTTATGAAAGGGAAAATTGTTGTTTGAAATATCAAGTTCTCTTTTAAGATGTCTATTTCTCTGTTGAGCATGATCGCAGTTGATAGGAGATGAACCATCCAGTAGAATTGTGTCTTTTCAAAGGACTGTGAATTCATTGTTGTTGCAGAGCAATCTTCCAATGGATCTCTCACAGAACCCTTTATTTGATTTTAGGGTTGATGTCTTAGATTTCTTTTGTAGATATGGTTTCTTCAGGGTTTTGATCCGGAAGATTTTCAAATAGAAGGGTATGAAGTGCCCTGAAGACAAAGCCTTGGATCCATCTCAACTAACCAAAACCAAAGAGGAAAAAAAGAAAGGATAAAGATAACTATAGATAAGTAAAGTTGAAAAACCAATAATCTTTGTTATGTTTTAATAAATTTAGATCTATGCCACATTTTTTCCATCTTTAAACCATTAAAAGACTTAAAATCTTGATGTGAAGGCCACTCTGGTGGTCAACTTTCATACGTGGAATGAGATTAAAAGAAAAGAATTTCCCTCCCTTTCCTCTTCTTTATCTGCCTTTATTTTACTTATTTCTTTCTTTGTTACTTTTCCTTGGTTATGCCAGAAAAAAACAATATTTCAGGCTTCTCTCTCGCAGAGGTAGGATGGGATTAGCGGACAGGTTCTTTCCTCTTCTTAAAACTGGTGACCCCTCTCTTTAGCAATCAAAGGATTTGTGTTCGAGTCTTGGGTTATGCATCCTTCTATATTTGGGCCCAGGTAATTATAGTGCGGGTGGCTCTCTCTCTCTCTCTCTCTCTCTCTCTCTCTCTCTAGCAGGTATGTCTCTTGCCTTGCTTCACATAATGTGTAGGTAGCTCTGCATGTAGAAATATTTGTATATATGCACACTTCTAATGCTTATAATGTTTCTTCTCTTGGGAGTACATTAAGTATTGCTGAATCAAAATTTGTTTGGTGAACCTGTGTGTGAATGTGCATGGGGACACTCCCAAATATTGAAATACCGGAAGCATGACCTTTGACTTTTAGCAAATATGCAAGATAATTGGCAGTGATGCACATCATTTTGACGAGAGGAGTCTTGCTTTATCGGAACAGATTCTTGTATTTGCTTCAGGCTTCCTGATATTCAGGAAAATGCATTCTGCACCTGATCTGCTATATAGGCAAGTTTCCACTTAGAGAAGATTCACTCTCAAATGGTATATAATTTTGGTGATCCAGTAACAGTGAATTAATTAATGATCCACCGGAGAAGTCTAATCCTAAGTACAGGAAGATGTCAGTGATGTATTGCTTAAAGTTGAAGTGATTTTAGGGGTTTCAACTACTTTTGATCTCTTTTTATTGTTGTTGTTGGTTTCAACTACCATTGATCTCTTTTTATTGTTGTTGTTGAAGCGGACTTGCTTTTAGGTTGATGCATCTACCCTTGCTTTATCTTTCTCAAGAAAAAAGCTGATGACTTTAATATCTGCTGGAGGCAAACCTTTTCTTTTATTAGTGTATTAATTTTGGCTTCTTCTGCAGGCAGCGGACTGTGTTATCCACCTCTTCTCTGAAATTGGCTTAACAGTCATATTATTTAGTTAACGTTGGAAAGCACTACTTTTCTTTGAGTTGGATCTCAGTTGCTTGTAATTTTTTCCATCTCGCGGTGATATCTACTTGGAAAAAGCGAGGGCCAGATCTATCCCTTTCTATGTTTCTGAGTAGCATTATTTGAACGGTATCTGTTCCATAGGCTTGTACAACTGTCTCCGTATCTTTTCATTGCTAAGTAGATCTGTAGATGGGCAGCTATTTCACTCGGGAAAAAAAAAGTAGATGGGCAAGTATGGTGATACCTAAAAGATTATTACTTTCTATATTATAAGGAGTTTGAATGCTAAACGGGTCGTGGCACTCAACCATCTAACCTTTTTATGAGTATATTATACAGAGTTTGAACGTTAGACAAGAGCTGGCCCTCAACCATCTGCGTCGTCGTCTGCTTGTTTAACGAAGGGTCGAGGGACCTGGAGCGATAGCCGGGAGAGGGAGAAGAATCAGCGGCGGTGGAGATGGGAAGGGAGGTGGATCAGAGATGCGTGGACGGCTTGATCATGGAGATGGTGTTGGCTTACAGCGACCGCTTCTACTCCTCCAAGCTCGTGCTCGCCGCCTGCCGGATCGAGGTTCGAGGCCATCGACTTCTAGGTCGGCCATCAGCTCTCCGAAACATTCTCTCTCTCTTTGGTCCCTCTCCCCTCCGTCTCACTTGCCTCTCCTCCCGATCTTTTTTCCTCAGAAAATCAAGCAATTTCTATAAAAACCGACTTCTTTTCTTCCAAACTTGTGGGAAGTTAAAACTTGCGAAGATAAATCTCACTTATTTTAATATTTTCTTCTGCGTATTTGTAATCTTCTTAAGTTTTAGGGTGTAGCCTTTTAAGCTGTGGCGCTTTTCATTTTGTTTCTTGGTAATTTATAAAGAATTGGGTTCTTTCTCCATATGTGAAAATTAATGTCAGAGTGGAGATGAATTGCACTTATTTATGATTTATCTCTCGCGGGTATATCTACTCTTCATTAGGTTTTAGTGCAAAATTTTAGCCATGGCATCATGTTAGAATTGTAGAACAGCGGGCCACGTGGAGTAGACGTGCTGGCCTGAGATTTAGAACAAACACCAAACAAAAAACAGAAAAAAAAATACCAAAAAAAAATTAATTAGGAGAGAGAAAAATATTTAATTAAAAAATTGAGCCGCAAAAAGCTCGCTCTCTTCTTTTTCTTTTTCATACCACTAAAGAAGACAACAATGTTCCCCTTAAATAGAGCATCAATGGGTGGGATGTTTGAATTTTACTCAAATTCAAAAACCAACACCAACTAAAAAAATAAGATTAGATAACTATTCTAGAAGGAATAACTAAGTAGAATAAAACTAGGAATAGAATCCTAAAGTTATTAAAACTAATGACCAACGATTAGAATTTAGCAATGAATCTCAAAACTCCCACTCATTGCAAAATCTAGTCTAATAATATTGGACTTGTCTATGTTGTGAAATGCTGCAACAACCTTTGTCATTATTGTCGTAGTAACAATATGTAATAACTTGTCAAACCAATAATTGAATAATAGAACTCCTTCATGAGCTCGAATAGTAACTCCTTTGCTAGCTCGTTCTTTTTCTTGGCATTGACTCTATAGTCATAATGTCGAGATCTGGGCATTAAACTGATCCCAAAAAGTATTAAGTTGCTAGTTATAATCGTTGCTTACCAAAGCATTGGTCATTACTTGCACACCTCGAAAATCAGCAGTAAAGCTTTGGCTATATTCACATACGTCCACTTGAGTAGCTTTGAGTATCTGCATGCAATTGACTTTTACATATAAAATCAAATTCTCGTGCATAGAGTCTTCTAATATCCCGAACTTTGAACTAGCTTCAAAATCAATTGGTATACTAAAAACCATATCGAGTATTAAAGTGTGACATGAATCATCTCCACCAAGCATATCTTCTTTCTACTTGATCTCTGAAACTACTTCAAGATTAGTCAGCTTTTCAACCTCATTGTTGACTAAATCTTCATAAGAAATATTCAATCTTGGATAGCCGGATACAAAACTCTTCTACATTATTTGATTCCTTAGTAAGAATCTCTATAGACGGAACAATTGTCGCATCCTTTGACTCTTCCTGAGCAACTACAGTCATGATCTTTTTTGAACTTGATATAGCATACAAGTGATCAAGCTCCTCCTATTCCATATTTTCTTTTGGATCTGATTGACCCTCGGGCTGATCAATTTTGCTATGCTTTGAGTCTTCAAAACTTGAGCCAATATTTAATTGATCAAGCTCCCCTATTCAAATTTTATCTTTAAACCAATTTTGATCTTCTTTCGAATTTTTAGGAAAGCGTGGAACTAAAATCCGTTCTTCAAGCAACTTTTGTTTAAGATGTCTCACCTTGCTGGAGCCTAAGTGGACAACTGCAAAAATATCTCACGCTTTCTTTGGCTCCTGTATATCTTGGATATAGAGATAATTTTCTTTATCAACTAAAATTTGATTAATCCACGTTACCTTTCTAAATTTTAAATTCTATTTTTTTCTCGTAACCTCATCATTGAGAGTATTTGCTGTTGGCATCATCTTTGACTCATCCAAAATATCCCATAAATCTTGTCTTATCAAATAAGACTTGACAATAGCCTTTCAAATTAGATAACAGTTGTTTCAATGTACGAAGAGAAGTGGTAGTAGCAAAAGCAGTCATATTGATGTTGGTGAGGTTAGGTATGTTGAACCGATTGAGAGAGAAGATAGTAGCATCAGCCATAGTGATTTACATCTCGAATAACTAAAATAAAAGTCCACACGGTTGCATCACTGCATAGTGAATTACTAGAACCTCTTCAACCACACTAAGCTATGAACACACGAACCACCAACAATTAAATCACCGTTCTAAAAAACTGCATTTCGAATAAATTTTATCGAAGTCACAAACCGCTCAACTACTCTCTAATCTCACTTTGATACCATATAGAATGGTACACTACGTGGAGTAGATCGACCGTGCCAGCCCAAGATCTAGAACAAACACCAAACAAAAAACAAAAAAAAAGATATTGGAAGAAAACTAATTAGGAGAGAGAAAAAATATTTAATTAAAAAATTGAGCCGCTCTCTCACACTCTTCACTAAGAAGGATAACTCTCACTCTCTCCTTCTATCTCTTTTCTCATGCCACTAAAGAAGATACCAATGGTCCCTTTAAATAGAGCATCAATGGATGTGATATTTGATTCTTACTCAAATTCAAAAACCGACACCCACTAAAAGATAAGACTAGATAACTATTCTAGAAGGAATAAGTAGAATAAAACTAGAAATGGAATCCTAAAGTCATTAAAACTAATGACCAACTAAACAAGAATCTTCTAATAGAATTAAGACTTAGCAATGAATCTCAACAAGAATTTGTGAAACTCAAATCGTCACACTATAGATTGGGCATCAATAGCTTATATTTACATCAGTAGTTTATGAACACCGGTGCTTGCATTCATAACATGGTGAGCTGCCTTTTTTGTGACTGGACATGGGATAGTTTATATGGAGATCGTAAGGGGGTTGGGACCTGGGCAAGGTGGCTTCATTATCAGAACTTTGTCCTTGTGTCTTACCTCTAGACAAGGGATCTTTGCTAAAATGTGGAATAAGGCAAAGTGGGCATGCAGGACTTTTGCAAACTTTGATATGTACAATTTCATTCATTATCCGGATTATATATGTTTACACTGTTCTTGATCAGCCTTGTTATGAATTAACTGATAATTTGTCCTTCCTACAATTCGCGTCATGTCATAGTATAAAGTAATGGATAGTTAGGAGGCTGGTTCTTTTCTTTTTTCCTGAATTTATCTTAAGAAGAAGAAGTATATGCATTCAGTTACATAGCACAAACTCTTCTAAGTGAGTGTCTGGGACGTGTCTTGATCGTCCGTGTTTCCCACCTTGTTTTTTCACATCCTCTATTTTCCTTCTTTACATTTCTGTCAAACTTGAGTGTGCGGTTTTAAATGACAAGGTCCAAGATTCAAGTCATTCCTCCATCATTATTTTTTATTTCAACGCATATTGTTTCAAAAAATAGAAAAACACATGCAGCGCAAATGTCATATTCTATTTGATTAAAAAGATAACTTACTTATAGGAACCTCGCCATGGAAGCTCAAGCAAGTAAAGTTAGCAGAAGTTTGAAGGATGAAATTTATGGTTGTTCAGCAATTTGGATGTTCGGTTGTCACTATAACTAATGGATGGTGATGTCTATTCCACACATTATCAAGGACATTTTCAATTCAACAACCATATCTTAGTTGTCTCCAGGTTGCTCATAGAGTTATCTTCACAAATACGACTCAGATTATATTATGTTCTTGTGTATACTGACACTAGTAGAGGAGCAAGGAATCAACTAGAAATTATTTTGTTTTTTATTTCATTTTGTGCAAACAACATATCTGGACTTCCTAGATTCTAGAGCTCGTTTAGTTCGTAGGAAAAGAAGGGAGAAAAGTGTGATCAATGAAAAAGTAATGAGATGCCTCTTGTTTGGTTGGAGTTCTTAAAGGAGAGAAACGGAAAAGTTGTATTTTCATGGGAATATGATTCCCATGTTTCATAGGAAAGTCTTTCCCATGAGAAATATGGAAATGTTATTTTTCCGTGAGTCAGAAATTACTCTATTTTTATTTTTTTTAAAAAAAAGTCTTTCAGCATTAAAGAGATATTAAAAACCTAATTTTTATTAAGGGTATAATAGAAATTACACATAAATTTCTTAGAAAAGTGAATAATCAACCAAACATATGCACTCTGGAAATCTATCACTTTTCCATTGTCAACCAAACATGCCAAAAGTACTTTTCCATGCATCCTCTTCTCAAAAATCATATTTTTAGGAGAAAAAATACTTCTCGCAAACCAAACGAACCCCTAGAGTTACCAAAGCAGCTCTCTTAAGTGGTGTTACCGGGGAAGGAGGGGGCCTTGAATTTAGTCCCACATCGGCTAGTAGCGGAAAGGTTCTGTGCCTTAAATGGGGGATGGAAATTCTTTCATCTCGAGGCGCCTTTTGAAGGGCAAAACCGTGAGGCTAGTGGTCTCGCCCTGTCTGCGCTGGACACGCGGGCCGGAGCGCCAAAGGGCAGCGGTCTCCCTCCGTTTGCGCTGGACGCACGGACTGGAGCGCCCAAAGCGGACAATACCTCGGGAGGAACGCAGTCATCTTTCTCTGCAGCTTAATGTGGGCTATGCTGTTGTGTGAGGCTCCAGCAGAATGCCGTCCCCGTAACAGATGGCGCGCCAGGTAGGGGCGCCTCCTCCCACCGTTGACTACCCCTCAAGACTGTGGAGGCTCAAGAACCTTCCCTCTGGGGGGCTATGTTGCGGGGGAAGGAGGGGGCCTTGAATTTAGTCCCACATCGGCTAGTAGCGGAAAGGTTCTGTGCCTTAAATGGGGAATGGAAATCCTTTCCTCTCGAGGCGCCTTTTGAAGGGCAAAACCGTGAGGGCAGTGATCTCCCCCCGTCTGCGCTGGACGCGCGGGCCGGAGCGCTCAAAGTGGACAATACCTCGGGAGGAACGCAGTCCTCTTTCTCTACTAGCTTAATGTGGGCTATGCTGTTGTGTGAGGCTCCGGCAGAATGCCGTCCCCGCAACAAGTGGTGTTAGCAGATGAAGTTCCTCTAGTTACTTGATTATGCATACATATTTTACTCAATACAGATTTATAAAATTCAAGTCAACCGAGTTTGAGTTACTCTATGTCAGCATATGCTCTCATAGGCACCTTCACAATTTTTCTGCATTATTGCTGACCCCCACATTTGGTAGGAAAAGTCTTGGATGATGGTGTAATTATTTATCTGCTACACACTCACACACTGCATGCATGTGTTTTTCCCTTATACATGCAAATGCTGATGTCTTGTGTTATATCACGTTCAGTAATGCCCTGAAGTGGGTAAATTGAGTTTAGATGAATTATGTGAATTAACTTGATTTTTGCACTTTAATACATTGTGAGTGTGCCTCCATTAACATGTCTTGGGACAATAGTGAAGAAGGATTAATATGCTCAGACTCTAGGTTGATGATGAAGGCTTGCTGAAAATATTTTTAAATATTTGAAATTAAGATAATATTTTGCTGAAAAGTAACACTAATATATCATAACGATAAAAATATTGCATGATTTATAACTCATTTGCTACATCTTGTATTCGGAGCAAAAAGAAGGACATTATTGCATTGTAATTCTCTTAGCATGGGCTAATTATTTCTGATGATCTCAGCAGATTCACTTAATGGTCTGTAATATCCTTTAAATTGTTCACATCAAATATGGCATGTTCATGCATCTCCTGGGCCTTAGATTTGTTTTAAACAATGCTTTCCTCTCTCATTTTTAGTTCTAGAACATACTGTGCTTACCTTTCATGTTGAAAGAAGCAAGGATAAAAACAACAAATTATAGAAAACCTGTTTGCTATGAATTTCTCTACTTGCTTTGAGAACTCTTCAGAATATCACCCTGCTTTCTAGCCGCTTCCTTAACTAAACTTTTTTGGGAGCTCAATTTTCGTAGTACCATACCCAAATCCACTCCCACATTTTCTCACAATCAAGATAATGTAGGTTCTCCAACATTGAATGACGATGCATCTGTACATGCCCTTTGGCTTGGTCATGTTTTAAATTTCTTTATTTTAAATATACACTTGGATTCATATCATATGTATTCTATTCCTGGAGAGAGGATGCATCCTGTAGTTCATATTTAGGCTCACATCCTGTCATGTTCTCTTGTTTATGGTCAGATACACAATGGATTGCCCAAGGTTCAATGATCATTTGGAGGCTATCAAGTTTATCTGCAAGGATTTCTTGTTGGAGCTATTCAAGAAGCAAATCGATAACTTGAAAACTAATCACAGAGTAATTTCAAAAAGCAGATTGATAACCTCAGATACATACATATATATTCAGATATGTGCATAGTTATGTGACAGCTCGCTCGCCCATATCACAATCTGGGTCTTTCCACTAAGAAGTGCTGAACGCGCAATGGAATATTCCATCAACACTCTCTGGAGAGCTAGGAAAATATCAGGCTCCAAATGGGCCAACTGACATTTTTGTAATTTTGATGGATCAGCTGATCTGCTTTGTCAAAATCACCACTTGTCTCAAAAACTTAAGCTGATAAGATGAAGTAGATTTATTTATATATTTTATATCTTCTTACACTCCTTCTCACATGTGGGCCAGATAAGATTCGAACTCGGAACCTCTGCTCTGATATCATGATAAAATCATCACTTATCCTAAAAACTGAAGTTGATAGAATGATGTAGATTTATTATATATTTTATATTTTCTTACATATTTTATGAATTTTTGTGTACCACATCATATCATCAGTTTTCGAATTTTAAGAATGTCTATATCGCAGATACGCTGTTCAAATGCAATGTGCTAAGGAATTGCTGGTTTCTTAACTGTCAGCAGGTTCATTTGTGGTACACGTAAAGGCTTGACTGGTGCTTTGTTTGGAGCAGATATAAAGCAACGGCGGTTCCGGAGGAAATACATGTTAAAGTTTGTTTCCTTTAGCTGTGAGTCGGCAATATTTTGTCTTGTCTTGGTTTGAAAATCGTAACATTCGCATCACAGTACATATTAAAATGAGATGCATATTTTCGACCATATAGATGCGAATGCTGAGCTGACAACTTTTCCTAAAATTTGGTTTGTTGGCTAGCCTCCAACAAGAGCATTGGAGCGACTTTGAATAATGCTAGGTAGCGGAGAAAAACGAACAGGACACTTATCCATCTCTACAATGGGTGATGTGGTGGCTATCCGGGTATATACAACCCTCTATGGTGCAAAACAAGCATTGTAGAGGATCCAGACTCGAGTTAGATCTAGGAACAATCGTGTCATGGATCTACAGCTCAAAAGCTTAAGCTGTTGGAAGCTAGAAACAGCCTTTTTATTAGTCAATATGATACTGTCAATTTCTCCCACCTACTCATGATGTCCTCATCACAATTGGTTCCTACTTCAAAAAGAGAGGCTCACAAATGACTCGGGTCCCACTTAACCCTACCAGATTTTCATTGTATCTCCCAAAGAGGGGTTTATATGACCAATAAAAAGTTGTAATGCATTATAGGCTAGGCTTTTATAGTAGTTTTTTATGTGCTTACAGCCTAAAAGCTTAAGTTGTTAAAAGGGAGGAGGGTCGGCTGGAGTTAATAAAAAATTAAGATTTTTTTTGCATGAATACTCTCTTAAATATCTAATTTTATACAAATACCCTTCTACAATTGATATTTGCATGTATACCCTCGTAAAATACTTATTTTGCTATGTCACCCCTTTTTTTATCCTTATTTTTGCATATATACCCATATCATCTAATGCCGTTAAAAAAATAATAATTTTAAATTAAAATATCTAAAATACCTTTAATAAGTAGATGTGCAATCGAGCTTCGAATGCTAGAAATTGTACTTTCCACTGCATTAACTTTGAATAGAGGGATGGCAAAAGAAGAAGCTATTACTTGATTTCTCTTTTCTTGGATTTGCTCTTCACAAAATTTGGTTCCCATGGTTCTGTGGATGTAACAAAGAGGTCTCACAGGCTCTGTTTATAGGCCACGCTGCAACTGCAGTGAGCCTTGCTGGATTATATGCCTATAGATCATGCATAGCTATGAAGCGGCGAATCAGGGTGGAAAAGATGTTTCAGCGAAACTTCTATCAATTATATATCATGGTCATATGACACTTGAGAACTACCATAACCAGGGGTCGTGATCTCGCAGTGGGATGCATTACCTTGCATGGGGAGAATCAGGATCGAGTATTTTAAAGCCTAATATCTATTCTTCCTCCTGTGTTCCAATCTACATCCATCTTTTGTAAATCCTAATATACATTATTTTATTATGTTTTTATATTTTTCTTATTTTCTAACATAATTTATATTTTTATTATATTTACTTATCCTATAAATTCTGTTTTATGCTCTAAGTTTCATCAATTTATTTGTGTTTTTATTTTACTTCTAAGATTTATTTTTTTCTTTTTATTTATACATAACTTTTCTTCTATCTTCATTATTACATCATTTGATATTTTTGTTAGCCATTTTTATTTTTATTATTTATTTTATTTTTATTATGTTACAAGTTTTTATGTTTATTTGACATATTTTAGTGTTATTTCTATCAATTAATTTAGTAATTCAAATTATCATGTTCTTCATGAGATTATAATATCAATTACTTACTTTTTAATTTATAATCCTCCATTTCTTTTTGTTGTTTCTATGCAACTTATTCCCAACATTTAATTCATGCACATTATTTCTTAATTTTTATCTTTTATTTTATTATCTTCTTTGCTTTTTTAAATTAAATTATTTATATTCATTAATTCAAATTATTTTAATATTTTAATTATGATTGTTTTCTCAAATATGCACAGCATGGGTATATATTTGCTAATAAATAAATAAATAAATAAAATCTTGCTACTGATGTTGGCCTGGATGCCATACCCTATAAAATCCCAATTTTGAAAGCATGGCGTATCCTTCAACCTCCCCATAAAAGACGAGAACCAACGGAAGTGACGGGGATTGGAAAGCGGTCGGGTGGCGCTAGTGCTTTAGTATTCGTGCCTTCTCTTGTCCGTTTGCCTATTTCATCGAACACATTCCTTGCAGGTGGTATGGGTGAACCACGAAGCGATACGATGGAGGGATCTTTAGGTGATGGAAGTCGTGCGCCCGCCCCCCCGAGCTGGGGAGGAAGGTCGGACGTGGGCGAAGGTCGCGCTAGGGACGGAAGCCAGCGACATGGACGAGCCATAGGATCCCTGATGAGGATCTAGAAAACCTCTGGAGGTACTTCACGGAGGTACTCAAGCTGCCGGAGGAATGAATTGAGACATCCAGATAATCATGGGAGAAATTAGCAGTAATTACGAGAAGCTTGGGCCGAAGGATGCCACCAGAGTGAGTTACCTGGGAAGTAAAATTGAGGGGGGAGCTCTAGCATGATGTCGAAGCTTTTCCTCTCGCTAAAGACCACTGCGTGTTCCGCTTCAAAGTGGAGGAAAACCGCAATGCGGCCTTGCTGGGGGCCCATGGCTGGTAGCCGCCCAGATCTTGGCCAGGGAGCAGTGGATCCCGGATTTCATCCCTGGATCGGACTTGGTGAAGGCTAGTGTGGTCTGGATCTGGATACTGAAGCTTCCGCTCAAATATTGGGGAAAGGACACTATTTTGTAGATCGCCAATCCCACTAGTCGACCCATCACCATGGATGGCTTTACGGATTAGCTCCAGAAGCTCAGCCATGTGAGGGCGAAAGTGAAGATTGATGCTCTTGAACCCTTGAAGCTCAGGATTCTCATGCGGGGGCGGACGAAGGTATTCCGACGACCATTTGTGTACGAGAACGTCTCCCTTTTCTGCTTCCATTGTGGTAAGATTGGGCACAAGGATAATAGTTGTAAGTTCCCCCCACCGGAGCCGGTGAAGGAGCTCGATCACCCCTTTCAACCGGAGAACTTTGCTAACCTAGAGCCCGGCAGGGATGCGCCGTCGCCTATGGTGGTGGAAGGTGATAGTCGACGGAGGGAAACGAGGTACCCGGAGGCTGAATCGAAGGAGAGCGACTCGCGACCGATGTTTGGCCCTTGGTTGGCCACGGTGAAGGTCCAACAACCTCGGGTTCCAAAAGGGGGACAATAGCCTAGCTCTAAGTTGGCGCCGGAGTCATTCGATCTGGGCTTGTCACCGTCTCAGCCAAGTACCCCACATAACCGCCCGAGCACACTCGGCTCACCTCCCGACTCGGGTGGACCGTGGGTGGCAAACTGGCAGAAGCTGAAGGTGGCACGTCGCCACTCGCCAGAGAAGACCTAGGCCTCTGACTCGATGCTGCGATCCATTGGGTCGGGATCAGGCTTCAAATCGCCAATGGAACTGGGCTTGCCCAGGGGGCATGCTAGGTTGGCTCTGGCGATGATTATGGCCGAGGCGGGCTCCGGCCCGTCCCAACTGAAGAGGCCCAGAAGCCCTAACTCACGTAGGTGCCGGGTGATACGAGGGATGAAGCTAGGAGGTCGCCTCCCACCACTAATCAATGAAGATTTTGTTGTGGAATTGCCAGGGGCGGGCAAGCCCTCCTTCTTCACTATTTTTAGGAGACTTGTGCAGTTGCTCGCCCCTGAGTTGTGCATTATGTTAGAGATGCGTCTATCTGCAGGAGCCTAACCTGGGTTTGGCGCCGCTTCCCAGCATCTTGGGACTTCTATGGCATTAAATCCCAAGGTCTTACAGGGGGTATTGTCGTAGCTTGGAGGAGGGATGTTAGGGTCGATGTGTTCCACAATTGTACCCAACATGTTGCTATGGCGATTTCTAAATCCCAAGATAATCCTTGGCTCTTATTTGAAGTTTATGCGAGTACTGACTATAGACAGTGTCGTGTGCTCTAGAAGGTCTCTAACCTAATTGAGGAGGGCATCCCCCTGATGGTGGCGAACATCTTCAACTATATGGATGGTCCCTATGAGAAAAGGGGAGCTAGGCCCTACACTAATAAGATTGAGTTCATGGAATTTCGAGAGTTCATCGGAATGAATGGTCTAATTGATTTGGGCTTTCACCATAGCTGGATGGATTCAACAGTTTCCCAACTATCAGGTTCACCACTTTCCAAAAATTACTTCTAACCATTGTCCACTGCTTATTAGTATGGAGACCAACCTTGATTATCGTAGCTCCTTCCAGTTTGAGAAGTTTTGGCCCTCTTACCCCGTCTTAGGATATTATTCATAGTGTGCGGAGGATCTTGGTGCAGGGTGATGCTATATACAGGGGTGACGTACAGATTGGAGCTCTTCAGGCATAGACTTCAGAGGTGGAATCGGTGAGAGCTTGGTAATTTATCCAGGAGGGTGGATGACAATGAAGCTACTATCGCCGCATTCTAGGCGAGGGAGGATCAGAATGGTGAGCTTTTGTTGACCGAGTTGGCTGAGCTCTGGGGGTGCGTGTCCATGCATTATTCCTTACTTCAGCAGTAGGAGATTTTATGGCAGTAAAAATCGAGAGTGCTGTCGATCAAAAAGGGGGACAAAAATACTAGATTCTTCCACCAATCCATGATCATCAAGAGGCAAAGGAACTAGATCCGATCTCTATGGGATAGTAACAGTTAGTGGATTGACGAGGACGAGGAGATTAGGTAGGAGATATTTTACTTCTTCGAAGCTAGATGGATGGCTACCTTCCCACCACATGATAAGTTGGTTTCAGCTACCAAGAATGTCTCTCTGGTTAGGGAGGTATCGTCGGAGGTGTGTGGAGCTTTTTGGTCTATGGCGATGGATGAAGCTTCCGATCCTGATGGGTCCCCTCCCTTCTTCTTTAGAGGATTCCGAGACATCATTCATCATTAGGAGGTGGCTACCATTCAATACTTTTTCAGTATTGCGAGGATGGCAGAGGTTTAGAAGAGGACCTTTATCACTTTGGTCCCAAAAAGATGGGACACTTCTGAGCCCGGTCATTATAGATCGATCCGTCTGTGCTCTACTCTCCATAAGGTTATTGCCAAGATCTTGGTCTGTAGGATGAAGCCGATCCTCCGCCGTATAATCAAGCTGGAGCAGGGGCATTTATTGAGGGGCGCAACATCTAAGATAATGTTTTGATTATCTAGGCGTTTATGTTTCACTTGATGAGGGCGCTGGTTTACCGAAGTCTTATGGCTCTCAAGCTTGATATGGAGAGAAAGAATATGACCACATGAGTTGGGACTTTCTTCGACCCTCCTTAGAGGACTTTGGCTTCCATGGTATATGGATTAGTGGGGTCCTTAGCTGTGTGTGCTGGCCTTCGTGTGCTATCCTGATCAACGGCATGTCGATTCTTTCATTCCACTGTTGGTCTACGCCAAGGGTGTCCTCTCTCCTCCTACCTCTTTATATCTATGCTGATACCCTCTCTTGAGCATTGCTGGTGGTGACCTTGGATCAAGCCTTGGCCCCCTATGTACCTAGCCTAGGGGCCCAGCCGATTTCACACTTGCTTTTTGCAGACGACTACTTGTTGTTAGGTTGAGCCTCCATTTGGAATGCCATGACTTTAGGAGGATCCTCGAGGATTACTGTGCTGCTTCAGTTAAGAAGGTGAGCTTCATGAAGTCAGCCATCACATTTAGTCCAAAAACCAAGCCCTAGTTGAAACTGGTAATCAAGGGATGCTTAGGGGTTGCGGAGTAGACTGAGCTTGGAACTACCTTGATGTGCCGCTAACTGGGCATAGGCTTCAGAGAGCCGATTGTGCGACAGTCGTGCAGAGGGTGCAGGAGCACCTGGAGGGTGGCAATTCAGATCCCTATCGATGATGAGTAGAGTGACTTTGGTCAAATCCATCTTTAGTTTCATGTCAGTTTACCTCCTCTCTAACACCATACTACCGAAGACCCTACTGGCACAGCTTGAGCGGATGTTCAGGAGCTTCGTGTGGGGATTTCATAGTGGTCAGGGTGGGGTGCACTTGGTGGCTTGAGTTCAGTCTATCAGCCCCTCTGTGATGGAGGTTTGGATATTCAGTGCTTGTTAGGAGAGAGACCATGATTGCTTGACATATTGCGAGATTCATGCTTGAGCTAGAGAGCCTCTAAAGCTCGGTGATGGGGGCCAAGTATGGCTCGTAGACCCTCGATACTAACAGATGGGCTAGTTGGAGTTGCTCGTTCATATGGAGAGAGGTTTGGGTGAAGGAAAAATTTCCCCAGTTGTCCGATAAAATCGGACGCCGGTCATGAAAATTAGTTTTAATTTTTTTTTATAACAATTATAAATCTTAAACATACTAATATGTAAACCATACCTCGATC
>JAOXJJ010000001.1:8510086-8536964 GCA_025769935.1 Phoenix roebelenii
AACCAAATTCCAAATGACCCACAATTTAATTCTTAATTAAATTGGGTCAAGACCTTCCTACTTAGCTTGACTAATGTACGTGACTCCAATAGGTTCGAAAACTAAGCCAGTAATACATGGACTACTCCATGCACTAATCGAGGTGACCATCTAGCAATGATACGCGACGTCCGGATAGTTCGAATATGCAAAGCAACATTCAAGAACCTAGATGTATGGTTGTTGCATAATTCATCCCTATGACCATCGATGCTCAAGATGACCTCAGAGTGGACTGTTGAACTCTGGGTCCGGTCATCCATAGTGTATTTCAATTAATCAAATCAAGTGACCTATCACTTGGTTTACCCTAGCCAAGATTTTACTGAATTAAAATACAGTGAGACATCAACTCCTAAAATCTGGAGCGGTCAATCCCATATTGACTCATACACACACTTCGCGAGTACTTAACTGCACCCAGCATCCTTCCGATACCTGAATTAGAAATTCAGGTCATCCAGTGCTTAAGTACAGCGAGTTTCTTGCAAATCACCGTGACAGTCTCAGGTCTAAAGGGTATTTATGCCTATACGCTTTGCGAGCTAACTTCCGACGGTGGAGTGCTATGTAGGCGAGTCACTGTTCAGTGACGATGTACTCCTACATCTCACCTGTATGCCATACAGTGTCTCCATACTTCTTGGTTTAAGAGGACAACCAACTAAATGGCATACAACGACCTATACTTGACATAGCTATCGTCCAATTGACAGCTCATCATTTGGTTGCGAACTAGTTTAAGGACTAAATGATAAAATCTCTTTTATCCACTAAATTAGTCCTAAGGATTTCATCATGATACACAGGAGTTCAATTTGAAGATGTAACACTTATGATGAATAGAAAATTGCCAAAATAAATTTTTATTCATTTTAATAAAACATATACATAATCCAATTTCTTATAATTAAAAATTAGCTTTGGCATACAATTCATATGGAGAGAGGTTTGGGTCCATGCACCGGAAGTCTCCTCCTACATTAATGGTTGATTGGTGATGGTTGGTGGACGTGATGGATGATGCCTAGCTCTTCGACTTTCCCTTAAGGAGGTGGCCAACTATGGTTTGTATGGATGCGATGACTAGTCTGAGAGTCTGTGATCTGCTTCAACCTGAGGAGGGGAGGTGGAATACGGAGCTGGTGGCCCGTCTCTTCGGTGAACGACTGGCTAAGAGGGTGTTCTCTATTGCAATTCCTTCCCATTGTAGCCCTGACACGAGAGTTTGGAGGTCCTCTTGCAGTTCCAAGGCGAAAGCGAAGGACCTCTATGACATGTATAGGGTAGACATGCCCCAGAGGTTGGATAGGATGTGGATCTGGAGACTTGGTGCTCACCCTAGGGTTAGCTTTTTCATTTGGAAGGTGGCTTGGGGATGTCTTCCCACCGGGGGGTATTGAGGGACCAAGGGATGACCATCCCTTCGGCCTACCCTTTTTGTGATGATGTGGTGGAGACTGTGGATCATGTTCATTTCCGTTGCGAGAGAGCCCTTCATGTGTGTAGACTCACTGGCCAGCCCACAAACTTCCTCCAGTCAGCTACGCTAGCCTTGACCTTCCTCGAGTCTCTACAGGGCAGTATCAGCAGTGTGTGGTCTAGACAGTGGTGCATCAGGGCCTCTTATATCACCTACCACATTTAGCTGACCAAGAATGCCTATATCTTTGAGGGCGTTAGACAATCGGCTAGGCTCGTGTTAGAGAGAGCCATGACTTAGGCGGCAAAGATTTTTCATCCTACCTCCGTTGGAGTGATGGCGACAACTTGGGACACCTGGGACTCCTACTTTGCTCCTGCGGTGACCTGGTTACTCACCTTTATATGGCAGTCCTCATCTTCAAGTTTTCTCAAGTTCAACTTTGATGGTAGTTGTCCACAGAGGCAGTAGAGGAGGGGCCGACTTTGTGATCCAAGGTCCAGACTTGACATTGCTGGCAGCAGGCGGATCTACGATCTTTGATATCTTGATTTTTGGTGTGAAATTGAGAGCAGCCTGGGCAGACATTATCTATGCTAGATGGATCCTGAGGGCAATAATATTGTAGTTAAGGGTGACTTGGCTATCGTGGTCAGTTGGATCTAGGGCTCGATGGAGCAGCAGTCTTCCACCCGCTTTTAGTCAATATTTAGAGCCGCTTAGGGCGTGCACTTCTTTTATAGCTCGGGCAAATAATTTGGTAGATTAGATGGCTTTCTATACGGCGGAGCACCCAAGAGAGATTCTAGAGACTACTTCGTCGGTTCTTCGGTTCTTCCTATCACGTTACATTTTATTTTCTGATCTCATTCATACCGGGTTTGTATGATCCGTCTGCCCGTCCTTAAAAAAAAAAAGACCAGCGAGAGAGAGAGAGGGAGGGCCTCTTCTCTGCAAGACTGCAACCCACCTTAGCTCTTCAGATTCCGCTCCCCGTCTCGCCAACTTCACGTCTCGACCCCAAGGACCTTGGGTTCCAGCGATCTTCCTCGAGCCCGAGATCTTTCGATCGGAGGTGATCCGATTTTCCTATACTCTATCGTAGTTTGTCGGAATCAAGATACTCTTTCGCACGATATTTTTTTCTTTTCCTGCTTTCGTTCGCTTTTTGATTGATCTCTTCGATTTCCATGCCCCAAATTGGCAATTTTTTCTGGAATTCGTTGATTTTTTTGTTCCTATATTCTTGATTATGATTTGATTTGTAGTTCTTTTGTCTTTGAGGCAGGGTAGGATTTGAAACGCCAAACTCGATTTCGCATTCGCAAATGCGTATCCATAGAATTGTGTGTTTTGGGTTGATCGTGTAACCTAGCCATAAATTCGGGACTTGGTTATCGTCTTCTTTTTTCCTTTTTTCCGCTTTTCTTGGGATCAGAATTTCTGTTGCTTGGGGGAGGGTTGGAAGTCGTTGATAGTGATAAGCAATGTGCTTTTGGTTTATGGCTTCTTGAGCTTATTCTCTGCTCTGCTCATATGTGGGCCTCTACCATCCACACAAACTTCAAAGGACTCCATATTGTTTCCACATACCACATGCCATATGCTTGCTAAATCAACAAGATGAAGCTAAAAATATATTTAACTACTACTTTAGACTTTTTTTAGAGGTCTTTGTCATTATTCCTTTCAGTAGATCATAAGTTGCACCAGCTTGCACATGCACATGATTGTTCTCTCCTCTTGATTTCATTATTCATTATCTATTGGTAATTCAATATTCATGTTTTATAGATATATCTCTATTTTTTGGCCTGATCTCATTTGTTCATTTATTTGATTGGATCTTCAGTTGAATGGGAAAGCTATGTTCCTACGACTATCAGTGGTAGCTAATTCTTATATAGGATGTAAACAAAGGGCTAAGATCATCCAAGAGAACATTGATGCTTCTGAGAAATTAAGATGGCCCTTTTGCAGTTACGTACCACAAAATTGTGTGAGGCTTAGATCCTGTAATAGTGACACTTAATTAGTAACTGGTAAATAGGAGTAATTATCATCAATTTTTCCTTATGTCTACCATTTGACAACATTGAAATAGTGGCATAGTTTGTGATTGTATACAGTCTACCTATTTGCTTTCTCATTGGAGTTGATTTCCTTATAATGTGAGTGTTTAATAAAAAAGCATCAATAATTTTATTTGGAAGTATCTAAATTTGACAGCTGGATTTGACTTGATTTGAGTCCGGATACGATTTTGCAACATTATTTGCTTGTTGCCTAAATATCTAGTTATTAGCATTTGGAATAAGTTCCCGCCCATTTTTTCAGGAATTTTGGGGATTTTGAGTGTTCAAATAATATGCAGGCGTCACCTGACTGACTGGCAATTTGATGCAAAATACATGATTATCCTGTTATCCTTGCTATGAACTTGTCAATGAGTAATGGATTAATTGGCTCAAGTCATTTACCATTTATGGAAGTTGATGTTCTCAGTATTAGGAGTGCTCTAAGTAGGTCAATGTGCAGATTTTAGATTGTCATAGCAAGTCTATCAACAGTCCTGTTACTTTTGGGATGGCTTTTTTTTTTCTGATAAAGGAGTTATTCTGAGGGTGAATTGAGTTAGGTTGGTAAGTTGGATTTTGTTGCTCTTCTGATTCTTTTGCATCGGTTGGCTACCCTTGTGTGTTCTATAAAACAACTAAAAGGGTCATCTCACAGCTCCTTAAGGATTTAGATTCTATATGCATCATCTAGAAAGGACTTTCTAGTCCACTTTCAAAGGTCATTACTTTATTGGCAATTAATAGTTATTCTGACAAGAAATTATTTAAATTCCATCAAGAAAGGAGCTTTCCATTTTATTGGAGAAATCATTAGTTCAGTCTATTCCTTATCAGAGAATATAAGCAAGTGGCTCCTTCATCATTTATGTGTTACTATGATTATCAAAATAAGTTTTCTTTTAGCAAACTTTTGAACATATTTGGAGATAAAATCCAAAAGCACTAGCTAGTTTCTCAACTTACATAGTATTATTTCGATTTCCTTATTCGATTTTCTTTTCTATCTTATACTGTTTCTTGTGGGTGAATACTACTTCAATTATTTTGCTACTATTTCTTGTCAATATACAATGGTTTCTTGCTAGGGTTTTGCCCTACACATGCATGGATGACTAGCATCGTAAGATGCTTGTCCACTAAGTAGTAAAGTTGGCATGGTGTATCAGAGTCTGGACATTGAAATTTGAAGGAGGTTGGGATCTCATGTTCGGTGAATATGCTTCCTGGGTAGGAGGCTTGTGACAAATGGGAGGGTTTTTTAGATTGACTAATTTCTTTTCTGAACTTTTGATAGGTACTTTCTGTTTCTTCCATTTTCATTTGTTCCTTTGGCTATGCAGTTTTATGTAATTTTTCTTTTATTCTAGATAATGCATGAATTATTCACATGAAATTGAAAAGGTGGGCACAGGTTGTGGGCCTTATATGAAGATTAAATAGATAAGAGGCTGGGATTAAGAAAGGAAAGGTCTTTTGTGATAACAAGGTGATTATAGCGATCTACATGACATTTAGGTGGTGCTGTACTATACTTGATGAGGTCAATTGCCAATTGGGCCAACAGAATCCTTAGCTACAGCTTTGAATGCTTTGGAGCTTTTGTGTGAGTGCTTAGTAAATATTGGCTATAGAAAGCTACAAATAGGTGGATCTCGGATGTATCATAAAATTTCATGTAACTGATCTTAATGTTCGGCTTATAGCATATATTTGATGGAGCACTATAAAGGTGAGGGTGCAACGTATGTTTGTGCTCTTGTGATAGAGTGGTTTGCATGGATCATTGGGATATTTCATAAAATAGGTAATGAATTGCAGTAACATAATATAGGGTGAAATAAAAGTGGCTCTAAGAATTACCTGGAGTTTGTGGTAGAGTATTGTCCCTATGAGCATGTAACATTGTGGTATGTATGAGAATTTCCTAGTTGCAGTCTACTTTAACAAGCATAGTCTTTAATTGTATTGCTCTTTAAGTAAGACTTGCTAAATAGAGCTGCACTATGGTTCCTATTTCTATCCCTGGACTAAGTTTCGACTTTCTAACACAATTTTTATCTCAAGGTATGATCGCAAAGACATTGTATTTTACGTTGCTAGTTGCAAGGAAGAAACTCCCATCTCCAGTGGGCCCTATCAACCTGCTGGCTAAACTAAATCTCAGCTAATGTGGTGGAATCATGATCAAGAAGCTCACAAGCCTGGTTGAATGACATGCCAAAAGTATCATCATGTTATCACAAGGCTTTTATAATTTCTCACTCAAACACTACCTAGTTGGTTGCCAAAAACCATGAATCAACCTGCAAACTGACAATATCTGCATCATATCCAATCATATACATAGCGGGGCTTAAGGAGGATGATCAGAAAGATATACAGTGGGATCATACACCGAGTTTGTTGAGGAAAGCATCACAATGTATGTAACTTTCTGAAGAAGTTATTGAATTCTAGAGTCAATGAAGTGTTCAATAAGAAGAGGATTATGATAATCTAAATGATGTTCGGTGAAGTGGTAGTAAAGCCTTTGTGCCGAGAATTCTTATGAAAGAATTGATTGTTCATGGTATGTGAAAAACTCCATTACCACCAAGTTGGAAGCTTCGGCTGGAACTGTTAACTTTTCAGATGAAATAAATCGACTCGGATCAAAACTGATGAAAACTTGCTTGGTTTTCAAGTTTTTGGTTGATTAGAATGCATATGGATGTTTGGTTGCAATGAATTTCAGGTGAAGTTGATCTGATTCAGCTATTTAGTTATATCAGCATTTCAAAGTTAAGCAAGTTCATGTAAACCTTTGCTTGAATTTTATGAAGTATGACAGCATAACTTGGAATCTGGTGTATAAATTTCTTAGAAAATAACAAATGGTTTTAAAATGGTATGTAATATCTCCTGTAATCTCTCTCTTTTAATAAGTTGTGTAAGTTTCTTCTCGCTTTCATTCAAAAAAAGGTGTTTAATATATTTTATTGACCAATATAATTTTTTTAATCCTATCTGTTTTTTAAATGATCTTTACTTTTTAAAGCTTTCAGATTTCTAAAGCTACACATAATGAACTTAAAAGTTCCAACAGTAGAGCATTCTCTAATGTAGCATATGATATATATTGTTGATTTATTTTTTTCTTTATTTTCTTATTTTTCTTTTTAAACCTTTTTCTTAGCTTAAGATCCAAAACTCAAAAGGGAATTTACTAAAACTGTACATATCAAACTTGAAACTCATTTGTGGCTCAGCTGAAACTGAAGCCCAATGTAAGATTCTGAACCTTGTGTCATATTTTTATTTCTTAGGTTTCTACAAATCCTCTCAGGCTGCATCTGCATGGGAGGATTTCAAATAATAAAGAATGAATCATGGTTGATAAGGTTCAATGGTGTGTGTGATTAGCACCTCCATAATAGTCTTCACACTGCGAAACTGATCTTGAAGCACACAGCTGGAAGCAGAACTTTTGTAACTATTCTAATTAGCTTTTTTGGATAACATAACTTAAGCAGGTATTGTACCTTTTGTTTCATTTTTCTAGCTGTAGATATGGTTTTGTCTCATTGCTGCCAACCAGTTGGTATTGCTTTCCATCTGCTGAAAAATTTATTTGGAACCTTCAAATTATGGATATAACCAAACTAAGCCATCAAACTATGTTGATGTAGTAATCATGAAACAGGATATTATAAAAAAAAAAATGTCATCCTACACTTTTTTAAAAATTTTGATGACTTTTTCTTAATTATGTTTACCTTTTTTTGGTGAAATTTTTGGGATTTCTTTTCTTTTTTCCTAATTTTTTGAGCATTGGAATATAAAATAGGTAATGGCAACGTTTGAGTTATACCGGAGGTCCTCGATTGGCATGTGCTTGACAGAGACCCTAGATGAGATGGTCTCTAATGGGACTTTAAGCCCAGAGCTTGCTATCCAAGTACTGGTGCAGTTTGATAAGGTTAGATTTGTACATTTTAAGTCTATTATTTTCCCTGAAAAATTTGATTCCTGATTATGTAGTTTCTTTTCTCAAATTCTTCTAGTCAATGACAGAGGCCTTGGAAACCCAAGTGAAGAGCAAGGTTTCTATCAAGGTAAGGATCTGCAGTATTTGTCTTATATGGTGTATATGTTGCACTGCATTTGGGTTCCAGCCCCTTTGTTCTACAGTCGATGCTTGATCTGATACTGATTAAACAACTAATCTTAAAGTTTTGTTTTAAGAAAACAGAATGGACTAATGACTCTGAGAGAACCTACAACAACATGAACCATAACAATATTGTAATCTGTTGATTTCTAATCTAATTGACAACAGCAATTTTCCTCATAAACATCATTTTTTAACTTATTTTATTCTGTTAGAGTGTTTCCAGTATTTTTTTTAATGCTGATTAGAAAATTCTTATTTCTTATTGCTGTCACTTCCTTCCAAACATCGATTGGAACATAATTTTTAAGCTTCATTTGTGCATGAACAGATTCCATTGAAGATTAAACTTGCATGCATCACTTTGCGTATTTTTTAGTGAAGGAATAATTATTGCTGAACACTAAAAGGGCAGTAACCCTTTTTTCTTTTACTTTTTTAATTGTGAAATGGACACCATATTGAAGCTTTAGAATAAAGAAGATAAAATGGTTGCATTAGTCATTAAGTAACCAAAAAAAAGATCCCAAGGATGGTGGCATCAAAGTAAAGCTGCACAGAAGGAAAACTTCTTGCAAGGTTCATTGTAGCCTTCTATATTAATAGATTGGCATCCTGTGTTCCACTTTTATTAGCATAGCATTAACCTTGTATTCTATTTGAATGATACATTTATCTAGCAGCAATACAATTTCTCTGTGATATGAAAAATATCACTGGTAATATGTGCCTTATGTTGTGGATCATGGATCTAGTTGACATGAATCTATTTGAAAATGTTGCTCAAACATTTTTTTAAGTACTAAAGCACATCTTTATTATCAAATTTTTGACAAAATATGCTTTAGTTGATTCAAAACGTATTATAGGAAAAGTAAAGCCTCAGAATTAAAGAACCACGGCCATGGAACTTCTCTTTCCCCATCCATCTTCCCACTATTGCTCTCTCTAGAAAACCTATTGCAAGCATTCATCGCAATGTTCTCAAATCTCTATTTAGTAAAGAATCTACAGTAATTTATGAACCAATTGGGGCCTCCAATCACTGAACCACATATTTTTGGTAAGCCAGTAATAAACTCATCGTAGTTCGTGTTAGTAACTTCATGTCTTGCCCTTTTCATGTCTGCAATGGTATTGAGAGCATGAAGAACAGAGATGATCAAACCACCACAACATTAGAACCAATATATTCTTTAGGATCAAATGTTTGAAAGATTTCAATTCAAATAATGAATGAGGATGAAACACCTTTGGAAAGATGCAATGTAAATGAGGAGTATAATTTTGTTGATAACTTCATCTCTCTACTCCTATCATCCGTCTTTCCAGATTGTGCCGCTTTCCCATTTGACCATTCACTAACTAAGCCATCATCAATATGTTCTCTTGTTTGTGTTTTTCTTTTCTTCAATAATTTTAAAAATTGTAGACAGCAAATGGGCAGCTGGGAGCTGCCTTTATTCTTGGCACTTACCAGGTGCTTGGATGGGAGGCTAGAAGTCAAAGAAACCCCTGAAAATAAATTCAAAAAATAACAGTATATAAGGAGAAGTCTAGAAAAATATTATGATCCAAAGAATGAAATATAGCATAACAAAAAAGAAACAATATATTGAAGTATTCCCTTAGCATGATTCATAAAGCTATCTCATCTTCCATAATCAAATATTGCGCGAAACAATTAAGGCAAATGCCTTGGTGGCTTCGCCTAAGTGTGTGTTTAGGCAGCCAAAGCGACGGTCTCTTATAACATTGTTTTTCTTGTTTTATGTAGACTACTTTACCTAAGGTGAAAGCTGGCCCATGATATGGTGGTTCTCCACATCACATACATTGTCATATGTCATGTCTCACTTGAGTGAAGCACATGGGTGGATATCCATGTGGAAGTCACATTTGACCTTATGGACACATCTAGTCTCATCTGCACACTCTTGTACAGTGTTTTACCAGCCAAATCTCTAGTTAGCCCATGAGAAAAAGATCCAAGTTGCAAATCCTTGTATCTCCTTTCTCATTCCAATTTCTCTTCTCTTTATTCTTCTTTGTTTTCCGTCATTATTTTCCTTTAAGGTTTAATCACCACCAAACAAGGTTCGCCGTACCGGTACCGGACCCCGTACCGGTGCCGCACTAGTATAGGCGTACCGAGTGTCGGTAGGGTATGGTATGCGGTTCGTCAGGCATACTGACACTGGCATACCAGTATCCGTACCCATCAGTACCGGTATCCGTACCCATCGTCCGGTGCCGACCGGTACAGCATACCATGCCACCGAATCTTCTTGCTAATGCACCAAGCTGGAGACATGATGCAGAGCCCTCCTATGCTGTGGTATCTGTTGTTGACTGTTGAGTGACCGTGATAGCAAACAAGGTCTAATTATTGTGTAGGTATACTGTAAAGGAGTTACATTCGATTCTCATTTATGCAATATTTAAGGATGAGATGCAGTTAATTTGCTGGCTTGTATCACAAGATCTTGTAGTTGTTCTGGCACAACTGAGGGTGTAGAATTCTTGGCCTAGGCTAGAAGTAACGGGTTAGAATGCTAGATGTTGAACTTATGTAGGGCTAGTGTCCACTTGGAGCATGCAATTCTTGAAACTATTAGCATAATGAATTGGCGAGATTGGTTGAAATCTTGGAGAAGCAGGTAATCCGTAAGAATGATGACTTAGACTGAAATTTGCAGAAATGGATAATTAGATTAGAATAATTGAGCGATAGAGAGAGGATTCTGAACATTGATATTGGGAAATTATAATACCACTGGAAGTGTGATGATGACACTCAAGTCTCCCAAGTCCCAAGTCCAACAGATTGTTGAGTTGTACTGTCTTTGACACCACTTGTACATTAGGTGGGAAGTTCTGCTTCATTGTAATTCATTCAGGATCACTATGAAAATTTCCTGGCAGATTGAGGTACAACGCTGAAAGATAAATTGGTTTTATAAAATTGCTAGATTAGAATGGGAGTCGAAGTTCATTTCAAGTCATAATGCTAGGGTAATTTCTTCATAGGTGAATTTATGAAGTCGTTTTTTGCTTTGCTGTTAAATACATGAGATCTTTCTACATTTTCTTTGTCAGTAAAATTAGAAGTCCTTACATGATGAGGAGTAGGATACATACGTAAGGAGAACACTTGGAACTATATAAAGCCTTGAAAGGATGTGCCAAGCTTGCTAGGGACAGCCACTTTTAGAGCAATGCTTTTGAAAAGCTCAGTTTGTGAAAGCTTGTATAAAGAGTCTTTACAGGTAGAAGGTTCTGTCTCTCAAATCTAGTTCTTGGGTAGATATTACCGCCCTTCTCCCATTACTTTATGAGCTCCATGGAAGCTGATGAGTTAGATTGGTAGGTGTTGGCACATCTCACAGTTGTTCATATTACTCTAGTCCGCACTCTTAGCTTCAATGAAAGATGGGACGTTATCAATGGGATCAGCAGCCATGTCATTTACAGAAAGACTACAATGTGTAGTTTATACCTAGGCTTGATTATATGTTGGACATAGTGATTTGAGATCTTCTCTTATATGAATAAATATAACTAAATTTGAATAGGCATTCTGATTGTTTTGTTTAGTTCTCCACTCGTCCGTGCAAATGATAACCAAGTACCAGGACTTCACTTAGATCTCTGGTCTATCTTCAGATGTTGTCATTGTCTATTTTATGAACTGAGATGAGTGTATGTTATGTCAATTGCCATAGGCTGCAAATAATATGTATGCCAATCTGATTAGATGCATGTTTAACAGATTGTTGGGAATGGGGGTAGGATCTTATACTTGTGCTCCATCTATATTGTTTAATAATGAGCACTGGGTTTATCAAAGAATTGTTCACAGTTTCAGCTCTGGTCATTCTAAAGGGGTTGTTTTTACTAGGACTGCTAAAAATGAAAGGAGTTTTGATCTTTTAATAATCGATAATAAGTGCAATCTTTCTGGTGCTCTTAAATTTTAAGTCTTTAAGGTAGAATGCGAGGCTTTTCATATGGCAATGCATTATGCTTAATCGGAAGAAATGCCTAGTTGCTTTCTTCACTGAAGTTGATGTATATTTCTCGTACTTGATGGTAGTTGCCAAATTTTACATTGTAGTTTGAACTTCAACACATTAGAGGCATTGTTTGATTTACATGGTTTGTTCTCTTCTTTGTCCATGGGGCTCTGCATTCTTGTTTGTCCAAAGGGGATTGGTCTAATGAGATGACAGTTCACTCTCAATTTCTGAAGTGTGAAGTTAGAGTACAACGCGGTTCAAGATCACTACAGTAGATTGTCATAACTATGTGCTTCAATCCTGTGAGTGCTATGTACATTTGAGTAAGACCACTTGTTGAGGAAGGGGAACATCTCTCACGAGATGCCTGTCGCCTTGGTCTATAATGTGCAAAATTATGCAATTATTGAACCTAAGTTTTCAGAAGTCACAGATAAATTGTTTCTTGAATGTGGGTTATTGGTCCCAGTGCAAGTCTGCATATATTTCTTGCATATTCCTGGTCTATAGCTGGCTGCCTGATTGACACAAATCCTATCTTTATTGTAGTGCGAGATCTCTGTCAAGTTTAAGAATCCCCAAATATGTGACATAGGCCTGGCTCAGTTCATGCATATCGGGGCTGTACAGTTGCTGGATTCTATTGAAAAAAAAAAAGCAAAATAGGGCAATCCTGAATCTGGAATTATTGGGAATTTTACCACTTCTATTTTTTATTACCCCAAGCCTCCATGTATGTGCAATCTTTAAGAAAATCATACCCATTGGTTTGGAAATCTATTCTTGATTGTTTCTATTACTCTTCTCTTCATATCATCTTTCACATTACCATCTTTTCATATTCCCTGGTTTTGATGCTTCTTGTGATATGATGTGCGACCCATCTCATTGTATGTCTAATATTTTTCTACAGGGACACCTGCACACCTACAGGTTTTGTGATAATGTCTGGACCTTCATCTTACAGGGTGCAACATTCAAGAATGAGGAATGTCCCGAACAAGTCGGGAGAGTGAAGATTGTAGCTTGCGACTCCAAGTTGCTTACTCAATGAGTGCCCCTACATGTTATCTTTCACTCTTACTTTTGGATTTGCAAGTACCAATCCTGCAGCTGAACCAATATACTAGGGTATGCTTTTTACATGCTCTTGACATAGATATTCGCAGGAATTTAAGTAATTGCACTGTG
This sequence comes from Phoenix roebelenii, assembly GCA_025769935.1. Taxonomy (NCBI): domain Eukaryota; kingdom Viridiplantae; phylum Streptophyta; class Magnoliopsida; order Arecales; family Arecaceae; genus Phoenix; species Phoenix roebelenii. Next base: position 8,522,987 of record JAOXJJ010000001.1, read on the forward strand.
AATGCATCTTTTGCATTATTACACATAGTGTTGGGGGCCCTATCTAGGCATCCATTGTCTCCACTCGGTTGGAAATATCCATGGCAAATGGCAATGGTTAACCTAGTTGCACCTGTTGGACCTTAACCTAGTTCTCTATTGGTGATCTAATGAATAACACAAATTAATTAAGATGAAATCTGAACTATTTTGCCCCTTTTTTTTTGGTTATTTGGTTCTCTTCAGAAATAGTTTTCAGCATTTTGTTTTCTATTTAGTTTTGTTTGTTGGTTTATCAATAGGTCAAAACAACATACCATGGCAGAGTTTAATTGATGGACATAAATATGACTAGTCAATTGGTAAGGCTAGTTATGGAGTTCGTAGATGTCTGGTAGAACTGACCTAATTCTTGTCGGGCTTTAGATTGTGGTCCAAATGCCTGACCCAAACCTAACGTAACGTTAATGGATCATAGGGCCTTGCATGAATAGGCATTGCTTAGGGTTTGGCCGGGCCAAGCCAAGCATGATCTAGTGTCTAGGTATGTTAGGCCTTGATCAGACCTTTCGCTGAGCCCTAAAAAGGCCAAAGATTCGGTCCTTTTCTTCCTTTATTCGCCATTTACAAAGTTCAATCTTTTCCCTAAGCCGACACTGGGGGGTGACAAGCATTGTGAATCTACACAAAACTAGAATCCAAATTGATTAGCATGCGGGATCCAAACATGATTTCTATCTGTTTTTTTAAGTCTACGCTTATATCTTGACCTTTTTTCCCCATGATTTCAAGTTAGAAAAAATTTCATGATGAATCTGTCTATTAGATAACTACAGATTTATAATGTATGTATATGTATATATTTTGCCTTGCCCCAGTATCTAAATAAGGGGCGGGCGTCTAACCTAAAAGGAAGCAGTCTAGAGAAAGATTAGCTTGGTTGGCGCTACTCCCTGAACACGGAAGTTTATGGTCCAGCCCTTTTCTCCCACGCGGAGTCAGACGCGGTGCCATGGAGAAAAGCACGGACGAGCTATATGTAGGGAAACGCCAGAATTAGGTGCTTCATGTATTTTTTCTCAAAAAAAAATAATAATCTTAATGCATGAAATCTAGCCCAATAACGTCAACTTATATATATACACATGATTAAAGGCTGGAATTAAACCAATAATGTTTAATTGGAGCCAAGACTACAATAAAGTTTATGTACGGATCCAGACCCCTACCTGTTTAGAGTTTTCAGTTCTTCGAAACAAAGGGCTACGAAGTTGATCTGATCCTTAGCTGAGTCCTATTTTACCGCTCCAATACGAAGACTGAAAGTAACAGTAAAAAAAAAAAGTTAAGAATAGGGATGTAACGAGTTAGAAACCAAATTCTGATTCCCTGATTCATATTATCCGGTTGGGTCACCGGGTCAGGCTTACGGGAACTTTCTTTTCCTCTTTTCTCAAGAAAAATAATGGGGATTGCAGGAGCCTGGTCTTCGGCATTGTTAGTTAAATGGACTATCCTCCAACTTTGGAGTGAAAGAAGATTGGATAATATCCGTTTGAGCATCCAGCTAATATTTGTATTCGTATCCATATTCGTAAAAAAAAATGGATAGAGATATGGATAGATAACTATTTGATCTATATCCGAATATCTGATTCTATTTGTAATCTTATTTAATTTTATATGACACTCATGAACTTTTAAGATAAATAAATGGCCACATTGATATGCTATTAGTCTGATTTATTATCCATTTAGTATAATATTTTTGATTTTGTGGTCATAAAAGTTAGTTATCCGTATTTATATCCATATTTTTAGTATCCGATTTGTGTATGTATCTATTTAAAACAAATATGGATATAAATTTTTGCGTCAGACTAACATCCGTATCGATATCTATTTTCATCAAACAAAATAAATATGGATATGTTAATATTCGATCCGTATCTGATCTCATTTCAGCCTTACTCCGACTCGTACTAGAAAAGATTAGCCTCCCACTTTGTGTGACCTTTAGGATTACTTGTGGACCACTGTAATGCAACTTAAAAGGGTAAATTAGAGTTTAACAAACACACACACACGGCTTTGTTTGCTTTGCATCAAATAGTTTTAAAAATCTTCGTAAAATTTTCTAATCTACCATGTGCTATAAGCCAATCTGTACATTACAAACCTTGACAATTTGTTGGTTTATGATCGGAATCGAAATTGGAATGTGAAGAAAATTAAAATCGGAATCATAATGGATTAAAATAAGAATCGGAATAGCTATATCCCTTTATGTTTGGTTCGTGACTGAAATTGGAATGGGATTTGAATACTAAGGGAGAGTATGAATTGAATTTTGGGAGATTGGAGCATATTTTCATTCCTTCATGGAATCAGAATAGAAATGAGACTCCTTCCAATCAAATGGTTGGAATGGGAATCATTAATTCCCATTTCTATTGCAAAATCCAACTCTCCTCCGACCAAACATATCCACAGTGGATTCTCTTTCCAGCTTCTCCATGATTGGAAGGGCATTCAATAATCGACGCATTTTGATCAAAAGCTCTTCGTTCTATTCAATTGTATCAAGTCCTAATTGGCGACAATATAGCCCGAGTCTCAGATCAGTCTCAAGAATGCAAGGGCACCGGCCGCAAGAAAGATGAGAAACAAAAGGGGGGTTTGTAATGTGGCACGAGTCCAATGCTTTTATACCGTTTTGGCTGAGAGCATGTAAAAGACCAAGCAAGGACGTCTTCGCTTCTCTTAGTGAAATGAGTTGGATTCTATCCCCAAGATGGCCAAGTCCTTGCAATCGATTTGTCTCTCTGAATAAGTTCTCTTTTCAGTGTCTTTTTTTTTTTAAAAAAAAAAAGAGAAAATCTCTATTTGCTTAAATCTACGAGTGGTAAATCCATGGTTCATTTGGATTTTACTACACATATGATGGAATCCTTAAGAACGGAGCTGAAAGTGCCAGCTGCCTGCAACTATGATTTGGTAACCCTTCATATTGCCCGCAAACTTTCAGAGGTCAACATCCTACGACATGAATCATTAAAGCTGTGGACTAGCTGTCTTTGGAAAAGTCCATTCCTTCCTTCGAGCCTAAGCTTCTAAGATCTAACTCCATTAGCATTTTCAAATCTCAATCTACGTAAGCAAGCAAGATAAGGAACACCAATAGATCACAAGTTAGAAGTCCCTCTTCAATTGGAAGTGAGGGCTCCTTGGTTCCATTTCTTGGCAATGCAAGGCTCGAGTGCAAGAGACGTGGCTGAAGTCTCTTCATCAATCACTTGTAGCATATGGCAATATGATATTTAGCAAACCATATTGCTCCATCAACCCTCCTATCCTTGTGGCGATGATAGCTTGGTTGGTTGAAAATGGTGGCGAAAGCAGCCACAAGTCTTCCAGGCTTTAGCTAGAGAAGGACAATGAGGACCCTCTTTGGAGCATGGCTTCTTTGATGGACACAACTAACCACTGTTCGAAACTGAGGCCGTGTGTTAAATGTGCACGAAGAGAAGACGTGCTCGTTTCCCTTTTGAAGGGAGGACCAATCTTTTTGAAGAAAAGCTTGCTGGTGACTTTCCTTAAAATGAATCCACCAGGATAATTGGCAATACCTTTCTTATCCGTTCGTACATTGAAGTCATGAGGAATCCTTCTCTGATTGTAAATTAGCAAGAGACTAACTAATATGCCTTTGGTCTTTGAAAGTTATAATCAGATTTGGATGCTTCATATGGCAAATTAAGGTCGGGAGGTTATCATTGATGAGTATAAAGAAGTTTGGAAGGATTATTAACCATCAAATCAGTGTTGCAAAACTTTAATAAAACAAAACCAATGAGCTTGGCTTTATCTACGTATCACCCTCATGACAGCATATTCCACAGTTCTCTGTTGCACTCCCTGAGCTAAGCAGTGGTTGCTGCTTTTGTTGTGCACCTCAAAGATTTGTTTTATGATGATTGAATTTCCCTGGCGTAACTTCTAGTTCTTGACAGCGGACTAACTGATAATCTCGTTCTTAGATTGTAGCTGTAGTGTGACCTTTTAGTTGTATTGAATCATGATGAACCTAATGTTGTTATTTATAGGACCGTTGATGTCGTTTAGCTTAGAATTCCAGTTTTGTGATGGACAGATGTAGTGGTAACTTGTTTTGATGATTAGGTGACATGAAAAAATTCCGTTTCTTGGCTTTCCTGAGAGAAAAAGTCACTCAGCAGGTGTGATGTATTGTCCATTGCTGTTACATAAAGCAAAGTGATTGGTGCAAGACACCTGAGGACTTTTTTGAGTGATTTTTCTAAATCGGCGTTGCATTACTCCTGTCATTATTCAGATGGGCAGCATTATAGCAGCAACGAACGCCATGGCATACCACATCATGATTTTGGGGAATTAATGGAGCTTCCCAGTCCATGTCTCTCTTGATGACATGCTAGGACAATAGGTAAGATTTTGATTCCTGTAGTACGAGGGCAAGATTATAAGCTAGAGTTAGGATCCACTCCAATTCATGGTCGAATTGAAGACATGACCTACCATTGAACGATACATGACTGTCAGGTGCTCGATTGAACTGGACCTTAACAGAAAATAGGGAGTGTTGGAAGGAAAAATGGACCACCCCACAAATACAATTAAAGCACCCAAATTCGACAACAAACTTGAGCTCATGCAGGCCAAGCTCAGAAGGTTGAGCTCATGCAGTCCGAGCCGAGCTCATGCAGGCAAGCTCAGAAGGCCGAGCTCAGAAGGTCGAGCTCATACAGTCCGAGCCGAGCTCATGCAGGCCGAGCTCATGCAGTCCGAGCCGAGCCCAGAAGGCTGAACTCATGCAGGCTGAGCCGAGCTCATGTAGGCCGAGCTCAGAAGACCGAGCTGATGCAGGCCGAGCTCAGAAGACCAAGCTCGTCGTCCACATGTTGCGGTCGCGCCCTGCAGCAGTCTCACCGTACCATGCTTTGCTTGCCGGCCACACCACGACACATCAACTAGGGACCATACCCTGCTACGACTGTCAACAATTAATGCGCATGGTCTCCACGGATCTCCCGCTTACTCAAAATCTTAGGCCATCTACGGCAACTCATCGACTCACTCAACTACGTTCAGTCACCCACAACAACTCATAGGCTCCAATTTCGTCCTCCACAGCAACGCATTAATTCAGATGACCACACTCAATCATGATGGTAACTCATTTAATTCGTCCGGTCATATCACAGGTAACCCTGTATCCCTCCTATAAAAGAAAAACTTCTTCCTCTTTAAAGGAGGATTCTTCTTCTGGATTCTGACTTTTAGATTCCGATATGCAACTCGTCTCCTTATCCAAATCAAGCCCTCCACTGACTTAAGCATCGGAGGGCCGGCACTAGAAACCCCGGCCACCAATTTTTTGCAGATCCACCGGAGGACGCAGCCCGCCGCCGCACCACCTGCCAGAGCTCCTCCTTCTCAGCCAGTGGTCCCCCCGGATCCAATTTCCAGCAACAGGGAGGATTCAATTACTGTCAAAAAATATGGAGGATACAGACTCGAAATGCAATAGAACCGCAAAAGAAATCAACCCAACAATTGACTTCATAATTTTTAGCCTAAATGCAATCTCGGTCGGATCAGTTTTGTTTAGGACACGATGGGGTGGTCTAGATTTTATCTTAAGAAGATTCTAATTGCGAGTTTTTGTTGTAATGTAGATCGGGTTTAGGTAAGTCGGGAGACCTTTGGTAAATCCTATGAAAATTTCTCTTAATCGAGCACTGGCTCGATATGTCCAAACCCTACCCGACCAAGTAGAAGATGCATTGGCAGACAAATTTATAGGATACCAAGTATTGGTTGCGCCACTCAACAAATGGGAGCAGGTATTTTGAAAAGTAGTGCAGCCTTAGACTATATGCTATGTGAACAAAGTTAAGCAAATCCTCTAGAAGTTGCAAACCTACTTGTAATTGAATGAAGCCTACATATGCTAGCTAATTTTTTTTTTTGTCTTTTCAGGACTCTAGCTGCCTTCCCAAATAAGCAGCTACGGCGTATGCACATTGAGATGGACATTCAAACTGTTTTCAGCCTTGCAAGAACTTCCCAAATTGCATTTGTGGAATGCCTTGTAGATCTAAAATTAGAGACAATTCAAGTGGCTTTTTCTCCCGATCCAAATGCAATTGGAAAAAAAACATGTTACCAGTGCATGAGAGTAATCATGGAGTCCCATCTTGATGATGTTGCAAGAGCTAGACAAACACTACTCCTGCAAAACAAAGCTGACATCCACATTCATGAGGAACACACTTTAAGCTCATTTTATGACAACCAAATGCTTTAAAAATTAGGTGCTAGTTAAGTGATATTGACCTCCATCTAACTTACAAATAGGAGTGGGGATCCATTACTAAGAAATAGCTGTTCCCGGATTGACTAAACCACGGACCTAATTGTCAAATTGCCTATCGACTTTTCGAGACAAACATTAGACTCCCATAAGAAATTTCAGTCAAAAAAAATGATCGCAGCCAAGAAACACACACACTCTCTCTCCACCTATCCCACTGGATCCCCTGGGGTTTTGCCCAACAGGCCCTAAGAAGTGATTTGCAGTATACCAACTCATGGGATTGCAAGATTAAAGACCTTTTCGACCCCCTTAACTTCCTTAACTCCTCTGCTCTCAACCGATTCAAATACATTGTGGAAATAATAATTCATATGATAGTTGGGCATCTATACAGCCTGCTTAGATAAAAGTTGCATCATGCTAGATATCATAATTCTAAATCAATAAAATGGCAATTTATTTAATACCTTCAGACCCAGTGCACCTGCATTTAGAAGACCCTGCAATGCACTTGTATTAAAGGCATTTTCTGGAACCAAACCTCCCCAGAAACCTGAGTACAAAAAAAACATAGCCATATTAGCACTGTTAAAGATGAAAATGGCAAGAAGAATGTTGAAATCACCTAGCAATAGTTGATAAGAGATGACAATTCAACATAAATATATGATATCATGAAAAATGAAGAGATTAGAAAATGGCAGCATGTTTAGCACCAATGAATCCAAAATAAAAAATAAAAAATAAAAAAATCAAGACAATTTACAGGGATATTTGATAGGGCATTGTGGTTTGAATTGGAAACTTTCCTAATTTATATAGAACGGTATTTTGAGACATTACCAACATCAACATAAATTTTCTTCTCTGCTGCCTCAACCTAGTACATCAAATCAAATGAGTTAGCATGATAAAACTGTGGGCTGCCAGAAATATATAAATGAATATTCAGATGAACAACAAGCTTATTACTGAACCTTGAGTCTAAGTGTTTCCTCAGATACTGTAGAAGGAAAGCTGTTGAGTGGCATGTCAATCAATGTTGTTATGCCACCTGAAATAGGAGTATTGGCACACTCTTAGTTAGAAATGAAGGTGTGGAAAGAAAACGAACTGGTCATTATGATTAGAAATCTGAAATTGTACCAAAATTCAAACGTTTCAGTTTCAAGAAATAGAATTAAGTTATATACCTAATGAAAGTAATTTGGTGAATGGTCCTTTTGGAAGCAAGTAACAACATAAGATATGCTGGGACATGTGTTTGATTGAACACAAACTTACACAGCAAAAATATCTGGATTTTGCAAATGATAATAGAAGAATCCATAAAAAGTACGAAAGATGAAGACATATCAACCTAAGCATTTTCAAGAACATGGTGAAGCAATGGATCCCCTTTTCCTTGGTAAATGAAATTGCAGATATAATATGTAAATATATAATGATATAAAGATATTGATCGTTTTGAGTGACTATAATTTGCATATAGATGCAAAAATGTCAAGCCATGACATTGGCCTTACTACAACAAAAATTTGAACATGAACATGATTTGGAGAACAGCTACATGATATAATATGATTGACCATACTCGTTGACAGTGCTTGATTGAAGGATGAGGTACTCTCAGCATTTTCCTACTGAATATACCTAGGATATGAGGAATGAATTGGTTGTGCATGTATACTATATTTTGAGGTATGTGTAGTACTTAAATGAGAGGCTGGCCCTTGGCACAATAGGAAGGTTGCTCTACTGTGAAATAGGTGTCACAGGTTCAAAACACAGAAGCAGTCTCTCCACATATAAGGGTAAAACTTCATTCATTTGACCCTCTCCAAATCTCATAGTGGGATGAGACTCATGCACCAGGACACCCTCTTATAGTAGTTAAATGAGCTTCACTAGATCAGCTAAAAAGCTTAGTGTTTGCAAATAGGTACAGAAGATCTCTCATTTTTGGGAAAAATCAGTGAATGCGTTGAAGTTTAATGATGTATCATAAACAATTTCCAGAAATTCAAGAAGGAAAACTTGTTTATAAAAACTCAAAAAGCCAAAGACACCTAGCCTATGTTGCACCAGTGACTGGTACTTGGTTTTGTATCAAAATATCAGAAAATTTCAAGTACCGCCAATCTTAAAATCCAAATCTCAAATCCAAAATTGTCTTGCTTTGACTTTTTATATTATATAGCTTAATTGTCATTTCTATATGTTGCCAAGTAATATTTCATGTCTTAGTCATTGCAGTAGTATGTTTGCAGGCACCAAACACATTCATATGTACTTTCAGTTGTCTCTCTAATTTCAGCTTTTTAGGTTCAAATAATTTTATAGCTGATACCGCCTCTGTTCCCAGTGTCCATACTAACTAGTATTTGACAGGGAGATAATGAATACAAGAACCATGCATAATGATCATATGAATATTAATTATTAAATGTTAAAGTAAAGAGAAAATTTCTAAGTATACCAGCAGCAGCCGCTTTAGTCCCTGAATAAAATCCTTCCCATTCAACCCTTCCAGGCTCATCAAGGTGTGCATGGCTGAAAAATGGAAACATATCAGTGCAGAAGTTGTATAAAAAGCTTAAATTCAAAACATATGTATTCTAGGAAAATTAATAATATAAGTATATAGCACTCCGTCCTTTGATATATAAAATTGTTGGACAATTGATATTTAAACTCTTGGCACTAACTCTTGTAGATCCATCATCACAAACTTTCAAGTCACCTATTCTACCAAATAACTTTCTATCTCAAATCCTTTTTTAACACTTGTAATTTCAACTGTCTAAAAGGCCTTCGCCCTAACAAAGTTAAACTACATAGTTAACAAAATTAAGCCTTCAAAGTTTGTAGCTTGACATCAATGTTGGTGTAAATTTTTGCTTCTGTTAAGGTTGCCACACAGGTCATAAATCTAGAGACTATATACACTGAGGAATATCAGTACCTCGAATATAGTAATAACACATGACACATGCATAAACCATCATATAATATGTAGTAAATACTAAAACTGCACGTAACAATATGAAAACTGATGAAAAAATATGAACTGAGCAATACTGCAAGTCTTAGAAGCAACTAATTGTAAATAAGACTCAAAAGATTCCATGATGTTAAGAGGATTTAAAGTTATACCAGTATACAATAAGTCACTGAGGACCTAGAGACACTCATAGTAACATTATTCAGAATCAGGAAAAGAATGTGAGTCTTGTACATAAAGCAACATAATTACATGGATGATTGAGCATCACTAAAACTTATGACAATTATGATTCTCTATATATCCCAGAATAATGATCTGTGCGTGATCACCGATGCATTTTTTTGAAGCTACTTTAGAATAATATGTAGAACCTTTCATGAAAGGGGGAATCTGACGGATAACCATGAACCAATTTAGCATAACAAGATCTTTATCTCAGCACTATTTACTGGAGGGTAAGGGTGCGCCATCCAATACAAATTAGAAAATAAAGATGATTGAAAGAAAGGAATTCCATGATAGCTTACACATCAATCAAACCAGGCATAATAACAGCATCTCCATAATCCACCACACGTGCCCTGGAGAATGAGCTTTGCAGGTAATCTCCTTGGACCACCGAAACAATTATTCCTCCTTTCACCTCAACTGATCATCAGTAGGTCAATGAAAATCCAAGAATAAAGATTAGCTCTATGATTACACAATTCTACTTGGTTTTCTGTACTAAAAGAGTTTATTTACAAGTAATTTCATAAACCAGTAACATAGAAATTGCAAAGAGAATGGAGAATATCGCAGCACATCAGCGTGGCAATTAATCGATTCAATTGGTAATCTTTGATTTCATCAATTTTCTTATCTTTCAAGAGATACCTGCACCCGTGATGACACCTTGGGGTGTAACGATGCGTTTGCTGGATATCCAATAGTGATCGTATGGGAGAAGGCTGCAATCGCTATTAATCTCCGATTGCTGGTAAAAAGAAACAGTTGTAGGGTTATTATCTTCTTGTAATCCGATCATCAGTCTTTCCCTGTTCTTGCTCATCGAAGTCCATTCAAACTTAAACCGGCGGTATTGTCACATAAAAAAGATCCAAAAAAAACTTGAAAAGAAACAAATCAATGATAAAAAAAATAATCATTCTTCAAGAAAATACACATCGATCATGCCAAATTTTAAATAAATCTTGGTTCCAAGAAACAACCGTTTGTCCGATCTTCTTGAATTTAAAAAAAAAAAAAACTTGAAATGCCAGATTTAAAAAAAAACTTCGTTCAAGAAACAACCCTTTGTTCGATTTTCTTTAATTTCTTCTTCTTGTTTATAGGAAGAGAGAAGAGAGAAAGAGAACCTCGGAAGGGGTTTTAATGTAAAGAACGAGGATGGAGGCGAGCAAAGCCAGCAGCGAAAGCGCCCTCCATCCCAGGATCCCCATCCTCTCTCGTCCCCTAGGGCTCCAACGCTCTCTCTCTCTCTCTCTCTCTCTCTCTCTCTCTCTTATCTGAAGAGGGAAGAGGGAGTTCTTCGGCTCTTGGCTGGTGCTTGAGATAGCTAATGAAATGAGATCCGGTAAATTAAAACAGCGACACAGACATCCTCTTCCAATATAAGCGGGAGCCATCCTTTTCTGAAATGAATAACGTGGCAGCCGTCCGGATCCATCCGATGCAAAACATACACCGCAACTCATCTTCGATTCAATTAATCCTTACCGTCCGATCAGGAAAGCGTGACATAGAGCGTACAAGAAAAGCGGAGAGCGCTGATTAGACTGCCGTGAAGGTGAGTCGGATTCCACCTCTTTCCCCTCGAGAATATTCAGGCGCCCACTCCACCGCTTCGTGGAAACGAATCAATGACGGAATCTTAAAAGAAACAATACTATATATAAAAAAAACCAAGAAAAGTTTTTTTTTTAAAAATCTTTCTAAATATCAAATTTTACATAAATATTATTTCAAAATTAATATTTACATATATATCCTTCCAAAACATTTATTTTTACTATTTTATTTTTTTTATTCTTGTTTTTACATGTGTGCCACGCCGCTAAAAAAATTAATAGTTTCAAATTAAAATAACTAAAATATTCTTAATAAATAATAAAAAATAAATTTATAAAACATAAAAAAATAATTTTAAAATTTTATTTTTATTTTTAATTAAATAAATATATTTTTTATTAATGGCTGAGAAGAGGAACATTTGTTAAAAAATAATATTTTATAAAAATATAAAAATAAATATAAATTTAAAAGAAATATTCATGCAAATTTAAATTTTTAGAAGAATATTGATGAAAAAAATCCGATAAAGAATAAATGTCACCTAAAGGCATAGGCTACAAAATGTGCCAAGGAAAGTTGTGCGGGACAAGCTAATGGTGGTAATAACAGATAATCTCGCCACTGATTCCAATCAGGACGGTTAGTATTTGTTTGATTCATTCACCAGCATAATTTTCAAAAAAAATACTACAAGTGGCACGTTCGGTCGCTTGCTACAATTAAGCAAAAAATATATTTAAAAAAAAAAAGGAGTAACCCAATGTGGTGCAATAACTAAATCATCATGATTTTCCCGTTAATATCTTATTAATCATCAAGGCAAAAATGAATAGGATACAAGCAAAAAATTTAGACTCTCCTCTCTGGTGGGTCATTAGACTCCACGTACCAAAAAATCTGAACTGGTTCAAGTATTCAGAAACGGCAAAACCTTCTCCACATCCAGATGCTTTCAAATGTTTCAAAACCAACGAGCCTACATAGAAACAGCCAGAGAGGAAGAACAAGGAACAGAAGGCCTATGTTCCTTCCCATGATTCTCCAAAACCCACTAGAATGGATGGAGGAGCTGCAGGGGGGCTTCATTAGACTTCCGTTGGGCTGTCATCTTCTTGAGGGTGCTCCATCTTTTTGATCTCTGTTTCAACGACACCACCGCCGAAGTCCTTGCGAGCAGGAACATGCATTAGCTGCTGGGATGATATAATGCCAGCAATGGCTTTCATGGCAGCAGCAGTCCGATCTGTGCTAATTGCTAGTTCTTCGCTTCCATCAGGCGAATCAGATTTTTCTGGTGGATCGCCCTCCTGCTGTTGTGGTGGGGGCACGAAGAATGGTATTTTACCTCTTTGCCAATCATCAAGGATCATCTTTGCTGCAGTCATTAGATCAGGCTCGCCTCGCTGAAAATAATCCAGAAAAGGTTTTAGCTCTTCAGCACCCGTCGCCTGCTACAATTCATTCATTGAAATGCAAGAGGTTTAAAGTGAAATTTGTCATCTTAAGGAATGGGAGATTCAACCAGGTCCTGCCGATGACAACCTATTAAATGAGCAGTAGCTAAAAGCTTATATCTGCGTTAAAATATTTTTTTTCTGAGAAAGGGCGAAACTACAGCTTGTATTTGCATGGAAGGGGGAATTTGATATATGTTGAAAATCGAATTGAAGAGATGGGTACCAGCCGTTATTTCTGTTCATGCAGATTGTATTTTGAATTTTAATTTTAAAAGCCAAATGCATTTTGCTTAATTAGAATTTTATTTCTTGATCATTTAGAGATGTTGCCACTTACAAACATGAAAGAGCTTGATTGCCTATGTTCTCCAGGCCATGGCCAGCATAGCTCATAGTATAAATAACTTGCTCATGGCAACAGCAGCTGTTGGTGAAAGATGGAAACTTGCACAGGGTAATGGATCTAAGTAGATGATAACTTAGCGAGTTTCAAGGGATAAATTATTCAATATGATCTCAACCATGGATCTATAGCAGCGCTAGAAACTGCAATCTCTCTCCACAAATGAAGTCCCACCTCAGGTTTCACATGCCAACAGTATAAAACACCACATTCAACTGAAAAGATAGTAAAATGGATATCAAAACAAGATATTTCAAAATTGATGCCCACAAGATAGAATAATGAAATCAGTGCTTCTGGGGTGTTATCTAACCAATGCATGCTTTGAGACCTAAGAACAAATTCTATAATTCTGCAAATAGACACAATTTCATAAGATTAGAATATGGCAGAATAAGAGGGCCCTAGCAAAGAAGCCAAGTCCAGCAAAGATGAGAATGTGGAGATGACATGATAAGTCTAGGAAGTGAGGCAAAGGGAGTGAGTGTTGGCACAGGAGTTGCGCCAACCATGGACAAAACGTTAAAGAACCAAGTGAGCTGGAGTTCGCATAAATGCAATTGCATCTGAAGATGCCCTAATGACTACAGGAGCTTGAATTTGGGTCAGAGTGTTGGAAAACGGTCGAAGGCTAGAGCAATATGGGCAATTTTCATGCATGATTAGGAGGAAAAAAGCAGAATTACTGTCCTCATTCAAGAGTGCAGTGGTCAAGAACAAGCATGGCATGATACACAGCAGTAAATGCACATAGAAATAGGATAAATGAAATTGGTGAAGGTAGAGGTGTTCCATCAAGACTTATATAATATATCTGTATATTGATGATTATCAAAAAAAAAAAAAAAAACTAAGTCATACCTTTAGAAGTTTTCCTGTTGCACAGCTGGACAAGAAAGTCATTCTCATCAACCCTGGAAAAAGAGTATAAACAGTCGGTCCTGATCAATAAACACAATATATCCAACCACCCCATGCTC
>JAOXJJ010000001.1:8541719-8553893 GCA_025769935.1 Phoenix roebelenii
ATATCTCCTCATAAATCACTTATTTTCTATTCTACTTTTTTTATCCTTATTTTTACATATGCGTCTACGCTATCTAACACGGTTAAAAAATTAATGGTTTCAAATTAAGATGACTAAAATGTCCTTAATACATAGACGTACAAAAAAATATTTATAAAATGATCGCGATGAACGACAAGCAAGTAATTTTTAAATTTTATTTTATTTTTAATTAAAAGAAATATAGTTTTTATTAATGGTGTTAAAACTTAGAAGAACCGTTATATTTGGGATATTTATGCAAAAAATAATATTTTATGAAGATAAAAAATAAATACAAATTTTAAGAGGATGCTCATGCTAATTTAGATTTTTAAAAGAATATTTATTAAAAAAACTCAATTTTGAACCTATAAACAAACTCCGGTGCAAATAACGGCCATTCTAGATATTTGCTATATGTAGAATCAAACATTAGACCGGACGTTGCGACAATGAGCAATTTGATTGATGAAGCTGCAGCAGCGAGATTACAGCGTTATTGCAAACTGTAACGTAGACACAAGTAGTAGTGGAAAGGGGGAAAATAGTTACAGTCCTCCGCGAATTACTGTAACTGAGCTCATTAGAAAAGTTCAGATAAAATGAAATGGAGCGCTGGAACTAGGTAATATCAGAGCTCTACTGCTAGCTCCAGGCTGTGATAAGTCAAGTAAAATAATAAAAAACAATGTTAAAGACAGTGTTACATAGATTAAAGAATCTAATGAACTGTAAAAAAGTGTGATGGAATCAATTTTTGGAATATATAAATTGGTGGTAAGAGGATAGGGGGTTGGAGCACTGGAGTCTGTTCTTTATTTTTTTTTTTCATTGATTTTTTTACCAAATCTATATAGTTTCAGGGCGGTGCTCATCATTCAATTGGTCCTCTCCTCTTGTGCAGTGCTGAGGTATAAATGATACAAACTTTCCTATCCCACCTCTCTCTCTCACGCACGCAAAGCACTAGATCTCTTTTTCATCTATTAAGATACCTCTTTCTTCATTCAGAGATAGGCGTGTAAGGAGGCTTCCGGGCAGAAGAAGACATTTAAAAAGCTTAGCGCAAACAGGAGAAAAATCGCATTTTTTTTTTCCAATTGTTACGATGGAAAAAGCTTCAATGGAGGGCAGGGAAGTTAAAGAGGGGAGGAATCTCAAGTTGGTGCCTTTCCTTTTCCCACTTTTCACTGTGTGCTATGGGCGTGGTCTTGTTTTGGCTTTAGAGCTTTGAGTGTGGCGTAGAGAAAGGGAGTGGGTGAGGCTTTGGCTTTGAATGGTTTGGACTGAGCTGCTCTGTTCTTCTCTGAAACCGATGCACTCTTGCTTCTTCTCAGGTTGCTGAGAGCAGAGGGGATTCTCTGATTGCCTTGTCTTTTCAACCTTTCTTTGCAACTGTGTTTCTTGTCCTTCGAAGCCTTCTATGTCCAATTCCTGGCGTTTTCTGGTGTTCGCCCGCTCGTGTTATTGGATTTTTTTGGCATTCATAAATCGATCCCTGCTTTGACTGATGATCTTTGAAGTTATTTGTCAAAGTTTATGCGATTTGTCTTGCTGGTAAAATGGGATCTTGAATTACTATTGCTAGGTTTGTATCATCAAAAAGCTTCCATGTTTTGCTTAGTTTTGTTCTTGAGATCAATAAAGCTGTCGGTATCTGGAACAATGGCCTCTGATATGAGCTGGGGGCTCTGCGACATTTTGAGGATTCTCTTCTGAGATTGGTGGGTTTAGTGAACTAGGTTTTGGAAGAGGTTCTATGCTCTTGCGCTTTTCATCCATATGGTCTGTTCTATCAGCTGTCTTCGAATTATTCTCGACAGATTAGCCGACTCTTGTTATTCTTCTCTCTCTTTCTTAATTGGAAAATTATTGATCTTGAAGTCCTTCGCCCCTGCTATTTAAGAAATTACTTGTTTCCAGTCGAGTACTCGTCTTTCTTATTGGTTCCAACTCTCTTTATCAGTTATTTGGGTCTATGTAGTTGGATTGACATTGTTCTGGATCACCGAGATCAAATTAGGCAAAACAGATCGAGTTTGAATTTTCTTTTTCTTCTTCTTTTTCTACATCAAAGGAAGAGATCCAATTTTCGGTAGCTGACTCTTTAAGATTTTCTTGTCAAGGGACAGAGGGAGAGAGAGAGAGAGAGAGATGGAAACGAATCCAAATGATAGGTTTGGGATGGAGAAAAGAAGTGGGGATGTCTCTGCCGACTGCCGATTCGGCAAACCATCGATGGGTGCTGTTCCAGCCAACCCTGCCATTGCCATGGGCCAAGGTGTTTCCATGACTTCCTCCTCGTGTCCTTCAGTTCCTGGGGTGGACTTCTTTGGTCCTGGCGTCTGGAGCCACCCTTCCAACCCACAGAACTTGGGTTTTAGTAATGCTCAGACCACCAGAGGTGCCTCCAGTAGCATACCAATTGGAAAACCAGTTGCAGTGTCTTCTAGAGGCATGTTCTTGCAAGCCGTCCCTGGAGTTCTACCCCCAAGCCTCTCCCATTTTCCTGCTGATTCTGCTTTCGTTGAGAGGGCTGCGAGGTTTTCGTGCTTCAGTGGTGCTAATTTTGGTGGCATGATGAACCCTTTTGGCTCATCTGAATCTTTGACTGCGCACTCTAATGCCTCAAGAGGTGTCGCTGGAACTCAGGGCCTTAAGAGTGAATTAAACATGACTGAAGTTCCTAGGGATATCACTGTGCCAGCTGATCATGGATCCAGCAGCGGAAGTCCATCGAAGAACCGAAGAGACAAGGGGAGCTCCCTGGTTGGGGACTTGAGCAACGCGTGCCGAGAGGCCAATTTTACTGAAGTTGATCAAGAGAAGTCCCCTGAATTGGCCAACGCAGCCGGGAATTCTTCTTCCAGTGATCTTGGTTCGAAGAAGAGAAAAAGATCCAATCAGGTGGATGATAGCAACTTTTTCTTCCGATGAGCTTGTTTTGTTGTGACTATTTTCTTTTCCTTCTATTCTGCATAGAACTATAGACAAGATTTCTGAGTGGATTTTTCCATGATAGGATATGGAATTGGACCAAGTACAAAGAGGCACACAATTGTCAATGGAAAACACAAAGGATAATACTGAAACAAAACAGAATCTTGAGCAGAGCAACTCAAAGCCTAGTGGGAAGCTGGCCAAGGATAGCACAGAAGATCTGAAGGAAGATTATATTCACGTGAGAGCGAGGCGTGGCCAGGCAACTAATAGCCATAGTCTTGCAGAAAGAGTAAGGTTCCAGTAATGCGGCTGCGGAAGTTTTCTTGTGTCTTGTTTCCATATAGAAGCTTACTTGGTTTGAATGAACTGATATTTTTTGCAGGTAAGAAGGGAAAAAATAAGCGAAAGGATGAAGTATCTTCAAGACCTTGTGCCTGGTTGCAGTAAAGTATGTCTAAAGAATAGTTTTTATGACGTTCATATGCAAAATTCAATTATATGTTCTTATTTAGTTATGGAATGTTGTAGGTTACAGGAAAGGCAGTCATGCTGGATGAGATCATAAACTATGTTCAATCATTACAGCGGCAAGTTGAGGTATTTTTGCTCTATAACCATATAGTTCTAGTCTTGTTTTTGGACATGGAAGACTCTTATTCTTTGACCTAAGTGAACATAAAGCCTTGCATCCATATGTTGTTCAATATCATATATTTCTAATCATTTAGAATGAATTCACTTGTAAATATTGTAACTAATCGAATATCTTTTCTTCCCCCAGTTTCTATCTATGAAACTTGCAACTGTGAATCCACGAGTGGACTTCAACATAGAAGGGCTTCTTTCTAAAGATGTATGTATCATATCTCCTTTATTACTAATGTTCGATCAGCAATCATCTGAAAGGATGTATTTTTCAGATCATAGGCTCAAAAGACAGTTAAAAATGGCATATTTATTGAGTTAAAAAGATAAATCTGGCTTCTTTGATGCTTGTTATCTTAAAATTTATAGTGGTATAATTGGTTGATATAATCTGCTGCTTCGTGTAACAGCTTTTTCAATTCCGTGGTGGTTCTCAGTCTATGATTGGTTTCTCGCCTGGCATGATTCATCCTCAGTTGCATCCATCTCAACAGGGTTTGGTTCAAGCTGGGATTTCTGGCATGGGAAGCCCTTCAGATGCAGTTAGGAGAGTGATGAATGCTCAATTGGCTGTCATGAATGGATTCAAAGAGCCTACACCTCAGGTTTTCCTACTTGACAATCCACCTTATGCATGAGGAAATGATATCACATCATATTTCATGCATCTTGAAAGTAAATTGATTTTGATTTTGCTTGGGCATACAGGCATGCAGAAGTCATTTTGCACAATGTAAACATGAGGAAAAGGGTAAATTGGGGGAAGCAAGAAGATGTTTCTCCCTATTTAGAGCACCAATAACTTAAGTTAGAAAGAGAGGCTTCAGCAAATGAATATTTTCAATTCTCTGTCTTCTCTTCATTCACCAAAGAACCAATAAGCTGAACTGAAACTATTATTAACCTGAGCTGTTACAATTAGTATGTGAATGCCCAGAGGATGAATTAACAAAGGTATAGAGTAGCCTTTTTCTTGACCCTGGACTAAATTTTTGAAGTAGGGTTTTGAATTATTGTATGATATCCACCTCTGGCCACTAACCAGCATTTTTTTTATGTTGATTCAACTGACACCAGCTGCAGTATAATTAAAGCACTTTTAGATTGCCATTCTTAATATAAATGTTAAACAAGTTAAAAAAAAATCGCAACTATAAATTAATCTTTAATAGGGAGGAAAGAAATTTCAATTTCTTTTGATTGCCTGCCGTGCTTGACCTGTACAAGGATGACTATTTTTCTCCTCCCATGCATAAATTCAAACTATATCTAATTCCCACTTCAAGCTCCTAAACATGGACTCCAACCGAAGGAGCATATGTTCCATTGTAATCACTTGCATATAGTGAAATTAGAGAAATCTATTTTGCACTTTCATATGTGCCTCTGTTTTAGATAAGTAGGAGTTTCTTTTTCTTAACGTAGTTCCAATTGTCTTCCTTGTTAGGTTATATATATTTTAACTTGCTTTCTTCTATCTTAAAGAATTTTCAAGGAGAAATTCCTTTGTTACTGTCTTTTAACCATATTTTTCCCATCTATCTAACCACATTTTTCAAACTGTAATATTTATGAGTACACAAATGCCTTTTCTGTTAAAATGATTCAGCAAAAATTCATGGAAAAGAATATGGGAAAGCATAGCCACTTTGCAATAATGTAGGCTAGTATATCATTCATGTTATCTACAAGTCATACTGTAATATTTATGAGTACACAAATGCTTTTTCTGTTAAAATGATTCAGCAAAAAGTTGCAGTTCATGGAAGAGAATATTGGAAAGCATAGCCACCTTGCAATAATTTAGGCTAGTATATCATCCAGTTTATATACAAGTCATAAATAGCCACACATAATTGTAAATGTACAAGTACACTGAAGATGATTTTTTCTATAGCCAGATGTTTCGTTCTCATACTATCTCAATCAAGAATACAACTGCCATAGTTTGATATCCTTGTGGGAATTTTGCCTCACAACCCTAGGTCAAAAATATGAATAAAGTTTAAAATAAAACTCTTTCAAACAATTGAAATTTTAATAGTTATGGTACCTTTTCCTCGAGAGGAAGACTGATATTATCTTTAGATCAGAATAAAATAAAACTGGCATGATAATGATTTTAAACATCAAAATGTAGGAGTCAAGAATATTTTTTCCTTAATTTCAAATTTACAATGCCAAATAATGCCCTTAGTTTCACCTTTTTTAAATCTTTCTTATATCACTAGCAAGCTAACATTATGCAAATCTAGACTGCATAATTTTATTTAATATCTCTGCAGATACCAAGCGTGTGGGATGATGAGCTCCACAATGTCATGCAATTGAGTTATAGTACCAATCCTCCTCTGAGCACAAAAGAGTTGAATGGTAAACCTCGTGATGGCTTCCCCATATGAAACTATGACTCTATCAGAGTTCCTTAGCTAAGATAAAGTCTCCTCATCTGGCTTCATGGGTTTTGCTGTCACCAAGTTTTTCAGAAGTCGAGCTTTGGTTATTACATATAATACATTTCAAGCTACCCTTTTTTCATACAAAGCTCATGCCCTTGCAACATGGTACCTAAGAGGCAAAAGGGGATGCATATGCTCATCCGATAGCTCTAGTGGAAAATAGCTGATTCCACTTTAAGCATCCAAGTCCAAAGCATTGCCTAAAGTTTCCTTGTTGTATAGCAATGGCTGCATGCCCTGCAGTTGGTTATATCATGTACTAGCTTCATTTCTTTTTATTGGAAATCTTATAACCATTGTATGATGATGTTGGAATCAACAGCTTGGCGCATGTAGCCCAAAAATCCTGAACGGTTCTGGTGAAATGGCCCTGAATATCAGGGTCTTTTTTATATTTGAATACGACTGATGATTTTTTTTTTAATGTCTGCATGCCAGTAAATGTGTTTGTAAACACTCAGGCTTTCCTATATCTGAAGTCAAAACTTCCATGTACAATGCTCTAGTTCATATATCTAATCTTTTTCTTCTCAAAAAATTATGTCCAAATTTTCCTGAACTAAAGATTCTTTTGACATGGCTAAATTGCTCGAGGAATATATAGAGCTTGTTGATATGGTGATTTTCAGGAACGATCTTTCTTGATAGATTTCGTGGAACTTTGTGCAATGGAGCAACATTCTATGTCATTTCCTTCTGCTTTACCTCTTTCTTTCTCCAAAAACCAGCTTTGGTTGGTTTAAGAGAAGCAATATGTAATGCTTGGCTAGCATAGAGGAGAAGCAATTGGAAGTGACTTACTGTTCAGAGGAGCATCTTTATTTACCTGCATCCTTTGTCTAAAGTCTTATCAGATTGCGAATCTAATCCTCACCGGTGAAAGGGAATTGATCATACTGCAATGGGGCCAGTCTGATGCTTAATTTGTGGTTCTTTGGCTGATTGCTTCCAAAATTGGAGTGAGGAACATCTCCCTGTTAAAGATATAGCTGATGTCGTGAGAGGCTTTGGTGGAGGAACTGTGATCCGACAAAGATCTACTGGCGGTTAGCCTGGGACCGCCAATGGTCCCAAAGCCTGAAGGAAGCCTGAAGATTGCAGCATATGCCATTACTTTAGCTTCGCTAGTGAAGCCTTCAACAGTGCTGTGAAACCGAACCAGCAACACTTTCCAAGCACGAGATGCCCCACCGCTTCATATAGGCCTTTCCCTTGGACAACATCCAACTGACGTAGTGGGAGATACAAACCTAATAGAAACTGCTACGCTTTGTCCAATTTAAGGTAAACAATAAAGAGGTGGTTAGCATCATAACCAAAAGGAATGGATGGTTGAGTTCAAGAGAAAGACTTGATCATGTATGAAAGCTTATTCAGATTGGGCTGTTATGTTCTCAATCCTTCTCTGACGGTATTATGCTAGCGATTCACAGCAGACAACTCCCTGCCTTCGCTCTCTCTGAAACTTTTTGCTAACATGGTCTCCTCATCTAAAAATAATGAAGAACGGGTCTCTGAAGTTCTAGGTGATGGCATTGGTAGGTCTATCCAACCACCAGTGGCCTGCTGAGCCAACATGGGCTGACCGACGGGAGAGGATGGAACGCTCCAAAGCTGCATTATGGGTGCAACGGCAAGGACATGCCATGATCTTTGTCCAACTGTCAAGAATTAATCATTTAGGCACTCATCATGAGTTTCTTGTTGAATGTGGGGCACTCTTTTTAAGTGATTTAGTATCTAGAAATCCTGAGGAGTATATTACATGATGTGAAGCACTAGATAATGTGACAATATACTAGAAGTAAACCTACGACAACAATTGTTATGTTTCATGAGGCTCCCTGCCAGACAAACAATTCATGAGTTCCAGGGAGAATGTACAAAAATACCAGATTCTTGTTCAAAGGATGTAAAAAGATTGTATTTTGATGACATAGAGAAGACTAAATTGTTACTCCCCTTGTTATAGCAAAAACCCTCAACTTGATTACCTTACTAGACATTTGCTAATAAATCTCCATTTTGATAGTGTTCCTGTTGAGATTTGGCCCGACCCAGGTGCCGTGTTGATGAGGTCGCTGGAGAGGTTGGCCTATTTGTTGTTCTGGTCGGAGGGGTCAGCTTAGGAGTCGTTGCATGTCTCCAAGATAAAAAAGAATGGAGAAAGCTAGGCGCGAACTATGATTCTGACACCGGATCCGACCTAAAACAATATAGACAAAGGAAAATCACTTACCAGAGAGGAACCGATGGAGACCCTCGGATGCCTAATTCAGATAGCTTTCAAAGAACAACGAAGGTGTTATGAGAGTGGCAGAATAACATCATAATAGGATCAAAAGAGCAATTAGAGAATTTGGAGAACTTAGAAAACTTACCTAGAGAATTCCTCAAGTGTGGTTTATATAGGCAAGAGCTAGCGCTGGTCGCCGAGTAAATTGAGAACATGCGCTAGCTATTTTGATAACAGATTGTGCGTCTCATCCGAGGATCATGCCCACGCATCTTGCCCATACGGATCATTGCACACGCATAATTAAAGAAACCATTCACAATCATGATCAAGCTGTTACCAGCTGGAGGGAGAGAATTTAAAATTTAAAGGACTCTCCATGTCCGCCTTCTATTTATTGGTCCGCTATGTCGGCTGTGATCAATTCTGAGGTGTAGTATCCATAGATATTGGCCCATAATAATGACTTCTATACATCTCGTATTATGATTGGCTTCTTGTGAACACGTAGCTTGGCGCAAATCAAGAACTTCTACAAAATAAGATCCTTCAAAAGGGAAGTCTCGAAGCTTGGGTGCTCGTTTGTATCATGCTAGTACTCAGATTCAGAAGTCGGCAAGTATTTCCTTTCAAAAAAAAAAAGAAGTCGGTAAGTATTTTCAATCCGAACCAAACCCCACATCACAATTCCATATATGCCCCCTACACGTACATCAAAACCGCCCGTTTTTTTCAAGGACCTTACCCGTTCTTCCACCCCTCCCCTTCCGGCGATGCCATCCTCTGTTTCGAACCACTATGCCTCCCTCCTAAAGCTCTGCTCCCAACCCAACAACCAATCCCACCTCAAGAAGCTCCATTGCGTCATCCTCAAAGCCCTAAACCCCATCGACACCTTCCTCTATAACACCCTCATCGCCTCCTACTCCAATGCCGCCCTCCCTGCCCAGGCCCGCCGCGTGTTCGACCAAATCCCCCACCCAAACCTCTTCTCCTGGAATGCTGTCCTCTCAGCCTACTCCAAGTCCGGATGCCTCTATGATATGGAGCAGATGTTCGACTCTATGCCCGAGAGGGACTGCGTCTCATGGAATTCCCTCGTATCGGGATTCGCGGGCCGCGGCTCCACAAAAAAAGCGGTTGAGGCCTACCGAGCTATGTTAAGAGAGGGACAAGCGGCACCGAACCGCATCACGTTTTCGACAATGCTGATTCTTGCATCGGCTCGGTCATCCGCTGACTTGGGTTGGCAAGTCCATTGTCAAATCATAAAGTATGGATTTGAACGCTATGTCTTTGTGGGTAGTCCTTTGGTTGACATGTATTCTAAAGTAGGGCTCCTTGGCGAAGCAAGACAGGTTTTTGAGAGGATGGAGGAGAAGAATTTGGTAGTATATAACACCATGATCACGGGGTTGCTTCGGTGTGGCATGGTCGAAGACTCAAAGCAATTGTTTGGAGAGATGTCTGAAAGAGACTCCATTTCATGGACCACGATGGTCACCGGTCTAACCCAGAATGGACTGGAATTGGAAGCCCTTAGTTTTTTCAGAGACATGAGAGCACAGGGTGTAGGTATTGATCAATATACTTTTGGAAGTGTTCTGACTGCGTGTGGTGGTCTTTCGGCTCTGGAACAGGGGAAGCAGGTTCATGCCTATATAATTAGGACATATTATGACAACAACGTCTTTGTAGGGAGTGCTCTTGTAGATATGTATTCAAAGTGCAGGAGCATAAGGTTGGCAGAAGTGGTTTTTAGGAGAATGGCATTCAAAAACATTGTGTCATGGACTGCAATGCTCGTGGGATATGGCCAGAATGGATGTAGCGAGCAAGCCATGAAGATTTTCTGTGAAATGCAAATGAATGGTATCGAGCCAGATGATTTTACCCTTGGTAGTGTGATCAGCTCTTGCGCCAATCTAGCTAGCTTGGAAGAGGGTGCACAGTTTCACTCTCGAGCACTAGTCTCAGGGTTGATCTCATTTATTACTGTGTCTAATGCGATTGTTACCTTATATGGAAAGTGTGGAAGCACTGAAGACTCGCACCGGCTGTTCAATGAGATGCAGATTAGGGACCAGGTCTCATGGACTGCATTAGTTTCAGGCTATTCTCAGTTTGGAAAGGCAAAAGAGACGATAGAATTGTTTGAAAAAATGTTGATTGAGGGAGTGAAGCCTGATGGCATTACATTCGTTGGTGTTTTATCTGCTTGTAGTCGAGCAGGGCTTGTGGAGAAAGGATATAGCTACTTCAATTCTATGGTGGAAGAACATAGAATAACTCCCATAGCTGATCATTACACTTGTATGATTGATCTACTTAGCAGAGCAGGAAGGTTGAAAGAGACTGAGGATTTTATTAAGCAGATGCCTTGTCTCCCTGATGCAATTGGGTGGGCGACATTGCTGAGCTCATGCAGGGTCCATGGCAACATGGAACTTGGGAAATGGGCAGCAGAAAATCTATTGGAACTCGATCCACAGAACCCTGCAAGCTATGTATTGCTATCAAATATGTATGCGGCGAGAGGAAAATGGGATGAAGTTGCTCGGTTAAGGAGGGGAATGAGAGATAGAAGAGTGAGGAAGGAGCCTGGTTGCAGTTGGATCAAGTACAAGAATAAGGTGCACATTTTTTCAGCTGACGACCAGTCCCACCCCTACTCAGAGAGAATATATGCTGAGCTAGAGAAGCTCCATTTGAAGATGGTTGAGGAAGGATACAAACCTGATATGAGTTCTGTTTTGCATGATGTAGGGGAGGCTGAGAAGATGAATATGCTTAGCCATCATAGCGAGAAGCTTGCCATTGCTTTTGGTTTGATTTTTATACCTCGGGAATTGCCGATAAGAGTAGTTAAAAACCTCCGTGTTTGTGGAGATTGCCACAATGCAACCAAGTTCATTTCTAAGATAGTTGACCGTGAAATTCTTGTGAGAGATGCTGTTCGGTTCCACAAGTTTAGTAATGGAGTGTGCTCTTGTGGAGATTTCTGGTGATGAAATAATTTTCAACCCAGACAAACCCAAAGAACCACATCAAGGAGTATTTAACATCAATCTGTTCCAAGACTGTCGGATACAATTCATGCAACAAACTAGAAAGTTCAGAAACCTGTGCAGACAGTATTGTTCAAGTTGGAAGTAAACTTCCGACAATTTATCCATGAAAAGATTAGGCACATTCATCAGTAAAATGATTGAGCTAATCATTCATCAGTTGCTTCAAGCAACTGATTTATTTAACCTTGTCATAATATTTGGATGACAAAATAAACATTTATGAAGAGAGGAAAATTTTAATCTATAAGTACAGCAGAAGCATACCATTGCAAAATGATATGCAATATATAAAACAAACATCAGCACATATTTATAGCAATGGTTGTTTGAATTGTGCAGAAGAATTTTGATGAAAAAGTTTCTATTACTTCATGGATAAAGTGTTCTTTTATTTTATAGGATTGGGAATTGATAGTTTCTGGCACAGATTGAAGCATATGTCAGAAATATAGGACCTGTTTCTTGTGATCTCTTTTGAGAAATGGAACAAAAGTTCGAAGGGGCTAATATTTCAGAAACCTCTATATACAGTATTGGAGATAATCTGAAGCTAGTCCAGATTTTGTTGGCTTCCGATGGCTCTGGTATTAAAGACGATACTGAGACAGATATAATGATTCTGCAAACATGATTAGAGTTGTGGCGACTTCAGGGAATTTTACAACAGCACCTTGCTAGGGTTATCATGTGAACCAAGGAATAGGCCAATTTTGGGAGTCCAGCAAAACTACTTTGGTTTGTTTTGCTTTTTCTTTTCTTTTCTTTTCTTTTTTTTTTTTGGGGGGGGAGGGGTGGGGGG
>JAOXJJ010000001.1:8563350-8590850 GCA_025769935.1 Phoenix roebelenii
ATTATACTATATCATATATTTATATATTAATATATATTATATTTTATTATGCTCTATTGTATAATACTATGCAATATTCTTTATGGTAATTTTGTCGTACAAAAGTAATTTCTTAATTTATTTACCAAATGCATGTTAAAGTGTCACAGCACTTTAGAAATGTAGTTACCAAACAGCAAATAGCTTTTTATAAAAGTTATACTTCCAACAGTTCTACTGCCAATATCTCTTCTAAGCAGAGTCTTAATCTTCTCGAATACTGTAACAATGAAAGTTTCAAGCACATAGTTATTCCGCATTTAAGAATAAAATTGAATATATATCCGACCTTCTTGAAGGGAGATGGAACCTATGTGCATTGGGACATCCTTCTCCAGGCTTTGTTTTTTTTATTCTGTTAATTAAACTTCACAAAATGCTTAACCAACCACTATCCGTCATCTCGTGACTATTTTAAAATGCTTATTAAAATGGCATCTTTCGCTACCGGCGTCCGGTGGGACATCACTAGAATGACGACCAAGGGAAAGGCGATTTTCTTGTAAATTTGTGGCTGGAAATAGCGAAGCGTGTCCACTTTGCGATTAAAACAGTTATAGCACGTGTTCGAATGCATGTAACGAGCGAAATGGAAAGTATTTACCACAGATAAATGGATGTGAGCATGGGAGTTTTGAAGTATTTACCATCAATAATTACCACCCCGCTCTGGAGGCCACGGTACGGCATCGAGGGTTTGGGTGCGATCCCCTTCCCTCTCGGATCACCGTTAAGAGTGGAAGAGCTGAGGAGGGGCGAATTCTCCACCCTCCCCCGGCCCTAGGGGGCTCAAAATGTTCCGAGTCGGCCACGTGGCCGCACTTTTTATTTTTTGAGCAGGTTCTAAAAATTTATAGAAGGCCGAAAAAAATATATATATTACAACCTCAATATCTATAAACAAAAATAATTTTATTTCATAATAAATAACAAATTTGCATAGAATTAAATTTATCTATCTAATAGATAGTAATAATGCTCTATCTATTTATCTCTTTTTCTTACGATCTCAACCATAAGCAAGCAACCAAGTAAACAACTTGCAAACTCCAACTCGGAAAAAAAAAGAAAAGAGGGTTGTGCGCTTTATATCTTGATAAGAATCTCCGCATATTCACATCAATATAATAATATAGTTTGAAAATAGCAATAAACGGCATGGAAAAAAAATAAATTATGAAATTTTTTTTCAAGCATCCAATATAACTCAATTAAACTAACAAATATCAAAATATACATACATCAAATATCCGACTTATCAAAAGGGATATATATCACAAATATCAATAAGTAAAACCTTTTATTTGGCATTGGTTTTATCTATCTTATCAACTATTTCTCAATATCTCAATTCTAAGTTTCATTGCAATTTTTTTCTGGCTTTGAACTAACTTAGATCATGACCCAGTAGAAGACTGCTAAACAAAATCCCATGCATAAGTACGTGGTAACTATCCCATGCATAAGCTTGTAGAAGTTGTCCATGCGTAAGCGTATGGTGGCTATCTCACACTTAAGCTCGTGGAGGCTATCCCATGCATAAGTCGTAGAAACTATCCCATGCACAAGCATGTGAAGGCTATCCCATGACGAGTTAGTCCAAACCATATCTTATCCATCTAATTTGCATGTTATTCTTGTCAAATCACTTTCTATTTACAAAATATATTTCTCACAATTTTTAGGTATTGCTGTTCATATAATCATATTTTCAATCCTAGTTGCTAGCTTGACCCCCGGATTCATTAGACGTGGATCAGATAGATATAATAATTGTACAAGTATGCCTGCACCAAAAATTATATAAAATATACCATCTCATACCAAACCAAATCTATCGATGTAAATCTCACAATGCAGATCTTACGATGTCATCTCACGATGCAAATCCAGCAGCACAAATCAATAAATATGTATATATATTGATGATCAAGTACAAAAAATTTTTACCTGAACTTATGACAAACACAACAAATACCTCACTTAGGAACAGCAGGGCCAGAACTTTGTTCAGTCTCCCCATCCCATAAATTGTTCCCCTATAGTACTAAAATCATTATTAAAATAAAAAAATTATAAATTGAAACCTACAATCTGGAACCCTCTATTGAGGTTCACCCTGGGGTCTATCGCATTTCCTGCTTCCTTCTCCAACTCTTTTAACCCAGCAAGAGAGAAGAGAGAGAAAAGAGGAGAGAGAGAGTCTTCTCCTTTACTCAAAATATCTCCCCCCCTCTCCTTCTCAACCCGCCATGGAAGAGCTGAGGGATGACGGCCTGCAGCAGCCCCAACAGCAGTGACGGCGTTGGTAAGAGCCTCGAGCAACGAGTCGTGGCCGGCATTGGTTGGCAAACCATGGAGAAAGAAGAAAAAATAAGGATGACCCTGTTTCACCTTTTCTGACTTCTCACCGGCCCAAATTCATGGCAACAAAGACCATCGAACTAAGAGACAAAAAGGAAGAAGAAACTAATCCGGTGAAGATTCGATGACCGCTTTCCAGTGAAAACTAAAGAAGAAACTTGTTTTGAGAAATCGGAGGAATTCTCACGATTTCCGATTGTCGAGTTCGTAGAAGCGAATGAGTGCTCTTTATAGATGAATCCCAGGGTCTTGCCGATCTTTGGATTGCTAACCCCTCGCCGCCACTGCGGCTTGTGCGACTCGTGTTCGTTAGGGTTGCAAATAGGTCGGGTCAGATCCATGCTTACAAATTTTGATCCGACAGATTATTTGGGTGGCTCGGATCCGATCCGATCCATTTGCATCCCTAGGGTTCAAGCTTTGGGCCTAGCCTCTTCGGGCCGGGCCATGAGCTGGGTTACCAAACAAAATCACCGAAAACGTGGGGATTTCGACCGCCGGAAGGCGACGAACGTTGCTCTGCTCGGTGGTGTAATAAAAAAATGTCTTCTTTTTATCGAGAGCAATTGAAAACTATAGAAATTCAGTAGTTTCGGCGTTTGTTCTCCGAGTGAGGGGTCCATTCGGAGATAAGAGTGTGTGGAAGTCTTCGGCTAGGCGGAAGCCCTTTCTCTGAGTACTTTAAAGATGAGATGCAAGGAAGAGAAGAAGGATTTCTTTCTGTTATTCTTCCCGGGTTCTGTCTCTGATTACCGTTTTGGGTGTTGCGAATCTTGGATTGGTTGCTGGGATCAAGCTAAAGACTTCTCTTGATCGATTTCAAGGTTCGCTGGTTTTCGTAGCTGCTTGTTCTTGATTTTCTTGTAAAAATCTTGTTTGGATCGAACCCATTCCACTTTTTTTTTTTCCTTTTACCTATATCTGACCGTTTCAAAAATTTAAATTTGAAGTTGTTTGAGTGGTAAAGCTCTTGCATCCGGCTGCGTTAGAATTTAATTTCGAACTCATGTACACGGTAAAGCTCTGAATTTGAAATCTCTTTGTGAAGGAGTAATTTTGTTTTAACTAATGTATTACTCATCAGGTTTTTGTTAGATATATAATTGTTTTTTTTTTCCAGATTTTTAGCCATGGTCTGAATCCCTAAAGTGATTTTTTCTGGCTTTAAATTGTTCGAATTCTTAGGTTCTGGGAGCCAAAGTTGGAAACTGGAGCTAACTTCAAGAGCTTGATTCGGATCCTGTAATCCGAGCCAATCAAAAAAAAAAAAAAAAAAAAAACAATCTTCGTTTGGAAGAGTTCAAACATGGCAATTGGAAGCCTTCCACCGATCGAGAGGAAGGGAGGCCGGAAGAATGAGGAGATTCGAGATGAGACTGCTCCGCTGCTACCAACCATCCAGGAAAATGGGGGATTTAGTGAATTCAATGGAGCTTCCTTTTCAGGGGCTGTTTTTAATCTATCGACATCCACTGTTGGAGCTGGCATCATGGCCTTGCCTGCCACCATGAAAGTCTTGGGGCTAATCCCTGGGATTTTGATGATCATTTTTGTTGCTTTCCTGACCGAGTCTTCGATCGAGATGCTGATCAGGTTTAGCCGGGCAGGGAAGGAAACTTCATATGGAGGAGTCATGGGAGATGCGTTTGGGAAGTTCGGACGAATGCTGTTGCAGATTAGTGTGACTGTGAATAATATGGGCATGATGATTGTGTACATGATTATTATTGGTATGAAATCACAACTTCTCTTCTATTTCCAATTTCGAGTTATCATCGGTTGTTACAGTATTTTACCATTTTAACATCTGTGGGCACTATGACTGCATGATTCTTTCGATTAGATTTCCTTGGCATTGTAAGCATCTGGGTAGGCAATAATTTGATATTGTTACTTCTAGTAAGCCCTTGAATATTTTTTCTTCTTTTAATTCGTGAATTCTTTCCCCTGTGGATTTGAATGAGTTGCTTTAGAATGATTTTTTCGGTTTTATTAAAAATATTGAGAGCAATATTAAGCTTGTGAATTCTGTCGCTGCTCATTTAAACATTTAATATTTGAAATGGTTATGGATGTTTAAGCTGTAAAGTAATTTCTTTCAAGTGCTTGGTGCTGTCATTTATATAAATATTTTTTAATAATTTGAGAGTTTACCTTCCTTTTCCATTACGCTTTACATCTGCTACTACTCAGCTCTTGCAGTTCTCCCATTTACCCTGCTAATCCGGCATCCCAGAAGCTATCATATGATCATTTTTATAATAGTTAAAAAAATTTGGAAGATAAGAAGCTTGTATGTTGCTTACTAAAATATATTCTGAACAACTTATATATCTTTTTCAGCAACTGTATCCGTTCCTAAATTGGCTATCGTTCATTATTATTTTTTATGCCATTCTGATTGCATCATGAAATACTCCTAGTATGACTTGCTCTAATATTTCCTGTTTAGAGAGTTAAGGATGTTTTATTAAGCTTACAATTAACCTCTGCGACAAGGTGATGTGCTTTCTGGAACATCTTCTAGTGGCATTCACCACTCCGGGATCTTGGAAGGATGGTTTGGAGAACATTGGTGGACTTGCCGTGCTTTTGTTCTTCTAGTTACAACCCTCATCGTGTTCATTCCATTGACAAGCTTTAAGCGTGTAGGTAAGTTTAATCCGACTCTCTGCTTCATGTCATGCCTTGTCCAAGTCATTTTTTTCCCCCTTGCTCTTTAGTTTCACTTATTGATGCAGAATTTCTGTTCCTTTGAATGCAGATTCACTGAGATACACTTCAGCCTTATCAGTTGCTCTAGCGGTTGTTTTTGTTGTTATAACTGCTGGAATTGCCATCATCAAGTTACTGAATGGAAGCATCCTGATGCCCAGACTGTTTCCCCAACTATCAGATTTAGCATCTGTCTGGAATCTTTTCACCACTGTCCCCGTTGTTGTCACTGCATATATCTGCCATTTCAATGGTATGCACTCCCCATCTTGAACATTCTTGCTTTTGATATACAAACATGGTAATAAAAATAGAATTAATTAGTGAACACTAGTGCTGATTTATTTTTCTTTTTTCCATTATTTGTTATCTTTCAATAGTATATATTAGGACTAATGATAAGTTTCTTTCTTTTCATGTAAAACTTAGTTATATGTACCAGTTTATATAGTTTCTATCAATGCATTTTATCCTTCAGGAGGACCAATGGAATCTGATATTTAATATGTTTCCGGCAAATTGTGATTAAATTGTATTACTGTGATTATAAGACATCCACGAAAGTTCTTGTGCTCGTATTAATGCAACTGGGAAAAGGCTCTTTGTGTCTCGTGCCATTTTAATGTTCAAGATCACAACTTGCACTGAATTAGGATCTTGAGGTTAGAACTTTAATTATAGTTGACTCAATTACAAGAAAAGGGGGAGAAAACTTTGGGAGCGAATTCAAGAATATCAATATCAGTTTGGACTGCCGTATGTTTCTTCTTGTTTTACTTTTTATGGAGTCCAGGAAAATGGGTACTCTTTTAACTCTAAGCAGTGTTTTTGTTGTTCTGCAGTTCACAGCATTGATAATGAGCTTGAAGACTCTTCGCAGATTCGACCAATCGTGCAGACTTCCGTAGCCCTCTGCTCTATTGTCTACATAGCTACAAGCTTCTTTGCTTTCCTTCTCTTTGGTGACTCCATACTTGATGACGTGCTTGCCAACTTCGACTCATATCTCGGTATCTCATACGGTTCTATTCTCAATGACATTGTCCGAGTGAGCTATGCTGGACACATCATGCTCGTCTTTCCTATTGTCTTCTTTGCGCTCCGATTCAACCTTGATGGCCTAATCTTTCCCTCAGCAAGTCCTTTGTCTTCAGATAACCGGAGATTTGCATTCATTACAGTGATGCTCCTCTCTCTGATATACTTGGCTGCAATTTTTATTCCCAGTATTTGGGATGCCTTCCAATTTACTGGTGCAACTGCTGCTGTCTGTATTGGATTCATCTTTCCTGCAGCCATTACCCTCAGGTAAATTCCTATACTTCCCTGTGGACTTCCAACTCTACTCTGCATTGCATGGCCAGATTTCTGGAAATCCAAACATGTCGATTATAGTTGTCTAGCTTCTGGATCCATGAGTCTGAAAGCCAAGATTAAACATCTAAACAGTTATCCTCTGAAATATAATTTCTTGTATAGATAGATTGACATCGAATTTTCCCCTGTTCTTGAGCCATTTCTCTTCCTTCTGATTCCTGATAATGACAATTCTAACTATTTCATCATTCCAGAGATCCTCATGGCATAGCAACGAAATGTGATAGGATCCTATCCGCTTTCATGATTGTGCTTGCTGTGTTCTCGAATGCGGTGGCCATATACAGCGACGCCTACTCTCTCTTCCAGAAGAGCAAGGAGGCTTAGATGGTCTTTAGCCAAAACAGGGCAGCAGCGACTGGAGATTAGTGCGACTAGAGTAGTATATTGGAATTATTTTGGAGCCCAGTTGGAGATGTGGGTGGCATGCAGTAGTCTAGTCTGTGTGGTAATAAAAGATGTAACTTGATGTATAAGTTTGAGTTGAATGTATTGCAGGACATGTACATGTATGTCAAAAGATAGATATATGTGTGTGTATTGTCGGAGTGTATCATCCAGTGGAAGTTGGGCATTGTCCTGGAAGTCAAAAAATAAAAAATGATAAAATTTGAACTGGTTTAATTCCTTCCATTTTCCTCCATAGTGCATGTACTCTAATAATGCCTGTGATCATCTGTTCTCTAGATATTTCCAATGCTGTTGTGTTCTACATAGGAAAGCAAGGCGATACCTTCAGAGAAGCTTTTTAATACATCCAGCATCATGAGAGATAGATGTGTGATCATGTACATTCCAGTGCTTAATTTATTCATGCTATTTGATGGATGATCTTACAGCATAAGCTTCCTCTTTCGTTAAATTGCAAGTTTAACGTACGCAAAGAAAGATATTGGAGTGTATAAGATACTTTTTCTTTAAATTTGGCTAGATTTTTGAATGAAGCCAAAGTTAATAAGATACTGATAAAATATGAAGAAACCCAAGATTGGAGGAAAGATGCTTTGTGCCTTGTTGTTATATTGCTGTATGCTTTGTCTATATATACAAGAGTTTGAAATAATCAATAGCTGCAATTAAGGACTAATGAAAGGAAGGAGCAAAAGAAAGAAAGAGCTAAATAAGGAAAACAACTAGTCTTTGCTTGCTGCTAGCCTGTCATATGTTAAGAAATAATCAATGGCTGCAATGAAGGACTAAAGAAAGGAAGGAGCAAAACAAAGAAAGAGTTAAATAAGGAAAATAGCTAATCCTTGCTTGCTGCTAACCTATCATACGTTAAGACTCCCCCTCAAGGTGGAGTGGGTATGTTATACACACCCAACTTGCGGATGAAAAAATTAAACTGATCGGAGCCCAATGGTTTTGTAAAAAGATCACCAATCTGATGCTGAGAAGAAACATGAAGAGTGCGAACAACACCAGCTTGCAATTTTTCGCGAATGAGATGACAATCAATTTCTATATATTTCGTTCGTTCGTGGAAGACGAGATTCACAGCAACGTGCAAAACAGCTTGGTTGTCCCAAAATAAGATAGCAGGTTGGGGATGTTGTATCTGTAAAGTTTGTAGAACAGTTAACAACTAGGTAAGTTCGCAACAAGTGGAAGCCACGGCAGGATACTCAGCTTCTACCGAAGAACGAGAGACAATATTTTGTTTCTTTGATTTCCAAGAAATAGGAGAATCACCAAGGAAGATGCAGTATCCGATGACAGACCGGCGAGTATCAGGACAACCAACCCAATCCGAGTCACAAAAAGCCTTAAAATGTAGAGGAGAAGATGAAGGAAAAAATATTCCTTGACCCGGGGTCCCTTTGATATAACGAATAACTTGTGTAGCCGCATCCATGTGAGGTTGATGAGGGCTATCCATAAAATGACTGAGAATCTGAATAGCATAGGATAGGTCCGGGCGGGTAATCATGAGATACAGTAAACGTCCAATTAGTCGACGATAACTTGTGGGATCATCCAGAGAGGGGCCATCTGTCTTGGTGAGCTTCAAATTTTGAACCATGGAAAAAGTGATTGGTTTGAAACCAAGAAGACCACAATCTGCAACAATTTATAGAGCATACTTGCGCTGGCATAAAAAAATTCCTTTGGAAGTACGAGCTACTTCTAAGCCCAAGAAATATTTGAGAGGATCCAGATCTTTAGTCTTAAAACGACCATGAATAAAGGCTCTAAGGTCAGCAATAGAAGCATTATCATTGCCGGCGATGATAATATCGTCGACATAAACAAGGAGAGCTGTAAAAGAAGTATTGTGTACCCGTGTAAAAAGAGAATGATCACATGAGGCTTGTATAAAGCCATGCTCTTGAAGAGTGCTGGAGAACTTAAAGAACCACTGCCGAGAGGCTTGTTTCAAGCCATAAAGAGATTTGTTGAGATAACACACCTGATGCTCCCCTGACTAGAGAAATTCGATGGAAGGGACATGTATACTTCCTCATAGAGGTCACCATGAAGGAAGTCATTGTTGACATTAAGTTGGTGCAACTCCCAATTCTTAATAGCTGCTACGGCCAGAAGACACCGAATAGTAGTTAATTTGGCTATAGGAGAAAATGTGTCGTGGTATTCAAAACCTTCTCATCGAGTATAACCTTTGGCCACTAAGCGAGCTTTGTAACGCTCGATGGTGCCATCAAATTTGTACTTGATTTTATATATCCACTTGCAATCGACTGAATGCTTGTTAAGTGGAAGCGTAGTGATTGTCCAACTATTGTTCTCCTCAAGTGCTCGAATCTTAGTAGCCATGGCATCACGCCAGTGACCATGTTTAACAGCATACTAAAAGGTGGGAGGTTTGATATGGGAACATATAGCTAAAGCAAAATCACGGTGAGTGGGAGACAAGTGATCATAAGAGAGCGATAAAGAAAGATCATGAGGAGTACCTAACTGCTGGAGACCAAACCGCATAGTGGATGATTGGGAAGATTTAGGAGATGACGCTAGATGGCAATGATAGTCCTGCAAGTATCCTGGTTATTGCCATGGCCGTGAAGATCGCCTTGGGTTGGAAAGGTGCGGTGGCAGGGGTGAAGGAGCAGTGGTGGTCCCAGGTGGAGGCGAGGTGGAAGTTGGCACGTGTTTAGGAATGGGATGAGGAAACACAATTGAAGTTTCAGAAGAATGATTGTGGTAGGGAAATATCGTTTCATGAAAAACAACGTCCCGAGAAATGAAGATTGCATGAGTGTCAAGCTCAAGGATTTTGTAACCTTTGACACCATATAGGTAACCAAAGGAAAGACCACACCTAGCACGAGCATCAAAGTTGGAACGATTGATAGCATTAGTAGAAGCATAACACAAGCATCCAAAAATACGCAAATGGGAATATGATGGCTTGGAAGAAAAAAGAAGTTCGTAAGGAGACTTGTCTAAGAGAAGTGGAGTTGGGGGGCGATTGATAAGGTAAGGGGCTGTAAGTACGCAATCTCCCCAAAATTGAAGAGAAAGGCTAGCTTGGAAATGGAGTGCACGAGCAACATTGAGTATGTATTGGTGTTTGCATTCAACAACTCCATATTGTTGGGGTGTGTTGACGCAACTCCGTTGATGAATAACTCCCTTTTCAGCAAAGAAATCTCGCATTTCAAATTCAAAGCCATTATCACTGCATATTGAAATACATTAGATATTTCGAATATTGAAATATATTTACATGATATAGTAAATATTTTAAAAATTAATTATGCATATATCAGAAAATAAATTTCTATTACAAATAAATTTTATTTGTAATATCAATAATATATTATTATTAATAAATTGTATGTTAGATTTTTTTGATAACTAAAAAATATTTGTTAATCATCTACCAGTAATTAATATTTATTAATTAATATATTAAATATTAAATAATTAATATTTATAATTATTATTAAGAAATATGTTAACATATTTATAATATATTTTTGTTGAAGTGTTTTGAGAAGCACCCTCATGTTTTCATTTTTCTCTGCACAAAAAATAAAAAAAAGGTTCAGAAAGTTGGCGTGGAAGTCGATTCCCTCGGGGCAACGTCGCAACTACGGTCCGCTTTCCTTGCCACTGACTCCAGATAGGACTAGAGAAAGGCACGACTCGCGGGACCTTGACGCTTTGGAGCTCGTACATTTTTTTTAATGCTTTGGAGCTTATACCACTGATTTCATTGATGTTTTGTTCATCCAATAAACCTGGCATATTTTTTTAGAGTTTTACACCATACAAAATGCAGCCGTGTCGCATGCTAACCAAAGTCTGTGCATTTGGGATGCGATAGACCCAATTTTCAGGATTCGTAAGGTCTACAACTTCACTTAATCACAAGTGATTGGTTTAAGTAAAAAAAATTACCAATTAATTTAAAATAACCATGTCAAATTTGCATCCGCAGTTTGCAAAAATCTGAAGGAATGGAATAGAGAAATCTTTGTCAAATGCACCTATAATTGTATTCAATTGTTGGAAACAGAATTTTCCAAAGATTTGTTAACGGATGAATTCAGATAAAACTTCTATTTCTTTTCTATTTCTAAGCTTGGTGAAGATATAAAATATCATCTGATCATAGAGATTTAATGAAAAAGAGGACAAAATAAGATTATTTTTTTCAACAATTTGGAGAATGAAAGTAGAAGTTTCTTTTGATTCTCCCTGAAAACGACCTTCTTTTTTGAGCCTATTTATAAAGAACTCCAAAGAAAAAGAAAACTTATTTCCTCGTCTATCTTCTTTTGAAATGTGACAGATCGTTTCTCTCAAGCCATTAGCAATAAGTGTAATTGAGAAAAATGAACTTTACATCATGATCTTATTGAAGTCAAGTGGATCTTTGCTCGTGCTTTTCTTGGAAAAAAAATAGAGAAACATGAACTTTATGCAAGGTTGAGATACAATTCAGTGAATATGCTAATATTAAATCGAAGAATGTACGAAGCTATTGTTTTAAGGATGCTACTGAGGAAATATTAGAAAAGAAGACTGCATCAGAATATAACATATATCGCCAAGTATTTGTAAGTTGAAATAGAAGTTCATGTGTCAAAAGCATTATTAAATACATTATAGAAAATTAACAATTCCATCAAATCTAAAGAAACATATGCGTGGAAATAAAAAATAACAACTAATACAATTAAGAGTTCTATGGTTCCATAAGAAATAGCTAGAAATGTTGCCTTGTATATATATTAAAGAAAGCCAGAAAACCTTATTGACTGGATCATCACTTCAGCTAACGCCAATTAAAGTAATCACCCTGCAAGACAAGAAACACCAAAGTTGTTACTTACTTAGATGAAAATGGTAAAGTTATTCGCTCGAAGCATGGGCAACCTTTGGCACAGTAGAAATTTAGCAAATAAATAAAAACCCAACCTCTTTTAGAAGGAACTAGAAATAAATTCCTTGATGCATTGAATGAAGAAAAAACTCAAAACTAGTGAGAACCAAGATTCTTTCAATGATATTCATCTTTACTCACATTGTGGATTCTAAGTGAAGGGTGCATTTAGATTTACTAAAGTACCAACAATATATTAGTAGTCGGCATTATATTTGAAATTGCAAAGTTATCTATGATTTGGAAAAGAAGAGTCGTGCCAAATCCTTTGCAATCATTTACCTGGAAACGTCTACATTGAATAGAATATTCAAAATTTTTGATTTTCTCTACCAATGAATTCAATTTTTTTAACAAATCTCGGTAGATAAAGTCATGATTGGAACTTTAAAAAATGAAAGCAGCAAGAGAATTAGTGCACGTTGCTGTGTCATTTACGTAAGCACAAGAAACATATTAACAGTCAATTGTTGGATTGGTGGGTTACCACCTTTTGACTAAATAAAAATGAACACGTTGAAGGAGTCATAGTATCACAGCCGACTGTGATAACAATCATTTACCCCTAATGTTTAGACTACATACTCCGAGCTTTTCAATGTTTACTTTCTACTTTTTCTAACTGCTCTTGACCGGTCCCAGGTTTACGAATGGTGTTATCAGTGTCTTAATGCATGAGGTGTTGTAAGAGGTGGATTGAGTTATCACATCCTGTCATCTAACTATTTGTATTTGACAAAATACAACCAGAATTAGTGAAGTTTAATCTCCAATAAGATCAGCATTACTTGGTTGTGTTCAAGGCTCTGTTTTCTTAAGCTAGATAAGGGAAAGAACTTTAGAATAAGAATTTCAGCAATTAGAACGTTTGAAGATCGGAGAGAAATAAATCATAATATTCTACATGATATTATGTCAAACATGTAGCCTGCTACAATTACAAGCTTTGAGCGTATTCAATCATGCAAGAAATTTATTCTATTAGCAGGATCTCGAGGGATGGAAATAACAGAGGAAATAGAGGAGAGAGGGAGTGACTTACAGGTGCTGATGATATTATGTCAGTGCAGCTCATGTTCAAAAATAATGGAGGGGATGTGTCGGACCTTGTACCCATCCTCATTTCTGACCCTGTCATTGAACTCACGGGGCATGAAAATCAGATTCAGTTGCCGTAAAGTGGTCACCTGCAGCAATCCCTCAGGAAGCATCTTCAATTTATTGCACGAATAGATAATTAAGTGGGTGAGGCTAGGCATCGCCCCAACCTCCACTCTCCATTCCTCTAAATTGTTTAGATAGGCTAATTTCAAGTGTTGCAGTCGAGGAAAGCCACCGGCAGAAGAACACGACATGCTATTCCCTACGTATGCTTCTATTGCCAGTAGGAGAAAGCTGAGGTTTGGCAGCTTCTCCAGCACGGGCATTGGGTCTTGCTCCAATTTGGAATAAGATAACCTGAGCTTGGTGAGGTTTGGCAGGACATGACTGCTATCTAGGAGCTGCTGTTGTTGTTTGAGTAACAACCGTCCCCACAGGTTCAATGAACGGAGCTGGTGCAGAGTTGGTGCCCGAGCGAAAAAGACATCCCCAGGGATTTTACGTTTGGGCAAACTCAGAGTCAAGGAGAGAAGGCTGTCCATTTTCTCGAGTGCTTTTCCGAGTAATTCTCCAAACATTCTCTCACATGCTTCGTCAATCGCCACCTTCAGAGTAAAGCCTGGTGTAGTAACCCAATTTTTGATGAATCTTACGCCTAGTAAACGGACGATATACATAGCATCCATATCGAATCCATAGCCCTGGATTCTTAGAGTCTGCAAGTTCTTGTGTTCGCCACTTATCGGTGCAATTAGAAACATCACTATATTAATATATACGTGCCTCAGCGTCCGGATTTTCCAGAATGATTTCGGAAGCCAATAAATGCATGTGTCTCTCACATCCAGAACCTGCAGATTCAGGAGATGTCGAATGGAAGATGGCAGTCTCTTCAAACCAGTGTTGCTGAATCCCAGGTATCGTAAATGAATCATGCTGCCGATCTGTTTCGGTAACTTTTTCAAATCTCTCGTGCCCTCCAACTCCAAATCCAGCACCCTTAATAATTTTAACCTGTTCAAAAATCTTCGCCCATTAGTCAAACTTAAATTGAAAACAGCAACCTCGTCTTGCGTACGATTGTGGAAAGCCGCACGATGACTCGATATATGACTAGATACTGCCATGTCGGCACAACTGCAAACATGAAGAAATTCATCCTTTTTGGCTTCTTCAAGGCCGAAGTCGCGTAGCAGATCATGGATGCGTATGCTCTTGACAACCTGAATCATGCACCTCTGGACCAACTTATGCAACCAGTCCCTGGCGGTTTCTTCCATTGTCCTTGTCTGCTCTTGGGGTATGAACCCTTCGGCGACCCACAACCTCACTAATTTGGAAGCAGAGATAATGGAGTCCTCTGGAAACGCAGTGATGTATAGAAAACATGGTTTTAATGGATATGGCAACTCATTGTAACTTAAACCCAATATATTGAAGCACTGCCGCCTATCTCCACTGTCTTCCCAACCCATGCTCTGAGCTACACTCGACCACTCATCATAGTTAGGATCTTTCCCTGATAGAAAGCCCCCTAACGCCACCAGTGCAAGAGGAAGTCCACCACACCTCTTTGCAAGCGCCTGGGCCAATTCCTTCAAATCAGTGGGGACATCTTCTTTTGATGGAGATGCTTTCCTCCACAGGAGTTCCAAACTGTGTGTGTCATTCAGAGTGTGCGGTTCATATGGAGGAAAGCGTGTCCTGGCACGGTTTGCAACTTCCATCTCACGAGTAGTAAGCAGTATTCTGCTACCTTTGTTCTCATCAGGAAAGACTCGCTGCATTTCTCTCCATACATCATCCATCACGACCAAATACTTTTTGTCTCGTAGGAAATCACGGAGCCTCTGTCTCACGTCTTCTTCACCCATCAGCTGTAAGCCTTCTGCTGCAATTTCTGTAGTTGTTTCTTTCTTCTTTTTGATTCCCATTACTTTTTCCATGATGTCCTTGAGTAGCTCGATACCTCGGTAGCTCTGAGAAACTGAAACCCAAGCAAAGGTATCAAAATGTTTACTAATTGCAGGGTCATTATATACTTTTCTTGCCAGGGTGGTCTTGCCTAGCCCACCCATACCCACTATAGAAATTACACATCGTGTTTTCTCATTCCCATCAAGCAATTGACTCATTATTTCTTTCTTATCATTCTCGAAGCCTATAACTTCAATGTTGTCATCATAAGAGTGAGGAGAGGATTCTCTAAGTGATTGAGAACTTTCATTCACTGCACTACTTTCACCTAGATTAGCAATGCCATATCTATCTTTGCTC
The DNA here is from genome assembly GCA_025769935.1 of Phoenix roebelenii. Lineage (NCBI taxonomy): Eukaryota > Viridiplantae > Streptophyta > Magnoliopsida > Arecales > Arecaceae > Phoenix > Phoenix roebelenii. Next base: position 8,578,577 of record JAOXJJ010000001.1, read on the forward strand.
TCGGAAATATTCTTGATCTTTTCCTTTATTTTTCCAATTTCAGAACCAATTTTATAAAGGGTAATCAATTCCCAAGGTTTGTGAGAGTACCTTGAAATTGTGCCCATGAAGCCTCTCCTCTGACGTTGCCTGAGCCTCTCAGCCATGAACTTGACCCTGTCTATGATGTCTTCCACTTCATATGCCACATCTCTTATCTCCCGTATCCAATTCTCCACTCTTTCGTCTCCTCTCTTCCTTCTGGAGTCTGCATCTTTGAGGAAGCCTTGCAATAGATGGAGTTCTGTTTTCACCCATTCGATCTGAGCATGCACACCACCCAAGGAAGCAGCTTCTTGGATGAGAAGGTTGGTAAGCTGAGACACGACATTGGAAACCAGAGACTGAGCCATATCTCCTTCCCTCACTCCTCCTCACAGGATTAAGGTTTGAGACAATACGGTCAAATGGAGGAGCCAAGAGGAAGAGGGAGAGGCCTTTTTCTCTCCGGAACAAGAGCTCAATTCTGATGCCTTCCGTCATCAAGAAAAAAGAAAGAAAGAAAAGAACAGAATCTGATGCTTTCCTTCAGCAATAGCCATGGAATTTTCTCTTTTTGAGGAAAGAATGGAGGAAGTGAGAAACTTCCCCCAAAATTTATTAATTAAAATTCAACTTCGGGACAACATCTCATCTTTCTTGTAAGATTTAACTTTGGAAGCCCCCCTTGCCAAGGAACTTCAGTAGAACTTTATCCCAAAGTTGAGATGCTGTTCCCAAAGAAACACGACATGAGGCCCAGCTTATATAATTGTTTATCCGCACTGCGAACATACATCAAGAACATTCCTTTTTACTTTTTATTCTTTTTCCCGCAAAACAATAACATTTATATACTACGAGTGTCACGCTCCGAGCCCGGAACACGGCAAACGGCGTGTGTCTGCACAGCAGACCATACAGGCATATAAGACTGCAGATCATATCAAAGCAATGATAAATTTCTGAATTTTTTTATCAATAATTCATTCAAAGCAAACTTCCAAAGTTCAAAATGCTATATGTCAACATAAATCAAATACTCTAACTAGTCTATCCAAAATGCCAATAACTAAAGGAATCATCAGAAAATCTAGCACGCTCCCCAATCCTGTGCGATCATGCCTCTGGATTTGAAAAACAGAGAAAATAAAATAATGAGCTACACTAGCCCAGTAAGCAACATAATACCCCAGAATGGGGTCAAAGCATGCGAGATAATTAATCAAAGCGCAAAACAATGACTGAAAAATAAATCACAAATAATATTTTTTTTTTGAAATTTACTAAGCATTTTTATAAAAACTATGATGTCAGAATTCCAATATAAATAGGCTACGGCCATGTAACCCCGTGGCATGGGTCGCACAAAGTGTCAGACGCCACTATTATTAACCACCGGTGGTACGGTGTCCAAATACCACTATTCTAATCACCGATGGTACGGTGTAGAAACCGGTTCCTCACAAATTACAAGTCGATAGGGCCAACGAATAATCTCCATTGGCGGGGCCAAATCATAGCCATGCTAAGAATACATACATATATACAAAATAGATATTTCATAATTTGCCCAATCACATTTTACAGATTTTATAGCACATAATATAATTTTCAAATGATATTTAACATGCGTGACCGATTTTATTAAATACAAAACATATCTCAAAATTTAATCAACCAATAGTTATTTTACCGAATAATTTGAAAAATATAGTATGAAGCATTAAGTTACTTATCTCTTTTTGCTTTAAATCCCACTTCAGGCAAACATGTTGATACACCTGTTTAATATCATTAAAATATTATAAATTTTAACATAAGTTCAGAAGTCAAAATCAAATACTATGGTTTCATGCCTCTAGATCAATTCAGTCCGAGCAAGGAGGGCTCAACGGGTCAGAGGTGAAGATCGAAAGTAGTCAAATCTATCTGAGGCTGAAGTAACGGTCGGTCTACTGCCCAAGTACCGGTACGATTCGGGGTTTCCAAATTGGGTCAGCTTAGATCCAAGATACAAGAAGAATAGGGCTTATACTAGGATCCCCAAGCTTGTCTAGAGGGAAAAAAGGAGGAGAGAGAATCTCAACTCGGATTTAGATTTGATCTGATCCTAATCTTGGGCTTGGTTCGAATATTTCGGATCAACCATCAGAGGAAAGGTCTGGATCTAGTCAGAATGTGGGCTTGCTTAGAGAGAGAAAGAGATACACAATCTAAGGATATTTGAGCTTTTGGGCTTGATCTACTTAGTTAGGTCCAATCAGAGGCTTGGCCTATTCGGTCCGATTTGATCAAAATCAGAAAAGAGATATTTGGCCTGGGTCGACTTGGATCAATCAATGTATCTCATCCATAATGAACGGAATCAACCCGCAATGGACAAATAGGGCCTAAAAGGAATACAACCAACAATAAATGAGCAGGGACCAAAATGAATTATTACGGTCCACAATGGATGAATAGGGCCTAAAATGAATACAACCCATAATAGATAAACGAGACCACAACGAATGAACAAGCTCACAACAGATGAACGAGCCCACAATAGATAAACGAGCCCGTAATGGATGAACCGACCACAACGGATGAACAGGCCCACAATTGATGAACGAGCCCACAACGGATGAACAGGCCCACAATGGGTGAACGGGCCCACAATGGATGAACGAGCCCATAATTGATGAACGAGCCCCCAACAGGTGAACAGGACCACCACAATGGGTAAACATGGCCCAACAATGGGCACGGCCCAATAGGGCCCAAAATGATTGAAGTGGGCCTATAATGGGCATGGCCCATTGGGGCCCAAATAAATGAATTGGGCCCAAATTTGAACGTGGCCAAATTGGTGTTCTTCGTTCCATTGAATCTAGGAGGAAGAAGGGAAAGAAGAGAGGAAGGAGAGGGAAGAGGGGAGAGGATTCGGCAGCGGTTGGCCTGGGTGGCCGAGGGCCAGCCGTCGGTTGCTGCAACGGCCGGCGAGAAGAAGAAAATCGAGGGTGTTCTTGGTTTGGGGCCAGAACAAAGGAAGGAGGCTCGGTTTGGGGATGGAACAGGAAAATAGAGGGAAAGAGACTTACCAATGAGCGGTGGAGAGGTTGCATCTCAGTCAAAGGTAGCTAGTCCGGTGGCCAAGCAGCGGATCTTTGGAGATAGAATTGATGATCCAAGAGAGGACCATGTGGTTGCAACGAACCCATGACATATACAGGGGATCGGTCGGGCTTGGCTTGGGAAGAGACCCATTAATGAACTCTATTTTGTGCTTGGCATTTAATGCCATATACATGGACCGGCTCCAGGTGGAGTAGTTATTACCATCAAGGGGCTGCGAGACCAACATGGTGCCTGGGCTATCGCCATGATGGAGAAAATATGGGCTGGAATGATCAGCAGCCATATGGGGCATGCAAGCAGAGGCACTCGAGATAGAACTCAAGGATGTACTCGAAGATGACGCCATGAAAAAAAAATTAAAATTGTTCTGATACCATGACAAGATATGAAGAAACCCAAGATTGAGAAAAAATACTTTGTGCCTTGTGAAAGAAAAAAGCAAAAAAAAAGAAAGAGCTAAATAAGAAAAACAACCCGTCCTTGCTTGCGGCTAGCCTGTCATGCGTTAAGAAATAATCAATGGCTGCAATGAAAGACTAAAGAAAGGAAGAAGCAAAAGAAAAAAAAGAGCTAAATAAGAAAAATAGCTAATTCTTGCTTGATGTTAGCCTGTTATACGTGTAGGGACTCTTTGGATTCACAGGACTCTAAACCCCCCCTTAGATTAAGTTGCGGTATGGAGGTGCCTTGAAGTAAGCGTTGCAGGTCCAGCCGTGGCAAGCTTGCAGGTGAGCCCCGAATTTTGGTAGCGTGCGGCCCGTGGCCGAATCGGCTGCAGGTCGGACCCCAGGCGCTCGAGTAGCGACACGTGCGCGGTAGAGCTACCGGGGGGTCCTCGCATCACGTCGCATCCCCCCATCCTCTCGACGGTGTTTCGAAGCCCTGGGCTTCTCAAGGACTTGACGTCCAAAGCGCTTCCCTACCCTCCTGAACAGCTCCGGCGCATCTCCGGCGGCTCCGGTGATATCTCCGGCATCGATTTCCCTGTCATACTTCTTTCGAAGTGACAAAAATCAACATGTTTTTTCTCTCCTTTCTCCGTTTTGTCTTTTCGCCTCTCTAACTGACGTTAAGCATCCTGGCCTAACTAAATCTCTAGTTTCCACTGGGAAAACGACTCCAATAAATATTTTACCTCAGGGATCAAAGAAATAGAGGCTAGGAATGGTAGCCCAATATCTATTCTAGATCAAAACGTCCTCGGGTCTATGTAGATTCAAGCCAAATTTGTCATTTAGTTTCTAATTTTGTAGGGTTATGATTATTCTGGAGCTTTCTTTTGTGCTTTTCGTGTAGAAGAGACAAATTCATGGGAGATCCTTTAATGGTTTGTCTCCAAAGTCCGTAGAATAATCTACATTATTCTTGTGATTTTAGTCCCACATCGATTATACACTGAATAAATCTTAGATACTTAATAGGATTTGTTGTGGAAATAAAGTGTCCGAATTTAGTCCCACATTGACTAGATAGCGGAGAGGTTTGTCCCTTAAATGGATGGGAGCTACCCCTTTCTCTTCATAGGTGTCTTTTGTAGGACAAAACCATACGTTGTTAAGAGACTATGAAACCCCTTCAAAGCCTCATCAGGATTAAAGAACTCAAACAATACTTTTTTATTGAGTCAGGTATTAGATCATCATAAATACTATTTGAGCAGACCTGAAGCCTATATAAATTAGAGATATTATGGCATAGGCCTATTTAGGGCTACTTATGAGCTAATCGTGATTTTTGTGGTTGATTTTGATTAGATTTGAATTTTTAGCCCGACAAGGATGCCAACGATTAAATGAGAGTCGTATGTGAGGGCTTGTACAGGTGTGTATTTTCTCCCACATCGTTTATGCACCAAGTAAATATTGGATACTTATACAGAAGCAAGAAATCCAAATAACATCTTTTGACAAACTTTTTTGGTGAGGACCCAGATTGTTGATGCTTGTAATATTTTGGGGATATTAACTTAAAAAATCTATATTATGCTGATAGTATGTGTGGCAGTTATATTAGCTTATGGTGCCATATCTTGATTTTAGATTTTTATGCTACGGACAACTTTTTGTGGTTTTATTTGTATCTTGATATGATTTAGATAGGGACGACTGCTTATGGCTATTGTTCAAGCAGAAGTCACAAAGATAACACCAGCAATATGGGAACCTTCCATGATTCAATTTTTTATCCGGTTCATGAAGATGTAACTATGGTTGGATGTATGATCATGATCATGCTTGAGCATTATGATACATGATTCTGTGATGTTTTAGTGGTTTGGTACTTTGAACAATGTTTTGGTAATATGTAGTTTGTGGTTCAAATATCTTTGTTTAGTTTAAATTGCAGATTGTATGTTTTGTATTAGTGAAATATGAAATTATTTTAGCATAGAATCATATAAATTAAGTCAACTAACTTTGTCACTGGTTGAAAGAATATTTCAAAAATGTTGCATATCACTCAGAATAGGGGAAAGCTCATAATCCACTTTATAGGGTGACTGCAGCTCATGTTGTTACATCCAACCAAAAAATGGCTCCTTTCAACTTACAGCTCTCAACCACAGCGCTTCGGATAGCGAGCACTAACTACAACATCTATGGCTGCAACCTTTCAAATAGTGTAGGTTCAAGCATGATACAATTCAATTACATGCAACTTAATTAAACTACAACCTGAACTACGTTGCATCTTCACTCGCAAGGTTTCAAATAGCCTCTAAGACCTTACTTGCTGGCAAGATTTGGAGTTTTGTTGGTGGGGGCTCATCAAAATTTGGTTCAGTTTATCATTTATCATGGAGTTGGTCTTGCAAGCTGGTCTGTAGAACAGGGTTGATTGCATCTAGATCGGTATATAGTTATACAATCCTTGTTTTAACACTTTTGATACCCCCCAACCGTGTCTTTTCCTTTTCAAACATAGTTAGGGGGCATTTGGTATGGGATGATCGTCCCAAGATTAAAGGTGATGTGGGTGGAGGTGATTAAATCATCGTGTTTGGTTGCACCAGAGTGATCATATGTGGCAGTGATCCCAAATCATCCCAGCCATCAAATCACTGTGCAACTCCATGATGGGATGCCCGTTTTTGAGGTCGAAAATTCAAGATCAACCCAAATAGTGATTCTGGGCTAAAAATTGAGGACAAAAATGTCCCTCACTTTCGCAAAAAAAATTAGTATACAAATATACCGTTAGTATATTATATCAATATTATATATATATATATGATATTACATTGTATTGATATGATATATTAATATTATAATACATTATTAATTATACTATTGCCACATTATTATTCAATGATAATTTTAAATTATAGCAGAAATATATAATTGTACTCTATATTAACATCATGAAAGTATTTAATATCTTACTTTTATTTGCCTTATATTTTAATCAAAATAATTATTAGTATTAAAAAATATATTATAAGTATACATAAAAATATTGATTCTATAATAACAATTAATATATATTACAGGATTAATAATTTATAGGATCAATAAATAAATTTTTATAGAATATATTAATAATTAATATATAAATAAATATATTAATATTTTGTTATAATATAGTTTATATGATTAATAAATATATTTTTATTGAATATATTGGGGGTAATTTTGGTATTATATGATAAATGATCTTGAAGTTCCATGAAACACCAAACATGTTACTCATGGATATTTAGGAATCTTTAATCACTAGAACATAGCATACCAAATGCGGTGATCTTAAAACCACTAGTGATCTAAGAATACCTTAGTGATTCCATTTGAGTAATCAAACGCTACCTTGAGGGTTTTTATGGGGGCCTAAAACACCTTCTACTGGCCTTTTATAGTAGAATGGAGGTTGAAAGAACTACGAGCATATTTGGTTGGGGGAAGTTGGACTATGGAGAGAGAATAAAAATGAGCGACTCCCATTCCAGCTATTTGGTTGCGAGAGTTTTATTCCCATTCTGATTTTACGGAGGAATAGAAATGCCCAAATTTTCGAAATTCAATTTCTACTCTTCCCAAGTATTCAAATTCCATTTCAATTCTGATTCTGATTCTTATTCCGATTCCGGTCACAAACCAAACTTGTGGAGGATACGGCCATTTCCTATTTCTATTCCGATTTTAATTCCAATTTCAGCCACGAACCAAGTACGCCTAAATAGATTGATTAATGTTGAGAGACTTTTCTCAAAGTAGAAGAGGTTGAGAGAATCGAACAAATCAAGATATGTCTAGAAATGCTGCATTCCAAGTAGACATATGGAATACTTGCAGCATGATGACCCTCCATCATATGACTCCAATTTCATGTGGTTAAAGAAACACTGATGACTCCCTGCAACACATCCCAAATGACTCACTATAAGCTTCACAGCAACGTGGTCTGGAAACATCAAGACATGGAAATCATGAATATTAAGGAATCAATCAAATACAGCTCTCTGTAAGAGATGCGTTCTTTCTTTCTTTCTTTAGAGAAAACTCTTCGAGGAATACTTGGTTTGCTTTTTCCTCATGTTTTACAGTAAATCTATGATTAATTGATCATACCAACCCAGTAACTTGGTTCCAGCCTATCAACTGTAACCCTAAGTACTATCGATAGAAATATTGCAGTTGAACTTATGTCATAATTTGAAATGCTTTTTATAAATACAAATAGTTACCAACCTCATGTTAATATTTCTTTCTTTTTTCCCCCATCCACTCTATGGTTTCGGTCCGGCGGCAGTGGTGTTAATGCCCTTTTGGGCTGGACCGGGTCTGGGATTAATTGGACCGCAACAGATCCAAGCTGGGCGCCATTTGCCCCCTTCGGAACTGGAAGATAAGGGTTTTGGAGTCGAGAAGGGGCCATGGCGGAGAAGGGGGCCGAGAGAGACGAGCTCGCGGAATCGCTTGAGGATCTCTTCGCCAACGTCTCCTCCATGATCAAAGGCGAGCTCGAGGTCGGCCCTCCTCATTCTCGTTTTGCTCTGATTTCATTTGTTTTAATCTAAGAGTAGAAGTTTGTCCATTATGACCCGATTTGAGATGATCGAACTATTTTTTTTGTTATATTTGGACGAAAGTTGCGATCTTTTTGGAATTGTTTAGGTATGTCCGATGGAGCTGGAATTTGATCTGGCTGGGAAATCTCATTGGTCGTAATAGAAGGATTTTCTGGTATTTAATATGGTATTTATGAAATTTTCTGACCGAATTTGATGCCTTTTTTCCGCTTAATGAATTTTGTATGGGCTTACTTTCTTTTCGGTGAAAAAAAGAATGCTGTTTGTATGTCAGAGGTCACTTTGTATGCAGATCGAGACCATGAATTTAACAGTAGTTAAATTGATACATTCTTTTTTTTTCTAGTGTCAAATAAGTTTTAGATCAAGATAGAGAGATTTTGTGGAACAGGGTTGGATGAAATCATTGAGCGCAAATTGCAGTGAGTTCCGATCAGAAATACTCTTAAACAGATAAGATAGGTTTCAGGGATCTATTTTAACTGCTCGTTGGTGTTTTGTCCTTCCTGATCTATTCCACAAATGCTATGATGTGGATTTATAGGATAGGGTGGTGGATAAAAGATAAAGAAAAATGGATTTTGTAAAAGCAACATGGGTTCATCCCAGGAAGATTGACTCTAGAATTGAATGAAGAACGGTGTTAAGTTTTTCAATATCGTAGTTGAAAGGAAGAGAGAGGAAAATAATGCTGTAGAATCTATCACAAAGAAAGAGATTTGACCATTGCTTCCGTATGGAAAATCTATAGATTTGTAATAAATCCTAGCTTTCTAACTTTGGTGCTTTGGGCATGTAGGTGGTTGATATTGTTGCTTAATCGAGACTGTAAGTTCATGTGTCTTCGTATTTAGCTTTATGTTATCTGAAGCAATGAGACAAACATGAATAAACACAATCAAATTAAATTATCTGTTGTAAGATCATGCTTCTTATGTGTCAAATGTTCCTTGATATATACAGTCTACTCAATTGTCGAATTATTAAATATCATTGTGGTCTTGTCTTCCTGTAGCCTTTAGATTTCTGGTTGTTCAGCACAAGATGCCCTCATCTTATAAAATTTTCGTGATAAGCTCTTGTCATGAATGATTACAAAGATAAAGTTACATTAAATGTTTAATTAACTTCATTTAATCAGAACCTAGTCAATTCCCTTAAATACGCTATTCGATTCTTTCTCCTTCCACTGTTTATTTGTGGAGAAATTGTACTGACAACGTCCTAAAACTTTGTACTAACTCTTTGCAAGAAACTTGACTGCTCAATTCTACTCTTTACCTTCCTCTTTGTCCTCCATCTTTCAAGAATGAACTTGATTCTGAAGCAGAACTGCATTATCGATAAATTTATATATCATTGTTGAAACTGTCATTTCTTTCCACAGTCACATTTAAATTTGCAGAACCTTTTTTACTGTGGTTAGAATATCAATAATTATGTGCATTATCCTCTTTTCTTTAAAAAAAAATAAATTAAATTTACCATCCTGTTTTCACTTAAATGAGCCGCTTTCTGTTTCAGGGAACTAATAATCAACTACGGCTTCTGGAGAAGATGAACCAAAGAGTGGCAGAGGAATACAATGGTTTCAGTGATGTTGCATCTGGACTAAGAGTCTTTGTGGAGCAACTTAGTGAGAAAAATCAGTGCTTTGATGAGTATGTGAAGCAGGTTGATGTGATAGACCAGCAAGTTACTGAATTTGAAGCTGTTGTTTCGATGCTTGATAAATATGTGTGTCTATTGGAAAAAAAAGTACAATCTGCATATCGTAACATACCCACTTAATATTTCTTGTTCATAAGATTTGAGTGATTTTTTGTTCTTTCAAACCAATCTCATAAGTACAAGAGCTGATTGGTAGCTGCCAATCTTTTGTCATTGGTTCCAATTAAAGCATATTGAAGTACTTGTTTGGTTGCTTATGTTTATAGAAGAAACTAATAATGTGGTTGGTGGGTGGTAGGGGGTGGAAGACTGGTGAAGGTATTGAACAGAGAAGAGTAAGGTTGGTGCTGTCTCTGGTAAAGGTGAATGATTTACTTCTGCATCCAGAGCTTCAATAGTATGTTAGCAAGTTATTAGAACTTTCTGCCATAATAAGCTAGTGCGCTTCTACCATTTGCTCAATTTTTAATTTCTGCTTTTGGCATAAATGATGAGATTTAATTGCCCCTGCAACCAAAGGCAGTATGGCTGCCATGACTGATGTTTATCCACATTTTAATAGCTTCTTTCTGTTTTTTTTTTTCTTTTTTTTTTCTGCGGTCTTCAGGATAAGGAGAGGCGGAAAAAAAAAACGCCAGTAGCATGCAACGATCCTCAACAAGCCGGTACTGACTGGATGACCTTTTGCATGGAAAGGGGAACAACGTAAGGATGCTAAGATGATTCTTTAGCATGCTTAACCATTTCTAAAGTGAAGAGTTATTGGATGTTGAGATAGGAATCGGATAATAATCTTCCTGAATGATAAAAATTGTTCAGACTATGCGTCATAATTGAAGATCTTAGGGCTCCTTATTGGATGCAAAGCTAGTGCATCAAGTAGATATAATCACTCTGTAGAAGACTGCTTGATTGTGTTTGCTGGTAACCATAATTCCTTACTGGGATGCCATCCATCCAACAATAAGAAATATGGGCTAATTAGTAGCAGGTAGAATTCAAAGACAATCACTCAAATTTTACTCGAGATTGTATAAATGTAGACAACCCTACCAAACGGTACCAAATGGACCTTTCAAAAGAAATGGAAAAGCATAAAGGATGGTTGAACCCTACTCAACCACCAATAGGGTTCAAACTGGAATCGAAGGACATGCAAAAGAGATGAGAAAATTTTGAAGGTCATATAACAAAATTTTTTGGATGGGACTTTTCATGTATATGCAGTTCCAGCAGAAAATTTGGAATCACTTTTTGCCAGAATGATCATTTACCAGGTTTATAAACCTCATTAAAATTGACGAAGCTTGTAACTAGACCTTACAACAAAACTCTGTTAGGCTGAAGAAGCAGTCATATAGTTTTTCGTCATCACCAGTTGAATTTGATTCTTCTTCATGTTACATTCTTATATTGCAGTAAAACAAATGGCTAGAAGTACCAATCAGGGATTCTGCTAACTTACAACAAGCTAAATCACAAATCAAGCAAGAATATCATCCGAAATAGCCAATACAAAGATCTTTTTTTTTTTTTTTTTGGTCAAGATCCATAATATGCAGATGGAAATGTCCGTCCCTCCACTCGCTGCTCCGAACTAGCCTCTCATTTATAGATGCTCAGAGTTGTTGTCAATGACCCCTGGCGCTTCAATTGAAGTAGGGATTTAACCACCCTGCCTGGACTAGTTATTAGACCATCTTGCTGGTTCGCATAACATTTTTTATTTTTATGACCATCAACCTAATCAACTCTCTGCATCTGGCCATGCCTAGCCATGAAATGCCTCAACCCATTATATGAAAGACTCCAGCCTCATTGATACAAGCTCATTTTATATGATTTATGTCATCAGCACTTCAGTGCAGTCTTTGACAACATATGGAATGCCGTTGCTACATATGAAGTGAGGCTTGTTAGCAGCACAGGAGAGCTCCGTCTTCCATGCTGCCATGCCCCCCAGCAAAAGAATTAGCTCTGCCATCATGCAAATTGATAGCAGATGAAGAATCTTTGTACGGTGCCTGCTCTTGAAGCGAGGCCATTGAAGTGAGGCTGTTGGATGTAGGAAAGAGATGGACAACATGCCAAGTCAGTTGAAGAAGTATGGCGAGTCCAGGCCATCTAGATTGAAATCTCCTCGCTCAAACTTAATGCCGGAAAAGATTGCTGACAGCTCTCAAGTAACTGCAAGGAAGTATCAACATGTGTTACAGACAATTGTTGAGAGAGAGAGAGAGAGAGAGAGAGAGAGATTTCATTGATAAAAAAAAAAAAAAAACATGTTTCTAAGATAATCTTGTTAGAATAAAATAATGATATAACATACTGAAGACCATCATCAGATTGATAGATCATCTTCCAGAGAAAAACATTGCGAGTTATAAGTTCCAACATGGCATTAACAAATAAAAGAAGCATCAGATTTTGGTATGTCTT
>JAOXJJ010000001.1:8600085-8623489 GCA_025769935.1 Phoenix roebelenii
TAAACTACCGGTACCGGATTTCATGCTGATCCGGTACCGGTCTCAGGCCGGACCGGTACGTACCGGTCCGTACCGGCTGCAGACCCTGCCCACACTGGTCTTCAAACTATTTGCCATTTTGGGTAAGGTCTAGGGTTGTTAGAAATAGCCTCACCAAGTTGGCAAGCAGCCTGGACCACATGAATGCTTCCATCTCCACTGCCTGTCATCAGGACAATCATCAGCTTGTGCTTAGTAATCACTGCTATGCTCCTGCTCTGCGGCAATCTGGTCCCAAGAACAAAGATTTCACGTACGGCAAGTTCAGGGCTAGCTTCTGCTCAAACATGCCCATCAATAACTCCTCGTACTCCTTCACCGCCTGCTCCCAGGCCTCAGTCTCTCTCTTTATCTGCCTCCGCCAAAGCATCGCATACTTGCCTGAACCCATTCCGCACGCCATCCTCGGCTTCTCCAACTGTGGTTTTGGTGGAACCTCTTTAAGATTGCCGCATATCTTACTGCCTTCGCTCTCCTCGATTTTGCTGATATCCTCCAGCATTTCTTGAATTTCTTCTATTGAAGAAGTGTCTTCATCCACGTCGGTGGAAGAAACAGCCGGCAACGCTAGCAAAGAACCTGGAATCGCGACAAATCCGCCCAATTGTGGAGTTGGGATACCTGAGGAAGGACGACGAGTCTCCGTTAAGGCAAAGCCCCCTGTCGAAGAACCGATAACTGAAGGGTGTTCCGATGTTCAAGATTCTACGTTTCTCGCAAGAAATTGGATCTTGAGCGTCACCAAGAAACTTGGAGATGGAGGGCAGTGCGGGGAGTGATGACGGCTGGCCGGCGAAGCTCAGGTTTCGCAAGGAATACGATGCATTTCTTGCAATATTTCCATATGGTATTGGAGCATTATCAGATTCGAAATCACCGGCACTCTTCTGGGACTGTAAAAAGAGAGCTGATTTAGGGGTTGCGAGGATGAGGGAGGCGTTGCAACACATCAAACTGTGGATTTCGTTGGGCGAAAAGGGGAGAAAAAGAGAGTGCGGCAATGGAGAAAAGGATGGAGACATGAGTTCATGTGATCAAAGAAAGGAAGAGAGCCTAAGAAACGAGAGAGAAAGAGAGACGAGAGAGACGAGAGACGAGAGACGAGAGAAGGGGAAGGGGATGGCGGGGGACGACTCTTTTCTACCGTTTATTTTCTGGAGTTTTAGGGAAGAATAGATTTTAAAACGGGAAATTACTTTCCCATCCCTCCAAAGATTCCACTATAACGGGAGGTCCTCTTGACCAAAGCTAAAACTTTAAAACTGTAACAGGAGGCAACCTGAACATTTTAAAATTCCTATATTAAAAAATATTTTTTTTGTGTTGTTGCAGTAGTATCCGCTGTTGTGCGAATAAAAGGTTCGAATTTAGTCCCACATCAACTAGATAGCAAAGAATTCTATTTCTTAAATGAAGGGGAGTTACCCTTTTCTATTCAGAAGCACCTTTTGCAGGGCAAAATCGTGCGTTAGAAAGAGAAGGGTATAGCGAAGAGAGCATCATTATTGAGGTCGGAGAGTATCCCCTAAATCCTAGAGCTTAGTCCCCACCGATTTCAGACAGTGAAAGCGATTGCTTCTCCTTAAAGGTATTGTATGCTTTGAAAGAGATTTTATAGTCTCTTCCCAATGCACGATTTTGTCCCGCAAAAGGTGCCTCTGAAGATAAAGAGTAACTCCCCCTCCAATTAAGGAACAGATCTCTCCGCCATCTAGTCGATGTGGAATTAAGTTCAAACTCTTTATTCCCACAACATCCGTCAACCTGCTAGTTTAGGGCTACAACTTGCCTCCCGTGCCTACATTACACAGTAAGTTATTAAGAATATTTATCTGATATATTTTTTTTTTGTATTTTTTAGTGGAGACGAAAATTGACATAGATGAACTATGGGCTGCAAAATATCTGCCACCATATGAGCTGCACATTAAGGTCCCTTCCAGTCGAAGGATCTTTTGTTCTCTTCATACATTGGCACTGTCATCTTTATTGTACCTTTTGATCCCATCTCTGCTTCAAACTTGATTTGCTTCAGAGATTATTCCATTTCATCATCAGATTCAGCAAGCATTCGAATTGTTAAAATTATAATGATTTGCCGCAATAATCTTATCTTTTTTTGATGTTTTGATTTGTATTATGTATATATATAGCAAAATATTATGCTTCATTATCTATATGCGTGATCTTTTAAAATTAGAATTTCTAAAATCGAGGTTTTTTTATCCGCTTGTTTCATTCAAAATGTGTGGGGGGGTTAACACTAAATTTTTCTCCCCATTTTCTTTGGGAGAGAGGAAAGAAACGGGGATCGGCGTGTTTGGTGCTAACGGGTCCGTGGGAGTGTCCTACTTGGACCCGACAGAACCAGGCCCAAAGTGAAACTCGGTCTGACCAGGTTGGCTGAGTTGGGTTTGCAGTAAATCCCAGTTTGGCATTCGGGGACAACTTGCAACCCGGTCTGACCAGCTCGGCTGAGTTGGGTTCGGAGCAACCTGGTCTTGCACTTCCCAATTGCTGATCTGAAGTTTAGACATCCGTTGGGAGGCCTGATGGGCTGAGCTATACCAACCCACCAACCATTGAAATATTAAAATATCCATCTTTGATTTTGCCTGTTGATATGGTCACTTGTGTGACTACAACCAATGTGTGATATGGCGAAATGGATGGGAGCTCACAAAGATTACATCAACGCTTGGTATCTCCCTAATTCATTTTGGGTTACACTATGTCCAGGTTCTTTAACAATCGTCATCTTGCAATGCATGGATGGTCGTTGGTCGTGATTGCAGAACCAGACCATCAAATTTGGTCCCGAACTTGAGAGGATCTGATTTTTTTTTTTTTCCAATTCTACAATCTTATGATATAATGGCAAATCTCTCTCCTTACCTAGATCTTTGTACAATCATTATATCAGGCTTTAATTTTGCATTAGAAAATACTTTAGAGCACACATTTTGTGCATATAGAAGCTCATCACATCCGCAATCGCGCCGATCCCCTTCTAATCATATCGCAAGAGAATTATTCATGTGCACATAATGGGAGGTGCTTGAAAACTATGCTACTCCGATCATATTTTGAAGAGTTGCATTAATGTTTTTGTTTGGATACCTATCATACAATCCATCAGTCATCTATAGATACAACCAACTGGGAAGGGCAACCTCAACTCCAGCTTTTTGGGATGTTTAGACCCATCTAAAATTGAGGTTCCCAGTTCTTATGTCTTTACAAATCTTGAGATGGACGTACCTACATGGACTCCTACTTTAACTCACCATAAGCTGGTTGTTCAGCTCAAAGAGCATGCCATCTATTCAAAATTAGATATGGTGCAGATTTCGATGTAACGATGAATAAAAGATCTTGAATCTAAACTAAATCACAAGCCATTCCTCCTGCTTCTTGCATTACATGCCATGTGCTTGATACTAGCATTGACTAATGAAATTTAAAGAGAAATGTCTAACTGCAATCATGATTGAATGACTTAAAACCAACATGAAGTAAATAAGATTCATGATTCAGAACTCATAATGAAGCAGGTCCTGTCATCTCTGTTCCTCATCAACCTCTTTAGAAATAAGTTCAGGATTACACCAACAAATCAGGAGCTTTAATGCATTAAAATTCAATGAGGTAATCTATTCCTGGTGAGTGGTGATACATGGTGCGGTTAAATTAAACACGACACTGGCACATTGTCAGATATTTTGATTTTGTTTATTACTTAGCAAAAGAAACGCAAGCTTTTGTAAGTAGCAAGAATTTTAGATGACAAAAGGATATTTGTAAAGAAAGTAAATAAGATAGTGATTATTAGGCCGCTAACTTTTTCTGTGGCGTATAATATCATTTCTGTAAATGAACACAGCAGTTTACCCTATGCTCGTCAAGTATAAGTTGAGCGTAAATCCAAGCTGTACCGGTTAGCAACCATCTATGAGGCCTCCCCTATGTTTTTGGAGGTTTAACTATGAAATTTACTACCTCCGTACATATCAATTGGAGTTCATTTGGCGTTTCTTCAGTACCCTGGATCAGGTAAACAAGCTTGACACAAAAATCTCAACAGCCAGAATGACAATATACATTTAGTAGAAGATGTCCACATTAACTTAAACCTCCTTCCTTCTTAAGATGAAGAAATATGCCTTCATGTGGGACAAGCAACTGAAAACCCCCCTCCCCTTTTTTTTCTTCAAATTAGTACAAGGAGATATGTTTTGCTTCACCAAAGTTAACCACTCGCTCAATTGAACAATCAATGCTACAACATGAACATTGACAAATACTAAAAAACTGACCTTCGTATTCCTCAGCCCCCTGAAGCTGTGACTTTGAAACAGTCAATGTTGCATAACCCGACCGATCTCATCATCCCTCCGAAGCTGCCACCATATGATTACAATAGTTAAGTAAAAAGAAAACAGATGACAGCATAAACCATGTAGTTTAGATATGTGATTATACATAATATATAGCAACAAAATGGGTAAGGAAAAACAAATTTAGTCAGCCTTTTAAGTTTTATCAGACCGGTCAAAGCTCTTCCTTGGCTTCTCAGGCTGGTCCATACTGTTCCTTGCCTTGTCAGGATGATCAGCGGTCTTCTTTGACTTCTCTTTCCTATCAGCACTGACTCTAGACTTATCTCTTCTGTCTGTGCTGTGCCTTGGCTTCTCCCTATTGTCAGTGCTCTGCCTGAATTTCTCGCTCTGATCAGTGCTTTTCCTTGGAAGATCCAAACCATCAGAGCTTGTCTGAGAAGGATCTGCAACACCTGAGCAGCCTGCAGATTTGTTTGTATTAGAAGGTGATTTCTCCATAGCTGTTATGAACTTCTTAAGATGTCTTATGTACTCTGGGTATAGCTCCAAATTGCAGTGGCTCCCTCCCTTGATCCATAGAGGCTCATATTTTTCTTTGCAAAGCTCTGAGAGCCTCTTTCCATGCGACCAATCTACAACCTCATCAGCCATCCCCTAGAACATCAAAATTGATCAATATTCAATAAAGGAGTATCATTATGTGAGAAATTGTAACGGATTTTATCTAATCCTGTAAGTTATCCTAAGAAGCAGCTTAATACTTCACAAGAGTCCTCCTATGTACAGAAAGGCAGACCATAATTCCAGAGAGAGAGAGAGAGAGAGTTTTCCCTGCAAAAAGTTCGGTACAGTTTTAAAGCTTTTCTTCCCAAGGTCGTGCATTGTTAGTGACTGAAACAAGAAACTTGAACACACTTTGTCATGAACTGAGAAAGATTCCTTTATTCTCTATGAATGCTTAAATTATATGGTTTTCCTTTCACATATGATTTTCTATTCAACCATCGAACATTTTAGCAACATGAGCCAATGTTTCTGTTATATCAGCACAAGATGCATAGACAGATTACTCAAGAATCATTCTTGTCTTATGTCCATAATGTCGTATCACTATGTCATATAATAAACAATTCTAAGATGATTCATTATTTGAACTGTTTAATAGACCAGTAGTTATTTTCTAAAATTGAATAAAATGACATGGCTAAAAGAAAAGGCAATCAACAAATGCATTGGACACATACAAGAATATCTGACAGAATGGAATACCATCCCCGATGTTGAAAGTTCAGACCTCAGGGTGTGGACTATAAAAGGGGCCCACACAAACACGGCAAAGAAGAGAATGGTGAGATAAATACACATTAAAATGTGTGAGAAACAGGTACATTAGGAGGCACAGATTATAGGTGATGGTACTCAAATTTATGTACAAGGGTCAAGAAAAAGTGGAGGTCAACTTGATGGTCCATTTGGCTATGAAATTATGAATCACCATTTAATAAGACTCATCCAGTGACATAGATGAAGTGTTCAAAACCAGACACCCTCTCAAATCAACTATGCTGCACTGATGTAGAAAGAAGATGGTTTAAAATGGTATTTGGAGACATAGGAAAGAGTGTTACTTCAAAAACTTCGATCCAAAATTTCAAGTACTGGTGACCATGGGCATTCTAGTCACCAGCCTGGTGATATGTACAATGTGGTGCCAGCATGTGACGCACCATGCCCCAGTTATTAAAAAAAATCCTTTTAGATGAAATTATTTAAAAATAAAAAAGGTAAACAGGCACTGCGCCAGCTCATGTCGGTACGAGTACTATACCAGCTTGCATGGACTGGCACAGCTGACACCTGAAACCACATTATGACATTAAACATAGAGAATACCAATCATTATGCAGAGCTTGATAAGCTAAAAGGAATTATATTTTTGAAAGAGATAGAGAGAGTGTCAAAACTAGCTTTCAACTTTCTAGAAAATTTTCATTTAGCTTTTGTATAAAACAATTAAATTAATAACTATTACAATATCAACAGCCTTAGCCATCTCAATGCAAGTTTTCCACTTCCCGTTCTACATAGATCAGCAATTCCACTGATTTGAGCTAAAATAATGAAATCAAATACTTAAACATGAAGAACTATTTATCGGACTTTACTTTTCAGAAAGCAAAACCAGCGCAGCCAAAAACAAATATACAAGCTCCGCAGACCAGTATTGACAAAAAGCTGTAGAACCTAAATATGGTAGGCTTCAGCAGACATTTTTATGAAAGAAGACCAAAGATGGAATTTGAACTGATACTTACATGAATGACCAACACAGGGCATTTGACCAAAGGAATTTTATCAATGTTCTGCAGACCAAAGGCAAACGCCCATTAGGTATTAGCATACAGGAAAGAATATATTCATATGATTAACAGAAATGAAAAGGAACCTTATATATGTCAAACCAGTATGAATGCTTCACAGGGTACATGACCCTCAGGCCAGACAAAATGGGACTATGCAGAACAACTGCTCTAAAATTTGGCAAACGAGTAGCTAATTCCAAGGTTGGGCCACTGCCAACTGATTGGCCATAAAGAATGATGTCTTCCGCATGTGTTCCATAAGTTTCTTCAAGGCATCTATAAGCAGCCTCTATATCCGCATAGGTATTTTGCTCGCCCGGCTACCAGCAGAGAATGGCAAAGATGAAGTTCTCAGTTGTCCTAATAATATCAATGCCAAACAAGGTGACAAAACCAATTCCTACCTTTCCAGACGACCGCCCATATCCAGAATAATCATACCTGCAGAAAAAGATGTATGAATTAAAAGGAAGCAATAACAAATAGAGATATATAAAGTGATTCAGCAAGACAACGGCCAAAGAAGCTCTGATTCAAAAAGTGTTCATTTCAAGCCTCAGAATCTGATATATAACATAAAACATGAAAGTCAACATTAATAAATCAAGTGAGCTTGTATGGTAAAAGAAATAGGTGTCTTAAATTATAATTTATATCTCTCAACCTTCATGAAAATTTTGAACATTTTACATTCTTAGTCGATTGCACTCTAAGTTTTAGCTGTCCACGTCTACTTGATTGAGAATGAATAAGGGGAATGAATTTTGAAAGGAGGCACACATATCATTAAATGTTCATAATAATTCTTATGCATTATTTAATGCATAGAAACAAAATATATGGGGTCTTCAACCATAGTTTATAAACTAAGCCATTCTATTGTGGACAGAAAGTATAAAATGAATGTGCATTTTATACATCTGCCAATGCTGAGTTGATCAAATCCACTGAGGATTAAAGTGCTGATGCTGGTAGGTGTTCCACCGGTCACCAACTGGCACAGCATGATTAGTGCTGTGCCATAACACGCCGAAATAAAAAATTCAAAAGATTGTCATAGCTTTATTTTAAAAAGTATTACAAAAAGAATTAATCAGCATGTTGCTAGCTGCTGGTACTGGCCTGGCACGTAATGCGCCGACCACCATCGTCCAGTTTAAGGGCCACCACTAGAAACCTTGACCTAAATGTAGCCCACCTGCATTCTCTTCCTCCCTTAGCCTTTCGAGTTTTGCTTATTGTTTTGCCTTTTATCATTACTGAAACATTTGATGAAAATAAGGGAAATTCAAGTTGGTCAGATTTGATAAATCTTCTATTCTAGAATGTTGTATTAGTTCCTATGTGTTGCCTCTCACAAAATATGTTTTGATTTTTTCATTTGATTTTTATTCGATTGAGACTATACATGCTTTACTTTTTTCCTTATCAGGCCATGTGTCCAAATTGCTTTGCTATTATCGAGTTTATAATTCCCTTTTGTAGTGTACCTTGTAAGGTCATCAGCCCACGTGAAGAATTGTATATTTCACAAAAGTAATAGACATTCATGAGTCACCTTTCCTATTTATTTCTATATGCATCACAGATATTCAAATGTGGCATTTGGAATCCATTAGAATTTCAATATTTAAGACATCTGGCATTGTTCTGTGGAACTGTTTGCACAGAAGTGTTGCTCTACATTTAATGAATGCCCAGTCTGCTTTCAAATGAATCCTATTTACTTCGCCACCAAGGGCTCCAATCTTTTACAAAATGTATTCATTTCTATCATGGTTTCTAAGAATCTAGTGAACAACATAATGAGACTGCAATAAAATATTGTGAAAGCTGCAATGATCGCTTATCAAAAAAAGCTGCAATGATCTGAGAGATGCAACGTCGGCCTTTACATTTGCATGACATTCTTAGGACAGAACCTATATTCTCTTTCTTCTTTTTTTTCTTTAATAATTGAGGCATGATATTAGCACAGCAACTTTCGAACAATCAGCAAATTCCATTCAACC
Source organism: Phoenix roebelenii (assembly GCA_025769935.1). Taxonomy (NCBI): domain Eukaryota; kingdom Viridiplantae; phylum Streptophyta; class Magnoliopsida; order Arecales; family Arecaceae; genus Phoenix; species Phoenix roebelenii. Next base: position 8,608,840 of record JAOXJJ010000001.1, read on the forward strand.
ACAGTTACTAGATTAAAAACTAAGAATTGAAACAAAACAATATTTAAGATTATAAAAATGTATTTTGCATGACCCTCTCTTATCGGTAGTGGCATAAGAGCAAAACCTTCCAAAAGAGGTAAATACAAAGAGCATAAATATATTTTACAAGAAACATAGTTTTGCCTAATTGAACACATCCAAATTCATGACAATAATGTCAACAGCTACAGATATGGCTTCAAATCTGGTCGGGTCAAAATCAAAAATAAATTGAAAATCATATGTACGTACGCATGTGTGTGTATATGTATATATATTACATGACCCTAACTTTTATCAATGGTGGCATAAGAGCAAAATCTTCCAAAAGATGATGATGATGATCATGATGATGAGAGGTATGCTTTTTCAAGGTCAACCAAATTTGGCCTTAAATCCAATAAGGTCACATTGAAATATAGAGGCTCTGAAGTGAAAGTCCAATCCATTGGTGAGATCTACAACCTTTAAACTATTTAAAAACTACAAAGATAGTTTTAGAGATTCTGCCCATGCATTGAGTCATCCTATGCTTGGAGGTGCAAACAGAGCTAGCGAACTAAAATGTAATGTAGGCTACATGAATTAAGAATCGGAACCATTGTTCTTGACATAGGCAACTCAAAATACACTTGATGAATTTCAGCTAGTTTGGATGTTTCTAACCTAAAAACAAACAAAAAAAAAAAATTTCATCTCAGAAGCATGGTTACTTCAAACCACATGCCATGTCCATATCTGATATATATTAGATGTCGATACTTATCGGATACTTCTCGATCCATGTTAGATACTTATCTAAAGTATCCTATTTTTCAAAATTAGAAAACATTCCAGATACTTCTCCAAAATACTCAAAATACTTCTCCAATACCTCCAAAAATAAGTGGGAGGGCATTTCTTTTCCTTTTTTTTTTATTTTGATGTTAACCTTTCAATGATGAATAGTTAATTTTGTGGTCTATGATGTTATTATTTAGATACAAAGTATGGATTGAGGTTAGGGTTTGAATCATGACTAGATATTGAACAGGTAAAAGTTGATACTATCATGAAAAGTACGAACTGCATTACTTCGATAGTGTACCATGCTTTGTGTTTTTTTTAACATACATACATTTGCGCATATACTTGTCTATCTATGAATGAATGCATGAACATAAAAATGCATATATATGTATATTCATTGATTTATGCTAGCCGTATCATATCCTACTTTTCAAGATTTGTTGTATCAACATATCCGTATCATGTAGCATCCATATCCGATATATGTATCTAAGCTTTATAGTTTTTCATATTATTTAAACTAGCCATTGGCAACAACTTGATATAAAAACTAGGGGTCTCTAAATATAATTTATTTTTGTTTTGTAGGTCATTTAGAGACAATAGATCATATTCAACAACTAGGATTTATATTCTGGAACTCCCATCTTCATATTTCAGCCGACCAAATTTGGCCTCAAATCTGATCAACTTTCCTATAGCATACCTAAGGATGATGATGGCGGTAACGATGATGGTGGTGGTGATGATGATGATAAAGCTTAACAATCAATAACTTCGAATACAGCATTATACATAGGATAAAAACATACATTGAGAAGGGCAGAATGGAGAGTCATCTTTTTAAGCTCGTTTCCATTTACCATCATTATGCAAAATTGATCAGAGAAATGAAACTTACCCAAATAATAGTGATTCTGACATCATTTCGACACTACTTAAACCGAAGGTGAGACCGCCCAAAACTACGTTACATTTCCCCTCTTGTTTTGCATATCCTATAGTTCCGTTCAACCTTACTCTTACTTCCCCTCTTATTTACTCCTTTTTCTCCCACCTTGCACAACATTAAGCTTGCCCTAGACTCATATCATAAAAAGCAACAAAGCATATCTGACAAACCAAATTACCTAATTCATAGCATGGTTCAAGATCGAGTTAATAATTTGTAACCCAAGCTTTTTGAATAAACTATCATCGTTCAATTAGGGTGGAGGACATGATTTGGATTGCCAGTTAAATGCATTTTAGAAACCACTACATATTATATCGTAACCATATAACAATTTATACTTAAAAATATTAGAACCGATATGGAAAAATAAGTGGGAAGAGCATTTGTAGAAGAGTTATTAGAATGAAAAATTACGAACTCATTTGATACAAGAGGTTATAGGGAAAATACTGAATAAAGATTCTTAGTTAATTCATTTTATATGGAATGAAATTTCATATCAAGTCTCCATGTGTCAAGGAAAGTTTTTGCTATTTGGGAAAGATAGGGAGGCTATATTGGTAACAATAAAATAATAAAGTTTGAGTCCTTTAGCAAACTTTTCCCACAAGAAATTGGGTGAGGAGCAAGCAAAAATAGGAGGATTTAAGGAGGTGCATTTCTCTTTCACCCTCTTAAATGCGAGAAGCCTGTCAGCTCACTGGCGCTCATACCTAAATGCTTAGGAAAGTGTCCTCTGTTGATAGCAGCAATCATTGTCTACAAGAATCATTCTTCAGACTAAAACTCTAGACATTTTTAGTATGACTTATTATTCACTACATGTTAAATGTGCTGATTATTTATTAAGAACGCTGTCTTTTGTCTATACAAATTTAAGAATAATCATTCCTGGTAAGGAAACAAGTTTTTTGCGGTGAAGAAATTTAAAACAGCAAGAGCGAGAGATAGAGTAAAACATACCATGTTTTACCTGTAATTCTGAAATCAAAAAATAAAATCTAGGTAAAGACTGATAGTTTAACCTCTCTATAAAAACCCATCTCGGTAATAAATTTACCAACCATGAGAGCAAAACATGCAAGCAGTCAAAAAAAAAAAAAAGCAATCAGAAGTTATAAGTAATCATATCATACTAAAATATCCTCACTCCATCAAAAACAAATCGTCATCAGAAATTCTCAGAACAATGCCCAGAAACAGTCAATGCAGAATCTCGTAACCCATGATTTTATTATTTCTTGAAACTGGAGTCCAAAAATTCAAACTTAAGAAACCAAGTGGGGCCGCTCGCCTATTTTACCTCAGCAGTGAACAGAAAAGAGATTTCAACTAAAGATCTTTCCCATGGTCATCTTCCTCTAAATAAAGTCAAGACCTTTTCTCCACAAACTAGTGAACAGAACCGTAAATACAACAAATTCCAATTTCTAATTTAGTCCGTTGGATGGTCGGTGCAAGGCCAGAAATTGGAACACATTGATTCCGCTCGTTCCTGTCCTTCGCTTCAGGGCCTGTCCCTCGGTGTGGTCAGTTTTTTTAATTTTTTTTACAAGAAAGAATTGTCGATAAAAAGAAGACCTCACCCCATCAGGTTGACATGGAGATGGGCACTGAGCTCAGTAAAGAGCTCGTACATCTGACCAAGGTCAGCAGCGTTGCCGTGAGAGTAGAGCACGGTGAGTCTCGCCGCGGGGTTGTTGACATACATCGCCACAATCGCCGTTCCCCGCTTTGTCCGCAGCCGCCGGACCTCCACGTTCTCCCGTCGCGGCACCTCCGTCATCTCCAGCCACCCCGCCGCCTCGTCCACCACCACCACCCCGTACGACGATGGTCTCGGCGGGAAGAACGCGAACTTCGCCGCCACCGCCGACGTCACCCCTCCCATCTCCGCCCAAAAATATCCCCCAAAACCCTACCTTTCTGCTCCTCCCTTCGACCTTGAGCTGATATCAGATCGGGCGGCGGAAACGGCGAGACCGGCGGCGGATACTCCGATATGACATAGGAGGGTCAAAAGTAGGGCTTTGGATCGGGGAAGAAAAGGAGTACGGCTAGGGTGCAAGGGCTTCGTTTTCCCTCTGGGATCGGAGGGAGTTCGAGTGGAGGAGACGAGAAGGAAGAGAGGGAAAGGGAGAACTAGGGGCATTTATTGCTGATTTTAAAAATTAATAGAATAAGGATTTTGCGGGGGTGGAGGGTAGAAAGCGAGAGGTTCGGGATTTTTTTAAACTAAAAGAGGGTGAGGGAAAATAAGGAAGGAGGGAAGCGTAAACGGGGAAGTTCTCGGTGCTGGTGAGGAGAGAAGCACGTGATTTGGATCTGTAGCTCACGTGCTATCCGGATATTAAGGCGTGGCTTCTCTCTTCTCCAGGTCCGGCTGAGTTCTATTAATTAAATTCGAAGGAAAACGTATTGCAAAGACAAAGCGAATTATTAGATGACAATATAACCAGAATTTGTTATGGAGTGATCACTCTAAATCACCATATTTAGTGATCATCTAGATGATCATATTTAGTTGCACCACGATGATCCTGCGTAGTATTGATCCTAAATCATTTCTACCTCTTAAATCAATGGCCAGCCCAGTGATGGTATGTTCGTCCTTAAGGTCGGAAATTTGAGATCACTCCGAAACAGTGATTTTCGGCTGAAAATTAAAGATAAAAATGACTCTTAGTCCTGCAAAAAAAATGATATATCAATATACCATTAATATATTATATTAATATAATATATACAATATTATATTGTATTATAATTTATGGTAAATTATATTATAATATATTATTGATCATATTATTATTCAATGATAAGTTTAAATTATAGTAGGAATGTATTATTGTCCTTTATATTTATATAATAAAATATTTAATATATTACTTCCATTTGCCTTATTTTTTCATCAAAATAATTATTAATATTTAAAATAATATATCATAAGTATAAATAAAAATACTACTTCTAGAGGGACAATCAATATATCTTTATAGGATTAATAAATATATTCTTATGGGATATATTAATAATTAATATATTAATATTGTATTGTAATATATTTTATATGATGAATAAATATAATTTTATGGAATATATTAGGGATAATTCTAGTATTATATGGTGAGTGATCTTGAATTTTCATAGAGCACCAAACATGTTACTTGTGGATACATGAGAATCTTTAATCACTAGAACTTAGCATACCAAATTCGGCGGTGATCTTAAATCATCGAGAATTAGATTACTCCGAAATAAGAATCACCAAAGATCTAAGATCACCTCGATGATCTCATTTGAGCCACCAAACACTATAGTAAAGTTCGGAGTTGAGCAAAAGAATATGGTTTGGAGAGCCTTCATGTATGCATTAAATCAAGTACAATCGACCTAATTACTGGAAACCAAGTAAGGGATCTCCGAATACATGTTCTTTTTTATGATTTATGAACTTTTATGTCCTGTAGATCATATCTTGCAGTTTAGATTTTTTCCTGCGACTGCTGAAAATAAATCATGGAGTCCACATGAATTTAACAAGTTGTGGGAAGAAAGCTTTTCTAAATTCTACTTGGGATTGGAAGCAATTCCATAGGCTTCATAATTGAGATGAGAGCTCCAAAAAAGATGTTAGAAAAGTATTTGATTTGGCAAATAAGAATGCTTCGCACAAATATTCCATTGTGGTTGAAGTGACTAAAGTGGCTTGCACTAGTTGAGTAATGATCGATCAGCTGGGTGTTCTTCATCTTTTCATCTGAGTGCATATTTTTTTATTTTTTGTGTATTGGAGAATAAAAGTATACAGTCGGACGTAGCTTTCTTAGCCATGCACAAAGGACGCTATATGAGTCAGGATTGAGAGGAATGTTTGTTTGGGCATGGAATTTTTGAGGCACGAGGTCTATCAACTCAGTCGTCGGCAATTCAAGTGACTCCAAATTGTAAGAGAAGAGGTTCCTGCCAAAATGTATGAATAAAATAAAACAAGAAGTTACCAAAACGTACATGAATAGGATGTTAAGTCCATATTCTTACCCTTCGGACGTTACATGGTTGTTGGTGCGAAAGAAGGATTCATCTTTCTTTGCACAAATCCACCATTCGGTCGCTACATGGTTGCCTCAAGATCTATACAAATGGTTGAAATACTTTGATATCTGTGCAAAATACGATCCGATAGGTATCACTGTGAAAGAAGAACGATTATTGTTTCATACGAATGATACAACCTGAACCCATGACAACACTTTTTTCGTAATGCAGCTAAAATAATATAATTGCTCATGGGTATTTAGCCATGTTTCCTTCAGTCCAATCTACCGAGTTTCCTCCAATGTTCATATGCAACTTCAGGACATTCCGTTAATCTTCCTTCTTGTGTGTCTTCGTTTTGCTTACACTGTTATTCCTATTCACTGAGAATTGAGACTTCACTGCCTCTAATATAATCGTGTGACTATTAATTCGTCAGTGGGTTGGCATCGAGCAGACCTATGAAGGCCCTTATCATGCAGTGGGTGAGCATGATCAAGTCATCATTCGAAGTTGGGACCTCCATCTCGGGCTTCAACAAGAGAGATCTGAACTCCTGATATGAATATCTTTGTATTTTGCAATGATGATGACAGAATGGATCTTATGTAGTGCAATGAAAAGTGCACTACATGGGATCTGCTCAATCATTGTCATTGCATTGTATATGAATGGTCGTGATTGGGCTAGTAGGCCCCTCCAATTCAATCTCCAGCTGAAATTGATTCCGACTGTCGTTGAATTGGACTAAGATGAACTTGGATTTTTTGACTCAAATAGGGTTTTTCTTTTTTTCTTGATACAATGGAACCTCAGTTTCTGCCCATCTCGCAATAATGCTGATTGATAAGGAAAAGGCTGCTCGACTTACAAAAGAAAAAGGCAAGAGGGTTGTCGAGCATTGTGGGCCTAACCAGCTCTCCATTTTCCAGATCAGCAGTGTGGCAATTATCAAAAAAAGCATAATTCTTCATTATACAAAATATACGTGAGAATTTGTGCGAGCTTGTGTTTAGTTTTATATTGACTATGCGCTCGATAGGAGTTCGATATTTATATAGAGCCAAGAATCTCAAATTAGCTATTTTTTTATGAAATTCTGAATTATTGCAAATGATATCAAAATTGACCTAGCCTGTTGAAAGTATATACTAAAGCTTAAAAAAAATATAAGAATTTGTGTATACAAATATTTTTGTTGAAAAAAAAGAATGAGAGAGAAAATTGTATTTCTGCCCCATCAATTATAATGTATAGGAGTAGACTTTATATAGTATCAGGAGGTTGACGAAGTTTGATAAGGCTGACCAAGTTTAGCACAATCAATCACAAATCAATCAAGATAAAGTTTGGTAAGACCGACTAAGTTTGGCATAATCAATCAATCAATGGATTCTAACATCCTTCCTTAAACTCAAAATAGTAAAGTGGACACCAACTTGAGTTTGGAAACAAGAGATCGAAAGATGCCAGGAGGATGACCTTTGGTGAAGACGTCCACAACGAGGACAAATCTCAGAGAGAAGGCAATTAAAGCTCAACGATGTTTATAGACGAAAGCACCATAGAAGAAGAGCAAGAGATCTCGAATTGGAAGATAAAGCCGTCGGGGGTAGCAAATAAAATCGGAGATGAGGACTGAGGCGGTGCCATACAGATGTACGCTTTCATGATCGAGAGCAGGACCGTGCATGCTAAGTTTACCAGTCAAGCTTCTGACAGAACGGTGTGATGCGCTGCTGCTGGAGTTTGGAGCGGGACCGCGCCTACCAAGTTTACTCGTCAAGTTTCTGACGATACGGTGTGACATGCTGTTGCTGGAATTTGGAGCGGGACTGTACTTGTCAAATTTACCCGCCACACTTCTGACGGTACGGTGTGGTGCGCTGTTGCTAGCATCATCAGCAAGCAGATTCTGTTCCTCCGGAGATGAGAGAATTAAGCGCCTTGAGTACCTGCTTTCGGTGCTCATATTCCTCCGAAGATGAAAGAGTTAAGCTCCTCGAGCATCCGTTTCCGATGCTCATGTTCCTTCGGAGATGAGGGAGTTAAGCTCCCCAGTCCTCGTCTCCGATTTTATTTGGTATTGATTACTGGTTAGATTTTGAATATTTATGCAATGCTAATAAGTAATAATTTTTCAATCTTCTGACTCTTATGTTGGGATGTTATCCGCAATATTTGGGTGGACTCAAATGAAAATGACACTTTAAATAGTATCCTTATTTCAGTATTTTCGCTTTCATTTGTCTGTTCTCTCGACAATATCAATTTATCAATTTCTTTTATTCAACTCTCCAGAAGAAAACAGCGTGTCTCTCAACCTCCCTGCACCGTATTTCCCATTATTTCAAAGCATACCTAAAACCCCGATACAGACTCGCCGCCAACGCCATCCTTGGTGGTATCCCACCTGACCGGCCTGATTCGGTGAGTGTGTCCTCATTCTCACCGCGCTCGACCTAATCCCAACTCATGACAGATACCTCGCGGATCACCAAACACCAAATATTTTCCTACATCACCGCATCGGCATGGTGCAATTAAAACAATAGAAAGATGCCACGTAGTTTGGTTCTCTCCGCGTATAAGGATCCCAAGAACACCGGAAATAGGACAAGCTCGGAATTGAAATAAAACAAAACTCTTGTCAGCGAGCGGCTGTGGGCCGGAGCTCTCGTCCTCGCTCTCCCATCGGAAGAGCTTTTCAAAAGGTATCTCTCCCTTGAAACCCTCAAAGAAAATTCGATTTTTCCGCTGTTTCTTGCACGAGATCATTCGCTTGATCTCGTTGGCATCTGTTTTATGGCTTCTTTGATGACTTTTTCCCCTTTTCGTTTGGATGGTGGGATCGGTTTATCGAATGGGAGCCTTTCCATTAGAGAATCGTGAAAGTTAAGGTTTTGTTCCTCGATCGGTTGTTTGTTGTTTCTTTTTGGATTATTGGTTTGAGATTTTTAGGACTTTGAAATGGGCTGTCTGTTTTCCTTTTCTTTTAATTTTGTCGTGTTAAAATTTTTTGATCTGCAATGCGGTGTTTTCTGTCATTCAAAACGGGTTTTTGATCGCTGGGTTGAATTTAGAGGCTGGGGTTAATGGGGCCAGGAATAGTTTCTATTAGATCACCCAGATGATTGTGATTATCCTCTTGAATTGAAAAATTTTAGATTTTGATAATGTTGACTTTTATTGGAATTGGATTGCCTGTCCCTATTGTAATTAGCGTATCAGTCGATGAGGTTTTTAAATTTATGGGTTTTGCTGTAAATTGCTAGTCAAGCGGAAAGCTTGCTTGGTAGAAGTGTAGAATTAGGGTTTGGATTTGCCTTTTGTCCTACTGCAGTTAGTATCATGGATTAATGGCTTGCACTCTTAGGTTCTGCACTTTGGATTTCTGAAGTCATGGAAAGATCCAGAGAAGTACGGCTGCAAGTGGTGAAAAATGGCGCCTTTGGAGAAGATGAGTCTCTGAGATGTCCGGTCCCTTTGGCCAGAACTGGATCTCGAAATACAAGCCCATCTCGGCAGAAGGTGATCAAGACCAAGCCCAGGGGTTTTGATGAGGAGACTGTTGCAACATTTGGTAAAGTCATTCATGCTGATATCCAAATGGAAGATAGGATTTGGGCACTATTGCCCGAGGACTTGCTAATTGAGGTTCTTGCTAGGGTGCCTCCTTTCTTGATCTTTAGGCTGAGGTCAGTTTGCAGGCGATGGAATTCGATTCTTCAAGACAGTAGCTTTCTCGCATGTCACTCACAAGTTCCTTCACATGGACCTTGCCTTCTCACATTCTGGAAGAACTCGCATACTTATCAGTGTTCTGCATTCAGCCTACCATTGAAGCAATGGTATAAGATCCCGTTTGGTTTTTTACCTGATTGGGCATTCTGGTTAGTTGGTTCTTCAGGTGGTCTTGTTTGCTTTTGTGGATTTGATGGGCTTAATTTTAAAACCCTTGTTTGCAATCCCCTAACTCAGACTTGGAGGACATTGCCATCAATGCACTATAATCAGCAAAGGCAGTTGATCCTGGTTGTTGATAGGGCAGGGCGTTCATTCAAGGTAATTGCAGCAAGTGATATTTATGGAGACAAAACACTGCCTACGGAAGTTTATGATTCAAAGCTTGACAGTTGGTCTGTTCATCAGATAATGCCAGCTGTTAATCTATGCTCATCAAAGATGGCATTTTGTGACTCAAGACTGTATCTTGAGACTCTTTCACCACTTGGCTTGATGATGTATCGAGTAGATACAGGGCATTGGGAACATATTCCAGCCAAGTTTCCACGGTCGTTGTTGGATGGCTATTTGGTTGCCGGTGCTCAAAAGCGCTTGTTTTTGGTTGGAAGGATTGGACTTTACAGCACTCTCCAGAGCATGCGAATCTGGGAGCTGGATCATGCTAAGATGGTGTGGGTGGAAATAAGTAGGATGCCACCAAAGTATTTCAGAGCGCTGTTAAGGTTATCGGCTGAAAGATTCGAGTGTTTTGGCCAGGATAACGTTATATGTTTTACATCATGGAACCAAGGGAAAGGTCTTCTCTATGATGCTGATAAGAAAACATGGTCATGGATTGCAGGCTGTGCAATCCAGTTGTGCAACAGTCAGGTTTGTTTTTATGAGCCAAGATTTGATACGTCCATCTATTGAGTGCAGAGCTCGGGCATCATTTGGGTGGAGGAAGGTTGTCAAAGGGTGGTATTTGGATAGAATGGCATTCTTCCTGCTTACATCATAATTATGGACAATTTGATCATTTACTGATGAACTAATAAAGTTTCCTTCTTGTGAAGAGGAAATATCTTTTTGTCTATAACTGAAGAATGTCTAGAAAAGTAAGTAGTCCTACAGGCTTGACATGATCATATCCAAATGTCAAGGTATACAGAAAGTAAGTCAACCTAACAGGATATGGCTGTTGCTGTAGTGGGAGTGTTCTGACCACATGGAGCTCTACTAATTCTGCTTAAAATTGGTCTGGAAATGGGTTGTAAACCAAATGCATCTCTGTCACAAAAGAAACCATTTTAGCTGCAATTCCTTTGAAAACTTGCTCAATTTAATTTTACCAGTCTGTCTGGCAAAGAAATATTTTTTTACTGTTTTTATAATTATCTGGTTCGACAAACTTGGGTTACCAAGATCAGCGACTCAACAGATACATGCAGTCTGATGATGAAGGCTGTGGTACTACAGATATTCTGAAGCAATCAACACATTCATCAATTCACATTTGTAAGTTTCCATCCAAAGAGAACATATTACAATTCCACATTTTTTTTTCTTTTAGTTGCACGACCTTATATAATTTTCTGTCTGGTGAGGTTACAGATATGAAGTTCGTACTATTTGCTTGCCTTTATGCTTCTTTTATTGCATAAAACATTTGGAGATACTTTGCCTACCCGAGATAGGTAGATCAAGATTTCAGGATATGGTAAGGGCCCTGTATTAGTTAACTAATTTTAATCTAAATGGCTGAGTGATCCAATCAGATATTGCTTGTTAACTTCTTTTTTTCATTTTATTTGATGTTCATGTTCTTTGGTTTAGAGGTTGTGTGGTTTGGTGTAAGCAGTGGACCAACAATAACATGTTTTGTGATAGGCAATTTCGGCTACAGTAATTCATAAAAAGAAGTCTAAGTTGAATTCATTATTATGTTCTCTAAAGATTTGAAACCAATTTGTTCTTGTGCTTCAATCTTGATTTTCAACGGTCATTAGAGATATTTAAGTGGATATTTCAATTGTTATGGTGCTATTTGTATGCATCATTGGATCTCCATGCAAAATATCCTCCTTTCATTTGCTTCTGAAGGTAGAAACAAAATTTTCGTTGCCATCCTTCAGCTTATATGGCACCATAAGAGTGAGTTTTAATACTTTTATGCATGAACTAAGGAGGGATTTCGAATGTGCTTAACAAAACCTGATAGGGCACTCTATTAAATCACTTGCCCTTTGAGGTAGAATGTTGTAGGGAAACGTAATTGAATTTTTAAGGAGGGATTTTGAGTATGCTTAACAGCATGATCGGTCACTCTATTAAATCACCTTCCTCTTGAGGTAGAATGTTGTTGGAAAAGGTAACTGAATTTTTATAAATTATTTTAACTTTCAAGAATGTGAAAAGTCTCCCTTTTGGCTACCAGAAGTTCCAGTTTTATATTTGTTCTAGAGGCTTGTTAGTGATAAATAAGCCAATCCAAAGGGCAAAAATTCAAATGAATTATGAACAAAAGGATCTTCCAGAAGGTTTAATATGTGAATAGCATCACCAAGTTGGATCTTATGATCAAAGGAATTGTATGGTTGTAAAATGGATTTAGATCATATGATTCTATTCCGTCTGTATCCAGGGGTGAGATTCAAATTGTGCAGAGGGCCATCTTGACCCAAACCATAAGATCCTGACAACAATGCTTGGATGATCTCTCATGTATTTGTCTGCCCACAATCAGTACTTTGCCTGTATTTGCTCGGAATGCAGGGCACTTAAGCTTGTTTTGGTGTGTATGAGACTTTGAAAATGTATCCACAAATTGTCTAAATTCCTTTATTAGTAAGATTTCTCCAGTACAAGTTATATTTCCAAGAACTAAGTGTCTTCTGTAAATGCTGCTTATGAAAATAATCCATAAGGATGAATGCTGTATATAATTTTTCTGTTTTCATTCTCTTAATACTTGTCTAGGTAGCTGAACCGTGATACCTTTGCATGATGATAAAACAAACAATATTTCTAAGTCACTCCTACATTGCTCCTGGGTTGGTAGGCAAAGAGAAGAATCATACTCATCCTCAATTATATTACCTGTTTGGTCTTTAAACATATTATCATGGATCTTGAAAAAATTTTATATTCCATCATACCTTAATACTGGTCTGCATAGGTGAACTGTAATACTGATGACAAAACAAACGATACTGCTGAGTTGCTGCTACATTGCTTTTGGATTGGTAGGCAAAAAGAAGAATCATACTCATCCTCCCTCGTACTCTCCTGTTTGGTCTACAAACATATTATCATGGATCTTGAAAAACTTTTATTAGTTCATCTAACTTTATTTGCAGGGGATCTATATCTGGACCTGCCCATTTTCGCTGATTGATTAGCAGTTGGATTTTCCAAGGTGCTATGACATTTTTAGCTTTTGACTATGATGATTTTGGCCACTCTGGCATAGCAAAAGCATGTTAGAGGATTCATTGGTCTCTGGATGGTTCAAGTGGAGAGATTTCTAGAAACAATATAAACTCAAACAAGAAAGAATTTAGCAACCAGAGCTAACTTGCTTCTGTTGTCTCAGTTGGATTCATGGTTCTGGCAGGATTTAGTCCGAGACCTTGTGCTGAAATTGTTTCAGATAATGTTGGAGATCTTCTGGTACATGAAGGAAAATTGGAGCACTTCGCAATTCAACTCTAAGTTGCTGCTTTGATCAAAGGAAAATTGGAGGCAGCTTCCTGTAACACTGACCTGAATCTTTATATTGCATCAAGTAACATGAAACCCAATTTATCCCATTAGTTGCACGTAGGTGTGATTTGGAAAATAGTGTCCTTGGTTTACTATTCTGCATGTTTAATCTTGCAAATGGTATTCCGATGTTGTGTTTTACACATTAATGCGGCGCTAATTGAGAGACTAAGGGAGTCAGTTCTTGGTGCGCTCTGAGACTTAAGGGTTCACATAATTCAGCCTTCAAGGGAAAGTTTGAAGAATGTGAAATTCAGTGGTTTGCCTCAAACTGCGTTGTTTCTCGAACTTTCAAAGTCATATTAGATTTAGTTCGAATCACAGAATTGATATAAAAGAAAAAAATACAAATTGTATCGGCTTGTTATCATTTGTCTTTCTCTGAACTTTCACCAATTAGGGTATGGATTTAGTCGTTTGGCAAAAAAACTGTGTTTCTGTTGCGTGTTAGTGTGATACCTGGAGGACTTTAAGATTTGTGGTTGGAGCATTAAACTGCTGTTAATTTACAGTTCACGGCAGCTATCTTGCTCTAGATATCACTCCGACAGGTATGCCATGATGAAAATCAGGTATGCCGTAGTAGTGTCTACCCTCCTTGGAGACCTAGAATCCTCCACCCTTTCACATATCATTTTTTTAAAGACTTCATAGATGTCAACTATGTTCTTTGTACACTTACTAGTCCAAGAATGACTTTATAGATGTCAACTATGTTCATTTAACATGCATGTATTTTTATGTATAAGCTGGCATTAATAATTTTTACCTTGCTTGGGTAATCAACATTTGAAAATACTTCAAGTTGTCAGGTGTTTGGTAATATACATATGAAAGTGTGCTTGAGACTTGTCATCCTATCTTCCTTCATAAATATTTTACGTCCCCCTTTTACAAAACAAATCTCACCAAGTTGCAAGTGTAGTCTCTTGAAAATTAGTTGGAGGAGTGTGATACATGGTTGGCAGTGATTGACTTGGAGAACACTGGAGGGGGTGTTTGGTAATCCCAACAAGATCACCACGGTGATCTAAGATCTATGATGATCCGAATGCTGGGGTGATTTGATCCCCAGTGATCTAAGATCAATGTGTTTGATAGATCATAGTTCAATGATTAAAAATTTTCGGATATTCATGAGTAACTTGTTTGGTATGGTACGGGGATCCAAGATCACCAACTACATAATATCATAAATACCTTTGACATATCTTAGATGGATTTTTTTATGTATTTTTAATTCTCATGAATCAAAATTGTAAGTTAATATGCAAATTCTTATAATAGCTCCATAATTTTGTCACATATTCTACTTTTAGTAGCCTTTATCATATATTTATTAATCATATAAAATAT
>JAOXJJ010000001.1:8626665-8640040 GCA_025769935.1 Phoenix roebelenii
TATTAATTATTAATATATTCTATAATAATATAATAATATATTTCTACTATAATTTAAAATTATCATTCAATAATAGTAGGATAATAATATGATTAGCAATATATATATATATTATAATATATATATATCATTAATATAATGTATAATATCAACATAATATATATATAACATTGACATAATATATTGTTGGTATATTGATATATCAATTTTTCTGCTAAATTGATGGATATTTTTGTCTTTAACTTTCAACCTAGGATCACTGCCTTGGGGTGATCTTGGATTTCCGACCTCAAGGACGGGTATCCCATCATCGAGTTGGGCGGTGATTTAAGAAGTGGAGGTGATTTAGGATCATCGCCACATAGGATCACCGTGGTGCAACCAAATGCGGTGATTTTATCACCTCCATCCATATCACCCTTGATCCTGGGATGGTCACCCCTACCTCCACCCACAATAGCCATTATAATGTTATAATAGCCACCATAGGAGGATGATAGGTGCATTATTTAGTGTTATAATGAAGCAGTATATTGAACAAATATTTGCACTTGCATCATTTTATTAATAAAATAATATTTAAAATTCAAATCTCTTATTTTTAAATTCTACTGCCAGGAAAAATATTTTTTATTAAGTAAACATTGATTTGGACAATTATTTTTCTGACATAATTATAACAGTAATTATCTTAATATTGGATAACTCCAAATTGCACAAAATGAAGCAAAGTTTTTCCATGGAGATCCGTTGTTATAGAATAACACTGCTATCGGAATTATGAGACATTTTTTTGTCAATATTTGTTTATCAAAGAAAAACATTAGTTTCCATATATAAACGTTTATCAAACGGTTGAATTTCACAATGATAGACTTATTTCCTCCCTAATATTCCTCAATATTAAGTGCTCTGTAGTTTTTTTTCCCGAAAACTAATACTAACAGCTCACAACTATATCAAATAATGTGGAACACCATTGATGAACTTTATTTTCTTGAAGTCCTATGCAGCAAAGATTCTTACTTAAAAACAATACAAATGTCAAATTTTATATTTACCTCCACAAAGTTCCAATATACATATTTATCCCTATCCTTTTTGTATATTTATCCTTGTCGGTTCGAAAAGAATTTAAATTATTGTTTGAGAGCTGATCAACCTCTAACGTCTAAAAAAAACACAAACTTCTTAACTACTAAGATAGTAGTTTACAATAACATAATATAATGATTTATTTTACCTATAAATTAAAATAAAAATTTTCTACTAGCTTATAACTTATAATAATAGACAACGTTTCCTTTTGAGAGAAAATTTAAGAAAATACTTGCTTCATTTTATTCTTTTAAAAGTTTTCAAAATTTTAGTATTTAAAAGAAGATATTGATTAGTTCTGGTACTTCTACTATTCCTCCACATTATATTAATTTTTCATGATTTTTTTCTAAAAAAAGATAATCTACGACCATTTTATATTAACTTTGTTATTAAAAAGTAGTAAAAAATTATATCTAAGGTTAAATATACAGTTTAAAGGCACCGTCAATGGTACAGAATAGAAGGTTGTTGCAGGGTTAGAAATACAAAAAAATTAAATATAAGGATAAATATATAAATTATAACATTTTAGGGATAAAATATTTGTACAGCGATAACACATACAACAATCCCAGAAAAGGGGCAAAAATAGGAAGTGTGCATTTGCAAATAAAGCTGATTGCATTTGGGGTCTCGCACATTTTATGGTTGGAATACACATCGTCACATGTGTATCCTTATAAATATTTTTTTCATAGCATGGATAGATATGCAAAAAAATAGAAAAAGAAGGGTATACATACAAAACAAGTGTTTGACGAGGATATATATACAAATGTAACTTTTAGAAGGTATTTATGCAAATTTTAATATTTAGGAGGGTATGTACGAAAGATTTTTTCTTTTTCATATAATTGGATTATATTTTTTTCAATGGTACACTACACAAAAAAAAAAAGATATAATTTAAAATGATTGGTTTCATTCAACTTGTTCAAGAAATATATTAGGAATGTTACAAACACTACATCTACAATGATATTGATAGTCTTTATGCTTGTGCAGCATTTAGTCATATTGGTAGACAATTGCTTAAAGGTGTCATGGTAATAAGATTTGATGGAGGAAAGTCACTGTTAATTTTTTGTCATTTCTCATCACATTCATTTATGCTGGACAATGCCTAGAGGAAACAAACCAAATCGATCATTGCTCTATCCTTAGTGGCAGCTATGCTTGAAATATTTGCCTTCATCACGTCTTTCTCTCGCTATATGTCACACTTCCAACTTCTCCTTTTGTAGTGCTCTCCTTTTGCACTTGAATTCTTGGCCTTGATCATGTGCCCTCCCAAGCGACATGTATGACGCCATGCTTGACATCCATGACATTCGTTAGGTTCTCTGCTTCTTTGCCCACTTTATGCTGTTTCAAAATAAAACTGAGGTAAGAATTCATTTAATTCTTTCTTCTTTTGCCATTGGTTATCCATACATTAATCACGATATTACGTGTGAAAAGTATGTTAAAATTGTTGCGATAAATAACACAAATGTATTTTTTACCAAAAGATAGCACAAATATTTTTTTGACTCAACTTCATCTTACATTGTCCATTATTAGTAATAAAAATTCTCCATATGAGTGCTAGTATCTCATTTTTATGTTAGTATTGGTATTATACTAACTATATATAACTCCATAATTAAATAAACCTTAATTTTCATCGGTCAAGCTAAACCTATTCACATGCCACTTACGCGATTAACCCTATATTTATAAAATTTTACAAATCAACTGTTCAAAAATGAGAACCAGTCGTCAATCTGTACATAACAAAGAAAGCAGGGATTAAACCTTCTATTAAGGACAGTCAAGTCCTCTTCTCGCAACCAATAAACTTGACTAGAAATAGCTTCAGGATTTTGCAGCTGCCAAAAAAGGGACCTTGAACCCAATATTTATAAATTCCTTTATTAATCCTAGTTCCTATTATATCTAGGTTTATAATTTTCTAGGTTTTAATTAAGGCCATTAATTCCATGGGCCTAGCACTATTTTCACCACTTCATGACTAGGTCCTCCAATCCAAGTTTTATAAAATCATGCACTGCTGATGGAACATATAAGGCATCATACTTCAAAATATTTTTTTTCTGCATATATACCTTTACAAGTATGTATATGTAGCGACTTTTGGAGGATAAATATGCGATAAGTCATATTTTAAATTGTAACAATAAGTGTGTGGATGATATGTTATTCAGTAGATGGTTGAAAAATTTTAGGCTGGCTCAGCTCAGACAACTTAGGCTTGGGTTCGGTTTGTTAACAGCACTATTAACATGATAGCTATAAAGGAAACATTAAATTGCAACATGATCATAAAAAAACAATATACAAATCCTTTAAACTTGTGCTATCCGATTACCTTCACGATTTCCGGCGATCGTAATCCCCCGGCGACGGCCGTTGTGCCCTCCTAGGGGGTCTTTCGCATCCCTTGCCACTCCCTCCCCCACACTAATTTGGTCTTGACTTCCATCCAAAGCCACCACCAGCCTATAATTCCCCATAATTGCCAACACCAAGGAACTGTGCTATGTTTGAGGGCAATAGGGTGACCCAAGGGATGATGGGAGGACCTCTGCTTTGACCTTATGGATGGATTTGAACTGTTGGAGAGCCATGAGCTCCCAACCATTAGGAATGGATCAAACCCTTGAGGGCAAGCCATGGAAAAAAGTAGAGCTCCATCGAGGTCAGGTGATCTAGTTCTTAGGTATGGATGGTATTGGACATATATCGAAGGTATTGAAGGGACCCCAAAAGGGCGATGTAGTAGCTCTTTTGGCTTCATAAGGCTTCTATTGTGGTGGCTCGTTTGGACGAACTTCTGAATTCTTAGTTGCCCTTATATAGCTCATTTTAGGTTTGAGAGAAGGCTTTATACGGTGGGCTTATACTAATTGCGGCATATGGTAATTCTTGCCTTTATATGGCTCATTGTAGGTTTGAGAGAAGGCTTTATACAGTGGGCTTATACTAATTGCGGCATATGGTAATTCTTGCCTTTATACAGCTCATTGTAGGTTTGAGAGAAGGCTCTATACGGTGGGCTTATACTAATTGCGGCATATGGTAATTCCTGCCTTTTATCTAGCTCATTGTAGGTTTGAGAGAAGACTATATAGTGAGCTCATACTAAGTGCGGCTAATGGTAATAAAAAACCGATGCAATATTTTTTTTAAGAAAACCATGCTCATTGCAATTGTTTGTTATTTTATGCATATAAATCCGAAGCCGAGAGAGATATAGAGAGTCTAGATTCAATTACAAATTAATATTGCAGGCGCATTACCAGTTTAGGAGAGGATTTAAAACGGAATGACCTTACCGGGCGCGGCAATTGGTAATAAAAATATGTGGTTTTTTTCTTAATTTTGAGTAAGTTAATAGATTTGCATTAATAATGTTTACTCTTGGGAAGTCTAGAAGGTACTCTGAATGAGTGAAGAAATTGATACAACTTGGGCACATAAATTGTGCCATTAATTGGATGAAATGGTAAGTATTTTATTATTTGACCTAAATCAAACAATTTGAAACATAGTATTTTTGATTTTATCCTTCAAGTCATCATTACAAGAGATATAATTTACAATTTGGAAATTAACACAACTTGGGTTAGTTTCCTTCCCCGCTTCTTCTCCTTGTTTGACCAAGGTATCTTTTAACTATTATCGATATCTCTTTTTCTTTGTAGCTAAAATTGTTGATTGAAAAATATCCTTTAAGAATCTAAAAAGTTTGTACGGTATCTCATAGATATTTGATTTGATTCTCTCCACATTTTCACACATACCCCTTTTGTTTAGGAAATGCTTTAGCTTTTTTATTTTCGAAGTATGGTTTTCCATTTCCTCTTCTTCTTTTTGTCTTCCTGATCCAAACAAAGAGAAATACTTGAGCCTAGGAATGCTAGTTGATGAGGGGCAAAATGGATCGTCCTACCCCAGTGTGGGACTACCCCATTCCAGCCAAGCAGATCGTAGCGTCGAGCAGGCCAGGTCTCGGACCTCGCCGAAAGCCGAGCTGACCTCGACCCCTTCCCATAAATCAAGTCGCTGCCACGACTTGCAGTAACCTTCTCTGATGATATAATGACATCCCGTGCCTAAGCTCGGAGGCATCCTGCAGTACCGACCAAGAGCCAAAGAGGCCCCGTTGGCTGTAGGTATCCATAATGACGTCCCGGGCCTAAGCTTGGGGCGCCCTGCAGTGTCGACCAGGAGCCCAAGAGGCCCCGTCGACCGTTCGCAAGTATCTTCGACGACGCGCCCCGATCCGAGCTCAGGGCACCAGGTATCTTTGACGACGTGCCCTAACTCAAGCTCGAGGTGCGAGGTATCTATGACGACGCTATCGACTGCAGGCAACAGCACCCTCAGAGTTAACTAAGAGCCGAGGAGGCTGGGCCGACCTCAGAGTTTGCCGAGCCGACCTCACCAAATATATGTCACGGTCCCCAAGTCGGCCCGACCTCAGTGCTCACCAAGCTGACTTCGCCAAGTATATGCTGTGGCCTCCAAGCAAGCCCGACCTCGCCCACGGCCGCATCCACGCGTGCACCAACGCATGCACCTACGCCCACATACGTGGCCGTAGATTACAACCTCATTGTGCCATGTTTTACTTGCTGGCCACTCCATGACATGTCAACGAAAGCCATACCTTGCTGCCAAGGACCATATCCTGCCGTCTCTGTCAACGCCATGCTGTTCACAAAAAAACGGCCTATACCGTTTGCCTCAAGCAAGCCATGGCTGCACGCCACCTGACCAAGGCCATCTCCTCTCATGAAGAGGATGGGCGATACCTCTGCCATCTGGGCACCTTTGCGAGGACTATAAATAGCCCACATCAGGTAACGCCTAGAACTTTTGGACCAACTAAGATTTATTCTAACTTAAGCATCGGAGGGCTCTCACCGGAATTCACCGGCGAGGTTTTGTACAGGTACGTCGGTGCATAGAAGGTGGTGTCTTTTCTCCGGCCTGGCCGGCGGCCCCTCCGACTCCTCCGGCGTGGTCACCCTCATGTCAGATTTCAACCACAACACTAGTGCTGCCGAAAATACCACAATCCCATGTGGTTTTGGGTCCTAACCGAAATCCAAAAGATTTCTAGCCTCCAAAGTCAAGTTTCTTTTCCAAATTAACCTTTATTGTTAACTCCCAACTGGATCCACAATTGGATCAAGCCAATGCCTCTGATCTAATCAGCTCCTAGCTGGACTAAATAAAAAAAAGAATGGATCCCACTCCTAGAACTCGGACTAACTTGCCAAGTGATTGCGTCAAACTGTAGACATGCAACAAGGGAGAAATGAAATGGGAATAATCTAGAGAAACCTGAATAATAAATTATTAGGTAGTCCAGATCTACTATGAATTTAGAGTGAAATACATCTATCTAATAATTTCATTCTAGGTTCATCATGAATCTGATCCACTTAATAATTTCTCAACAAAGAGTGCCATAGTTTCAGAAATCCGGCCTCACCCATTGTTTTTTATAAAGTCTCATTGTAGTGTACGGAAAATCTGGTCCCTGAGGGCTCGGGGAACCAAGTTGCAGCACGGGAATGCAAGCATAGAAGCCGTGGTTTCCCACGAGAAGGTGTCGACGGCGTGCGGATTTGAGGCTTTAAATGGATGAAATGTTGCTCCACTTGGAAGTATGATCATGTGCATGCCACAAAGTTCTCTCGAGAAACATGTCAAAGAATTTATAAAAATCATTTGATATTCTACGTATTCTTAGAGAGTGAGACAGGTATATTATTGGTTATTCAAAACCTGCACTTAGACCTAGATCTATGTGAAATCGGTTTGATTTCATGTTAACCATGAATCTAGATATTTCTCAAGCGCTCTTAAGCTATTGGATTTGGATTCGACTAGGTTACGAATGATTTAAATCTTAGTTGTTAGACTCCATGTTGTCTTAGTATAATTTTTATCTTTATTTGGGTCCAAACCCATCATCTCATGTTGCAATCGAATTTAATCATCAATGTCAAGAGAATCAGGTGTGCAACTCATCTTGTTAATAAGAGTTGCCCAAATATTGATTATCGTGTCTCATCAAAAACCATCCTCTCTAAGAGAGCTATTTTTTCTTGTGTTTTTATTCTATAGGTGTTGGCCTTGAGCAAGTTTGATTTTTGCACTTCCTGACTAACAACACCACATTTTGAACTTTGAAGGTTGTCCACTACTTTCTTTCTGGTGTATATTTAGGTGCACATATTATTCAATATAAGAAATTATCCAAAAAAAGTTGTTTAATTGTTGAATTTGTTAAAAGGGAAAAGTAAAGCTACAAATAGATCAAGTCCTCTCATGACCCGACTTGGTCCGAACCACATTAGACTTCATCCTATCTATTTTTAAACATCCATGAATTAGGTCTAGGTCAACTATAGGACCGGATTTGGAAATCAGGTCTGGTCTGGATCATATATCTTCTAACCCAGCCCTCCCAAATAATATCCAACCAAGTTTCGGTCAACAAAAAAATAGATCCAATCCACCAGATGCAGTTCAACCCAACACAGAAATCCAAATTATAGAATTCCCCTTCAGCTTCATCCTAAAACCTTATTTAAACCAGTTCCTCTTTGTTCATTTCAATAATCCCATCTCTTCTAAAAACATAACTTGTAAATTTGTACCTTAAAAATGATTACTTTCTTGGTTCAAGTTTAAAGAAAATGCTTTCTTGAATAGAAATTCATGATTAATAGCCCGATATTAATCATTATATATTTAGTTATAAAATAATAGGTTACTATGGATCTCATTTGATCCAGTCCTCGCACCAATTAGAATATTTTGAGTTGGGTTTGGGTCATACTTAATATTAAGCTAACCCGATTAACCAATTGGCTCTAAAATGTTGTTTAGGAGGCCAGCTTGACTTGACCCGATCAACCAACGAGTTGGGTCTAGATCAAACATCAAGACACAAACATGAAACTCAATCCAATTGGGGTCAAGCATACTCGAGTCCGACCTTAACCTATTTGCAGCCCTATGAAAAAATGATCATGCTTTCTTACAAGATTAATATTTTCAAATATGCATCAATTTGTATAATGGATGCAGCAATATATGCGCGTTAAGTAAGGTAAACATTTGTATTTATCCGAGCATAAAAGCACAATATGAGTGAAACGATTCTGCTGCAAACCCCCTGTACACAGGGATAGAGCTAAGAAGGCTTCGATTAGAATTCCATAGAATAATTCAGCTCAATTTAGGGAGCCTACCTCTGTAGAATCTTCTTGAACTCGATGGCCACCACTAGTACTTTTCCACGTGGCATGACACGCGGAGGGCCCCAAGGCCAAGCAGTACGTGGCACGGTCTTCCACGCAGCATGGAGTCTGACTCGCTGAGCTGGCTCGGCTCTCAAAAGGCGCCCCACCGATTCTGAAGCTTGGGCGGCGCGCCCTCGTGTTCTCAAGCCCTGCATGGAGTCCAAGATTTCATATTAATTAAGAGTTTCTCTGATGGTGCTAATCATACGGAGTGGCCTTGGCGATCAATTCCAGGAGTCCATGTTCCTTCGGCTCCGGATTTGATGCTCTCGCTGCTTTCGGAGCTGCAATCCGCTGGCCAAACTTAGCTTCCAAATCCTCCATTAATTTGAACCAATGTTCTTCAGCCGTGTTTTTTTTTTTATTCTTTTCCCAGTCAATAAATAACTCTTTTAGTGGCTAGATTAGTGGGTTGTAGTCTTGTAGATGATTTCCTTGACAAAAGACACCAAAGCCTCTCTTGCACATCTGGCTTAAATTTTTTGGGTCAGCTAGGAGTCAAATCCAGTCCACCGAGGTCTCACCATTTAGTTCATATAATATNNNTTATTTTTTTTAGAGAAGTACAGTGGAGATGGTATTGCCAAGATTTGTATCTAAACTTGTCTAAGTAGAAAAGAATGCTAACTGGCTAAGCTAAGATTTTTTTTCTTTCTTTTTCCTTTTTTTTTTTGAAGAAAGCATTATCTAGTAAATTTTATCATACTAGACCCACTACAATACGTGCTCTTAGTTCATCATCAAATATAGTGATTAAATGTTTTTCCATTAGAAGATCCTATACTTCTCTTAGATACGAAGTATTTAAGATCAGCGAAGTTCTTTTTCACCTCTTTCGTTGGATAAATCAGGATGAAAACTATGAGCGAGAACCTTGCATTCTAGGGCGAGGCTTGGCCTTGTTAAACAAATAATTCTTAGCTTAGAAGCCAAAAAATATCACTAAAACTTATGATATATATTATATATCATACTAAGGCTCAGTCAATGTATCTCCCCTCTCTCACTCTCTCTCTCTGCCTCCATATGACACAATCTGATATGGATTTTTCTTTTCTATATTTTACACAGGAGGAGCTGCCGCAGACGTAGCCAATGGTGCGACGACATATGTCAAAACGAAGATCTTCTCGAGCCCAACTTTGCAAGCATGCTTCACGTACGGTGATTTGGCGAGGGAAACAAATCCAAGCCAAGTGTGAGAGAGTATATAATAATAACGTGAATACGATCTTTACACACTTGGAACATAAGCTAGCTAGGGGCTGCCCCCCATTTTCATAAGAAAGCGTGCCAAAGTCCAAGTTCGTTTTCCTGTTGTTCTTTTGAACCCTTTGCACTCACCTCATGACCAGCGGCACGAAAAATATAGTGGAAAGAGGAAAGCCTGGTCCAAGCTCTAAGTATGCGTCCACATGGGGACTAGGGTTCCATGATATTGAAAAGATTTCTAAAACCCTAGGGTTTGGTGGATTGACAAAATTTGCCCACAAAACTTTACCACCGTCTCCTCGTAGCGTGCATGGCGGCAGACAGGCACAAAGCACTTGTATCTTCAATTCCACGCAATGCTAAGGCTTCAAACACTGCTTTTATGGATCACGAGGACAAGTTTTTGAGTCTTTCCAAGTGCAGAAATATAACCAAACCAATAACAAAATGTTGAGAGGACAATTTAAAATGTATTAGAGCCGCAATTAAATATTTAGAAGAGATGAGATTTTAGAAGCCTAGCTTTGACCTCTCTGCTAGGGTCTTAGATTATAAGACCCAACCTTTCCCTTTTCTTTCTTCCTCCCTCTTTGTGAACTTGTTGAATGACAAGCATAACATCTATAGGTCAGTAAAAGGTAATGGTGCACTTAAGGTTCAAAAGCTTTGTAGTAGGACTTCTGCTCTCTTCAGCTGCTCTTGGGGACTCCCTTGCACTTGCCGATGAAGGTAGGCATGCCTGATGACTCTCTTCTCCATTCTCTTCATCTAAAACAAAATTTTTCACGCATGCATATCATGTGTCAAGAGCAGTACTGGTTTCTTTCTCCTAATTTATTCTTTCCTGTAGGCATGGCGACACTTAGGCATAATGATGGTATTTTCAGCAGTGATCGGGTATATATATAGTATCAAACTCCGTTATACTTCCTTCATTTGTTAATGATCTTTTCTTATCCGTGTGGGAATTTGGTTTTATGAGCTTTAACTTCTCGCTAGGGGCTTGAAGACAACACCGAGATGGTTGATGGCACTGTAATCATACGGCTTGGAGGAAGGAAGATGGTGAAGGAAGCCAAAGGCACAATGAAAACAGGTGCAAACTATTCTGTTGGAAAATGTGGGCATGTAGGAGCGGGAGAGTCGAGGTTAGGGTGTAAACTGAGTAATAGACGTCTCCATAGAAGAGTCCATGGCCTTGTACCTTTCAGTGCTGACTACCACAGACCCGGAAACCACCCTCCCAAGAATAACTAAAGCAACGGCTCTTAAAACTAGTTTTGTGGTTGATGAATGAGAGAGAACATCTTTTAGTGTGTTAGTGTCCTATATGACTTCTGGTGCATGTTCAAATGGATGTTCGTGTGTAACGAGGCGTCTCAGTTATTATGTCAGGTAGGATTCCAATCGCAGTTCTTACATTAATCCAAGTATAAGATTAATTTATATCAAGTGTTCTTTTCGATCAAACAAATATTAGCAGTATTCTTCAGACATGCATGTGCTTAACAATATGATTTGACTCTGTGATGGCCGCATATTAGTCTTCTTACATATTATACTACGAGTGATCAGATGAGACTTATATGAGTATTGTGCTGAATTACAAAGTGGAATGCAGAGGAAGATAAAACGAATTCTTGTTCAATTTGAATACTTTCCCTTCCGGATGCAGGAAAGGCCAAGAACTCTTTAAATAAGTCATTTGGGTCATCAAATGCAAAGGTAAATGATCCAATCCTCTCTTTCTCTCTGTCTCTCTCTGTCTCTCTCTCTCTCTCTCTGTGTGTTTGTGTGTGCGCATGCGCGCGTGCGCGTGCGTGCGCATGCGTGCGCGTCCATCCCTTCCTCAGGATAGGCTAGGACAATGCACCACATACGCATAAATATGCACATATAGAGACCACAATTCAATTAGTTCGGCATCTCTCTGACAATTATCAGGACCACAAATAGAGAAACAGCATTATGACTTACAGATTGTCTTGTAAAGATAAACTGGTAGGCGAATTCATGCATCTTGACTCGAAAATTCTGCAACCACATTTTGGCCAGGCCCTTCTAAGCCAAACATGGTCATGGACTTACATGCATTAAGTAAGAAAGAAGGATTATTGTTTTTCAAGAAGGAAGGTCCCTCTTAACCAACTTTTAAAAGTTCAGGTGGACTCTTGTTTTCTTGTATGTTTTCGCCAAATTTCATATTTTCCATATTCATATTGTTTGTCATCATGTAATTGGGCCATATCTAACGCTAAGACCTTTTTTTTTAAAGAATTCTTCTACTATAACTAAAGTCACACTGAACATGTCTCATGTTATGCTCCTGCAGTCCAGACCTAAATTATTGTTTCACATAGAACTAACTAGTGATATTTGATCGTAAGGAGGTGCCCTTCATCAATGTGGCAATTAAGATTTTGCACTCAGCACAGTGTTGTCTCATACATCATGTTCTGGCTTCTTGACCAATTATAGAAACTAACGAGTTTCACCTCCATCTGTCCTCAGTATTCTAGTAGCACGACGCTGCAGTCAGGGTCATCGACTAGTCTCAACATGAAAACCGAATTGGGAATGCTCTTGAACCCCCAAATTATTCTCAAATCAAATCCCAAGTAATGGAGACATCTTCCACTCATGCAAGCTTGAGGTCTTCAAAAGTTTCAGGACTATCACATGATCAATCTGAGACAGATGAAACACAGAAGCTACTAGCAACCACCTCTGAAATTTTTCAAAATGCTCAAAAAGGACTACCATCAGAAAGCCCATCGCAGGCCTCCGATCAACAATAACCTACCTTTAGGGAGATTAATCCAAAACCCTAGTTAGTGCTATGAAATTTTCGCATTAGGATATGAATCCTCCTTTACTTCTAAATATCATCAACCTTTTTGCTAAAATAAATAGCCACTGCGTTTAGCTAGTTAATGAAAACTTTTTCGCACCTGTGTTACTCGTATAGTCTTCACTCCTTTCCTTTATGCCCTAAAACTAGATAAGCTTCAAATCTTTCTTACTTCAGTCCTGTCTCGTCTACCCAAAAGCATCATTTTAGTACATAGAATTTGTCGATGACTGAAGTGAGTTCAAGGTTTATACTAATTATTATTCAACTTTGAACAAATATAGCTCTAGTTCTATGTGCATGACACTATAAACCATGGTCTAGTAATTTTGGAGATCATGATGAATACTCCCAAAACTGCTATCTGAGAATATAAAGTGGACTACTTGGAAGGATATTGAGATGCTAGCTACTTCTGTGCTAGTACCGGTTTCTTCTTTCACTCCCACTGTTTCTGTCAATATTGCCATCGTTGCAGGGAAATTCTTTTGCAGTTGCCATCATTCTTATCTAGTTCCCTTCTCTCTCCCACTCGATTTTATTACCATTGCTGCTATCCTTCCTTTCTCTCTCTCAGATTTCGAAGATGCTATGGGCTGTGGGCATTGACATTTCCACGTGTTATAGGACTCCATTGTAGTCGGATTTTTCTGGGTCCTAGGATAAGTAGATAGGATAAAAAGTGGGTATGGATCAGATCAAATAAGGTCATATCTCGCTCCGGCGGCATCTCCCCTTCTGCCCGCTTTGCATGATAGTCGTTGTCCGCCTCCGTTCATGGCTGAACCCTGCCTTGCGGATGCAGGCTGTTGCTGGAAATTGGACCCGGGGGTGATCACTCGGCCGAGGAGGAGGAGCTCCGGTGCGAGTTGATGGGCGGCGA
>JAOXJJ010000001.1:8659248-8740204 GCA_025769935.1 Phoenix roebelenii
TTCCCCCCCCCCCCCCCCCCCCCCCCCCCCCCCATCAAGAGATAAACTGGAGAAGTTTACCAACAAAAGTTGGTAGAGGAATCATCGATCTTCTTTCAGTGTACTGCATTTATCAATCCTGGATAAGATTTAGATAACAGTCAATCAACATGCTTCTCCCTGCATGCATCAGACATGCCAGGATCAATTATTAAACTAGAAGTTGGATGTGATCCACATGCTAAAACATAAGAGGAAGGAGACTGTTAGAAGGCTGCATTACAATCAATCATTAGAGAAAGTGGAGGGAGAACGGGTGTATTCAAGATAGTCGATGCATAAGTGTGTATGCAGATAAAATTGCATAATGTTTCTGAGATACCGTGAGTTTCCAGAAAGCTGGCCATGTTTGACCTCCTATGTATTGCAATCTTTGACACTGCATGCATTTGTGCTGTGAACTCCTTGATCACCCACGCAGATGCAGCACCTCCAACTCCTGTTCTTGAAATGAGCATGGGAAGAGATTTTACCACTCCTAGGAGGCGCATGGTATCCTTCACCTGGTAAAGACATAAAAATTAAGCAGGAAATAAAAAAGAAAAGAAAAGGGAAAAAAAATAAAAGAGAATAATCCCAGTTAAGAAAATGATAGCTACATTATAGTAGATCTCCCGCTTCGGGAACACTGCCTGAAGAACGTGACATGCAACAGACTGAAGCAGAGGTTCTCTGTCACTCTGAAATATGATTTCTAGCAATGCCCTGCATTTAAGCTTATTAAGCTCCATCATTGCATCCTCAACTTCAGTAGAATAACGTGACCTGCACAATGAATAAATCCTCGAAAGAAGCTTAAGAGCGTCTGCCAAAACTTGCTCCTGAATAGGAGCTGCTTGCATTGCACGGAACTTCTTTCCAGCACCTCCAGTACCAGAATTCGCACCAAGGACATGGGATTCCATATCCAGCACAGCATCCATTTTCTCTTTCCAACCAAATTCATCCTTAGCACGACCATAAACTTCCAAAGAGTCTATCCTAGGCAAAGTTGAACCATCAAAGGTTCTGCCCACAGAGATTGTAAACTCTTCATCAGCCAGAAGTGACTCGGCAATTGTAAAAGGAATGTCATACCATGATCGCATGCCTTCATCTAGTTTAACTACTCTCTGAAAAATTGTAACTTCAGAAGGAATATGGCTTGCTGATGTATTGCCCACGTGCATACGACAACCAACCATAACAATATCAGGATTTGAATTTGATACAGTTACCTAAGCAAATGCAAAAGGTGAAAACTCCATAACCATTCTTGTTAACAATAAGTATACAAAAGAAAACAAATAAAAGCCATATAGCAGCACACATGCACTGAGACACAAGACAGCGATTATAGCCTAAACGACTAAATATAAATGTTTGAGGACCACTTGGGAAGAAATAGTCATCATACCTTAAATCCTGAAAGACTAGTGCCCTCGAGAAACCCATCATCTGATGATAACCTTTGCTTGATACCTTCAGAATCACCATTTTTGACAGCATCACAACTCAGCTTCACTTCACTTGTGATGCACATTGTTTTTTCAAAAAAATCAAGTGGGAATTCTGGGTTTGACCCAGCATAAGCCCTATTACTCAAAATGCTGGATCCCAACTTCTTTTTGTGGTCTATGCTCGAATTTGCTGCAGTGTCAACTCCCGTAGATATATGTGAGTAAATCTGAAGGCTTCCATCATCATGTAAAACAAGACAGTGAGTTCTATCTTTGGACAAAGGTTTATAGGAAGCAATGCCAACCAAAGGCAAAGATGAGCCTGCACCATATCTCATATTCTGTGCAAATAACTCACGAGGACCCATAGATACTGCAAGTGCAGCATTTAATTTAAGACTTGAGAGGCAAACAAAAATCCCACTACCAGAAAGCAATTCTTTCCAATGATGCAACCCAGCTGGCTTAATTTTACCATCTTGATCATCTTCATACACATAAGATACCTCAATAAGAGATGTTGCATTAGCATCTAAGCGCCCCATCAAGGTAGTGCCATCTTGATATGACAAGAAAAGCAGTTTGTAAGTCGAAGAAAAATACAATGAAAGGCCTTTGGGCTGAATATCCTTGTCCTGAACCCTGATAATGTCTGTTAATATTTTGGCCCCCACATCACCTTCCATTGATACTTCTAGCCTGAATAGAGACCCAGCTTCTGATAGAACGAGGAGAAAGGCTTTCCCCGACGAAGCTGGAACAAGTGTGGCATCCACAATCAAATCATTAGACAGGGTGAAGTAGTGCATGGGACTAATGTTATCCTGTGAAAGGTCATATATCTTGACAAACATGTTGGTGACCACCATGAGCTGAACCTGAGAACCTGGTACCCATTCCACTCGACGAATATAGGCACCTTGCAGAGCAAGTTCAACTGCAAGACGATCAGTCACTTCACCACGAGGATTCACAGTAAGGACCTGGCATTCCTCATATCCAGCTACAGCAAGATAATTTTCTATCACAGGATTAAAAACTAGATGGACTATTTCAAAGCGGACTATGTTTTTAGATAGTGGCTTAACATTGCTCTTGTCTGCTGTCACAGGCGCAACAGTAGGTTGACCAATTAGTTGCCCAACATCAAATATAGCAACTTTATCTCCTTCACCAGCAGCAAGCCTACCTCGAGCACTGACACTAAGTAAGGATTTGGTGAGAGAACCACTAGCCAGATGTGATTTGAGTTCCCTGGAGTTTGGATAATCTGCCTTTATCTTCAGGTCCAATGATCCACTTTTGAAAGCCTTCTTCAGTTGAAAAAGATCGACACTGCAGGACAATAACTTATCATCACCCAGAATTACCTTCTTATCTTTTAAAAGGTTTGATTCTCTACGGTTGATTACTGTGGGAAGCATTCTGTTACATAGTTCAAGCAAACGACCTTCCATATCAAGTTTTTCAAGTATAACAGGTAGTCCATCTTGTACATCTCTGGGGACTGATAACTTGAAGCAACTGCCCATATCCACACAAACATCATCATCCAAATCTGAATCACTGTCTGCTGCCTGGTCACCATCTTCAGAGAAGGGTAAAAAGGACGGAAAATTATTGGTATTGTGATCTGGCAAATTGTTGCTTCCAGTAAATTTTCGAGGCTTCAAACACTGGCAACTGCTTCCCCTGACACCCCCAGCCCCACAATCACAAAAGAATCGACTTGATCGAGAATAGACAACACGATGGCCTCGGTGGCAAACCTTGGCACATATGGAACAGCAGCCCTTAGAGACAGTTAAATCACAAGTATAGCAGAAATACCAATGTTGCTCCATGAAATTACTGCCACTAGATGTAAATGTGCATATTTTAGAGGCCAATGCCCTTTCACTATTGCTATCCTCCTCTTCATCCTTGTCCACACTACCCAACTCCCCATCAGATGTGCCATCATCTTCATCTTCATCTACAGAAGTTGCATCACAATCAATCTGTGCAGAACTACCTTCCTGATTAGCAGGTAGAACCAAATTCTCCGAATTTTTTCTTGAGTTAACTGGTTTGGATGCTTCAGATCCTGACCCAAAACTATTACTCAAGCAAAGTTTTGATGAGAGCTTATCTGAAGCATTCTTATTAGCTCCAAAACCACCCAATACAGCCCCAACAAAGCCAAATAGGAATTTCAGTCCATGTAGCAAATTCTCACTATCAACAAGTTTCTCTATTAACATTACAGTCTTTTCCAAAAGTTGCTCCATTGAGGGCTCGCCATTTAAAAGTTGAAGTACAAAATTGAAATAAGCTTTAGCAGTTTGAATATCGCACAACATAAATGCACAATCAAGCGACATAAGCATGGCTTCAGTTAGTCGACCCTGGAGTTCTGTAGACATTTCACATGGTTGGGATACAAGACGCATGATAAAATCCATGGTCGACTCTCTGAGTGCAGTGGAACCTCCTTTTGCAGTAATGCTTCCCCCAGTGGACTCTACTGTGCATCCTAAGAGCCTATTTTCTAGCCAATGTGATAGGCAAAACAAGTCCATCCCAAGAAAATTTTTCTGTAGTTTCTCATGGAGACCAGGGCAAAGTCCACTAGCTAGAAGATCAACATATAAATTTAGTACCTTCATATTGACTGTCTCGGAATGGCACTTATTCAATGCATTGATGAGAACCGGCAGATTACCACATTGCCCGCTGAAAATTTCCTTGGCTTCCTCTGACACATTATTAGAACCCAGATAAAATTTATAGATTTCTGCTTTGGAATCATCTTTTCGAAGGCATTCGATAAAATCAACAACACTGGAAATTAGTATTTCCAGTAGACCACTATCAACTACCTCTCTAGAACTAGCATCTGCCAAAAAACCTTCCAACTGCTTCAAGACAAACAAATCACTGTAGTCTTCCAATTCCTTATGATGAACAACCAAACTAGCATATATAGATTTACATTTCTCATTGATGCATTGGAAAATCCTATCAGATTTTATCACCATAACTGTATCAAGAAGCTGGCAAATGACCTCAGTCTCTAACTGAACTCTTCCTTCAGCATCTTTGACTTTGAGATACCCATCTAGAGCACAAATAACCTCTTTTATAGTAAGAATGCAAGAAAGAAGAACACCACTGCGAGAATCTGAATGTGATGGAAAACCATGAAACAAGCACCTCAAAAAAATATGACTTGTATTTCTTGTATCCTCTTTCAAACAAATTTCATCCAACTTCAACAAGAGGCCATATATCATTTCCAGCTGCATAACATTGCAACCAGTCTTCTCAATCAGAATATCTTGTTTGCATTTGTCTAACCCAGTATGTCTAAGCAATATAAGAGGAGAGAATCCATCTGAAAGATGGTGACCATGATTGAGTATAGAAACAAATGCTCCCTGAAGAACTCGCAAGTTCATTTTCAAAATAGAAACTAGCAAATACAAAAATCTTCCACTTTTGTTTCCCTGAACTATGTTCAGAATGATGCCTTCACCCAGTTTAAAAAACTCACCATCCTTGGCATCCTGGATCCAGTAAGACTCAACTCCAGGAACTGCACATCTCACAGAATATCTCCAAATACCAGCATATATAAGAGAGAGAACAAAGGAAAGCCATGCACCCTTCCTCAGAAAATCCCAACCTTGTAGTGTAGTCATATCTGGTAATTGCTCAGAGTGTAACTGCTGAAGCAGATTAAAAACCACAATTGAAAAATCAGCATCCTTGCAAACCACAGAGCTGTCATTCACCACAACAAGAGCAAATTTTAAGAATGAATCCATATCTGAAAAGTCAAGATTCAGCCAACCGTTTCCCTCAAGAAGTGTGCAACTCAAACCAGAATAGATACAAGAAACAGTACCCAAGCAAAGCGAAAAGATATATCTTTCAAGTATTAGCTGTTCCACTGCTTCAGCCTTTTTCCCTTTCCAGAAACCAAGAACCCATGAAAAAGTAGTAAACAAATCATCCCAGTTCAAGGCTAATCGCTGGAAGGCAGAGTTGTCACCGCATATTACAGAAGGATGGGGGGTAACATCAATAAGCTGAGGAAGCAAGCAACTAACTGAAACATCTTTGATAGAATCACGTAGAATGCTTTCTACCACAGTTGACGCCCAGGATGACAACTGGTCATTTAATAAATAAGGATGACATGTTTTATGAGGAGTTTCCCTCAATCTAGTTCTCAACCGCAAAAGCAACCATGGTGGGCAAGTAGATGGGTACATTACCATATGCCGTAACACTAAAAGCAACCGTGAAACTAGTAGAGCCCAGCAAAAAAGTTGCTTTGCAGTAAAACCAGCTGGATGAGCATCTATCTTTTTGATCGAGGAAAGCACAGAATTTGCCAGAGTAATTTTTTCAGCTTCATTTGATAGATGGAAGGCCATCAGCAGAATTTCCAAGTGAAAAGCACAAGGGAGAGTACTGAAGAAATCACTGGGCTCAGGACATCTGCAACAAATAGTCCTTGCTTTCTCCAGAACAAAATTAATATATTCCTCATAGATTTTAATTGTCAGACCCCCATCCAAATCTGCCCTGGAAATAAGAACATAAGCTAGCAGAGTAAGAGTATAATGATTATAGACATACATTCCATTTTCAACCTTCAGCACTTGATAAACA
Source organism: Phoenix roebelenii (assembly GCA_025769935.1). Classification (NCBI taxonomy): domain Eukaryota; kingdom Viridiplantae; phylum Streptophyta; class Magnoliopsida; order Arecales; family Arecaceae; genus Phoenix; species Phoenix roebelenii. Next base: position 8,665,389 of record JAOXJJ010000001.1, read on the forward strand.
AGGTGTTCTTTAAGAGATGTTGATAAAGCATGATGAACTATAAGATCACGCAAGAGTTCAAAGCAGATATCATTGATATCCAGAAAAGTTGTCTGCGAATGCAAGGCGGCGTTCTCAGATTTCCTTTCACCAGAAAAACAGGATTGGCAATTAAGAATGGAAAGTAGTTGATTTATATGACCTGCATCAACTTTTCTGCAAGCATCTTTATATACAGTATGATGCCACTCTGGAGAAAAGACACACAACTTCAGAAAGTTCAGCAATTCAGTTGCTGCTTGGATAGGCAAGTGGGGACTGCTCGACGTACCAGTAGCCACAGCAGTTGGCTGATCAAGTCCATCACCAGTAGCTGCAGATCGGCTAGATTCAGAGAAAAGATCCCCAAAAATAGCTTCATCTTCATGACTAACAGCACACTCCGGATCCAATGCGATAGCAGGCTTTGCGCAACTTAAACGTGATTTATCAGCCATTGACCTTGATTTAACCCCTTCCAAGTGGAGGAAATAGGCTAGATGTATTAAGCCATCTATCCATTGTTCTGACTTTGGAAATATCAATGACAAATACTCTTCCCAAGTATACTTTCTAAGCATGAAAACCTGCTCAGAGCGAACATGGCATACTGGAACATTAATCTCAGATTTACACAAATAATCAGATAAATCTGACTCTTCCTTCAGATTATGAGTTCGAGATTTCCAATTTTTAGCATCCTTGAGAAGCTTTAACACAAAGAGAACAATTTGAGGGCAGTAAACTAATGGGGGTCTTGGCGAAGAGCATGCACCATCATATCTCCAGACCTTGGAATCTAAAATGTCCATCATGGAAGCAATTATGCATGTCTGGATATTTAGAAATATATTGCCATCATAGAAGACAAGTTGGACAAACTGTAGAAATTCTTCCAAAATTTGTAATAAGAGGCTCCCTATTTCATTTCCAGCAGTCGCCAAGTCATAGTTAATAAAGTCAAACTTCGATCTAAACAAGGTTGGCAGTGTATTGGCACAGCTCACAACTGCACATAACAACTCAGCATCGCGAACATCATGAGGGATTTCCCGGGCAAGATTTCGGACTAAGTTCAAAATTTTTTGACTGAAAGACAATATCAAGCTGAAATTTACATCCTCCGTCTGTTCATCAAAAGAAATTGGAGGCCAAAGCATTTTTTTACATAGCATAAGGAGACGAGGTAAGCATTTCAAGTGAACAACTGCTATGTGTTGTGCTAGAGGCATTGTGCAATCTGAAGCCTCTGGGCGGAGTGAATCATTTAATTCCGCGACAATGTTATCTGATTGGAAAACCTCAGAAGTTACCAGTAGACTTTCCACCATATTCACATCCTTCAAGCAGTGAAAAACTATCCAAAAGAGTCATGCAAGCCAAGTGAGAATATACTAAAGCCAACAATAAGATAAATAAATTAATAGATTTTAATTATAAACATGTGCATCGTGGAGGTCCTACCTTGCAGACTGCATATAGGATTATTGCCCAATTCCACACTGGCATGATTAACTGGAATACTTGACAACTGCTCTACATAGCTATTTACAGGATAAGGATATTCTTTGATAATTCCATCAGCTAGTACCGACTGCAAGAACTGCGCTACAATATTCTGCAAATTGACAGAGTACAAGGTATTGCAAAAAGACTCAGAACAAACTATAAGCAACAGGAAATGATGTATCATATGAAATGACTTTATTCTTGAAAAAAAGCACGTTGCACCAAGAATTCCAACAAGCTTTCCTTGAACCCATTAATGAACTACAAAAGAAAGCAACAAAATCATACATCTAACACACAAATACTATATATCTCGATAGACCCCTGCAATACTACTAAAAAGATGACTTTGAAGAGTATCATACAGAACATCACAGGTGTAGCTTAGGCTTAAATTATGTTAAGTGTCTTTACATATTAAAACTTTTTCTCCATGTAAGTTAGTACAGTAAACATGATATTTCATGTAGTCATTATGTACACCAAATTTATTTCCTGAAAAAGAAAATCAGAAGCTGGAGATCAAGGTCCAGTTTCAGACTTCATTTGGTTGTTCATTTTTTATGTAATCTTTATCCAGCAAATATCACATGTGAAAATATAACCATGAACTTTGTCCTGCAGATAGCAAATTAAAAAAAAAAAAAAAACACTTAAGTAGCACTTTCAGTTTAAGAGGAACTTCAAAAGTCTCCACTCATTACACTGCTATGGATACTCCCATCTTTAATAAACACAACCTTCTTAGTTCAGTTCATGCTCTTATCTTAAAAAAGGACACACTAGCCAATTCGGGATGTATTTATCAAGCCATCAATTCATGGTTCTTGCAGCACTCGTCCATGAGTTCCAGATAACATAAAATTTTTAAAAAAATGGTTGCTTAAATCTCCACTCACTACATATATAGATACTCCTATGTTAATAAGTACACTCCTCTTGGTTCGGCTCTCTCTCTCTCTCTCACACACACACACACAAAGGAAGGGTTTCGAGAGTAGCACGCCAGCCAAAAATGTAAACATATTTATCAAGTTATATGGTAGAGTAGAAACCTTAAATCAGATATGTTAACAGAGTCATCTCTGCTCCTCTTACTTTCATCAGACAACTTAGATGAAATCACAGCCATCATCTTCCACTCATGCATCACTCATCCCAACTACTTCCATATGCTATTTTGATACACAACACTCCTGAACCCTTCTCTGTATTTCCAACTAAAAATATAGCCTATGAAGGCAATAACTTGAATAGAACAACTTCAAGATAATCGTATATTTTATAAAAAATCAGCATATTCAGTTTGCCTAGATTTTATATTCTTTATTACTAGTGAAAAGATCCAGTAGACTTGAACATGAATAACTTGTGATAGTTAACAGAATGAGATAACAAGGATTAAAAACATTTATACCTGATATCCGAAATAATTTTGTTACTTTGAAAATTTATAATACTTAATAGTTAATATGCTTCAATAAGTTGGCATATGTTTATGCACAAAACCATGTTTATATTGCTGGCACATTTCTAGTGAAGCAAAATTTTATCCCTCACATGCATATACTATCTTTAGTATAATTGAGTAGTTAGCCTAAAAGTTTAAACTTAATGCAGAACCAATCACACTCCATACAAAAGAACTACGCAAAAGACAAGGTACCAAGAAGAGCTAGACTTTATTGATAAGGATGCTACTTTATCTTACATCCAAATTACTTATGTGTTCATCCTTCAAAGTATCTTATTAGTGTCTTAACACTAAAAACATAGACAAATAGCAAATAGAGGAGCACAGAGAAACAGCGGTAAAGGAACAGAATGGGAACGAAAAAAATTGAAGGATTGATAAAATCTTTTAAGCTCCAACTTTTGGAGTGGTCGAGAGTTAATACCACATAGACTTGCACAAGAACACAAGATCAGATAGTAAGTTCTTTTGGTTTAGTAATACGCACATCTTAGTAAATTTTCTTACGACTAGTATTTTGACATCTGAATTGCATACAGTAAATTTGCATTCTAGCACATTGACTTTATCTGCTCTCTCTTTTCCTAGAAACAAAGCATCCATTCTTTGAATGCAGCAACTACCTCATGAGCAAACAACACTTTGGAGTGCTGCACATGAAAGACATCAGCTTTTGCACATAATTCTAAATGATCCCCCTCGCGGAAACTTGAGCAATCTTACTAATGCTCCTGTTCAATCTAACCTCCAAATAAAATGAGAAAGAAACACACGCATCTTCTGTGTCCTACAAGAGTATCATGTTGGTAACACATACCTCATGAAAATATCAACTTAAAAATTTATGCTCGCATCATGCTAAATTTAACAGTACTTTTTGAGAAGTTCATTTTGAATGCTGACTAATAGGACAAATAGCAAAACGAGAACTACTTAGAACTGCTTGACTTTATTTTACATTAGGGGAGGAAAGTCATCAGTATAGCTCTAAATAAATACATTTCATATGGAAGAGGGGGGATATATATTTAATATAAACTGAGTAAACATTTGAACAGCTCTATATTTCGCCCCCCTCCCACTGTGTAATACTTTTCTCTTATCTGCTCACACTAATCCATGGGCATGTGCTTGTGTGTGAAACAATGTGTAGCGATTTCGGCAGTTTTCAGCAGTTTCAAGAGTTTTGCATTGAGTTTTGGAGTTTTGGTCAAAAGAGTCATTTAAAAAATCCAAAAATCGAAACTTAACAAAATCAAGAAAAGTTATTTCACATTATCCCATTGTGTTTTCAGTTAACTAGGACCACAATTTGTGTAGTTTGGGTGGTTTCAAGTTGAAACTTAATTATTCGAAAAATCAATACATAAAATATAGTATACTTATCCCTAATTTTAATAGTTATCCTCTACTTCCTCTAATGCTTCTAATTTTCCTACAATGATCTCTATTTTCTTAATAATTTCCTGTATATACTATAATTTTTACATTTAGCTGAAAATAATGTCCCATATTTGTTTTAATTTTTGAATTAAACTGAACTATTCTCTAAGCATATTGATTTGATGTCATTTTAATAACTCATTTGAGCAACAAAAAAACAATTTAAGCATATCATTAGGTCTATTTTAAAAATATCATTTTAAGCAAGAAAAGATCATCAAAATAAGAATCCATTTTATCTCACTATTACATTTTAATATCATTTTAAACCAAGGTTCGTTGTTTCAGTATCAGACCCTGTATCGGTGCCACACTAGCATAGTGTCAGTACGGTACGGTACACGATTCTTTTGCATACCGAGTATCGGTACGCCACCGGTACCGGTATCGGTACCAGTTCCGAACCATACAGTACGGTATATCCGGTACCATTCGGTACAGTACGACATACTATGTTTTAAACAAAACTAGTTTATGGAAACAAACACAGGAACATATAATGTAATTAGTAAAGACACATCAAAGTTGCATCTTGCCCGCTATAACAACGAAGTCTAGTGAAAAATAACACAAATTAGATAATTAGAGCCATAGATAAATGGGGTATTGACTAATACTAACAAATTTTAGAAATTATTAGAAAATCTTAAACATATGTGCCTGCTAATTTAAAAAAAAAACAAAAACCAAAAACTTCAGCTTCCATCAATTTTGACTGAACTATTGGGACTTAACAGAAACCAGCTGAAACTTCAACCCTTGGTGTGAAACAAGCAAACAGATTGCCTCCATTCCCACTCACTTCTTCTCTCGCCTATTCTCCAATTTATGCCTCAAGGTTTAGATAGAAAGCACAATGAGACATACAAATGAAGATGGCAACATAGATTCAATAGAAAAATATGACAAATTATAGTTATTATGACAGATCCGATACAATATCTCATATAAAGGAGTTCTATATGAACACACCAAGGTATGTGTAAATATGTATACATATATATTGCATGATAAATGAATAATGACATAGACCTATGCTCCTTAATTCATAAGATTAGATAAAATGGTTATCAATTATTATGTTAAACTAAAAGTTTCAAAGATAGCATCATAATTTGATAGTGTGAAGTGTCAAGGAACACCATGCAGTGTTCTAAGTGGCCAAATGTCCGACATGTCAGAAAAACCCAAATTTGGTGGGTCCAAGTTGCACCACTATGAACTGTAGGATTGACATTTTCTATTTAATAAAGGGTTCAGAACCCTAATTTCTGAATCCTGCTCGTTACCATATCAACCAATATGATATCATACATAGACTAGACTAAAACTATAAATACAACCATCAAATAGAAAGAGGGAAAAAATGCTTATTTTTCACCTTAGTTTGGAAGGAAAAAGATGGTTGGTATAAGTGATAGGGTAGCGTCTTTTCAGGTACTAAGATCTGCTGCAAGAGCAGTAAGAAGTTATGGTAGTAAAGAGTATGGCGAGAATTGTCACTAAGATCCACATTAGGTGTGCTAGAGAACTATAAGGAGAACCAAACTATAGACCGAAACAATCTTGTTTTCAGTGGGTTCAGTTCAAACTTATACAATCAAAGCAACTTGGGAAAATGTGTAGAGGAAGCCCAAAAAGATATACAAGTTAAATGATACATTATACATGATTTAAATATTACCAATATTGTACTTTACACTTTGGACTAGATTTTTTAAAACTTATCAAAAATACTTAAAAATAATAAATCACAAAAGGAGATCATAAAAATAGCAAAGTTAAACAGCACTGCTAGAAGTCATCTAAACAATAGATCATAGTGTTAATGTTGTAATTTTGTGAAGGTGTCTTAGGGACAAATATAATGATTGAGATGGCGTAACATCAAAATGAGAAGAAAAACAAACAACATAAGAGTAACAAAGAATGGTTATGAAAAGCAACAAGTAAGAATGACTAATAAATGTAATCGCTAAAAGTTTATCACCAAAACTTTTTCATATTCTTGAAGAAGCACAAATCACTAAGGTATCATGTGGTAAACTACTGAATAAGAAAGACCACAAAAATTGTTCATAAGAATCAAACTTTGCTTAAACATTGACTATATTTTATTACCATTGCTTCCACGGAAGCCCAATTATTACCCACAAACAATAGACCCTCTTAATTTAGAAAAGCATAACAAACATTTAGTAATAACATTACCAGTTTTATATGCATCAATTTCAACGAGAACAGAAGGTAGTTGGTTATGATTCAAATTGACCAAACCAAAACATGGTTAGGTTTTCCCTTTGATTCTGACCAAAACAAAAACAATGTATCCTGGAAATAACTATTACATTAGATGAGTCAAGGAACCTGTGTACTTCAGGACTAAGTTGCAATTAATTTAATTAAAAATTCCTCCTGATATCCTCTGCAGATCCTCTACTGATCTCGTCCAAAAAGTTTGATTCAACTTCTTGAACTTAAAAATTAAAAAAATATATATATTTCTACTTAAGCAGATAGGTTTTTCATTCTTAAGCAAGGCTTCTTCATTTATTTTGATTTATGATGCTACTGTGGAACTACTGCATGGTTGTTGCCAAATCCAAAAGGTAATTGGAGTAACTGTTAGGTCCAAAGTTCTATGACACTGCTTTGATAGTATATAGCCAGGGAATAGTTTGTCATCAAATCCAGGGGAATCTCCTTTCAAAGAAATTTTGGCAAAATAGAACTATCAACTAAAAGATGAAGTATGTTATCAAATCACATCAATTTTAAAAAAAAAAAGGACCCAAATATCCGCCGGTTATGGGATCACGTCCATCAAGTACTCCACCCTCCTAGATCACAATATGGATTATTCTTTCTTCTTAAATCAATCATGGGCATCACAAATGTTTATTGACTTTGTTTTTGTTTTTTTTCTGATCACTGGCAACTGTTATATACCAACCTGTCTTTCCTTTCCTCCCCATCCATTTTTCCCCTACTGCTATTGTTGTCCAGTTCCTGGTTCACCTATCATTTAATGAACAAGGCCTGCTGGCCAAAAAATTGCTTTGAGGCCATTTAATGTTTAGTTCCAAGATTGCATAAAATGAGGCATATCTTGTATGAAACAGGCATAGCCGTGTCTAAAACATATGACAAGTATGTCTGGGATGCAAACCAAGGACTGAATCACTGATGATCATCAAATATTCCTCTTGAATAGGTCGTGTCCATGCCCTTTCTCTTGAATCAATCAGGTTATATGCTGCATACTATTTCGTTATTTGACAAGATCACATAGCCTATCAAATATTTCTTTTTCTAAACTCATGGGATCACAATTATACATCAAATACTCCTTTTAGCCACTAATAAATAGCTTTCATTCAGAGACTAAACTACAACTGTTCATTCAAAAGTAGTCACATGAATCAGGAATGTGAGTCCATCAATCTCTCACCATGTTCAGAAAGAAGAGTGATGCTAAATGCACTTGTTTTTTATATCCATTAATACTTATACCCCATGGTAATCACTTCCCTTATTTGATCTCTTTTGAATAAACATAGGAAAGTGATTCGGCTAAAAGCAGCGATACATCTATGAATTCATTCGGTAATATATATGTATACTAGATACCACCTTCACATGAAACAAGACTAAGTGTTGCACATGCCATGATTTAGTGAAGTTTTTTCAATGATCAACTATATAGGAGGAAACAAGACACTTGACAATCTGATGAGTATCAAGGTTCTAGGGGACAACACTAACTTAACATTATTTTCCAGACCTCCATTAATGCCAATTACACTCAGAAAACTTCATGAGAATTTAAATCTAATCGTAACGCTTTCTTATCCTATGCATCATTTCCTGGAGCCTCCACTAAACTTGCTAGTAACTTTACATCAAGCATCAATGAACATTTGATTTCCACGAGAACAAGAAAAGATCAAGTAAATGATGCTTATCAATTAAATAATTATAAGGCTCCAGATCATAGTACCATATAGCACGCCAGAAATTTAGCTAGTTTTGCTCCAAGTGATTGCACTTGCGACTCAAATCCCACGTAAGAATCATGCTAGATGAAAATAAGATACTTCTATGCATTCAACAAAAGATTATCAAAACCCATCAAAATAAAAGAATGGTGATTCTGAACTGGTAGCACCGATATCTTCATACTCGAGAGGAATCAGATGATCTGAAAGCGTAATCTCGACTGATTCATTTCAGAACAAAAACATTCTGTCCAAGAAGTGTACCTGCAAGCTGAAATCATCGCCTTCAAAAGGCGATTTCTCGAGAAAAACGATGCAGAACTCCAACGACTTCTCCAAGATCACCACTACCACCGACTCCACATGCTCAGGAACTAAAAACATCCAAGAAAATCACCAAAAGATCGTGAACTGATTCCACAAATCCGTTCGAAACCTCATAAATTCCAAGAAAAGAAGAGGACTAGCTCCATACCGGAAGTGGAGCGTATAGCCAAAACGATCAGCCTGGCCACCGAGACCACGGCTTCGATCTGGGACCGAGTCCAGCTCTCAAAACCCGGCAGGCCGCCACCAGCGTCCCCGATTCCGACCTCTAGGATCGAGAGGAACCTCGCCAGGCACGGTCTGATAGAATCGGAGCGTAATCTCTGGGCAAGATCCTTCGGCACCTTGTCTTCTTGGAAGATCTCGAGAAGTATTGACATCTCCGCCATGGCGAACGATCAATTCATCGAAACCCTAAAGGGACGGAAAGAAGAAAGGAGAGAGAGGGGGGAGGGGGGGAGGAAAGAGAGGTTTCGCTACTGAATCTAGTGAGGGTTTTGAGAAGAGAATCTTGCGGCGTAGAGGAGAGGAAAGAGAAGGGGAGAGCAAATGGAGGAGACGAGGACGGTAGTGCCTTTCTTATATCGCACTTATGTCGGTTATGTTTTTTTCGTTTTTTCTTTTATTTTGAAATATCTGGACCGTTCAATGGTGGAATTCGCTCATCTGATCCGTTAAAAACGCGTCAGATAGACATGGCGACGGTCGGGAAGGGTTCATCGGGGTGACACGTGGGCAACAACGATCGGGCGCTGATGTTCCATGTAGCAGCTTTTTCTTTTCTTTCGTTAAAAATATATCTATATATGAGCCTTTTCTTCTCTTTTCTTAGAAAATGGATAAAAAAAAAGAAAAAGCTGCTCTTATTGACACAAAATGTTTGCCTTTTTTTTTTGCTTGCTCTTCAAGTCTTCTTTTTGCGTCTATCATGCACGTCCTTCTCAGAAGAAAAAAAAATCTATATTATTATATTTTTTTTAATATCCATCATAAAAATATATATATATAATTTTTTTCTACTAACATACACCTCGCTGAAACAAAATCATATAGCCAAATAATGTATATCAAATAAATTAATCATTTAACAAGCCAATACATATATTTTTGATAAATCGATATATAGTTTCTAAACCATGATATTAGTTAATACATGATCGGATGATGCATATTTAGCAAATTAGTCATCTACTAATCCAATGTATATCTTTATGCAAATTGATACATAGTCTCTAGAACATCATATTCATCAGTTCACACTACATGGCTAGTGATACATACTTATCTACTTTTTGATACATACTGTAAGCTTATTTGATACACATTCGGCATTGATCCAATACACACCTCTAGATAAATACATATACAATTTTTAAAATATACAGTTTACCAATACGCACCATGTAGATGATGCACACCAAACAAATTAGTCACCCAGCAAGTTAATACATATCTCTAGATAAATCGATATATGGTTTTTCGAATATGGTGTTCATCAGTGCTGGTACATAGTTTTCTAACTTTGTCTAATATAAGAAATTATATACATCCATTCCTTAGATTCTATGGATTTTTAGTTGTAAAGATTCTAGAAAATAAAGAGAAATTTGGTGGAGGAAAAAAAAACTTGAAAGGAAAAAGAAGATTTCATGAATGCGATAAACAACTTGATAAGGAAGAAGATAGATGGTTTGGCTTGACCAAAAAAAAGAATATGGATGGTCTTTTCATAGATGATCTTTTTTTTTTCTTTTTTTTCCTTTTTTTTTTCTTTTTTTTGAAGTTATGGGATTAAGAGACTCCATCAGTAGGAGGAGTCACTTCCCTATTTAATTTTTGTGATTTCTTCTTTAAAAAGGGTGAGAGAGGAAATGTGGTAAAATAAAAGTTCCGCCTATATGATATTCTATAGTACCTGCATTATATATTTTTTTTTAAAAAAAAATTATAGAAAATAATTAAGTAAAGAGAAATCATACCAAAATCAAATTAATTTTAAATCTTTTGACAACTCATAAGCATAACAAAGCTCACAGATCAAATTCAATAGACTTTGCGTGTTTTGCATGGTTTTAGCCCATATTGATCATTCCATGACTCATTGTTTGTCCAACTTCTGTAATCTGCTGGTCCAATTTTAGATGACCCATGATCTTTGCTTTGCAAAATGACCAACAATGCAGTGGATCCTGTTGCTGGAATTTGGACCCGAGGGCGGCCGTCGGCTGAGAAGGTGGAGCTCCGGCGAGGATCAGCGGGCGGTGGTCCGTCGGCGGGCGGCGGGCGGCGGTCCGTTGGCGAACGGTGTCCTCCGTTGCGGGGCCTGCAAAAAGCCGGTGGCCGGGGTTTCCGGCGCCGGCCCTCCGATGCCTAAGTCAGAGGGGGCAAGTGTATATGAGGAGAAATAATGTGTGTCCAGAGTTTTTGCCTTCCATCCCCCTCTTAGATGGAGAGGTTCTTCTTTTATAGAGGGGCGCTGGGTTACCTGTGATGTGATGAGGCGAGGTTGCCGTACGACTGAGCACGTCGCATAAATTAGTGCATGATCATGTGAATTAATGCCTTACCATTGGGGATGAGGCCGGAATCAGGAAGTTGTCACGGCCGACTAGATGCAGCCGAGCTGATTTGTCGTAGAGAACTTGAGATCCGTAGATAACAGGTGCCACGCGCATTAATTGTTGAGTAAGCCGAAGGTCTGTAGGAGCCATGCGTGATGATGGTTGAGTAAGCCGGAGGTGTGCATTAATTGTGGAGTAAGCCGGAGATCTGCAGAGGCCACGCGCATTAATTGCTAGGGGCGGTGGCAGGGTATGGTCTCTAATCGGGCTGCAGAAAGATGTGACCGCGGTGGGTGAATGACGAGGTCGGACTTCCGAGGTGGCGAGCTCTAAGGTCAAGAGCTCCGAGGTGGGGCGCCTGGTCGGGCGCCAGGTCGGGAGCTCGGAGGTCGGGCGCATCCAAGGTCAAGAGTTCCGAAGTCGGGCGCCTCTGATCACATGTTCCGTGATATGTTCACGTGCTTTGGGGCGACCTGTATTTCCCCAACACTAACCCCCGACTTCCGAGTTCGAGCCGCTTGCGAGCTCGGACGTGGGAAGTAGTTGTCTTTATTGCTGCGGTGGAGGCCGGGGAGACTTTAAATTATTCCGGCGCTCCGCGCGTTTCGAAGCGCCTTTAATAAGAGGAGATGGGGCGACGCCTTTTCGTCCTCCGAGACCGCTTCGTGAGGCGGGCTCATGATGGGACCCCGAAACCCGACGGGACACTGCCTCGATTGCGTATTCGAGGCGCCAACCTAAAATAAATATGCTGTTTCGGTTTTCGGGGTTGACACGTAGCGCAATCTGAACGAAAGGCGGGATCCAGCCCTTCCGATCCGGGCCGTTGGGAAGGTCTATATAAACCCCTCGATCTGGCCCTAAAAAGGTCTTGCTTGGCTGCTTCCCTTTCTTCCTCTGCTTACCTGATTGAGCGAAGCCATAGGCCTCGGGGGGTGACCGACGTGGAGATGTGCAGCAATAGAAGTCTGTGCAAGGATGATCCCCTTTGGAGGAGCCGATTTGATTGGAGACACAACCTTGACCTTGGGGTCGAGCTCCATAGTCTCCCCCTGAGGTATGGGCGTCTTAGTGGAGGCTTCAAGAACTGAGGCCTTGATGGTGACCTTGGCGGTAGCTTTGCCAGTGGAGGCCGAGGAGGACTTCCCCCTCGACCTCTTCTTCTGAGGGGCCTCGCCCTCAGCGCCCATGGCCGACCTCTTCTTCATCTTCCTCCTTTGACAAATAATGCGAGATCGGTCCTCATGGTGGCGAGAGCTGCAAAATGGAGGATAAGGTCAGAAAGAAATGTGACGAGGTGAAAAAATAAGGAAAGTTCAAAAGAGTTTACCATGGGGGTCAGCCGGGCTCAAGCCGACATTGATCATTGTCTCCTCGGATAATAACTCCTGCAGGGGTAGGAATCTTGAAACAAGACTAGAGAAGTTTGTCCAAAGCCCCTTGATCATCACCAAACAACCTTGGAGGCCAATTCAAATCTCCTTGAGGTGTCTTCTACGGTTTCGAACCACCATGGATGCTCGAATGATACAAAGAAGAATCTCCCCTTCCATCCATGGATGGAAAAAGGAGTACCTCATATCAACTGGTGGCCTTTTTGAGGAGAAAAGGGTTGCTATTTCGAGGATGCCTCTTCAGGGTGAAACATCCCTGAAAAAGTGAGGGTAGGAATATTCGAGAGAAGGCAGAGAGAGAAAGCCGACGAAGATCTGCCATGAGTTTAGAACCACTTGGGTCGGAACAAGATAGTAGACCCTCATCAGCTGAATAAAAAAAGTATAAAGGGGAAGTTTCAACCTGGCCCTCAGAGTCTTTTCGTACAGGCCGAGCTGAGAAGGAGGGGGTCGGGTAACTCGGTCACTGGGACTGGTGAGCTCAAAGATGAACTCGGAAGGAATGAAATGTTGGGCTCGGACGAGGCCCATTTCCTCTTGTGTGAGGATAGACACCTCGCAGTCGAGGCCCGATCGGATGTCAGGCTCAGCCGAAGGTGACAACTGTTGGGCTTGAGGAGAGTGGCCTGATGACCAACTCCCCTTTGAGGTGCTAACCTTAGCATCACTCATGGTGGAAACATATGGAGAGGAAGATGAAGAAACAGGCAAAAACAAGGAGGAAGACGAGAAGAAAAGACCAACCAGATAGGGAATAGATACCAACCAGAAACTGGGGAATGAGAAGGACACTGGAGTTGGAGAAGAAATTTCACCAGAGCACCACTCAGGAAGCTTGGACACTTAAGCACTCGGGCAGAGAAGCAAATAAAGCAAAAAGTATAAACTGAAGGGAGGGGCCACCCTTATATAGAGTCATGAACGCCCCTGATCGAAAAGCCAGTTCGGCTACCCGAGCAGATTGAGCCATGTGTCAGCTCGGTGTATGGCGCGGGCAGTTCGCCAGGATCACCGTAGTAATGACGCCTCGAGATAACCATGCATTAATGGTGCCCCGGGCCACCCTGCATCCGGTGATACTTCAAAAAGACCAAACGACGCCTTTATTGCCCTCTAACAAGAGCCCTGTCCTCGATCGAAGTGACGACTTAACTTTCGTCGCCCGAACTGGAATACAACTCGACCTCGAAAATGGAGAGCAAGTGATGGGAGAAATATTAAACACCTCGGCCTTGAACTAGATCGACTCCGACTACCTCTGTACAAGCCGAGGTAAGCAATTTCGACCTCCGCAGAGGAACCAACAGGCCAAGATGAATAACTTTGCCTTCGACCGAGCAGCCTATTAACATGTGCCGACAGGGACTGACAGTTCTAGCAATCGGTCATCATGACAGTGACTGGCTGTTTCAATAGCTCTGCATTCGGCACATGGTTAACACCATACGCCGTCCATGCAGAGGATATACCATTGGCCGCCACCTGACCACTAATGCATGCCGACCCAAGTAACGACAAAATTGACTCTCCTATATAAAGGGGTGATCTAGGGGGATCTCAATGACGCAAGGCAATATCATGCAATATCACTCACGAATGACCACACTCTGTTGAGATTTCTTTCTTCTATATTATTGCCTCTCTATTCTAACTTAAGCATCAAAGGGTCCCTGCAGGAAACTCTTCGGCGAATGGATTTCTTGCAAGGCATCTCTAAAGGAGCTCAACTTCCGACACCTCGGCCAACTGGCCCAGCTCGGTTCCAACCAACCTTATGGTCATCCAAGCTTCGCTCTGACCTCGGTCCGGATCCAACGACAATGGGACAGCTTCTCCTAGGATATCACAACAACATTGGAATTTAGTGCAATCAAATGAATAAATTTTAGAATGTCCTTGGAATCAAACTATGTTTATATGCTGTTACAATCTGCAATGGATATTAATTTTGGACTTTAAATGGAACTCTAAGTTTATATTTGATTTTTTTGTGCTATTCTCTTTTATGCAAGAAAAATTATGTTCCGGTAGGGTCATTAATGGACATCGATAATCTGTTAATTCGATCATAATCCAACTTGAAATATGGTGTTTGAGTGCGAAACATAAATCCTAAAATCTAGTTGTTGGTCATTTTAATGTACTATCATGGTTTAGTTTGCTATTGATGATGCCAAAAGAGAATCAAGTCATCCTGAAAGACAAATTGATCATGATACCAGAATAAAATTGAATAATAACTTTGATAAATTCTTGTTTGTCAAAAATTTTCATTCAAATGAATAATCTTATCTATAGAGCAAAAATTGAATAGGATTATTATAAAATATAATATCATGCATAAGAAGATAGGTGTTACTATTAATTTTTTAGTGGCTAGGAGATCATAAGGTGGCTAATTAATTTATATATGAGAGAAAGTACGGCATATCCAGTTTAGGGTCATGGTAAGGGCTTTTTTGCTATTATCTTACCAAAACATATTATGAATGTTCATAAGAGTTAACGAGTAACAACACAAAAAATTGTCTAAAACAAATAGTCAGAATGTATTACTTAAGTTCTATGGTCATGTATAAGTATATAAAATTTATCCATTTCATAGCCAATATAGGACTAAATACACGGCCATATGGATTTTCACATACTTTCATTGTTTAAACTTTACTAATCTCGTCAAGCTTATAGTCCAAATCTTTTGTATCCAGAATTTATCTACTGGATAGCTAATGAGAGACTAAACACACGGGATGGAGTTCTCACACATTTTCTCCATTCAAGTTTTGGTGTCTAAGGATCCAAATTTATTCAAATCTAAATGCAAATACCATAAATCTAATCTAAACTTGTGCTGCAATGTCTTATAATTCACACGGACTATTTATCACTGGATCTAATTTGATATCATTTTCAACAACTTAGAATCTCTTCGAGAAAAGTTTGCAAAAAAATATTATTTATGTTTCCTGTTTCTTTATAAGTACGAATCATAGCGAACTAAATATCAAATAACCTAATCTCTAAAATTTGAATTTTAAAAATAGTATCAATAATTTTTTTATTGCTGATCAATAGCTAAAAAATTTTAAAACCGAACCCAATGGATTGTTATACTTGAAAATCTTGCACGTATGGTTTGAAATCTTGTAGTACCAATCATTCATGTTTTTGTTTTCCCTTTTTTCGGACCACATGTCTAATAACCTAAAATCATATACGATGCATGAGTATAAAAAAGAACAAAATTAAGAAAAAAAATAAAAGATAGCAAAACAACATTCTCTCCCTAAACAAGATTCCTGAATCATGCAAAATTTTTTATTTTTTTAATTCTTTAATATCTTTCATTCTCTCTTCTCTTGTATTAATAGTAGAGAAAGATGGCAATGCAATCCGAACTGTTTACCAAACGTGTAAGGATCGGGGCTTCTGAAGCTTCCTCAAATCATATGTATAAGATTGAGTCACTTTCTTTGCCACTCAACATTCTAAAGATTTTTTTTGGACCTGCTCTTGTATTTATTCCCTTATCTCTAGGTTGCATTCTTTTTTTTTTGTTGCTGCTAAGGCGGGTGGATCATACCTACGGATACACCCAATAAAATAAAAAAAAACAAAATACCTCAAAGTCCCGAGGTAACTCCCCATCACCAGCCTATAAGGTACTATAAGAGTGACTGGCTATATAACTAGTTAGGTTGCATCCTTTCTCTCGGCTCCGATGGCTCACGCGAAAAAAAAAAAGAAGAAAAAAAGACTTGGGACCCTTTTGAGCGGGCCGGATTCAGTTAAGGAGGAGAATCCGTAACCCGACCCGCACTAGCCATTTGAAATTCTAAATTTCTTCCCCCTTCCGACTGCCGAGGCTGCCGTCGCTCACCGCTCCCCCCGCCCTCTCTCTCTCTTTCCCCACCGCCTTGGAGCCGGGCCGATGCTGGGGAAGCCGCAGAAGCGCCGTGGCCTCGACGAGCCGCAGGAGAGAGGGACTTTCGCCGGCTGTACCTCGTCCTCGCCTCCGCCTCCGCTCTCCTCGTCGTCCAAGAATGCCCCCGGCGATGGCGGAAATGTCGACCGGGTCCTCTTCAACAACCTTGTCGAAATGGTCCCCCTCGTCGAGTCCCTTATGGTGTGCCGTCTCCCTCTTTCAGGAATCCGGTATTTTTCCCAGTTATTGTTTGATTATTATTTTTGATAAATGGTGTTAGGACCGGAGAGCAAATCCGTCATTTTCGCGGCGGGCGTCGGTGGTCTACACACCCACACCTTCCAACCAGAACAAGGTGAGGTTTCAATGAGTAGATATCCATGATCCATCTCTCTCTTTTTTTTTCCCCCATCCACCAAGTCATATTCATCCTTTTCTTGGATTTTCTTAGAATTATATATTTTGATTCAGGAAATACCTAAAGTGTAAGCAAACAACCTCAAAGCACCAGTGTCTCTTGATTCATCTTGGCACACACATGCATCAAACCTCAAAGGTTATGATTTTTGTCAACTCTAGAGAGAAAGCTAAACCTAACACCTGATGGTCAAATGATTGAGTTTTGATTTTTTTTTTTTTTCATAGAAGGAAGAGGAAGAAATAAACCCATGGATATAAGAAAATTTAGGATGCTACAATTTTATTTATCCAGTTGTCAAAGTTAGATCGCTCTCTCCTCTTATATTTTGATTCCTAAATCTATTCTGTTCAGCTATTAGACCTGTTATTCTACATTGGTCAACAAAACATTCATAGAAATGATCTCCAATTTGCAACATATTTTTCTGCAGCATGCTTGTTAACTGCTTCCAGTTACCTCTGGAAAGAAGTTAAACAAGATGGTTATTTTTAATTTCTCCTCTGACTTTTTAATGTTTTTCCTTTTTTTATCTTCTGGACTCACAAGTTTTTTTGGCATTGAAGGTGGATGCCATAATTGAGGCTTAACTAAACCAATGACAGTGCAGGTCGTTGATCTGAAAGGCAGAAAACCATCCAAAACTGTTTCTTCAAAAAAGCATAGGGATCTTAGAGACTTGAGCAAAGATACAAATGACCAAGATGTTACTACTGACAACCTTTCAGTTTTTTCTTCAACGCCATTGGCAGTAGGGTATGTCCAAAAGAATATAGAAGAGTTAACTGTGGTGCAGGAGCAGTTGGATGACCTACGTAAAAAAATACTGGAGAAAGATGAAGCCCTGAAATCTGCAGAAGAGACGATGAATCGAATGAGTCGAGTTAATATGATGCTCGATGAATTGAGACACCAGGTTGCAGAGAAGGATTCAGTGGTTAGAAATGCCAATTCACAATTGGCTAATACGCAGGTATATAATAAGAAGATTTGTCCTGCCACTCTCTTGTTTTTTTCAAGCATTCCTTTAACTGTCTTCGACTAAATCTTTAATTATTTAAACAATGGATATGAAAGACTTATCTACTGTGCATTGTACAGTATGTGCTGTATGTATCATATCATTTTTTCTTTTGATTCAGCCAATCTCGCTGAATATATTCATATTTGGGATTTGCTTGCGTTCATTATAACCACTGTAAGAAAGCATATTTCTGCATTTTATCCGGTGCTGTTGTATTCCTTGAACCTTTTCTTGGTTTCCAGTTCTCGCATCACAAGTAGACGCCATTATGAAAGGATATCATCTATGGGGAAGGGAGAATTTCTCCTGCTAGTGGAGAGTTGAAATGAATCTTTTTTTTTAAAAAAAAATTCCTGAGGGTCTTAAGGAATTTATTTTATTATATAGTGTTAACACAGAAGTCTTAGATGAGATTGGATGCTAAACTGGATCAGAAATCTTATATGAATACTATCATGATAATTTAAGACCATATATCAACACTTTAAATTTCACTGCCATGCTTCATTGTGGCATGATTGAGTTCGGGGCTTTTGAGCTAACTGGAACTACTCTATGAAAGACACTTGTATTCTATAAGGCCGGGGATTTCACCTGTTCTTGCATTGATTAATTGGATGTTGTGATTGTTCTAGGATGCCACCATAGTACTTGGGATACATGCTAATAATGCATGCATGCACGTGCATGTACAAACACACATTCACACGCATTCTTGTGTATGCTGTCCATGTTTTTGCATGCATGTGTGCATGTATATGCCTTATGAATATGCACAATGGCATGAAAACCATTTCCTTTGGTGTTTCAACTATTGATTGTTAATTATTTACATATCTATTTCTTTCAAATTACATTACTTAATTTTATAATTTCTTCAATATCCTATATCATGAGTCATCCTAATGCCTTTCTTGACAAGGTGGCTGTATGTTACATTGAAAATGATCTGATCTAGCATTTGCTCATGTGCTGACATCTTACTGTGCACTTAGCATACTGTACTTTTCATTTCTTTTCGATCATTACAAGGAATATTAATCTTAATATCTTGTATCAACTGCAATCTCATTATAATGGATTCCCCCATGAAACTGCTATCAACCCTTGTAATGGTTATAATGGTCGTTATTTGTCCAAAGATGCCTGGACTTTTGGGATTAAAGAAATAGACCATTAGAGTGGCTGTTATTTGCTATTACAATGCGATGGGATGATCAATACCAGAAAAATAACAATGTTGTTTGCCTAGATTGCTGTTCACTGAATAAAAAAAAATCCTATCTGGTACTAAGATTTGAACCTAAAAAAATGGTGAAAACTGCAAATGTTAAATAATGGCTGTTATAATGTAAAACCTATACAATATGAAATATTGGACCCTCTCTGGACTGTTATAATGGCTATTACTTTAAGCTTTGCTCTTAACTACAGATTAAGCTAGCAGACAAGCAAGCAGCTTTGGAGAAATTAGAGTGGGAAGCAAGGACATCAAATACTAAAATTGAGGAACTGCAGGGAGATCTGGACTTTATGGGCTTCGAAATTACTGCACTCATGCGGTTATTTGAAGAGCTATCAAAAAATGATTCAGCTGCATATCCTGATGATGACATCACTTCAATTCAAAAATTTGATCAACTTCCATACATAGTAAGATCATATTTGCTTTCTTTCTTTCTTTTTTTCAAAAATACGAAGCTTATCTTGTGTTATTCTTTCCCTGTTACATAGTGAGCCCTGAAGGGCATACCACTTGGGAATAAACAGAAATTAACCAATAAGTCTGATGCTAGTATGAGTGCCTCAAAGTCCAGAATGAGATTTTTTGTAAATAGTACTACTAGTAGAGAGTTGAGACGTTCCTGCATGCTCATAACATTTTAGTTGATGTCTAGACAACAATGAGATCATGGTGCATCGTAGAGAAGGATGTTAGTCCATATATCATAATACATTTAAAAATATTTAACACTATTATCGTGAATAAAATTTTTAACTGGTACAGATCAAGGAGCCCAAAAGATGTGGCATTTAAAAGTCTTACTTCATGTGCATGTTGTTATTTTATAGTCTACCTGACTTGGAAGTACATTGTCAACATGAAAGCTGCAATTTAGATAGTGTGATCCACTCCTCTGCACATATTTTGAGGTTTAAATCTCATTTGAGTGGTGGCATGTAATCACATGGGCTTAATGCATTACCCGCTGCTGACAAGCTTCATTGTGTTTAGTTGCTGTGTGAACATCATTTTTTGCTTCGGCTTGATGAACCCATGGCTTTGTGTTTTTCCTTGGACATTGGTTCACAGTTGGTCACTGCAATGTAGTCCATGAGGATGTAGGGCATGAATATTTAGGTCAATTTGAAGTTTTATCATTAATTTGAGTAGTAGTCTTTTTGGTCTGGCTTAGTTTGTTTTAGTCTCCTTTGATGAGCTTTGGTGGTATGAAAATTAAGTTTAATCTCTAAAGTTACAGCCTGTCACATTGGCATGTAATTATCTAGGTTCTCTAGTTTAAGAATACCCTTTTTAGGTGCTTCAAGTTAAGGCTATTTGCAGTAGAGAGGAGGTTACACTATTTGGTGTCGAGTTAAAAGCATCTGACTGCATGAAACTTTGCAAAACTAGGAGGTATTATGAGAGAATTGAAAGAATTGAAACAGTACAAGAAATCCTGAAAGTGCTTCAGTTATGGCAGGAGACATTACTTTTTAAGTCCTACAGTAACTGACAATTGTATTATCAAATCCGACAAGTATAATACTAGCTAGTTCCATGTATATAGGCTTCTCATGAGCATTCCCTGAGGTCATTATCATCGGTAAGTCAGGTGTGCAGAGATAAGGGCATCAGTATTATAAGGTACACAGTCACATGCAGCTGTTATCATGTATGATGCTACTAGGGCAGGGATCAGGAATCCTTACATGAATATCTTCAAAGTTGCAGCTGTAGATATTAATTTTCATCGGTGCCTCTGTCAGATTCATAATTCTCCTATCACATACATTAGAATTCTTAGGGGAATTTCACAAAAAGAAATGCAAATCTGGATGAACATGTAATTTGGTTGCTGTGTGAATTCATTTCTTTATGGAAGCTATGGTCACTCTCACTATCATAAATTCATAATCTTTTTAGTAGATGATCAAAGAGACTGCATTTGTAAAGTAAACAATCTGAATAAGAACTTTCTACTCAGGTACAAATCGTGTGCCCGAACTTGTGCAATAAAACGATATCAGTGCTCTAGTTACATTGAAATCGTAGCTTAGGTTTACAGAAGATCATGTTCTGTTTTTTCTTGCTGGCTTCTTAATCTGAGACATGCTTTGCATTTTCACGTTGTCTATGCTGCATGCTAAGGTAGTGCAACAGTTCATATAGCTTTACAAGACTTCTTCGTGTCTTTGCTCCTCATGAATACGTGCATCTTATGTACTTTTATCATCCTACTGCCTTTTATGTTGCCAGTCAACTGTAGTTTAGGAGGTAGAACAGAAAGTGTATCGACATACAAGTAACCGGCTTAAATTAAAACAGGATAGCATAGATGAGAGTGATATGGCGAGGATGGAAGAGGCAAGAAAGGCCTACACTGCAGCTATTGCTGCCGCAAAAGAGAACCCCAGCGAAGAGTTGTTAGCTGCAGCAGCTGAGGCGAGGCTTCACCTCCGAGCATTTGTTCTCTAACCTTACAATCAAAACTGCAAGTTCCTTATCCAGCCATCTACCACGCATGTTTTGCGGCATAGGCTGAGATCAACAGAGTTTGGTTGTTTTCTTTTGCTTGCACTAAATTACAGTGCATACGGTATTCCTATGAGAATTCCTGCATCTGATCTCAAAATGGCATCTATAAGGAAATGTTCATTGGCTATCCTTCACCTAAAGAGGATCAATTTATTACTCTATTCCACCTATAGTCAGGACCATCTACCTCAGTTATGCGTTTCTTGATGGCTCTAGTTTGCAAGCTTTTTCGAAAGTCCTTTTCAAGCCTGCCTGCATTCAAAATTTTTCATGATTGGTGCTTGGAGCTTTCAGAATAAGGAGTTGCATGCCTGTGGTTTTGAAGAGACTAGTTTATTTAGCACTGAAGAGACTAGTTTATTTAGCAAAGTGCAAGCATGATTTCTTTTTTATCTCCTAGTAACAAAATGCAAGCATACTTCAGTAAGTGGCTACCCTGGTGATAAGAGGATACGAAGTCATGAAGAAGGGGTTGCTAATAGCGGTCATCAATCTCTGCTTGGTAATCAAAGATCTTTAAAAATTACGATCTAAATAATTATGTTGCAGGTGAGTATATGGTACCATATCTTGGAATTTTTTTTAAAATAATGGCCTCTGAAAAGGTGGTCAATCTCTGCTCACCCAAGGGCTACCAATTCTTCCACCAAGGGGCCTACGGGAGTCGAGAATTTCTCAGGCGTGCAGGTGAATGGGCACTGCTCAAATTTCCAACCACCGAAGACTTCTCAGTATCCTGTCCTTGGATTTAGGGAACCATAAACAATCTATTATTTGTAACAAAGAAATCTATTAGTCTAGTGGTTTAACTGGACGAACAAGCTGTGTTTGACAAAGCAGCTGACCAATTGACTCAGAGATTGAACAACGAACAAGAAGAGTTAACAGTAGATCCTCTGGAAAATGTCTATTCTCAGATCAGAGCAATTACCATAGCGAAGATGAAAATGAATTGCAACTTTAGTAATCCTTAAAATATCGCTCATTGAAACCATAACTTAATCTTACACTGTGATCACATGAAGAAGAATAGGGCTGGACTTATAAACCTCAATATTATCAGGCATATAATGGGGTAAAAAGGTCCAATTCTTTGCATTCCAACTATGGCATGTTAAAAGTAGTCCTCAGGTTTTCCGATCTTTATGTTCTGCTCTGCCAAGAAGCTTGTAATGGCATTCTTCTGCCAGCCCTTAAAGCTCCTGCATCCACCAACAAGAATTACAGCAACTAAGAAGTTAACTGCCACTCATATTAGACATGAGATCTGAAAAACATAATTAGCAGGCAAAATGATTTAACAATAGAACGAGATGCCAAAACCATTTTTGTTTTCTCAACGTTAGTTTGACACATGATGAGCGTGAAAAAAACATTATTGGTAATACAACAGCAAGCAATTATTTGCAAGAGATGCTTTTAGATGCTTAAAAGTGAGAAATATACTTCAGGAACAAACTAGACAGTTCGTTTTGATATCTCATCAATCACCGAGAGAACAGAAGGGAACAATGTCCTGACTGAAGTAGTACCCCAAAATGGGAGAGGGCTCCTTCAACTAAACATGAATAAAATACAAAATTCAAGTCTGTTGCGTATCCAAATGTATTACACTGAAACAGTAAACAAGAATGGAAGTTTATGCGAAGGGTAGAGAAGCTTTGAACTCACAAGCATGGTAAACATCCGAATATCAAGTAAAACATATGTTTTTGTGGCAGTGGAATTTATGTTTTACATGTAACCTTATACTGCAATTTCCATACTGCAATTCCTGTTAGGAAATGCATCACCTCTCACTTGGATTTATTTTGATGTCCCTTGAATTTAGGTATTGATAAGGCAATGTGTCACTGAGGTTCATATTTCCATAAGTGGCACAAGAGTTCAACTCTTGTATATGTAAAATAAAAAGGTATCTAAGTATTCTGAGAAACATCATGTTCATTAGAGAAGAAAAAACTCTCATGAACTCAAGTACATGTTCTTATGCATGTTAGGTGAAATGGCCATCAAGATATTGTTAATGCAAACATGAGGGCAAGCCTTGTTCATTAGGTGAATAATTATATTAGGCATTCAGCTCCCACCACCAATGAGCTCACGTTAAGGTAAGTTATTCCACAAAGTTATACATTTCCTTCTTAAAACTTCTCCTTCCAAAAAGTTCGTCTTTTCTCATTATGTTTATCTCATATTTACCATATGCTAATCAAACCTGGTGTCATAAGTTAGTTTGACAAAATAAAGGTAAATGAAAAAAATAATTTTAGACCTTGACAGGTTTGTGTGAGGGTTATGAACTTACTTGTGATCTAGATGTGCTAGAACTTCTCCTCCTGGAAAAGCTGATACAGTAGCCTCGTATGCAACTTTGATTGATTGTTTCCAGGTTCCACCGATGGTTTTCTCACTTGCTTTTACCTTTTTCTGGTTTGGATCTTCCATCGGTAAAGAATATCCTGATAGAAGGTGGCTGACCCATACACCATCTTTTCTGAAATTATTTCAAGTATAGAACACATCGTGTCAGAAAATGCCTGATCTTTTTTTCCCTCTTTTTTGTGAAGCAACTGTATTACAAATTTGAAAATTACAAAAGTAACCATTTGGAACTTGCCCAACCCTGCCCCCCATTCCCCAAAATGCAAACAAAGTCTCATTCGAGAGATCTAGTGCCTCCACCATAAATGCAACATAACCAACAAATTTATTAAAATTAAGTCGCAAGCACCTAGTTAGACCCAAAAAAGGGACAAGCTCTAACATTGTACCTTGACCTCACTGACTTTAGAAGGGTTGGCCCACAAGAAATGTCATGGAGGTAATTTTCCAGTACTTGGCTTGATGTAGGATTTTAATCAAACAATGTAATGGCTTCTTCAAAATATGCCTTTAAAATAATTTAAATTCAGCATATCAGAGTGCCAAGGTATAACCCATAAAACTGATACATTAATTTCATAAATCCCCACAAAGGTGTGATACTACTCAGTTATACATCTCAAAATAACATGGTTCAACAAATAGTGAAAGTAATTAACATTATTGCTTACTATGGAAAGGGAGGCATGCCTATTTTCTTTCTTTAACAGGTGATATGCGTGCCCAAGACGTAAGCAAATAGTAATTCAGGTACAAGCAGATTTACATTCTGGAACCAATCTTTTTTTTAATGCACATAGCAAAGTGTTCATAGAAGGAAATTATGCTTTTAAGATCTCTGGAAACTGATGGTAGGAATGCCCAGTTTCATTCTCATCTGATAAGCAATAATCATGGAGAACAAGAGGGATGGCCAGTGTAAGTGACATGGGCATTTGTTTCCTGCCATTCCATTAAGGCCACGGCAATGTAAAGAACAAGAAATTTTTAGTCGACTTCCCTAACGTAATACAGTCTCTACAAATAGTGATGTGACTAGAAGAGCATATTAATTTGTTTATCACCAGGGTATGTGCCATAACTAGACTCCTCCTTCAGTGGTTTCGAACAATATGTGCCTGTATTGTTGCTTTTATTTATTATGCCATGACAATTGAAATTTGAACATGGTGAACTTAAAAAACTTCACTTTAACCATAAACCATGATAAGATAGGACGTGGTTACTTACACAACGATATCATTGTGGCGAGGAGCATAATGACCGCCTCCTATTCCCAGAAGGACTTTATTTTTACCATTGTTCCTGTGCAATAGACAACAAAAAGTCGATGCAGGCAATACACAAAAATGTCAAATGACAACCGCTAACAAGCTGGGCTCAGAATCACCTTTAAATTACTTCTTATCATTATTTAATTTGGAAAAGACTAGTAATAAACAAGTAAAATGAAATGTAATACTTGGTACTTAAGCATATGCAAACCCTAAAACTTGTCTACAGCAAAGTAGCTTGATTTATGAATCTTTGGTCCAAATTTTGCTTTATTTGTTTAAAAATAGTGATTTGGACCTCTTTACAAGGACTTTTCTATTTATTTTTACAATCAGTAAGTTGAAAAAAGATTTTTTCTCAGAAGCCTTATATACATCTTTCTACAACCACCTTAAAATAGTGCCTTACCCTTTCCACTCTCCCACACTACCACCTCCTCCAAGGCCAAGTCCTTCCCACATGAGCTGCAAATATCATAAAACAAAGCAATTTATTTTACTAAACATATTGTCATGAGTCTAATTACATCCAAACAAAGGCAATATAATTAAACCTGAAAAATGAAATAAATGTAAGCATTATACTACTAAATTTCAAAGCAGGCACCAATAAAAGTAATCCTTGGCACTTTTGGATATGTTCGAAGATCCTAGCATCCAATTTTTTGTCATACTCGCTATATGAACACGTTATAAAAGCCTAGATAATTTCTTCTTTAACAAAAAGTGGTGCAATCAAAAAGAGATTTTTAAGATAAACTCAAGGAAAAAAAAATTACACTTTAAAGAAGCATATTCTGCCACAGTCCGTCATTCAATGGCCCCAAGTAATAACATTCTCTGGATCTTCTTACAATACATTTTTGTTTTGGAAATTCATCCATGCCTTGAGCTTTCCTTGAGTGACTAACCTTATACTTCAGCCTCTCAAAAGCACAAAATAAACACATAATATTCATTTCTAACCAGTTCTCCAATATTATACATCATCTGGATATACATCTTTGAGGAACCATTTTGTGCGATAAGTTATTTCATAGATAACCAAAGTTTTTTTAACATCCATTGGCAGAATAATCTTCAATACATGGATAATAGTCAATATCCCAGTGTCAACTTTGCTTAGGTTCCCACCAATTTTCCGGGTCATGGACTATTATCTGTGCTTCATGGCTACTCCCAAAAGGAAACTGAAAGTAACCTTTATTTCTTGAAAGCATATTGAGGTATTGTTACTAAGAATGCAAACCATGGGAAAATGCAAGAAATAATAGCAACAAATGTTTCATGTTGCCAATAACAATATGGGAATAACACAACCAAGTTTGAGAGGAAAGCAGTGAAACATTCCCTAGTTAAAATTTTAATGACCTTTTCATATTATTTAAATAAAAGAACTTAAACACCTTTTTAGCATAAAAGATACCTTGAACATCATGTTTTCTAGATGTTTTTCTGCAAAATGATCTTTGATGGGTAACAAGATAGACTGCATGCTTCCTCACCTTTTAGTGGGGAGTTGTTATGATACATAAATGACTTAAAATTGGGTTGATTTTTCTTCAACCTTCAAACGATGGCACAAGAGGCTTTTGATACGCTTTTCCATTCCCATAATTTTAATGACAATTTTTAACGAAAGAAAAATATAGACAAATTTCCAATACCAAGATTTTGTACTTTCCTAATGATATACTCTTGGTGCAGAGATATTTCTAACTATGTTTATACTATAAACTCTGATATGGCCCCTGGGAGGGTCAAATGGAGGAGAAGCAACAAAGCCATCCCAAAATTGATGCAATAAGAATTGTTAATATGGCTACGGCCAATATCTTCCATTAATGTCAATGGAAAAAGTAGCCAGTCTTTCCATTTATGAAAAGCATAAGAACATGACTAGAATATTTGTGATTTCAAAATAAATAGAAAAGAAAATATGGAGTCACCAATACACAAGATGAGAAGATCCAGAAAGGAAAAAGGCCTGAAGATCAAAGAATAAGATTCCGCTCTAAAATCGTCCTCTAGAACTATTAAAATAGTTCTGGGATAATGATATACAATAGTAAACATATAAATTGCTAGAAAGATTATAACTCTATTTGTGCGACACTTGACCATAACATTCATGAAATTGCAAAATTGCTGTAAAGGGCATAGGTCTAAGAGGAGGTATATTTATTCATGACAAGCTTAAATTCTTGAAAATATATATTCTTTTTTTTGGGTGGAAAATCACTCACTAGAGCTATAGCTTGAGCAGCATCTTGCCTACCCCAGTACTCTTCTGTGCTTCCTACAAGAATTAAAAGATAACCTTACAAGGAGCCCATAGGCAGCCATAAATCTCATCAAATAAAAGGGAAAAATTATGAACATGTAGATTTAAATCTTGCAATTACTGAAACACTCAACATCACAAAAGACTGATGAAAAAAGAAGTACTAAAATGTGCAAATTTACAAGAAAGCCATATACCTATCTCCAAGAACAAGGTTGGCGTATTAACTACAGGTCCATGATGAGTTGCCTCCAGAGTAACCTACATGAAGCCAAAAACAAAACAAAACAACAACAAAAAAAAAGAGAGAGATTAGCATCCATTACAATGGGAACAGCACTCTAGTTTTTCTTTTTTTTCCTCCTTTTCTCATCTCCCGTCAAAACTACGTTACAACTTGCCTACATCAAGCCGGCCCAACATCCACTCCGGCCGATCCGGTTCAGACAAACGGTCCGGTATACTCATTGGATTTCCACCGAGTCCGACAAACCAATGGTGTTTAGTTTTAAGCACCTTACTATTACTAGCCCGACCAACCGAGCCGAAAAAATGTCGGACCGGGTACCCACCGGACCGATCCATCGGAAAGAAACGAAAAGGCGGTGTGGTACACAGTACCTCGAACTCCGGAAGGAGACCCAGGGAATCGGCGATCTTCTTGAGTAACCGGAGCCAGGGGCCGATCCGAGGGTTGGGCAGGGCAGCCCAGCCAGGGCGCCCTCCCTGCGGCGGGATCTCGTCGTCCCGCAGGTGCGGCACGCCGATGGGATGCACGGTGAGGGCGGGGCGGTTGGAGACGGCGGTGTGGCGGCTGAGGAAGATGACCTCCGTGACAGATTCTCCTGTGGCGACCTCCCAGCGGCGGTCCAGGTCGTCCTCCGCCACGATGCTGTTCTCGTGCTTCAACAGCCTCACATCCCCATTCGCGAAGCTCTCCATCCCCTCCTAATTTAATCCCATCAATTCATCCCTCCATCCGGTAAGACAAATCATCAACACAAGAAAAACAATAGAAACAAAAAATGTGGGCGCGAATGTACGGAGAGGGAGGGGCCGGGGTTCCAGCCGGGCATTGCGAGGAAGGCGGAGGCAGGGCCAACCGAGGCGGGGTCTGCGGTCGTCGCCACCACTAGCGTCACCATCGTCGCCGCCGCCGCCGCTGCTGTCGTCCTCCGGAGACGATAAAGGGGCGGAGAAAAGGAAAGCGCTGCTTGCTGCCGAGACTGATGCGGTTGAGGACGCAAGGAGCTCTCCTCTCCTCTTCTCTTCTCTTCTCTTCTCTTCTCTTCTCTTCTCTCTATTTATGGAGAGAGCATGCGGGTCCGCATTTTGCTCTCCCAAGCCGGGCTTCTTTCTTGTGGCGGAAGCCGCAGCACCGTGCGAAACCCAGCGCGAAGGTGCCTCACGTGCTCTCTCGATGTGGCCGACTCAAATGGCGTAGGGACTTGAGCGACTTCAGTTGCGGCGGGCAGGAGGGAAGATGGGTTCGGTGAACGTGTCCATACCAGCCCATAGGGTTAGCGCCCTCGGGTTTGGTCAGCTAATGGTATTGGACCATTGGAAGCGGACGGGGATTGGGCTTGGGGGCTTGGGTTCAGAACGCGTCGGGCCATTGCGGGCGAGAGGAATGCAGCCTTCTTTTGGGTTCGTGGCTGGAGGGTCGGGCTACGGGGTTTCGTAGGAGAAAATCTGTGAGTGCGCGATTTTTTATTTTTTTTTAAACCTATGTTACTCTTCTACAAGATAACTAACAAACTAAATAAATAAATAAATAAATAATCAACCAGATAATAGTGGTTTCTGACTGAAAAAAAAAAAGAAGCATAAAGGGCCTTTTTGATCGCCAAAGAGAGAAACGTCTCATATGCGCACAGCATTTCGGAAAAGACGCATCAGGGACTAGTTCTTCATAGTTATATCATTTTGTAGCTCTTGATTCTGCTGGCTGCACCTACATCATGGTAGGGTGAGCAACAGTTGTACCAAAAAAAAAAAAAAGAAAAAGAAAGATAGAGAGAGACGTCCCAAAATGGATTCGACTCAGAGGAAGCCAAGCCAACTTTGGTGAATTGGGCTCCCGTTCAGCCCACCTACACCAATCATGACGGGTCCCAAACTCTGCCAAATCTTATTTCTCCCATTAAGACTTCAAAAATATATCTACCAACATGTTAATATAAACTTATATTTAATAACTACTACCTCAAGTTATTCGATCACAAATTATTCAAGCAAACAATTAGAGTTTCGTATGGCAGATGGAAATTGCATATAACCAATCAACTGGAGGGCATTTTTTGACTTTTCACCGAGTGTTCAAGATCTAGATAACTGTACACGCTCCTGCTGAAACCACTCCAGTGAAGCAAACAACAACATTATTAAATTCCTATATTACATGATAGGTGTAATAATGGCCTCAAGCAATGACATTGTAATGCATGATCGCAAGCATTCGTTCCCAATTTGGCCTTCAAAAGTTCCACGATCATGATCGCACAACTTGAAGCAATGCATTGTAACAACCCTAGAGGTGCAAATAGGTCGGATTGATACATAGCCGACCTGATCCGACTTGCTTTAAAAGATCCATGAGGCTCGTTCAGGTTTTAAAATTGGACCCATTTTATTTTTTGGATTGGATCTGGATATACTAGATTCCGACCCAGTCCGACCCATTGTTCTTCAAATTAATTTTGGATCGTTTATTCCATCACCTGACCTAAACCCTTAAGTTTATGTTCACTGTGCTATGCTTTGTGATGAATTCGGATTGTCTTATGAAAAAACATTAGTCATCCACTGAATTCTCACCCTTAAGTTTATGTTGGCCATCTAAACTCACCAGCCGCTACAGCATGCCTCCCCAAGTTTTTTGTACGCTGCAAAATAAAATTAATAATTATTTTTTCCAGTGATTCATTGCTTTAATGTGCAAACAAAAAAGGATTAATGTTTTGTTACTGACATCAAGAAGGACAAAAGATGGCCTCCAGATAAATTATTTTGCATATAAATTGCAAGTAGGATGGCATTAGAAAGGTAACCTGATTCGTCTGTTCGTGATGCTTCTCATGGCTAATAGATGTGGGTGGTGTTTATCTATCTCGGCGATGAACAAGACAGGATCCAGCGTTCAAGACGATATACTCGGATCTCACTTCGTTTGATAGAAAGGCCCAAAAGGGGCCAAGATGGGCAAGGTACAAGGGCTAAACGACCCGTCCAGAGTCCACATCGTTCGGCAAGCAAGGCTTGCCCTATCTCGTCTTAAAGCCATAATACGTGCGGGGCCAGAGCCTGTTAAAAAACAAACCCTATCCTTAGACCTTAGTATGCTAATTTCCAAGTTCAACATCTACCTGACCTGATCAGACTCAAATTTTTTAGATTAGGACCGAGTTATACATGAACCGAACTCAACCTAAATGACCTATTGGGCCAGAAATTTTAACCGTGGACCTGACCCGATCTTTTTTTGGATTGCATTTGAATCTAACATTAGGATCCAAACAAAAAACCAAATTAGGTCAGAATGACTCATGACCCATCCGATCCGACCCATTTGCACTTCTAAATAACCCTAAAACAAGAAACATTATTACAAGACATGTGACACTAAGATGAGTGCACAATAAATGAAACCCAGGCTTGCATGTCTCGGGGATTTGGTGGCGTGCACCAGCGGGTGTGCATGCAATGATTTCTCCTAAAACAAAAAGGTTATACCCATCAGCTAGCTATGCTGCTAAAAATCATAAGAGGAAAAAAAAGAGAAGAAATTCCAGAGTTCTGTTTCATGAATATCCAAGCAAAAATACATTGTGGGAATGCTTCTGAAAATGCCCACATCACAATATAACTCATCTAGCAATGGCCCCATGACCCTGTAACATCAAGTGCAGATTTTGACAACCTAAAAATTTATCAACTGATCAACTGGTTATATTCACAGATATAGCAAGACAAAAAGCACAGATGTAAAGAAATTCCAGGATTTCAATCCGACCAGAGTTGCATCATCCCCAGCAATGCTTCCAAAAGTGACCTCCATCATCAATACATGGGACACATTGTAGTTGCACTGTAACCCTACAACATAAGTGCAGCTTTTGATAGAACATTCAAACCCAGAGAACAACATATAGAAACACTCAAAACAGTTCCACATCTGGTTACAATAAACAATAGTACAGGGTTTTAGCCAAAGTTTTTTCAGCAGTATCCATGACACTACAGTCACAATTTTCTTTTTTCAGTGCATCCCTGCCAAGAAAGTCCTCCTCGACTCAGAATACGAGCATCGGACTGTGCATCCAAGATAACCACTTACTAGCTCAAAGTTTGAAAGAAGATCAGCCAATGCACAAGAATGGGGGTCTCCAGATGTAGACAGAAAGAAATTGACATCTCTTCTAGTTGCAGATAAGCAAAATTGAATATATTCAAATCAAATAGATAATAAAAACAATAGATACGCTAATAACATAACGATCCACATTGCCCTGATTTTTTTTTTAAATAACAGTCGTGTAAAATTCTCGATCAGATTTGGAAATAAATTTTGATGTAACAGAACCAAGGATACAAGTTAGTCTAGTGCAATTGTAAAAGCTAAAAGAAACATCAGCATAATTGATAATTCTAACAAGGGAGATTCCAAGGTACACAAAGTAATACTTGCTCTAAGATCCTTACATAAATGACCAAGTTATTACATAACATAAGATATGCTCTGCACCATGCAGATAAAGTAAAATTCAACAAATTTCTTCTACCAAACAATTTCTATGAAATTTACAATCAAATATTAGATAAATTTTGTTGAGAACTTCCATTTCCGATATTGGATGGTCCATAGGCCATGACAGCTAGACTTATTAGAATCTTGAAAACTTTCAGCATGAAGTTCATCTTACAGCATAAAATAGCTTACAAATTAAAATTATTGAGGCTGGATCGATGTCATTTATAGTCCCAAATTACCTTTTTTAACGAAAATTCCTCAATCAATTTTTATATCACAACCACAAAGATAAATGTTTGTTGTACATAAATGATAGTGAATAATAAGATCAATTGTGCACCATTTTCTTCTACTACCTCATAATATTGTGCATCAATTTGTTCATGTGGGATACCCAACATAAGGGCTTAAATCAGGTTGTGACATTCACAAATTTTATCTAATTGACCTGATGCGGACCCGAGCTTACCTGGTCCATGTCAGGTTGGCCCAAATTATGCCAACCCTAAAGATACCCAGTCTTCCAAATAGTCAGCACTTTTAATTAAGATCATGTATGATAAAAGTAGGAGAAGCTGATGGTGCTAATGGAGCACCTCTTAATAGGAATGAATGGACAAAAAGGACAAATGAAGCCAACCAATAGTAGTGATGAATGTTTGTTAGTTTTGGCCATCGAGATTTTTGAAATGTTTTGACCATTTTCGAATAGAGCTTTGGGTTTAAAGATAAAAAACACCTCTAATCTCAAGACAAAATACTCATGCAACATCCATAATTGTGTTCAAGGTCTCGAATGGCTCTCCATAGTGATAATGCATCAACACAAGCCCTCTGCATAATGGTGATCCATAAAATAAAATATGGTTTTCTTAATGAGGATGACAAGACAATTAATCATCAAAATCGAGTAAAAGTCGTAAAAAGAGGATGTCAATCGATTTGAGCTGCATAAAATGCAAAGACAATATGATATTGCTTGTGTAAGAACAAAGATCTGGACTGTTAACTTGAACATCACATGAAATATTGTTATGTAAAAAATCCAAGAAAAATAAAACACATACTGACATAAGGGGTAATTTTTTTTACCACTGAAGGTAGCTAATTTATTGATAAAAGGTTAATTATAGTACAAATATTGGAAATTATTTCACATATATAGATCAATGGTTTTACCATGCTTCGCACCCACTCAATTTCACAGCTAGATCAGATAGTGAATTTTACTTGGTGACTGAACATGAATACAAAGTGGATAGGCAATATTTTACTCTAATTAGTGTGAAACCCCAAGATTCTCAACCTTGAAAAATATCGGTGTCGATGGTTTGACTAGTCCAACTTAGCTTACATAATTCCCTAACTTCCACTTTGTTAGTAGTTTGATTATTCATTTCATAAAAGCTAAGATCCTTGAGTCATCCATAAACATTTTCCTAATGTTTCCTTGCTGCCATATTTCCCAATGAATCATCTATTGCAGCTTTCCTTGTACCTTCAGATGATGGAGGATCAGAAACTACTCTAATATAGCAAGGCAAATCATCTACTATTATACATAATGATTGTGAGGCTTCAGAGTGCTCTTTCTCAAAACTGGGGGGTGAAAACTTACCTCTTGATCATCCCATTTTACACTGTTTTCATATAGCAAAGGCACCCATAAGATCGTATCCCAATTAAACTTTTGTTGATAAAAAGGTTCTCTATAATGCATTTTCAAGCATGATCTTAAAAAAGAGGAAAAAAGACACCATCATGCCTAAAGTTTAGCGCGCATTTAACTTGTCAGGGTATCAAAGCAGGTAAATTAAGAAACTAAAGGTTTCTTTTTAAGTACTTAATTCCTGTAATTGTCTAATAAAAGACCCCTTATCCTTGACAAAGTAGTTTTGTCATGTGTGGAAAGCTAAAGATACATTACCTCCTGCGTACTGAAGACCTTAGTCAAAAGATGTTCTTGTAAATAGGATGTGAAAATTCCAAGTTCACAAGACATTCATCAAGAACCTGTATATAGAATCTAAATTTCAAAGTTACCATTCCATTAATCTTAGAACCCTTGGAAGGTGAAGAATGAATTTCATTGTTTCCAACATGGTAGAGTCTGTATGAGAAACCACTCCCCAGTTATTATCTCATCACAACAAACCTAGTGGCTTGAAAATCCCGAATTCCTACATTTCAACCATAATTCTCTTCCATTTATTTAGCATTAGTGCCTTTTCACCAGAGATGTGCCTCAAATAATCTCCATAACAATGTATGCAAGCTCCATAATACACATTCGCCCCTTCGCTTTAAGTTCTACACATCTAAAACTGGTAAGGGAAATGTTCATGCTCGTCTTCCAATCATTTTATACAAGATATCCATAAATCTTTTAATCTTTTCATCACAACAATAGACATGGAAAAGGTAAAGAGATAGTGGTAACAGAAGCCATGTATGGGCTTGATAAACATGAATTTGCCACATTAGAACTTGGAAATAAAATCAAGCCAAGTACTCGCCCCCCACTCCTTCCCAATATAGTGTTACTATTGTTGAGTGGCCTGAGCTAATTTGAAGCACTATGAGGGGGACTGAACCAAACTATCGAAAGATTAGACACACTACAGTTATTAATTATTGAAATTTCTGAGGTCCATCAAACCTTTTCACTTCTTCCAAAATCACACATTAAGCATGAAACCACTTCAAAATTATAAAAGATAAAGCATATGCTAAAAAGTTAAAAATACTGATCTTTACATCAAATGCAATTTCGCATGACCTTTCTAACCCAATGGTAGGTGATCACAGCAAAGTACTTCCATGCATATTCATTGATCAAGAGTACAACAGCCACTTAGTCAGCCTTGAAGAAATATTTCTAAATGATATCCTGTAACCACAAAATTTGGCAGCATATAGAAGTAACAATGTCAAAAAAGAAATAAGAAATATTATAACCGCTATGACCCACTATTCAGAGAGATTTTCACAATCATTTACTATCCACACATGAGTGTGAATATAAAACCATATGCTGTTCACATATTTCCTTTTTTTTGGTATTAAATGTAGTTAAGGCAATGAATAAGAAAAACCAACTTTAAGCTTCCTCAGAACAGGTTGATGCTTTGACTAGTTAGAAATTAAGGACCAAAATTTCTGCCAAATGGTAAAGCACAAACAATCACATAGCTCCAAAGGAGCAATCTAAGTTTTGGCATTTTACATGTCGAGTTTATAAGTCATGCAAGCATTTCTTGATCTCACAGCCAATAGCACTCGGTTAAGAATTTGCCTTTCATCCACAATTGGATCATAGAGTTCAACTTGGGCATAGCCCTTCGACTTCCCACAATTGGAACCACTCTATCAACCGGCTCCGATGTTAAGGATAGAATTCAATATGGGTTAACTGAACCTGTTTGTGTCTCTAATATGGCAAACTATTCTAGCTGCAACTGAAACATGACAGATTCTGATTCTAAAATTTCATGTGCAGTCAATTGATGTAATCGCAAGAATCTAGATCAGATAATCTATTTTTCGACATCTTCGATAGCTGTTTATAGTGCAAAGACCAATGAAGAAGCAATATGGGAGCATGGTTGGTTAAAAATGCAGTGGAGGAGAGCAGAAGGTCTGCAATTCTGAAAAAATTGCTGAACAGGGCACATCCTATTGGTAAAAGAAGTTATTCACAAATCATTATAGATTGTCAGTACACACCTGTACCTAATACTATTGCTTCATAATCAACAGCACTTACCCATTGGAGCTTACAGGTTTCCATCGCTGGGTTAACAAAGATTTGGCGATGGTGTCGATTTTAACTAAGGCCAGGGTTTGGTAATTTCAACTGTTGAACACATACAGTGATTCAGAAAGCAAAACTGTATGTTTTTGTGCATTTAGTTACAGAGAGATCTAAATTGTATCGGCTGTTTTAGTTTTCAGTTTTTTTCTTTGTGTGAAGCCATATAGAGATTTAAATGCATTTAGTGTTTTTTCAGTAGAATTAGCTACACACAAAACAACAACAAGAGCAAGAACAACAATGCAGTGCAGATACAGGTCTAATTAAACAAGCTTACCGAACTTAGCAACCTAGCACCCCACTCTGCCGAGGAGAGGTCCTGAGTTTGACTAGTGACATGGTAATTCCACTGTATTTCTCAAAATATTGGATTGGTCAGTTGTACTACCTAAATGTCATCATGAATCATCACAATTTTTCTGTATGCAATTGAGACTTTTTCATTGTTGCAGACAATGGTATTGATGTCTAATATCATATTTACAGGACATAAATTGTGTAGTGTTAACAAAGCACATTCTGGTGCAGCTCACAGAGAAAGATGACATGATGACATTGATTAAACAAATATCGAACCTATCTGCATTCAGTCTAATGCTGCGGCTTATAAGCTGATAACTCAGTTTTGAGTTTTAATTTATCATTCATGTGTTTGATTCCACAGTCTAAGAAACATTTTTCTTTTGTCTTTACTCGGAGAAAGAATAAACATAAGTTCTATATGTCTCATGTTGATATTCCTGACCTCCCCTCCATATTAGATTAAGTCTGTTTGTGGCCTCAGAAAAGCAATCTGGACCAACAAAATTTTGCTCAAAACAAATTCTGACAACTGCTCATTATGACACGAAGCCCTGACGCATTCTGCCAACTTCTACAGACTTGTATCTCAATGTTATCATCAGGTCATCATTTGCAGAAAAAGAGTGTTTGCCCTCAGCATCTCAGACAGCTGAGCTAAGCATATGTGAAAACTTCATCCATGACCTGGCCCAAATTTGGAGGCAAAGCGCATTACAAAGGCAATAACATAGTGCAATCAGCAAACACTTTGGCAAGATGGTATGAGATGATGGCACTTGCAAATCTTGGCAGAACAGCAAAAATGTTGAATTTGCATCTTTAAGCCACTAGCTTGGGCAATGTTGGAGGAAGCTATCAGTCAACTGATTTAAACTGAACTCTGTGAGAGCACCTTGATCATTGCAAAACATGCAATGAGGCAGCAAAATATCTCAAGCAAAGGTCGCCAAACCAGTATCGGGATCCGTACCAGTCGGCGGTCGATCTGGTTTGGTACCGTAACAGCTAGAGCGTGCCGGTTTCGTATCGGCACACCCATTTTTTTTCTTTTTAAGAATATTTAATTGGTAATCATTTTTTTTGAAGTTTTTCAATGATTTTAAATGTAATTTGATATTTTTTGATGTTTTTTTTATATTTTTTGATATTTCTATGATCCTGGATTAACCTAATGATACATTTTATTGTTTTAAAATTATACAGATCATAAAATAATTAGTAAAATATTGCATGCTTCAAAAAACAACATAAAATAGCCTCAATTCAAGTAGTGACGTGAAAAATATAAAATAATATAATTACTTATATACATTTAAAGTACAACATACATACCAATATCTAAAATCGGGTCGAGTGGCGCTGGCGCTCGTAGATATCCAGATCATAAGTATAGTCAGAAGGCACATCAACCCATCCCTCTAACCAAGCGGCGTTGTAGTCTTATACGTTCATCCCATAAGAAACGTGCGCCGAGTTATAAGCACTCTCGGATCTCTCACTGAATCTCTGGCTTTAAGAGGTGTCCTTTGGCTAATAATGCGGCTATGGAGAGATCCATCCGGATATGCCGGCAGCAAAATCTGACCCATGAGATGCTCCAAGCTACATTATTGCTACAGTGTGGCTTGACTCGGTGCGAACCGACTGGTTCGCATCGAGTCAGCATCGAACTGGCCAGTACCAGCCCGAAAAGGACTAGTTCCGGCCCGTAGGGGCTGGAACCGATTTTAAATAGCGAACCAACCCGGTGAGACGGGCTGGAACCAATTTTAAATAGCAAACCGACTCGGTTTTTCACCGGGTTAGTTCGGTACTGCCTAAACCGGGCAGTTCAGCCCAGATCAGCAGACCTTGATCTTAAGCCTCTATGCTCAAACCATCAACATCGCACGGAAAATCATGTGCTCAGAGCACCAAATTCTATAGATTGAAGAGATATATGTCCCATATACAAATCCTTAACATGCTGGCTGCATAAGCCAATACGTCTTCTGTTCAAGCTGGAATGAATTGATGTTGAGAATCCTGTCTTCCATCCTGGAAACCTTTGCTTCTCCTTCACATGAAGTGTGTACATACTTGGAGATGCAATGGTGCATCCCATTACAAAGCAATTAAATATCCGTGTTGGGACTTTAACCCTTGATAGAGACAGAATACACAAGCCGCTAGATGAGATTCCATACATCAAAGCCTCATCATCATCAGAAATGGGAGAGTCTGATGTCATCATTTCAGTTTCTAAGTCTTCTGTCAGAGGAATACCACTCTGCTCCAACTCAAACTGCTTCTCGATTAAAACTTCATGCATCCTATATTTGGCCGCTAGAGTTCGAATGCATGATTTTCTGACACATTCAACTATCAGGTGCTTAATGTCTCCAAAGTTGTCAAACTCAGAATACCATTTTAGCCACCGGCGAACTAGCCCTGAAAACCAATTTATGATCAGAGCATCATCTTGTAAGACAAGGGTGGAAACATGACGTGGAAATCCTTCAACATTTATCAAGCCATATCGATGGAGGTTTCTCTTTATA
The DNA here is from genome assembly GCA_025769935.1 of Phoenix roebelenii. Lineage (NCBI taxonomy): Eukaryota > Viridiplantae > Streptophyta > Magnoliopsida > Arecales > Arecaceae > Phoenix > Phoenix roebelenii. The sequence continues at coordinate 8,704,590 of JAOXJJ010000001.1, forward strand.
AAGTTAATAGGCGCCTCAATCCTCATAACTGTAGTTTCAGTACTAGGGATAGATTCTGTATTGGTGGTGGAGCTTTGCAACAGTGCAAGGGTGGCAGCTGTCTCTGATGAAACATATTCCATGGCCTGCTTGTGGAATTTGTAGAATGAATCTCTCAGATCTTCTGGCAGTGCTGGTTCAGCAATGTATTTGGAAAGGATTATCTCCTCGTTAGCTTCAACTTTAGCATTCATGTCTTGCATCCATATCTTAAGCATGTCCTTGAACCAGTGATCTGTTTTCATGCCCTCTTTACGGAACTGTGAAATTTGATCCAACAATGGACTGCTAAGCCTTAGTGACTTGATCTCTGATTCTTTGATCCGTCTCAAGCCATATGCCAGCCACTTCTTCCCTATTCTAAGTGTCATAGCATCCCAAATTTCTTGCTTTTGATGAGCAAATAGCCGGATCTTGTCCTTCAACTTGTGTACAGCTCTCAATGCAGCAGTTTCTTTGGCAGCCAGCCGAACAGCCATTCCAAGGAACTGCAACCCACGAGAATTCTTTCTAACTGCAAACAGATCTGCACGATCTTCCACATCCAAATATAATGAGTTCCTCAAGCAAGTTATGATTTCGTCCTTTATGCTGAGGGCAACATCTTTGGAACCAGAAACCGCAATAAGTATCTCATCCATGTATCTGCAAGCATGTAGTCTTGTTTCTACAGCATCTGTTGACTGGTCGACATTCTTATCATCACAATCTTTCATCTGTCTTCGGAACCAACAGCGCAGTTTCGAGCGCTGGCCATTTTTCACATCAGCAGAATCTGAACCAATGCCTTCATATCTCATGCATATCCTGAACACTTCACGGTCGAAGATGTCAAGATATATGTTCATCAGAATTGGGGAGAGTACTCCTTCCTGAGGAAGACCATGGCCCTTTGGAAAGCCTCCGAATACCAAGTTGAGAACTCGGGCATCAAACATGCGATGGATAAAATTAAACAACCGAGCATCCTCGATCTTTTCTTCCATTTCTGAAATAAGCTTGGACAGAATATTACCATCAGCCTCTTGATTCATAGATATTGTAAACCACCAATCTGGTTTACCAATCTCTTGGCATACATATCTCAGGGCTGATCTGTGCCCTCTTCCACTTCTACAACCATGCGAAATCTTAGAGAAGTGAGGCCTGTAGACAACCTCGAGTACTACTCTAACCGCTTCTTGAATAACTTTCAGCTTTAATTTAGGAAGGACTAAGCACTCCTTGCTTCTACCCTTCGCAACCATCATCAAAGTATTTGCCTCGACATCAAAATTGCCGCTCGCAAGCTCCTCTGCCAAGGACTTGAAACAAATATCATCTCTCTTTGATGCCAAGTCAACATTTGAGTTGAGCCGAATGATATCATATGAGTCTTGAAGAGTGTCGGCAGCGGCGACAACACTACCCATAACATCATAAAATTTCCCATTCAAATACTGCGCCTTCACCCTTCTCTTGACGCGAAGTTCAATCAATCTCTTGAGCTCCATTCGTGTCAGGGGCCTTCGCTTCTCAGGAGTGGAGGATTCGTCAGGGAGGCAAGCTAAGCTCTTGGCAAGTGATATCGGGGGAGTGCTCCTTTTCTGCAATTGGCTCATGCTCTCGCCAGCATCTTCAGCTTCTTCGAGAAGGAAATTTGTCGCGTAGAATCGCAAGAGTTCCAACGAAGGCCTACCTGTTGCATGAATGAGAACACATTTGCATTAAATCACGACAACAACAACAAAAAACGAGTTAATATCATCCATGTCGAACCACAAATTATACAATCATGGATGGAAATTTTCTACTGCTTTTGCGAAGGTAAGATCACAAAGACAGCTCAAAGAAGAATCGCAAAGTAGTATCCTACATGCATGTACTACAGGCGTGCTCGGTACGAAGTTTGCTCTCTGGAGGAAATAGGATGCGCACTTGGGACCTCTCCGGCACGCCGTGGTCCACATTTTATCGAGTTCAGGTGAAAGGTGCTGTCTTTAGATTTGAATTGCTATTTCCGGATTATCGGAGAATATCTCTCTTCCCCTATTTTGCTAACTTCGGGGTTCGAATGGAGGAGCAATGCTTCGTCTTAACGGCATTCCATCGAACAGATGGTGTGTAATAGTATGCTGCTGCGGGAGTATCCGGGGCGAGAGAGGAAAGAGGGGCGTCAAATCGGTGCGGGGCGCCCAAGGCGACCGTAACATTAACGAACGAAGCGCTAACGAAGAAAGCCCCCGTGACGGTGAGACGATCCCCTCTCGGGCTCTCTCTCCGCTAGCAAAACCCGACGGAGTTTAGACCCAACCAAGCGGACTCCATGCGCCAGTCCAGTCTTCATGGTGGAATTTTGAGCCAACGGATCAGGCACGGCTCGCTGTAAGATTGCGTTTGCACAGCTTTTAAAGCACTCCAATATTTGTCACCATTGCGGATCTTAAAGTATTTAATAGTAGATTCGTGCGAAGAAAGATGGGTGTTTCTTTCGTACGAAAGATACAACCCAGATCCACAATAGGATATTGTTGGGGGAAAAATGGACCACCCCACAAGCACAAGCAAAACACCCAAATCCGACAGCAAGGCCGAGCTCATGCAGAAGGTCGAGCTCATGCAGATGGCCGACCTCAGAAGGCTGTCGAGCACAGAAGGCTGTCGAGCTCATCCAGGCCGAGCACAGAAGGCCGAGCTCATCCAGGCCGAGCTCATGAAGGTTGCCGAGCACAGAAGGCTTCCGAGCTTATTCAGGCCGAGTTCATGAAGATTGCCGAGCTCAGAAGGCCGAGCACAGAAGGCTGCCGAGCTCATCCAGGCCGAGCTCATGAAGGCTACCGAGCTTAGAAGGCTGCCGAGCTCAGAAAGCCGAGCACAGAAGGCTGCCGAGCTCATGAAGGCCGCCGAGCTCAGAAGGTTGTCGAGCTCAGAAGGCCGAGCACAGAAGGTCGAGCTGACCTCAGAAGGCCGACCTCGTCGTCCACATGCTGCGGCCATGCCCTGCAGCAACCTCACCACACCATGCTTTACTTGCCGACCACGCCACGACATATCAACCAGGGACCATACCCTGCTACGACTATCAACGCCTCACCATTCCTAAGAATGGACTGCACTGCGCGCCACAAGCAAGCTCTGGCTGCACGCCATCTCCTCCCATGATGGGAACGAGCCATCCACGGCAACTCATTACTTCCACGCCCATGTCGAATCATGATGGTAATCCATTAATTCGCCCAGTCACATCACAGGTAACCCTGGCACTCCCCCTATAAAAGGGGAGCTTCTCCCTCTAAAAAGGAGGCTTCCTCCTCCCAAGGGAGGGCTTGGGACTTTTACTTACAGTCCATCTTCTTCTCCAAATTAAACCCCCCTCTGACTTAGGCATCGGAGGGTCGGCGCCGGAAACCCCGGCCACCGGCTTCTTGCAGGTATTCCGGAGGACGCCGTACGCCGACGGACCGCCACCCGCCGACTCGCACCGGAGCTCCTCCTTCCTAGCCCAGTGGTCGCCCCCGGATCCAAATTCCAGCAACAGTTGGCGCTAGAGGAAGGGCCCGAGTCGTGACCATGAAGCTAAGGGGTAAAGGAGCCTCTAATGTCTCCCGGCGTCCCGCACCAAGTCCTGGACACTGAGTCCAGAACCAACCATCAACGCCTCCGGCGGATCAAGTCTCTCAGGTCCAACCAGAGGAGTTCAACCTGCTTGTTCAACAAGTACAAGCACTCACTGCGGCAGTTCGAGGCCAACAGCAAATAGAAAACCAACCTCTACTCCCACCTCACGAGCATGAGCCCTCAGGACGCCGCTCGCAACATCATTTTTCCGTAAAGCGTCGCCACCACCAAAGCTCCTACCGAACTCGATCCTCAAGCCGAAAGGGCTTGTCGCGCATCCATTATCATGCGAGCTCGGCCGAAGCCTGACGCCTCGAGCCCGGGAGCACCCATTTGAGGCGGGGCCTGCCCCATGCCGATTTGCAACAGGATTCCCACTCAAGCTCGGCAGAAAGGTCGAGAAACTCGAGCGGCAGATCGAGGCGCTCCACAGCTAGAAGGCAAGGCGTGAAGATGACTTTGAGCTCACCACCAAGTCACCTTTTTCTCGCTAGATCGAAGATGAACCGGTCCCACCGAGGTTCAAAATGCCTCAGAGCCCTACAACGGAACCACCAACCCCCTTGACCACTTGGAGAGCTACCGAGCCCTTATGGCACTGCAAGGGTCCTCGGAGGCCGTGCTCTGCAAGACCTTCCCTGCAACCCTTCGAGGAGCGGCTCGGCTTTGGTTCTCCGGTCTGAAGCCAAGCACTGTGTTCTCCTTTGAGCAGCTCGGCAGGCAATTCGCTGCTAACTTCGCTGCCAGTCGACGCCAGCGGCGAATATCGGATTCTCTCCTCGACATCAAGCAAAAGGAATGAGAGTCCCTTAAAGACTACGTCGACCGTTTCACCGCTGCAACATGGGAGGTTTGCGATCTCGACCAGTCAATTGCCATGTCAGCATTGAAGACTGGAGCTCGATCCTACAAATTTCTCTTTTCGATCGAGAAGAGCTTTTCTACCGACTTTGTTGAAATGTTGGCCCGAGCTCGTAAGTACGCCAAGGATGAGGAAGCCATGGCCTCTCGGTGGGAAGCAGCCGAACGACCTGCCAACATGCAGAAGAAGCACCCCGAGGAGCGCTCCCAACTAAGCAGCAGATCCCCCTGGCGCAAGGAGAATCCTCCTCGGCCCAAAAGTCCAACTCGATAGAGGTTTTCCCTCCAAAGATTTGAGGAATACACTCCCCTCACATCCACCCGAGCCGGGATCCTCATGGAGATTAAGGGTCGGGGCTACCTCCGATCTCCACCAAAAATATGGTCGTCAGAGTTGCAGAAGCACTCGAAGAAGTACTGCCACTTCCACCAAAATTACGGCCACGACACGGAAGATTGCTACCGGCTTCGTGATGAGATCGAGGCACTCATCCGCCGAGGTCGGCTGGGTCGGTTCGTCCGTGATTAAGCTAAAAAAGGGAGCCAGGGGAACAGGACCCAGAGCCCCCCTTTATGAAAACCTAAAGGGTGTTGAAACCCTCACGGCCATGCTGTAGTTATTGCAAAGTCTGACGTAAAAGTGTTTGTGGATAATAAAAGCACTACGGACATCTTGTTTCATGATGCCTTCCAATGGTCGTAAAACCCGGAGAAGATGAGCAACCCTCTGGCCGGCTTCACAGAAGGTCCCATACTGGCGAAAGGGGTTATCGACCTGCTAATCGCGGCTGCACGCGCCCCTCGAGAGAGTACTGTGAAGCTAAACTTTTTCGTAGCCAAGGTTAGCTCGGCCTTCAACGCTATTATTGGCCGACCAGGCACTCTCCGAGCTGCGGTCCCTATCTACCACCCCCTCGTGCAGTTCTCCGCTAGCCGAGATTAACATGGAGAAGAAGACTCTCTCAATATAGCTCCTATATACTACATGTCGACGACTCTGTAGCCTTTGGGGGCGGTGGCATAGCCCAGAACTCAACGCCTGCCCCCTAAGGGTCTCCAACGGTTCTCCGCCGGTGCTGAGCCAAGTCCTGAGGGACTTCGAAGCTCGGAAGCCGTCAAAATGCCTCCAAAAGGTACGAGACGCCACTTCGGCTTTAAATAATTTCGAATATTTAATATATTTCCAGGTCGGAGAAGGCAAAAGCTGACCAGCGAAAATCTACATCTCCAACGTCGTCCCGATCTGAGTGGGGGCGCACGGTCACCAACGGACAGGGTCCGTCGTCTCCAGATATCTACATCTCCAACGTCGTCCCGATCTAAGTGGGGGCGCACGATCGCCAACGGACAGGGTCTGTCATCTCCGAATATCTATATCTCCAACGTCGCCCCGATCTGAGTGGGGGCGCTCGATCGCCAACGGACAGGGTCCGTCGTCTCCGAATATCTACATCTCCAACATCGCCCCAATCTGAGTGGGGACGCTCGATCGCCAACGGATAGTGTCCGTCGTCTCCGAATATCTACATCTCCAACGTCGCCCCGATCTGAGTGGGGGCGCACGGTCGCCAACGGGCAGGGTCTGTCGTCTCCGGATATCTACATCTCCAACGTCACCCCGATCTGAGAGGGGGTGCACGGTCGCCAACGGACAGGGTCTGTCGTCTTCGAATATCTACATCTCCAACGTCGCCCCGATCTGAGTGGGGGCGCACGGTCGCCAACGGACAGGATCCGTCGTCTCCGGATATCTACATCTCCAACGTCGCCCCGATCTGAGAGGGAGTGCACGGTCGCCAATAGACAGGATCCGTCGTCTCTGGATATCTACATCTCCAACGTCGCCCCGATCTGAGTGGGGGTGCACAACCGCCAACGGACAGGGTCTGTCATCTCCGAATATCTACATCTCCAACATCGCCCCGATCTGAGTGGGGGCGCACGGTCGCCAATGGGCAGGGTCCGTCGTCTCCGGATATCTACATCTCCAACGTCGCCCCGATCTGAGTAGGGGCGCATGGTCACCAACAGACAGGGTCCGTCGTCTCCGAATATCTACATCTCCAACGTCGCCCCGATCTGAGTGGAGGTGCACGGTCGCCAACGGACAAGGCCAAAGAAGGCTGTTAAAGTTGACCTCCAAGTAGAGCCGCTTAGCTCGATCTGAGACAGTTAGCTCCAACTGTACGAGAGGTACACCCTACTTAACACGTACATCTCCATAGATATTTGGCTATATTACAGGATGATCGACAACTGGACTACTTCCTTCGTCCGAGCCAAAAAGCAGCTCGAACTCGGAAGTCGGGGGTAGTGTTGGGGGAAAAAATGGACCACCTCACAAGCACAAGCAAAGCACCCAAATTCGACAGCAAGGCCGAGCTCATGCAGGCCGAGCCCATGCAGAAGGCCAAGCTCATGCAGATGGCCGACCTCAGAAGACTGTCGAGCTCAGAAGGCCGAGCACAGAAGGCTATCGAGCTCATCCAGGCCGAGCTCATGAAGGCTGCCGAGCTCAGAAGGCCGAGCTCATCCAGGCCGAGCTCATAAAGGCTGCCGAGCTCAGAAGGCCGAGCACAGAAGGCTTCCGAGCTTATTCAGGCCGAGCTCATGAAGGCTGCCGAGCTCATGAAGGCTGCCGAGCTCAGAAGGCTGCCGAGCTCAGAAGGCCGAGCACAGAAGGCTGCCGAGCTCATCCAGGCCGAGCTCATGAAGGCTGCCGAGCTCAGAAAGATGCCGAACTCAGAAGGCCGAGCTGACCTCAGAAGGCCGACCTCGTCGTCCACATGCTGCGGCCATGCCCTGCAGCAGCCTCACCACACCATGCTTTACTTGCCGGCCACGCCACGATATATCAACCAGGGACTATACCATGCTACGACTGTCAACGCCTCACCATTTTCAAGAATGGACTGCACTGCGCGCCACAAGCAAGCTCTGGCTGCATGCCATCTCCTCCCTTGATGGGAACGGGCCATCCACGGCAACTCATTACTTCCACGCCCATGTCGAATCATGATGGTAATCCATTAATTTGCCCAGTTACATCACAGGTAACCCTGGCACTCCCCCTATAAAAGGGGAGCTTCTCCCTCTAAAAAGGAGGCTTCCTTCTCCCAAGGAAGGGCTTGGGACTTTTACTTACAGTCCATCTCCTTCTCCAAATTAAGCTCCCCTCTGACTTAGGCATCGGATGGCCGACGCCGGAAACCCCGGCCACCGGCTTCTTGCAGGTCTTTCGGAGGACGCCGCACGCCGACGGACCGCCACCCGTCGACTCGCACCGGAGCTCCTCCTTCCTAGCCCAGTGGTCACCCTCGGATCCAAATTCCAGCAACAGATATCATTAGGGCCTAAAATTAGTCTAGATCAAGAGGGAAGGTTGATGGGCGATACATATGTGATTTATCCTGGAATTAGTCTAACCTAAGAAGGAAGGTTGATGGGTGAGAAGAGATTGGGGCACCCCATCATGACTACGGAGCCCACAATTTCTTTCGAAAGTTGATTCTCCATAACTCATAGTTTTCAAGATCTCATGGTTTTAGGTAGCATCTCTAGTCTTAATAAGAGTATTATTAGAGATGTCACTTATTTTAGAATTAATTATAAGATATTTATTTGTGCTAATGTCTAAGGAATGCCCTACAAATATTGCATCTATGGTTTTAGGGGCAATTTTTCTTTTCTTAGGTTCAGGTATACCTACTTTAACTAGGCATCCCCACACTTTAAGATAATCTAATTTAGGGGCTTTATTCTTTAAGAGTTCAAAAGGTATCTTATTATTATCCTTAAAAGGTATTCTATTTAGGATGTAACAGGCTGCTAAAAGAGCTTCCCCTTACAAGTTCTCGAGTGCTCCTGAACTGATTAATATTGAATTAACTAAGTCCATAAGGGTACGGTTATTCTATTCTGCTTCATCGTTCGATTGGGGAGAGTAAGGAGGAGTAACCTCATGAATAATCCCATGTTCTTGACAGAATAAAGCAATTTCATTCGAGATATATTGTCGGCCTCGATCAAACCTAAGTTTTTAAGAGTTTTCTCAGTTTGGGTTTCAGTTTCAACCTTATAGATTTTAAACTTGTTTAAGGCTTTACTTTAATTTAGATTTGGTTAGATATGTGCAAAATACCTAGAGAAGTCATCAATTAATGTTACAAAGTAATGATTTCCTCCTCGAGTTAGAATTTTAGTAGAGTCACACACATCACTATGAATTAGGTTAAAAAGGTTAGAACTTCTATTAATAGATTTGAAAGATTTTCAGGTACTTTTGGCTTGAACACAAATTTCATATTTGACCTTTTCATCTAGATGGATCTTAGGGATCATATTCAAGTTAGCCATGTGATGGATCCAATCAAAATTCACATGACCATGCCTACCACGCCAAACATTAGAAGATTCAAGATTTAGAATAAAAGGATGATCTTTATTACAATCTTTAGGAATTACACTCAATTTGAATAGGGCTTCAGATACAAAGCCTTTTCCAACAAACTCATTATTACAAGTAATTATAAACTTATTAGATTCTAATACAATCTTATAGCCCCTAGATACAAGAAGAGATCCACTGATGAGATTTCTCTGAACGTTGGAGACGAACAGTACTTCGTGAAAAATTAGAGTTTTTCCAGATGTCATCTTTAGGTTCACTCGTTCTTTTCCTAACACTTGTGCTAAGGAGTCGTTCCCAAGAGTTACATCTCCTCCATTAATTCTTGAAAGGTGGAGAACCAGGAGCGATCAAAACAAATATAAACATTAGCTCCATAATCAAGCCACCAATCATAAGAAGAATAGACAAGGAAAACCAAAGAATTTTGACTTTTTGACCTGAAGGAAGATCCAGAACCATCTTCAACCATATTTACTTAAGGTTTAGGCGATCCTTTCTTCCAAGGTTCAGTCTTTCTATAGTAGCCGTCCTTCGCCATAGAATTTGATCGCCCACGCACGAAGTAGAAGGTCTCATTTCTTTTTAGCTTCTGATCCGGATGGTTATGGCTTCTAGGAGGTTTGGAGGAGGAGACAAGAGTTGAAGGATTCTGGGGTTTTTCTTTCTAAAGAATTTTCTACGAGATTTGAAATAGATATGACTTGATTCGGTCAAATTGATCTTGGGTCCAAAATCAGTTTTAGGCTTATATTTAAGTTGATGCTCTTCTTCGATCCTGATAGAGTTTATAATCTTTGATTGGGTTAAGTCACCTTGCATATGACTTAACTCACAAAAAAAACTCGACCAAGATGGAGGGAGAGAATCAACTAAGGCTTCGACTCTATAATTTTCAAAAAATTTGCAACCTATCAATTCAACCTTTCTAAGAAGATCTTGAATTCATAGATTTGGAATCCACCATGGTATATTTACGAAACTTGGATACGATAAACCAATCAAGACCGATATTATCCAATCCATATTCCTCTCAAGAGCATCCCAAAGCTCCTTAGCCGATCTGGTGAGAAGGTGTACATATCATAGAAAGAATCAGCAAGGACACCATGGATCCTATGGCGGTAATGAAAATCAATTTCTTCAGGGATTTTAGAGTAAGAGCCAGACGATCGAGAATCTTGAGGGCTAGAAGTGGGTTGAGAGGTTGATCTATAAGATGATCTAGCATCAGAGAAATCTATGGTAGAGATCAACCTTAATATGGTGAGCCAATATTTTACTTAGCTTTGCCACCTTCTAAAGGAAGATCCACTAAATTTTTCGGGTTTGATTGAACTATGATCACGAGGATTAGCCATGTTATTTATAAAAGAAGTTATTTATAAAGTTTTGTTTGCTTAGTTTGTTATGCAAACACAAGTTTCATGGGGATTAGCCATGTATGTTTGAATAGTTAATTAATGGCTTTCAATAATATACTTCTAGATTTTGAAAATAAATACAATAAAGAGATATAATAGTAGTAAAATTAAATTACTATACTAAAGAATATAACAAGTAATTTTATAATTTTACTACTATTATAATTTTATAATACACAAAAATCGGATTTCATCCCAAAGAAGCAGAGAAACAGGTACAAGTATTCATATAGTTCTGGTGGGTGCTTTGTATGTAAATGAATTTAGAAGGCATGCTAAGATCACAATGGCCAATAGGTGTGGCGTCATCTGATACATATTAAAGGCATCATTATGATAGGTATTGAGAGAGCATTTCATAAGTAGTTATGATTCTATGTCTTAATGTGGAACGAGAACAAAGCTCTTGCAATTATGATAGTAATAGATAATGTTTATGCAGAATGAGCATTTAACTCTAATCTCTATTGGAGTTTTAATTAAAAAAATTATTTTTTTAATCTTCTAACTTTAATTGTTTTAAATGCTTTAAAATATATATTTTTGTAAGACATTTTTTCTGAAGAGTTATGACTCTTCGAAAGAGAATGTTGATTTTCGAAAAAAGTTATGACTCCTTCAGGATTAATCAAAATCCAATCTAATTTTCCTCTTATTGCTATTCTGTCTCCTGAGAGTTTAGTCCCTAGATAGAGAGATGAGTTGTTGTACTTGAGGCAAAACACATTCTTAGAAAAGTATATATCACACGTCGATCTAGACAAGTTATTATCAATCTTCTGATTTTATTCTAGTAGATTATTGCTTTATAATATTTTTATAAAATAAATATATAGCAGTTTCTAGGCAAACTATTTTCAACAATCTCATATAACTTCGAATGAGCATAAAATCCTTGCGATGCATGAAGATGAAATTAATAGGCATCAAATATCCCAAAAAAAAGATAAAATGGGGTATATCTTGAAAATAGATAATAGTATTTTTTATTGATATTAAGAAATAAGAAAATTAATAAGAGCTGAGCAAAACAGGAGGTCTATAGTGATATATTATTTAAAGCTTTTGTTCAAAAAATATCTCATCGAAGGGTAATATTGTTTTATACTATATTTTTTAAAAAAAGTACTAACAAATTAATAAATCTATCAGTACATGGCTGAGTCGAAATGAATCAAAAGCTAGTCTGAATAATTCTATCTAGATTTGGGCTTCGAGAAGGCTTGTAGGGATGACAAGCAGCATGCAATATAAGCTGTTGGGTGGAATATCAGGCTGAACTTGAGCAGATCTCGGCTTGGTTCATCATCAAAACCCCAACCACCGCATGATTTGAGCCCAAATCCAGTATGGAAACTATTTTCCCCTGACCTCATTGAGCCAAAACCAACTTAACCAAATTTTATGCAATAGTTTGTGACATCAAAGGGACACAGAAAAATGATTTACAGAAGGTTAATAAAGAAACGAGAGTAAAAATAAAATTCATGGATCGAAAATAACATGTGGCCTGAATGAGAAGTTTTAAAACAGGCACTCATTAGTCCTGTGCTTAATTGCCATCTCAAACTATTTCAAATATTGATAAACAGGCACTCATTTTGCACAAATCATTTGATGGTCTCCATGTCAAACTCTCATGCCTTTCCCCAGTGACTATCATGTTTATTAAGATTAAAAAGAGGAAACAAATTAGTATGCATCTGCGTTAAGGATTTGACTCGGGATAGTGTAATCAAGGGAAGAGTATAAAGATAAATATACTCAAATAAGTTTTATCAAAAAAGAATATTATAAAACAAATATGTGGATTAATTGTGACAACTCATGATTTTATTCAAAAAGATTAGCAAAAAAATATTATTTAGATTCTTGGTCCTCTATAAATACTTAAGATTTTTCTGACAAATAACCAATATGGAACTAAACACAAGTCCGTATGATAACATTTGTCATGGCTCAGGACCTTATTCAAAAAAGCTGATCAGAATGTATTATTTGAATTTTTTGGTTCTGTATAAATATCCAAAATTTTTTACTGAATAATTAATATAAGACTAAACATACAGCTGCTTAGATCCTTGTATCAATGTGGTTAGGTTTAGGACAGGTTCCAACTTTTCTTAGCTGATCTATCATTTGCCTGCTCAAGCCCATTCTATTAGCTGTGGTGGCCATAATGCCTTGGAAGCTTGCGGTGGCGGATGGGATAACTTCCCAAATCTAAGTATTCTGTCTCTTCTTCTGGAAGAGGGAGGAAAAAAAACATCCTAGATTTCATGCATGCAGTAGGAGAGTGAAAGATAGCTTCCCAAATCTAATTATTCTGCTGCTGCTTCTAGAAGAGGGAGGGAAAAACTCATCCTAGATTTCATGCATATAATAGGAGTGTGTGTGTGTGTGTGTGAGAGAGAGAGAGAGAGAGAGAAGTACAGGATGGTCCTATGGGATAATCCTATAGATACAATTTTGTAGGACACCACCCTGAAGGAAGCAATTGCTGAGGCCAAAAGAGAATTTTAAGTACAATTAAGTCTCTCCGGAACCCAAGAATTGTAATGCTAAGATTGAGGAGATAGGGCCACCATCCTTGCTTGCTTCGATTGAAATGCGACGAGCGAATGAGGTAGAGAACAAAAATATTTGATATCCCCACCATGTTCTCATTTTTTATTTTTTTAATAGCTTTTAATGCATCCTGCGTCCAATATTTCCACTCCAGTTTTGTCCAAACCCAGCTGGCTATTCCATTGGACCCACACATCTTTAATTAAAGAATTATAAAATTATCATTTTTTTTTTTTTGGGTACAATAGCACTCACATCCGTCTGATATGAATGTTACCAACAAAATTAGAAAATAAGTGACTACAGAGAAGTTTCGGTGCGGACGCATAGTCCAATCAGATAAAACTCTTCGAATGATGTGCAGCAAAAAAAACAACCCAGTCAACAACACAGTTTGCCTTCCTGTATATATGAGTGGCCAGATAGGAGTCATACTATCAAAAATCGGCAGATATCGTGGAATAGCGATATTTCATTTGCAGTGCATCTCTGACCTCAGACCCACTCGATCTCAATAATCGAATCTTCCTCCAAAAAAATATAGCTCGTGCCCAGAACACGTCTTGCATAGGTAATGCTCTTCCGTACCGTTTTGAGCTAAGCAAACACCACGAATGTAAAGAAAAAAAAATACTCCTGCCTGCTGCCACTAGTTTATTTTCTCACTAAAAAAATAATAAAAAAAGGACTGTCCTTGGCCCCTCATTAATTACCACGCACGATCCAAATAAGAATATCTAGTATTGTAATTCTCTATGGTTCCTAAACTAGAGAAACAATAAAAAGCTTATCTCCAAACCCTGTCTCTATTATTTAACAAAGTATGCATCAACAATACAAAGTCCGGGGAATGGTAAAATTACAAAATGTTATAAAATGATAACTTAAGATTTAACATTACAAACAATCCACTGACACCCCCTCCATCAATCAACGACGGAGATTTCTCTCACTTATTTCACCACCAAATTAATTACACAATTTTTTCTCGTAAAGAAAAAGAAAAGGATAAAAATAAAGGAACCCTAGTAAATACCCACGGCCGCCACCGCCGCGACGGTTGCCACGGCCGCGACGACCCACCTACCATCATTCCTCCCGGCGGCGTTGTCGGAGTCCTTCAAGTCTGCCGGCGCCTCCTCCGGCCCGGCGGGGGCGGGCGGCGACGCGGTGTCCTTGCTGGCCTTGGGCGCCTTCGCCTTTGCCTTCGCCTTCGCCACCGGCGCCGGCGCCGGTGCATCCACGGCGATCTTGAACAGCTCCCTTGGTTCCAAGACCTTGTCAATCACGAAGACGGCGAGCGGGTCCTGGTCGATGACGGTGGATTTGATGGTCGCCGTGACGATCTTGGTCTTGAGGGTGACGACCTCGCCGTCGTTCTGGACGGTGTAGTTGAAGCTCTTGGAGGTGCCGTCGGAGGCGAGGGTGTTGACGGCGCCGTTGTTGGACTTGAGCATCTGGATGGAGTAGTAAACGGGGACGCCGTGGTAGAGGAGGAGCGACGCCTTGCCTTCGGCAGTGAGGTTCTTGAACTTGGGCATGAAGGCCTTGATGGCGGCGTCGCCGGGGCAGAAGACGGTGAGGCCGCCGTCGACGCTGGCGCCGAAGGTATTCTCGACGTCGGAGTTGGCGCGGAGGAGGTCGGCGAAGGCCTTGCAGCCCTTCCTGGACATGAGATCGGTGAGGTTTACCGGCGCCGGAGCCGCGACGGGCGCCTCGGCCGCCGGTGAGGTGAGCACGGCACTGATCTGGATGACGGAGAGGTCGTAGGGCATTTCTTTGATGGACTTTACGAAGGCGACGGGGACGGTGCCGTCGTCGGCGTCCTTGGGGATGAAGGTGACCTTGCCGGCGCGATGATCGGTGATGTTGACGTAGCCGGAGGTGCCGGGGGCGTCGCCGGTGGCCTGGAACATGGACGAGGCGAGGGCGGAGCCGCCGGTGAGCTGGTGGAGCTTCTTGGCGCCGAAGTAGTCGGCGAGAATGTGGAGGCGGAGGACGTTGCGAAGAGACTCGAGGGTGAGGTGCTTGGCGAGGATCGAGGCCATGCCGGCGTTGTCGACGGCAAGGACGGTGATGGTCCGCCGCCGGTTGATCTCGCCGGCGAGCCGGGTAGCGCTCAGATAGTGGCTGAACGTCGAGAACTCCGGGTGCTCTGCAAGGATCTTGGTTATGTTGTACGTGTGGGTCGCGGCGCGGGTCGCTGGAATGGACCCCGCCAGGACGACGAAAACGCCGACGACGGCCAGGATATCCCAGAGCCGCCGCATTGTCCCCGCTGTTGTTTTACTGTCACGGATAAAATAATTGGGATATCAGGGATAGGATATCCACCGGCGGTGGAGAAGAAGGAGAAGAAGCGGAAGAAGAGTACGGAGGAAAGAGTTGGGGAGCGGAAGATGAGGTCTATCAGTACTTTAAGTAGTGGTGGTCTGGTTATCGTGCTTAACTTTAAGCTTAGCATCTGAAATAAATTACTAACGTTGCCATTGTCTCGAGTTGCAGACTACCTCGTGATATTCGGGGCAGAAAAGCACCGAAAGTAAGGGTTTTTTTTTTTTTTTTTCTTTTGCTTCGCTTACCTTACACGATGACCGTGATTGAGATCTGAGGATTATGGAGTCTCATCCGTAAACGAATGAACCCTGTAAAAGCTTGAGGTTATTAACGGAATCTTAAGTTACCGTCTAGCAACAAATTAAATATTAGATAGTTGTTCTTGAGATCCAAAGATGAAAAATAAAGTTACTTTATTTGGCTTTTATATTGTTTAATTACTGCACATAATTAGATTACATATATCTCTGTTCAGTTTCATTAATTTATTTTAAACATAATTATATACAAAAATATGTATTATCCAAAATTTATATAAAATAAACATAAGAAGCTTGACGAAAGTAAACTTGTCAGGCACAGTTTCGCTCTCGATTTCGCAGGGGAAAAGAAAGATTTACGAGCGATAGCGATGACTACAACAAAGGTGGAAAAGAGGACGGCACCAGATTATGTGATCGATGGTTCTGATATTATGGTGAAATATTTAAAAAAAAAAAGAAAATTATATTTCTATCCATTAATTACAAAATATAGGAGTAGCCTTTATATAGCATTAGAAGGCTAACGAAGTTTAGTAAAGCCAACTAAGTTTGGCACAATCAATCATAAATCAATCAAGATAAAGTTTAGTAAGGTGATTAAGTTTGGCACAACCAATCAATAGTCCTAATTCTAACCAAAAAAAATATGTTGAATCTTGTTTATTTTATTTTATTTTATTTTGTACGTCGGACAAAGTTGATATACTAAACCTCAATAAATCACTGATCTTTCCTGTTTGGTACTTAAAAAATGGGTGCGAACCCGAATAACGTGGTGACCCGAAAAAAAAAAAAACAATAACGTGGCAGTTCCAAGATAAATGTGCAAGTCAAACTCAAGAGCATATCTTTAAAGAGAAAGTGTAAATGCAACCACGTGGTAATCTTGGCGGATGTCAATTTTGGGCTGTCGTTGTAAGTTGTTAAAAAATTTGTTCGTACCGATTACCGAAGAATCGTCGGTGGAGAAGGGGAGAAGTAAGGCTAAAAAGGCGACCACGTTGGGGGCAGAATCGTAGTTTAGAGCAAGTACGTGGGCCT
Organism: Phoenix roebelenii; assembly: GCA_025769935.1. Classification (NCBI taxonomy): domain Eukaryota; kingdom Viridiplantae; phylum Streptophyta; class Magnoliopsida; order Arecales; family Arecaceae; genus Phoenix; species Phoenix roebelenii. Next base: position 8,721,128 of record JAOXJJ010000001.1, read on the forward strand.
TCCTGAGTAGAAGGCGACGGCCGCGGAGTGGGGGGGGGGTTGATCTTGGGGGTGCGCCAGGCTGTGAGGAAGGATGGCGGTCGAGATTGCCACGTGGACGGTGACGAGTGGGTTTCTTGACGTTGACGTATGGCCGCCACCGACAGGCCTGCGCTGGGTGACAGCCGATTCTCTTCTCGTTGTTGGCGACCTCGAAGCACCGAAAACGTCCAAATCATGGCGTTCGCCGCCTCATCCTGACCGCCCAATTCTAATCACTCTCCGGGTGGGTTGCATGGTTGTCAACCACCCGATTGGTGGATTCCAATTAGTTTAATTTCGCCCGATTATTTATAACTCTTCGGCTTGTTTGTGGGGTTTGATCATGTATCATACTTGGAATTTTGCATGACAGCTTATTTTTATGTAGAGAACGAGAGGGAAGACAAATGCGATGGAATTATTGAGGCTAAATATTATTTAAAAAAAAGAATACAAGCTCCTATGATCTCTCTCTAATTAGTTTTTGGTGGCCATTGTCTAATTCCAGATGGGTACTTGAACTGAGTGGAACAAGAGCTAGAGACAGCCCAATCAGCCGATTTGCAATGGGAGATGAAACTGTAAGCTTGATTCTTATCCCTGAAAGCTTTATACTGTTAGAAATATATTGCCTGAAAATTGCTATATCATTATTTTATACAAGCATTATAAAAAAATAATTTACTAAAATAAATTCAGAAGATTAAAAAGAGCTTAATCTCGAAAAGTCTATTTATAGCTCTATCCGAAGACTGAAGAGATGTGATGATTCCGAAGATATGCACGTAATGCTTTGGAAGCCAACGTTTTCTTCCAAAATATCACAACTCTTCTGAAATTGGCGTCTCACAAAAAAATATTTTAAAACATTTAAAGCAACTAAATGTTACGAGATAAGAAAAATTATTTTTTTAATTAAAACTTCAACATATACTTGGATTATTTTATGAATTATTTATGACCCTGGTTATTAAATATTATTATACCACTTGTGCAAAACATCTAAGAGTGTGAAAATTCGAAGAGTTTGCCATGGCAAGACAGCCATATATATATATATATACCCAATTTACTAGTCTTATCTGTCGGTCAGTCAATGCCAAGGTTTAACCGAGGAAGAGACAATAATTTCATGCAACAGCGGTTGTCACTTTGAGCATGCATTAAGTCCATAACTGGAGGTAATTTTAATACTAGTGTGGGAGGATTAAGAAGATTTTTAATGGTTACCGACTCTCTAATCCTCGCTACAAGACAGCCTTATATAACAAAGAAGATGCATGCATGAGGTGTCAGCTTCAAATATATGACCATAGATTTTGGGCACTTCCTATGCGATGGCATTTTGAGGTACAAATCGAATGGGACAGCCACTTGTTATTTATTCAAGATCACACTTAGAGAAGGCTTGGGGCCCCAAGACTTTCTTTTATTCCTGTGGTTGATGTCCCTGGCGTGGCTACTAGGTGTTATTAGCTGGCAGTGCAGCCAAGACAGCTCATAGGACCCACGTATATATCATGCAAGGTCCTTTTAAGCCACACTTAACCCTGCCAAAGATTCAACTCCAACTTTAACCATTACTCTCTAATTTGGAAAGCAACCACCCAACCAAATGCCTCCCCACTCCACCTACACTCCATTTCGTTTATCTGTTATAGAACATTTTGCCAATTGATACATTTTAGAAGTACTGCAAATGCGAACTTAGCAATACAAGTCAAGAATTAATTCTTCGTTAATTGGCGGGTAGCATTAGGGCACATCTTCACTCTTTGTGATTTCTTTAATGTTCCTTCTTAGGGAACAATTTGGACATACATGGATTTACTATAGTATTTCTCGAATTATTAGCACACTTGCCTCGCATGATATTCATCCTCGTTCCTTCGTTGGATCATATACGAAAAATTTAACTATCACTCTGCCCTCAACAAATATGCAAGGCTACCGATCAAATAATTTACTTAGCCATTGGTCAAGTTGTCCATTAAATGCGATCAATAGATTTACTATACTTCACTTTCAGGTGCTAGTTAGGCTATCTTCATCTGATCTTGAAAGTTTTTTTTTTTTTTTGCTTCTCTCCCTGTGTCTCTCCATAAGAGAGTGATAACTTGACCTCTTCTCGGTAAGAAACTTCGCAGGTAATGTTACCGGAGATTTTTAATGTTATCACAGTACTTGGGCATTGAGAGAGTGGCATTGCAGTAGTTAGTCTGTCAACTTCGGGAAAACGTTTTTCATGAGACTCGATTGGTCGTATCGGATGTTGACAGCCGAACCGCATGAAAACGAGCTCCGGCTTGGCTTCATTCCCCAACTGATCACGTGAAGGAACTTGGCCATCTTGGTTTTTATTCCGGAGAGGTTTTGAGTCCAAATTCGGAAAATAGCAGGTTCATTGGCATCATAATTTTTTTTTTTCAGAAATACCCGTCTAAAAATTTAAATTTACGTAAATATTTTCTTAAAATTTATATTTATTTTTTATTTTTATAAAATACTATTTTTGTACAAATGCCTCTAATATAAAAACTTTTCTAACACCGTTAATAAAAACTATATTTATTTTAATTAAAAATAAAATAAAATATTGAAATTATTTTTTTGTCCTTCCTCGTGATCGTCTTGTGAATGATTTTTTAACGGTGTTAGATGACGTAGGTACAAATACAAAAATAAGGATAAAAAAAGTAGAATAGTAAAATAAATGTTTTACGAGGATATATATGCCAATATCAATTTTAGGAGGGTATTCATGCAAAATTTGATATTTATGAGGATATTCATACAAAAAATCCAAAAAAAAAATCCACTCAAGCAGATTTTTTTTTCCAGAAAAATGGTTGGATCACTACTAAACATTTCATTAGAAATGTAATAACTACAAAATTTGGAAAAAAAAAGAAGATCAAGAAAATAGAAAAAAAAACCCAAGATGGTGGAATATTTTTTTCTGAAAAATAGAAAAAAAACATGAGGCTAATAGTAGGAACGCCCAATACAAAAAGATCCATAATAACGTATCTTAAATTTCCTCCATTCAAATTCAATTTTTGAATTTAAATTATTGCTGTAACATTTTCATAAACAAGAAAAATAATTTAGGAAGAAAGTAAAAAAAAAAAGGTGAAGATTATAATAATAATTTGAATTCAAAAATTAAATTTAAATGGAGAAAAGTTAAGGTACGATATTAATGCATACTAAAAATTAAAGCCTGGCAATCATAAATAGTACTTGCAACCCAATGTGGGCGATCCAAGTCACGGCCTGCAAGTACCCAATACCAGTCGATCCACCCGGCCTATTAGGATTCAAAATTCTAAAGCCTAAAGTAGGACTTCCTCAGTGACTTTTGCTAATTAACATAATAGGTGCTGCTACTATTAATGATGCAATAAAAATAAAAGGGATCTATTGGTTTCGAAGAGATCCATGGACATGCAGTTTCATAAAGCATTGTCGGAAGATATACGTACAATAAACTAGAAATTTATGAGTATTATGTGGGACAACTCAACCAAGTTAGCTCATCAGCTTGCTCGAGTTGAATGCAAGAGCCTGGATGTGCTGGAAACTTGTGAGACAGAATGCATTTCAAACGGGGCTTGCGTGAGGAGAACACCCCATGGCTTGAGCTTTGCTTCAAAAATATGGACTTCTCATTAAAGGAGCCAACTTTGGGCATAATCAGCAAACTTAATGGGACATGAGGGTTATATTATCTATATGGGGACCCGTGCGGACGTATGTTTAGTCTTACATCGGTTATTTGCTGGGTAGATCTTGAATACTTATACAGGATCAATGAACTAAAATAATACCTTCTGGCTAATCATATTGGATGAGATCCTGGGTTGTTACAAATGGTATCAGAGCGGACCTTGGGGCTGACCATTGATCGTGATGTTTGTGATTAGATTTGAATGGATTTAAACCCTTAGCCTGACGAAGACGTCAGGGCTTGAACGGGGGGAGTATGTGAGCACCCTTGCGGGCGTGTGTTTAGTCCCACATCAGTTATTTGCTGGGTATATCTTGGGTACCAAACAACGTAATTAATATCTTTCGGCTAGCTATTTTGGGTGAGGTCCTGGGTTGTTACAATCTATTACCATGAAATTGCTATTTTACCTTATTTTTGCTAAACCATTATATGAATAAACATTTTTGTGGAACAGAAGGTCATATTTTTCATTTTTTTTCCTCCCCCTAAGAATACTAATGGGAGCTCCTCTCAAGGTCCTAAGGAGGAAACAGCAACAAGATTAGTTGGGACAAGTTTGGTTTTTCTCTGGGAATTTATATTTGTCATGGGCCTGGCAGAGTTTGGTTTGCAAGTTCATGGTCCACCATAGGCCTCATTGGGTGCATTAGAGTATCAGTGCTTTCATGCCAAGTTTATCAATTCAAGATACAGAACTCCCTCTTTTTTGGTGGAATTTAAACTAATAAGCTTGCTAAATTTATGTATGCATCATATTTTTCTGCTCCAGTGCACAAGCTTACATGCACCCTCTTTTTTCTTTTTTTTTTTCTTTTTTTTTTTGTGCTTTGACGGGTCTTTATATAATGCGGATATGAGTACACCCAATAAAATCAAAAAACACAAGCTCACTGAGTGCCTATGACAGCTTCTCCTCTCCTGACCACAGGATGTATTTTCAGTGATGGGCCGCATAGGCAGCCACCCAGTTAGTCGCCCTATTGGCTTCTCTGAATATATGCTTGGCCTCGAAGATCACCCTATCCCTCATCATCATTCCTATGTCTCGGATCAGGAGGTTCACTCACCAAAAGCAAAAGCAAGATACTTGCAAGATGATATCTATTAAAACATCACATACAAAAAGATATTTTAAATACTGTTAAAAGATTGCTATATACTGTCGACCCTTTTCCTATTAGTTTAGCTTTTTAAAGTCAATTAGTTACTCAACATGGTACCATAGCTTAGCCCGGTCTTCGGGCATGAGAGAGGGGGTGCTACCCAACAAATGTTATGAACATATGGGCTTGGGGAGAATTCTAGAAATCCTCAAGTCTCCAAAACCCTAGCAAAAAAATATAGAAACTGAATGGCTGCCAAATTCAGTTCTCACTTAATTCTAATGGTCATTTTGGTCAGCAAAATTCAGAAGCCAAGTTGCCCAGAGGCACCATGAAGTGTTAATCATCAGCTTCTCCGGGCCAAGATGACTTCCTCAAATCCTTTTGGAGAATTGGGAAGTAAAATGCCAAATGCCTTTATTGTGGATGATATTATAAAACCAATAACCAGGGGTCCAATGGCTTACACTAGAGAATACCACTTGTTATGGATGTCTGCCATCAAAATCATGGGACAACAATCTCAGTTGGATAAGAGTCGGATCAAGCTATGAAAAAGGAAAGAGAGTAAAATGAGAAAAGAGTGAAAAGCTCCTAACCTAGAATGGGGAAATCATATCTTATTACAAGCCTCAAAATGGTTCCACATATCAACACAAATTAAGCACACAACACACAATCCACAACCATAAAATTACAGCATCCCATCTGCTTACACACCTATCATACGAACTCTACAAACAAGACCGACTCCTCGAAACCATACCTCCGTTCTACTTCACCCCTTACAAACTAGGAGTGAGGAAGAAAATATCATCAAGCCGGTCATTTGTAGGTGAATTTCCTCCATAAACAAGCAAGCCCTCCTTGCCTTCCATCTTTCCAGAGGAGAATGCACACCAGCCACGAGGCCCTGGATGCTCGTCGGCATCAGAGAAGTCCTTCAGCTTCTGCCAGGCATTTGTCTCTGTGTCCAGTGCAAAGAGCTCGGAGGAGAACTTCCCGGCACCGAGGTGGCCCTGATCACTTGGGTCAATTTCGCCACCATATATGATCACATACTTCCCAATTCCTGCAGTAGAAAACACACTCCGAGGGCTTGGCTTGTCCCCAGTAGTGTCAACTAGCGTCCACTTCTCACTGATAGGATCAAAGCAGTGCACATCATCAAGCTCCACGCCGGAGAATCCATACACAACCCATATCTTCACTCCGGTGGCAGCTAGCCCAGGGCCACCTCGAGGGTGACAGCTCTCGCCGGGTGATGGGAACTGGATCCACTGGCGATCAATGATGTCGTATGCCCAGAGGTCATTTAGCCGGCCAGCATTCCCACACCCACCAAAGATGTACAGCCTCCGCTCATCGGCTGCCATGGAGTGGTAGCTCCGGTGGGGCGGTCCGGCTTCGTCGGACGAGAGTAGCATCCACACATCAGTGCAGGTGTCGAAGGAGTAAAGCTCGTTGAGCTCCTTGTGTTCCAAGTCTCGGCCGCCAAAGATGTAGATGGTGGTGCCGATGGCAGCCATTGTGATACCCACTCGCGGCGGGGGGATGTCACCTACGGCATCTGCGACAGACCAAGTGTGGTCCTCGAGATCGAAGACATGGAGCTTGTTGTCCACAGGCACACGGGGAGTAAACTCGCCACCGAAGGCATAAGCCTTATGGCCTACAACCGTGATGGCATGGGAGCTTCTTGCGCCAGGTCCAGTTCCTTTCTGTGCTAGCTGAAAGTATGTATATATATATATATGAAAATTTCAGCAGATATTATCATTCACCATTGGCAAAAGCCATTAATTTCTACAATCATTAGCTTTTCCGCAAAAGATACACTTTGGAGCTTCTTTTTCTTTCTTCTTTTCATTCTTTTTTATTTTGTTAAAACTTCCAAGGATATATAACTAATGCAAATTTGTTAATGCCTCTTGCAAATTTAGGTATTCTATCTTGGTGAGTTAGGAGATGAAGGATCTATGTGATTCTGAAGATCCTACAATTTACACTTACTACATGTCGCTTCATGAAATTTTTGTTAATTGACAATTTTGCGAGCTGATGTGCTATTTGAGTAACACAAGTATCGAGTCATAGTTAGTCACCTTGGTTAAGAAAATCCTGAAGTTGATTGAGTTTAAACTTTGTAAAGGGTATTGTACCAAAAAGAAAAACTTTGTAAAGGCTAAGATGTTCTTGTATACTTAGTTTCATGAACATCAAACTACTATTACTCCTTTCCTTTCCTTTTATCCTTGTACTAATGAATCTCTCTAAGAAAGGAGTGCTTATTATTATTAAACTCATAAGATGAATCCATGACTCCCTCCTCATGGCAGTTATTTTCTTTTTGAAATTCTCCTTCTATATATATATATATATATATATTTGTTCAAAAAAAAAGGGGTGAGGGTCTACTAAGTAACCCACTCACCACCCCCTTTAAAAAAAGGGAAAAAAAAGATCAAAACTCTTACTAGAATTTTTAGCTGAATAACCTAGATTTTATTCTCTTTGTCTACATGGTGACAGTTCATGCTGTCACCAAGATACCCTGTTGGCATGATTATTCCCAATTTAACCTCTCTTTTATCTTGCCATTTCTTTTGAATTCTACTCTTCTCTCGCAGATGTCGGAACCCAAACATCAAAATATTGAACTTACCCTGCTATATATATCTCGTCCTAGCCTCATCGTAGTTCATCTTCGTTTTCTTCCCTTGACAGTTTATTGCAAGATAAAAAGATTTAGAAGTTAATTTCAGCAAAGCTTAGCCCTTTGTGTAAAACCCAATCGAACATTTAGACATTCTGAAAGGATACAAGTCCTAAATCGAGCCTAACAACAGTACCAATTAATTTTTTCTTAAGCTTCAAACGTTCACAACCCAGCTCAGATCTCAAGTTTAACTGGATTCCAGAGAGACCAAATTTTTAGACTTCAACATCAAGGACCCCATCAATTTAAAGGTAACAATCAACACGTATTCCTGAATCACTATATATGATAGCATTCGTAACAAGCCATTCATCATCTAATGATCGCATTCGACAATATAGGTCAGATATTTAACAATATAATTTCTACAAGCAGTTTATTAGGCAATAGGTTCATTCACATCATTATATAACACTTAAACAAGAACGCTTTTTTTACCACTGTTTTACAAAATCTATGATAGTTACATCAATAACAAGAAATCCATGAGCTACTAAGTGCAATCTACAAGTTTACGACATCGAAGAGCACATGATCTAGAAATTTGAAAATGTAAAGCTAACAATACGATCTAAAGCCAAGGATAGCAATGTCATCTATTAGGGTAATGAGTGTGGGTTCAAATATAAGAGGGCAATTCTAAGCAGCAATACAGAGATCCTCAGCAAGCAGTAAGATATAACATCAATTACAGCAATGCTTTGATTCCAAATATATAACTGTTTAACAAACAGATAGTATAACTTGTATCTATAGCATGCAACTCAGAAGTCAAATAACTACAGCAAGAATTGAAGGGTGATCAAGTAACTACATTTAGAACCTTAGTATTTCGTGCTTCATTTCATAAGCCCATTTCACCTCATTCTCTAAATTCGCTTTCTCAATCTCTTTCACGATTATTTGGCTATAACTTCTCTAGAGTACAAAACAGAGGAAAAAGGGTCGAAAATGAAGAAAAGACAAAAAACAAGAAGGAATTCACACAAACTTTTTCATAACTTCGTCATCAATAACTTCTTGTCAAAATAATTCAACGTAATTATAAATTGTATAATTCTCAACAAATGTTTACAAATTTCAAAGCTGATGAGATTTTGGAAAGCCAGAGGGTGGAAAACACGGGGTGGGTCAGTAAAAATTCAGCAAATAGCAGGGACGTCCGTTAAATTTCTCGAGCATGGAGGGTTCGAGTCAGAGAGTCAGAGAAAGAGAGAGGGGGGAAAGACAGACCTTGACCCATCTGCCATCGATCGCCATTAAGACTGGGGTTTCAACTTCCTCTCCCTCTGTTTATCTAGCTGCGCTTTAAAGATGAGTAACAGAAAGATAGCCCTAAATTTGAGCATAATTACAATAGTGCCACTACTCGCTTGGAGCGCTTAGCTTTGGGGCTTAGGCAAGAACGTAAATTGGGGGAAGAAGGACGGGGGAGGTCGTCCTTCGAGGATGCAATTATGCCGGCATGAGTTCGTGTGCTCCTGATTGTCGTATTCGGGGCAGGTCATTTCCGGGGGCGCCCAAAAGTTACGCACGTAGGACTCCATTTCTACGATTATATAACGGCAACTATTAATACTCGCACTTGTCAAGCACATGAAGATTAGGTGATCTTGATGATTGATTCTTAGATATTTCGTATCTTAGTGGAGTAGTTGCAAAATCTTGTGTCATCACCATCTCGGGATAAGAGGTTTGTGTTATTTGTTAATCACAGTACGTTGAGCATGGCCCACATTCCATCATGGTAATCTTTTTGTTGAAGCAAAAGAACTGGTAATAGGAAATGGCATGGTGCAGGAATCCTACTTTAATCCTTTTAGTTACGCTTTCAAATCCAGTGAGAAAATTCCATTTTGACTCGCAGCCAAATGCCTAATGACAACCCTACAACACACGAAAAGAGAAAAAAGAGGATATAAGGAATGTCTCGGAGATAAATAGATCGCTCAAAGAGAGAGATCTCTTAATATTTACGCTGATAGTAAATAATTAATATTGTCTCTTTTTTTGAGTTGTAGAAAAAAATGATTCTTAATATTAATAAAATACCTTAACAATGCTATGGTTTTCTCCACTGAAAAGTACAATTTGAAATATAGCTCTTATTTTCTTGGTATTTCTATAATATTTCTTCGCCAAGTCGATGTCAAGAGATAAATAGGTTGCCTGAAGAGATATCATGCTCCATATCCCGTCATTAAATAATCACTACTATCTACTTTTTAAATTGTAGAAAAATGATTTGTAATTTTACTGGATATCTTATCAATATTATGGTTCTTTTCACTGAAAAAATGTACAATTTCAAGTACGGCTTCCATTTTGATAGCATTCCTATAAGTGTTTCTTTGCTTATCAAAAATATGGTGTTACAAGTTAATATATATTTACTTTTTGAGATTTTTTTTGAGGGAATTTAAATAACTTTTGGAATATATTTTCGGAAGATGGTTTCAATAATTAATTTGATTCTCCTTTTTTGTGGTGAAAAAATAAGAAGGGAGCGGGACGGCCAGAACCCACCTGCATAACAGCCTCCACGGGCCCCCCTTCCACCAGGGAATATTCGATGCGGATCGCAAGTTTCCGCGTGCCCTTCCCAACTTATGGAAAATCCCACTGGGTCATCCACGTATGAGTACGCCACCTCAGTACTGATGGAAGGAAAGCATATCCACACAAAGCCATCCGGATGTGGGGTATGCGGTCCTCTGATTTAATCGACGCCCGCGAGTTTCGAATCCGGATAACTCTGGTGGAGTCCAAGCCTCCTTATCATCAGACTACCATCTTGGTGGCATTTTCCTTTCCAACACACTGGGGGCACCCACGAGGGTGAAAAATTAAGATCGTTGCATGTACATTACAACCATTTATTGTAAGCGAGGCTGCTATTTAAGCCTACTATTCTTCAACATATGCTGTCATACGAGTCATTCAATAGTACCTGCTGTTGCAACACTTAATGACATTAAGTAGATAGGAAAATGTATCCATCTTTGTGATCATTTTATATAACCAGTTTATAGTGGCTTATATTGGTCTTTATTTTGTTATGACATTCAATGATTCCGGCCATGGATTATTGTTTATCCGTGACACCGTGATCGTAACTTGATGGTGCCCAAATCACCTTTATTGGTTGATTAGAGGTTAGCGTCAAATTGGCATAGAACGAAAGAATACTATAAAATGATCTGCGACGGGCCCAAATGTCCTAATAGTGAGAATTAAAAAGATGACTTGGGGAACCGGCCTTCTGCAACTGCCACGAGTCATGGGACGATTTGTCTAAATGACGGAAAATATTGCTGAGATGGTTGCTTACTAAGTTGCCAAGTCAGCAGGATGTGGGCCCAATGATTTTTCAATACCAGACGCGTTTTATTACCAACTATATATAGATGTAAAAGAATACTTTAAATAAACCCTTTGATACCACAAATTGTTTAAAGATGTCGACTCTTACTATGGCTTTCTTTTATTCGTTGATTTTGAGTTGAGCTGTGGAATTTTTATCTGGGGGTTTCATTATCTAGATAACTGTTACATGGTCCACCCAATTAAGTTTTTCTAATTATTTTGTGATAGTTTCTTTAATCTTTTCAGGCATTACCTTATTTGCATATGATATATCTTGTCTTCTAATCAAATTCTTATGCTGTATTAATATCAGGTGAAATTTCCCCAAGGTACTGAGATGTTGAACATTTTTAATAGCTACCCCTCGAAGACTTCCATATTGGACGACTTTGGCTTCTATGAGAATCGGCAGAAAGCAATGCAGGAAAAAAAAGGAGCAAGCCACCTACTCCAAATGTGGTATATTCATCGGTAATATTTTCCTCGATACCTTCCATCAAGGTTCTCATTTTTCTCTGATTTCTATCATCTAATTGCATGTCTATCGTTGGCTGTACATGACCGTTTGAGTAGGATATTATGCTGCTGCATCTGAGAGAAGTATCTTGTTGAAGTGAGCATTATGCGCATCTACTGAATAGGTTTCGTATTTAGTGGAAAAGAACTGTCTCTGCTTGCTAATTGAATATATCCAATTGGCCGGGTGTTATAGCAAATTCTGGTGATGCCGGGAAATTTTCATGGATCATTCTGTTTCTGCTTTCTAAGGAACGTTAGAAGCGAGACTTTGGCTAGGACTATTAAAATAGATATAGTCAGTTGCTAGACAATTACCAGATTTAATTAGTCTATATGCTACGGTGTTTTCTTTCTTTCTTTTTTGGTGGGGTGGGGTGATTATTGATAGACATCATAACATATATTTGATAATATTGTGATTTGTTCCGTGCCGTACGATTTGTGATTTTGTTCTTTGTTAGATAGCCATTCATTTTAAGAATTTGATCGACGGCATTAGAGCTTCGCTAATGTTTTTATTTGTAACTTATACAGCCAAAAGCTGATGATGAATTAGCCCAGCTTGCAACGCAGGGTGGTCCAGAGTTCAAACTTTTTAGTCCCCCATTGTTAGAGATGTCTGCTGGCAAGACCAAGGAAGAGAAAACCGGGGAAGGATGCCTGTCCGAATTGGGTGAGACAACGGCATGCCATGCGGGGAGAGAGAGAGGGAGAGAGAGTATTAATTGAAAGTTGAGAGAATGAGTTAATATGAATCAAACTCAACCAGACAGGCTTGATTGCACCCCTATTTTATTCTCCAAACTGTTTCCAGATCACCGTGCTAAATTTTAGGTACTTGGATGAAAACCTTTAGGCTAGAAAAACCAGAACATGAAAACAACTACAAAATTCTAAAAACCCAAACATCTTTGTTTCAGTATTACGCTGGACATATACTGCAAAATTGAACTATCATTTGATCAATTTTAGGTAATGAGCTGAAAAGAAATATTTGAATCAGGTTATATATTTCTTGGGTAATTTCTAGGATAAGTTGCTGCCATGGAGTCAGCAAAGGGCTCACAAATCTGACAGGGAACATGATTTAGCTTCCTTTGGGAGCTATAACTCAACCATTTGTCTTCATAGAATTAAACCGAACCAATTTCATATCTATGAGATGACCAAGCTTTTCTATCATTTCCACAATTAATTGGCCAGCATATCAACCCATGACAGAAAGCCCAAATCATGCTTCTCACCGGACAGCAAAGCATGCGTTAGAATACAAGCTCATGTCAAAGCCCTCTTAGGGGACAATACGGAACAGTATCCAGTAAGCTGCGAATTACAGCCAAGGCTGGGATATCAAAAGTTCAAATTTCAAGCAAGCCGTAAAGAAATTCGTTCAGGGCTCGGAAGGAAGCCTAACTTCTCCAATATCATAATTTGGCATCAAATCATATTAAACCATGAGCATTTCTGGAAGATGTCATCCTAAGATCAAGGAGGCACAAAATACACAAACAACGGTGCAAAGTCCCATCCTAAGCAGGGATCCATCTAAAATTTAAAACTTTACCAGCACTCATGATAATTTTGTTGTACTTCAGCTAAAACCCAAAAACCTAGTAAAATCACAATAATTCAAATTTAAAAATCAAAAAGAAACTTTTGCCAACCTAGAACATCTTCATTTCTAACAAATTAACATACAAAAGCTAGTGTTCTTTCATCACTGAATTAAAGATCTCAGACAGATTCAGCAGGAAGGCACAGAGCATGTCTTGGATGAAAAATGGAAATTAGAAGAACCAAATGGTAGAGATCAAACCACTAGAACACCATCCTAGCTTGGCATCATAACTTGGTCGCATGCCTGTAGTGCTTGGCTGGCAAAGTACCTGACATCCACATCTGGATCCTCGCTGAGCTCAACAAGACAAGGACGAATCGAGGTTTCCACCACCTGTGAGGTAGAATTTTGAGCACGACCAAGATCAATCGAAATACCATGATGGCAGCAAGATATAAGATGCAGAGCATCATTGAGCAAATTATCCTACTTACTGATTGGCCAAGAGTGGGTACGAGCGACTGTAGAACCTTTGCCACATTGAATTTGATGTTGGGTACCCTAGCAGAATAGGAAATTTTTCAGTGAGATATTCAACTGGCTGTATGGTATAGATCTAGGGAAAGAAACTGGTGTTAGCTCAACAAATGGTTCAGAATCCACCTGTCCTTTGAGGAAGCAATCACCACAGACAACAGCTTTTGGCATGTAATATCAGCACCCATGACAGGGGCTAGCAGAGAAATTGCATGCAGGATCGTCATACGGTACAAGTAATGTGGATTATTGATTTTGTCAAGCACCTACATAAGAAATTCTCTTGATCAGTCTTGAAAATACAAAGCTGTTAGTTTAAACCACAATCAGTTTTTATTTCCCTGTTCTTTAAATAGTAATTTAACTTGACTGTTGTCCATTTGTATGAGCCAAGACAAAATAAGAAAGACATGCCATACGGAGAGGCTAGCGAACAGCATGACATTTACAACATTACCAAGATGTGCCTTTATAAGTTTTCAATCACTTTCTTTGTTCCTCCTTTAAATTTCTCTCCACGTTAAGACTTCCATATCAGCTTTACATATAATCATTATTGTCTACCTTGTGATCCACAAAGAGAAATTCGTGAATCTTGCTACCTCATGTGATCCCATACGAGTTCTCAAAGATATTTCCTCTATGCTAATCTCTTCTTGTGTTTCTATAACAGCATGCATTTTCCACTATGACAGAGACATTACATTTATAACATCCAAGGGCCATGAGCCAATCACAAAAACCATAATATCAAAAACTAGCAAAAATTTTTAAAAAATAATCATTACACAAGCCACCACAAAAATGAAAATCACATGAACCAAGCAAATGGACAAATCATCTATGGATCAGATATGCATCTCATCATTAGGACTTAGGACATTCCCATGAGAAAAGGGAAAGAAATCACAAGCAGCTCACAACTTGATTAATTTGGATTTATCCATTTCACACGAGGCTACCCTAGATATATATGTGGCAGGCCTAGGCTCTTCTTTTTTTCTGGTCTGAACCTCTGTAATATTGTAAAATAATATAGCATAAACATTTACATATGAAGAGAAACCTTGTTTGTTTCTCTCTCTACTGGAGCCTTGATAAACTTTCCAGTGGAAAAATACAATGTCAGTTATGCTGACATGGTGTTGGAAAATAATTGAAGCATCCTTGATTCACAAAGCCAACCCAGATTAACATGGAAAGAATTCTCATAGCCAAACGGTTTAATACCTTTAACTCATTTGATAATTAAATGTAGACTAAACAAGCAAAGAATTTCAAGCTCAAATAACCAATTCAAATCTTTAAAAGGAAAATATATATAGATATCAATGTGATAGTACTTATTTTATGAGATCAAGAACAAAAAAGGATGGCACAACCCATGAAACAATTCCAAGAAAGTTTAGTTACCTAACTTTTGATAAAAGGGAAATAGAAAATCTGCATCAATTTTTTATTGTATGTTTCCGCCTCTTGTAGGCCCCATATGGCTAGTATTCTCCAAATTATTGAAATGCTAGAATCCTCCTCACTTTTTTCTTAGGCATACTCTGGAATTATTTCTGAGTGATCAAACTGAGAATCGTTCAATGATTCATGATTCAGAAATCTCATGACTTATGCATGAACTATTAATGACTTTTGCAAGAAACGTATACGACTTATTAAGAAACTCATGGATTACAATTTGGTACCCTATATATTGTTGGTCGCTGAGGTGGTGTTTTTTGTTTGTGGCTTTTTCCCCTTTTCTAGAGACTATTTTCCCATAAAGATACATATACATGTAGGTTGTATATAATTTTTCTTTTTAACATTTTTTCAAATTCTAGTTGTCCACTTTGTCCACCCCAAATGCTAGGTGAATCCTCTGCATTTATCTTCTGCAATATAATCTTCCCAAACAAAATTGTGATTTTACATACAATTGTAATTTTCAGCTTAAATAGCCCGGATGGAAGTACTTATAGATTTCAAAGGTATCCATTTACTATTCTTTAGATAATAAAACCTATTTGTAACCAAAGCAGTCCATAAATTTCAGTGGCAGGAACTGCTGCAAGCGTTGTGCCATATTTGATGCCAATGACTAGTTAAATAAACTTCCAGATGAGTTGAATAAACTCAAATTTCCAGTTTTTTTCAGCATCACCATATTACTGAATGCTGCCACCCTAATATACAGCAAATCCATCAGGATAAAGAAGGAAACAGATACTGATGCTTCATGCAAAAGGATATGCTATTACAACTGAACCATAAAAGCCAACCTGTGGAATTATGTGCTGCATAGCCCATTCTGGGCCAAATTCTTCTGCAAGACGCTTCAAGTTATTAGCAGCTGCATCTCTAATTGAGAAAACCTGTGAAATAATTAAGCCTTTTGGTCAATTAATTGACATTTTTGGCATTGACAGTTTTGCTTAAGAAATGTCTTATTAGCAGCCTAAATAGAAAAAGAAAACAGATGGATAGGCTGGATTTACTCGCAAGGGCCACATGATTGCAAATAATCTCGTATATTATATTAAGCTATGCGACGTGACAAAAATGAAAATAATCTTTCTGTCAAGAAAACACAAGCCCAATATTCTTTTATTCACAACTACCTAGTGCATACCCACAAGCCATGCAGATGGATGAATTAACTTTTAAAAGGTCTATGATAATTTATTGCAACCATTTGAAGCATAACAGCTTCAATTATTTGTTCATGAATAGAGGTGTGCCTGTAGTTTCAATTACATCGTTAATCAACCCCTATCAATACTGTCAAGCATATATCACTATAAGGATAAAAGAAAACAAAATTGACACTGCAAATGAGTAATCACCAAAGCAAGATGATGTTAGAGTCAATATTAAAAGGAATGCTGAAAATAGTTCAAAGATAAATTATCTTAGTCATATATATTATGACAAGAAATTATTTTACCTTATCTTCCAACCACTGCATGCATAGAGCACCAAGTTTATCATCAAAAAATCCAACACCTAATTGGCTCGCCAACAAAGGAATGTACTCAATTATGGCTAGCCGAACCCGCCAGTGTCTATCCTCTGCAAGCTCCACAATGGCGGGCAGTAGTGATTGGGACAAGAGATCAATTCCAATAACCTGCATGGGCATTTGTATTTTAGCTAAAACACAAACAATTTATTTTTCAAAAACAACAAAAGCTTATGCAATAACTATGTTTTGTAACCCAACTAGAAAATACCAATCATCAAAGATAGATACTGTTATCTCATGAAAGCTAACTAGATTACAATAATTGCATCTTCTAAGTATATGTAGCATCGAAAGCACCAATATAGATAACTGAAGGGGAGAATACAGCAAGAAAACAAACTATGACAGCAAAGATTAGAACTTTCAATCACATGTCAAATAAAGGGAGAGCTTGCTCTGCATCTTCCATTAAGTGAAAGAAAAATTTCTCACTAAAGTTGGATAAGTATAACTTATGCAGTTAAACTATCAGTATTGTCTACTTAATCCATGCGATGAACATTAGTAATGCGCTTGTTCTGCCTCTTCCATATGTAACAAGTAGGCTGCAGAAGGAAAGAACAACTAGAATCACTTGGAGTGCTTTACATTATTTCACTAATTCATCTACTAGTGCATTTTATGTTCGTGTAATTTAGCTCTGGTACTATCAGGTTGGCTTGAACCAGAAACAGGAAATCTGAAAATAAGCTGAATTTGTACTTTTGCTTTAGTATCAAACAATGCATTAAAAAGTGAACGGCGGACATGTAGCAGCTAGGAGGTTTCATAGCAGATAGCGGATTAGCGGGCTCTATAACAGGCAATATGAACCCAAAGCAGGCTGTGAAAACATATCCATGTTTTTCTGACTAAGTATCAAAATCAATACTTTACATCAAGTTCATGCAAAAAATTAGAAAAAAAGGACAATACTATAAAACATTATCGACCTATAAAACATTATCCACGTCATATAATGCAAAGCTCCACAATCTAATAACAAATTTCACCCTCTACCAAAAATAATAACATCATTCATAAAATAAAGTTGTCCATGATCATATAACATCGACCATAAAAAAAAGATCTCCAGGGGGCAAGGTGATGCATTGGCTATTGAGTGTTGGTGAGGGAGCTCCAGCTTTGGAGCATTAGTGGTGCAGTGATGAGAGGGATGCCTACATTCTTTCCTACCCTCCATTCTTCTCTTCTCTTCTTTCCCACTCTCCATTCAACTAGGGCACCAAATAAGTGAACCGACCCTTCTTTTAATCCAATTAAAGCTTAAATGCTGAACCAGTGCAATTAGAACTGGTCCAGTCCGCTATGAAACATATTGTCCCCTATAAATCAATAAAGTAGTGGCTGCTGTACGCTATAAGTCCTAGGAGGGGCCATTGCTTGGTGCAATAATAAAGGCTTGTGCTAACAAGCGCAATAGACAGGTTCAAGTCCTGGGACAGCAACTTTGTGCAAAAAAATGCCAAAGGTTAGGCCTACCCAATTTGCCTCTCCCAAGACCCTGGATTGCTAAGACCATAACTGGGTAGTGGAAGCTAGCTGCCATCATAGTTGCTTTTCTCCTACTATATCAGGCGCTATAGGCCCAAGCACCACATGAGGCTGCCATGGCGCATAGCAAAGCTGTTTAGGTTTGAAACCGCTATAATGGCTGCTATAGTGGCCACCATGGCTGAATTTTAAAACAATGGTACAAACAATCAATGCCTTCTTAAATCTATGTATAACCATGCAATAAAGAAAGAAAACAAAAGCCTTTAAGAATGCAGCAAGACATTCATGCAACACTAAAAATCAACAAGGGACAACCATATGAAAATATCCATTGTGATAAAGCCATTAAAAGATATGCTCACCTGATTAACTTGATCAAGCTTGCTAATTATATTGAGTCGGACATCAGGAAATTCATCCTTCAGCAGAGAAAGAAAGATTGGAAGAAGTTGTTCAATAGTAGCATCCTACATAAAACACTAAAATTGGTGAAATCTCTATTTAAGATAAAATGGATGTAAAGGTGACAAGTATGTTAGGTAACCAAAACAATAACATGGTGCTCTAGAGACGTATCAGAATTTGGGAGCCATCTACTAATTTGTATAGTTAACCTTAAGTGGCTAACCTTAAAGTTCCTACCAGAGAATACGCTTTAACACAGACCATGCATTAGTTAAGCCACAAAGGCACAAACACAAGCAACTAGCTCATTGCATCTAGCAAACTGAAAGAAAAACATAGAAAACAAAGGCATAAAGATATGAGAACAGGCATTTCCAAAATCAATTGGACAACAAATTCTCCAAACTTCTGAACAGAAAAAAAATGCTAATATAAACAGACAATGATTATATAGGATAAAACTGAGTCTAAATATGTAAACCATCTAAAGATTTTGTTACACGAACAAATTTAAGATGACTACACTAACAAACCTTTACTCTGAAATAACAGACCCCCCCCACCCCACCCCCCCAAAAAAGGAATGCAACATGATGGATGATT
>JAOXJJ010000001.1:8740304-8792861 GCA_025769935.1 Phoenix roebelenii
TTACTCTGAAATAACAGACCCACCCCACCCCACCCCCCAAAAAAAGGAATGCAACATGATGGATGATTATCATCAATAATTGAAGCAGTACACAATTCTAATCCTAGTTGCAAAATGTTGACAACAAATATTCACAACACCAAAAACACGTGAAAAACGAAAAAACAAAATAAAAATGGATATTTTGCTTATTGTGTGATAGCATGATATAAAAAGACACTATTCAAACCAATTAAAATAATAACACTAAATCATATCAAATGTGAATCAAGCACAGGTGAGACATACAAAGTTTATCAATAATTCTGGGGATAGATTTCACACGATCACCAGGCATCATGATCAAATATAAAATAGAGATAAAGCATGAGGCACCTAAGCTTTCACCATCAGATGCACTTGCATTTCCCATTGACATGGACAACGGCCACTAAGCTGAGACCAGCAGTGGATATGTCACTAGCAAACAAATTCAAGAACTGTTCACCATTTAAGCTACCACAGGACATAGCTTACCATGCATTACTGGAGTTAATTGTCACAAATGACTATATATCAGAATTAGAAACCAAAAGCATGAAAACCAGCTAATATTTTTTCAATATATATATATAAGAAGAGCAAAAGTTTCAAATAACAATCCAAATTTAGTTCTAGATGATCAAAAATTGAAAAGCAAAGAAGTAAAGGTAGCTAAACCAGAAAACAGATTCGATAAACATTACACCATAAATAATTTGTATTTCAAAGAATGCAACAGATGAACCCACATCATTATACATATATATGCATAAGCTACACGAATTTGTGTAAATTTGCTTATATGATTGTTCGGTTCACACCTCACAGAAGAACCTTGTTTATGCTTGCAATGCTATTCATACCTTTCCCAGTACTGGTGCCATACCCATGATTACCGAAGCCAAAGCTGAACGAACATGCTGTGAAGAATCTGATGACAATTCCTGGAGATGATAACATTATATGCGAACAAGATCACAAAAGGAATAGAAGGAATAAAAAGGAAAGTGCAAGTTCCATGTTCTAACCACTATATCACTAGGACTGTATTAAATTCTCTACAAAATAGATACCTTTACACAAGGAAGGATATGCTGGATTGCAAGTTGAGGGCTCAAGATCCGGCAGAACTTTGTCACCTTTCCTGCAGCTGCTATGCGTACTTCAGCCTCATTATCACGAAGAAGCCTAACATATGCTGGCACCAAATCCGCCCTAAAGCAACACAGAGGTCAAAAAGGATGAGATTACTCGCAAAGTTCATATATGGCCACAACAATATGGAAAAGAAAAGTACCAAGTTACTTGACTGTAATATAACCACATATATTTTTGTTTGCAAGAATGTAAATTATTGCACATTCTATAGCCTAATCGAAAAACTAAGATAATAGCATAATATCAGGACCCAAACTGCAAAACAAACTAAGATAAGGATAAGCTATTGGATGCAATATAGCAGTAATATCAGAACTTGTAAGTGTATTACCTGGTAGGTTCTGGGCCAACAGCTTCACAAAGCTCATACAACTGATTTGCAACCATATAGCGGACACGCCAGGACTTATCCTATTCAAGAAGTTTACATAAATGCACTTCATACCATGAAATAAACCACATCTGATATGACAATCTTCTAGCAACATCTAAATGTGCACCCTATAAATATGAAGTAGATGTGAACAGTAATTTTGCAGCCAATGAGAGAAGCATATGCTGTTGGTGCAAACATGTACCCAAACTGCAGAATATATTTGCCTCATACAATCAAGGAAAAACAGCATATATTAAGCAGAAAGCATAACATATGTCAGGGATACCTGTGAAAAATTAACAATGACTGGAAGGATATGAGCTACACAGTCCTGGGGTTCCAACAACTTCCCAAGTGCGGCACAGCCCTCAACAGCCAGCAAGCGCACAGAATCTTGATCTGAAACAGAGAAGTTTGACACATATTTATACTTAGCAGTATAGTAAAGACAATTGAAGTTGAAAAAGAAAAGAGTAAACATAATTAAATGGGGAAATACACCAAGCTAGAATATTGGGATACAAGTGTGAGAACATGTAAACCAGAAAGCATCCAGAAGACATGTAAATAACGAGAATCGCTTACAACTATCGTCTAGAACAATAAGCATCATCACTACAACCATGCAATGATACATGAAAGCCATCAGCAAATATACTGAATAAAGCACATGAAAAACCATAAATAATACTCAGTTGATCTGGATGCAAACATTCAAGCTTCACCACCAATTTCAGCCACAACTGATGGTTGAGAGCAAGAAGATCGTTAATTCTTCTTCAAGGTGTTGTTTGGTGTTTGTTCCATCCAAGGTTAGTTGTCTCGACCCGAACCACTCAGTTCGGAGTGTACCAACCTATTTCGGGCCAAAATAAAAAAGTCAATATGCAAGTTCAGTTCCGAACATGCCTCGAACCGGCTTGCACCAACCTGAACCAAGCACAACCATCCAGTTTTGCTTGGTTAAAGACGATTCAAGCGGTCTACTGCCTTTATAAACCCCTCTGACCCAACCCCGAGTCGCCTTGCCTCTCAATCACTCTCTCCCTCCCTCTTGTGTTTGGCCAGGGTCAAGGTTTCAACACCACCACCCATACCAGTCGCTGCCACCACCTCCGACAAACACCACAGGTACACACTTCGCCCTCTCTCTCTTCCCTCTCTCACAATCCCTCTCTCTGAAAGACGATGACCTCAACAGCTTCGCCTCCTTTCTCTCACTCAATCTCGCTCTCTCCCGAAGATAACAACGGCCTCGGCAACTTCGCCCCCTCTCTCCCTCTTTCTCCTCTCTCTCTTTTGAAGATGACGAACCCTGGTGGCTTCAGCCCCCCCTCTCTCTTCTCTCTCTCTCTCTCTCTTCCTCCCTCTCCCTCCCTTGGTTCTGATACGCCTTAGGTCCATACGATACATACCAGTACCTTATCAAATCGATTGTCGACTGCTTCAACCCCCATACCAGTTCTACGAACCTTGGTTCCATCTATAGTCAAAATATGGACTTCTTTGTTATTTAAGCAATAATATATCAGGCCTGATCTAGAAGAATGGTTTGTTCCCTCTACAAGCAAAATTTAATTGCCAAAACTGAGAGCTAGTTTATGTGTGAGTGCAAGGAAGCAAATACATTAGAATTACTTTTATAAGTAACAACTTAGGAAGTGGGCATGGTTTCAAGATGCCAGGAATATTCCAAGAGGGGTGCATTATCGTAGTTAGAAGATTGTGGCTACTAAGAGCCAAATTTTCTTACTTTTTCTTACTTTAGTAGTAATATATCAAGCCTGAAGGATCCCAGCACCCTACAACCCTGTGGCCTTAAAAATGTGTAATTAATGAAACCTCGTAGTCGTATGTGATTTTGTCAAACTTCAAGATGAATATAAACATTTGGTGTAAAAGCAAGTCTGATGAATGCTTAATACATCAGTGATTCAAATCTGTTAGTTCATAATTTAATGATTAGTAAATTAATAATTTATACCTTTTATAGCCATTCCCTTACTTGCTGAACATGAATTCATACTTTAGAAGAATAATATTTGATATTGATGCATTAAGTATTAGTGATTTGAATTTCCTTCAGTCATTCTTGATGATTGCTAACCGGTCATTATTTTAACAATACCATATTTTTTTGAATGGAAGTTGAGATGGTAAACTAATTATTAGACACCATAATCTTTATGTGTCACAAAGGCTCCTCATCTAGTGCCACTTTCATGTCTGTTATATTGTCAGCAAACAATATATTATAATCTAGAAGGATACCTAATATTTTTTCCTGATTTTATCTTAGCCTTTTGTATAGTACTTTCTTCTAGAAAATGCTTAATTTTCAAAAAAACTTGAATGTGATAACTGTTAAAACTAGTCAAGCAAGCAATATATTAAGTCATAAAAAAATAATTCATATGTCTGACTCATCTTTAAATATTTTACATTTCTTATTCTTCTTTTTCCATGCCCTTGGATTTTCAAATTCTTTTCAATAACTTTAAAATGACACCAGCACTGAAACTGTTGACACAGTTCAGTATATGGGTTTGGACTAACACCACACTGAGTTAGCAAACGACAACATATGTGCATGTCATTATTCATAGCAGCTTACGTACACAAACATAGACAAAAGAGTTGCATATATACAGATGGGTGTGCTGTTGCATGGACAGCTAGATTAGGTTATTGCTGTGTTTTATTTTTTTAATAGTGTTTTTGTGAATGCACCCACTTTGCAATGAGAGAGAGAGAGACAGAGAGTACACAACTTTAAAATGAGAAAGACAAAAATAAAGAGTCAGAAGTTGAGACAAACACCCAATACAACCCTAGTATTGGCATTATAACTGCATGCATACATGTCTGTTTTCATAATGCATAACCTTAGTAGTCTACTACCTAGGGTAATGCACTTGCTTCATAATCTCCCTGGTAGCTCAAACCCACACCCACTTCCTAAGGACTTCCTTAAAAAGTTTTTCTAAAAAATTTGCTTCCCCGCACCCTCAACTACATCAGCACCTGCTCCTGAGTTTCACATCTAACAACATGAGGTGCTCTAAAACCATTATACAACCATTATAATAGGCCTTTATAACATAATAGTCACCATTATTTAAACAAAGTGTTAAAATAATTCTACGCTCCCCACAATTGCCATTTATAATCGTTGTCCATTGATCATCAAGAAATAAAGAATTCCAGATCTCAAAATGTAGATAGAAGGCTGACAAATATAAGCATCAGTCCTAGGTAGGTCAGTGAAAAAATGTTAAAGTCACAGGACTCATTAACATGTTTCCATAACTTAAAGAGAAATTGATAAACAGTTCAGAAAAGTACAAACAATCAGTATAGCAATACATGTCACAAAAAGGAAATAATCCTAACTACTAGCAGATGATAAATTAATAAAACGTATAAACCAAACAGTACCATCTTGTGTTAGATCCTCAAATATTGACATGATTTCAATCTTCAAATGGTTCGATTCAACTGTAGCTGCAAATTTTCCTAGGTTTGTTGCAGCAGCTCTTCTCACCATAGGCATGTCGTCCTGGCACAACTGGCCATAGATGGACCTTAATTCTGCCTTTAAGTGATCTGGTGCGCTTGCATAGGCAATATGAAACAGACCACAAGAGGAAACTCGAGCTGTAAACCACTCGCCTGCTGCTAGCCTCTGAAGCACATGAGAAAATGAACGAGTCAGGAAATTAACTGAACACGATGACATTTCAAATTAGAGTAAGTGGATTTTATACATGAAGGCAAGAGCACTGAAAGCAAAGAGAGAATTAATATGAGAACAGTTAAAATTTCAATTGATTCAAGCTTTTGGGCAACATGAAAGCTCTATAATGAAGTTAGTCTTAAAAGAAAATTTTAAAAAGCATGGTTCTTTTCCTTCTATATATGATTGTAGTGATGGGTATGAAAATTCACATAAGGCTGTACGACAAACCAGAATAATAGGTATTCTTCAATCTCAAATTTTTTTATAAGATCTATGTTTTGCCACAACACATGTAAAATTTTGGCCATGCATAGAGTCCCCCAATCTGAGAGGACACAATTACTCCATAAAATACATCAATTTCAGCACATAAGTGTCCATCATGGCAAACTGCTATGCCAGCAATATGTAAAATTTCTGCCAGAGAGCCCCCCAAACAAGATGATGAATGTCCTCAAGAATAATGTGGTTTTTCTTTTAACATAATCCATGAGAAAAGAACAAGCAAAACAAGAAGCTGGGAAAAATAGCCCTAGAATAATGGAGAATGAGTCCGTCCCTGCATATCCATGAATATCAAAATTCTGCTTGCGAAGTGAACATAAACAACACATGCATCAAACTCAAAAGGAAGAATAACAAGCAGGTACCAACCAAACAACAAAGGGTAATAAGTCCAACCATCATTTGAGTAAGTTGTCTTACCTTTACCAAAGGAACAAACGAGTCTACTAAATCATTTTCCTTCATCTGTGCTCCAATTCGGCACAGTGATTCGACAGCCTTGTCTCTAACACAAGTTTCCTCCACAGTGCACAATGTTTCCAAAGGTGGAAGTAGAACATGTGCATATTCCACCCCTCCAACATATGGAATAAATACACCCAACTCTTCAGCCATTGCGAGGAGTACCTCATCATCATCATCATTGTTTTCACTAAGAAAAGGGATTAGTTCTTTTCTGGTCCTTTCTTCACCAAGTGCCCGTGCAATTGTAGAAAGCCTGCGAATAGAATTTAGTCGCAGCTGAATGTCTTCATTTTTCAGCTCATCTATCAGTATTGCAATTGGATAGAGTGGTTCATCAATCATAGCCATCAGATCTCACAGTTCCCTTACACCTGCAAGATTAAAGAACATGAAGAAAGATATCTACAAATAAGTTGCAAGATAATTGGCAGTAATGTCAACTCACGTATATGTACCACAATCATTCTCACATCACAAGAATGTATATACAAAGCAGTTAGGTTAGCATTTACAAGTCAACACCCATACTAAGTTTGAAGTAACACTTAACACTTTTCACACAGTCCAACTATACCAAGTAAATATCACTAATATCTTAAGATGGACAAAGAATATCACAGTTCAAAGAATGCAACAATCGAAAAAGCACAATCGTGTTGCAGTATTATTCAATAACATTCAGTTCAGCCCCTTTATCATAAAAACATAATTTATACACTTGGAGAAAAGAATATGAAGCAAGAATCAAGCTCACTGCACCTCGAGCAAGTGATGGCCAAAGAATATATTTTTAAAGAAAACTCATGGAATTTTTCCTGCATTAAACAAAATTGTTTGCTCTCTGCACAAGCAGATAAAAGGTCAATAAGAGTTCTATCTGGTTCCAACTTGCAAAAAGGTACCCCTCAAAAGAATTTAAAGCAATTTCAGCAAGTCATTCAGTTGACGAGCAGGCATTCTCGAATTCAAAGAAAAAAAAAACATCTTTGTTCAAGAATTCAACCAAAATCCCTTTCTGCAGCGATCAAATCACCAGCCTCAGAGATATCAATGAGCATAATGTTCGGTGAACCAATATCCAGACCAAGAATCGGAATATCTAGCAAAATATGGATCATTCTATCATCAATTAATCCAACAATATTCAAGATTGACTAGATTTATGCTTCAAAGAGAGCAAATTTTCCGGATCTAGGTCAGCAACCCGCTTCCTAGCCAATAGTACCTTTTATTCCATAGCCCGTAATTAAGAAGCATCCATTTTGAATAATTTACATAAACAAAGGGCAACAATATAGCAGAACTCCAGTACGCAACACAAAAACCCTAAATCCTCGACCGATCCCGAAACGGGTAATCAAGAAAGAAAGAAAGAAAGAAATATTCGACAAAGTTCCGCAAGAGACAGGTCGCCGGCCTCGACGAATGGATTCTCGCGTCAATCGATGGCAAAGCGAAAGAAAAGATGAAAAGATGGAATTGCCACAGACGAGGAAGAAAGAGGGAGATCGAGAGCGAGAGGGATAGATCGTACCGAGGAAAGAGAAGCACTGCGACCTCGTCGGACGGCGGCGATGGAGGAGGAGCTCCTGGTGGCAGATGCGGAGCGAGCGAGCGAGAGAGAGAGAGAATGAAAAAGAGTTACCACTCCCTGATTTCCTCTGCTTTAAGGCCGAAGGGGTCGTGACTCTCGGCTTAATTTCCAAGGAGAGAGCGACACGAGTTCTTACGGGTGCGACGCGGATTCCGGCCCTACAGGCTCTCCGGCTCTATTTCTAACGGGGTTTTGACGCAACCGTTATAGCTTCTCAATCCAGCCCATTCTAGGCTAGAATTTTCAGCTTCCAGTAACGGCGTCAATCCGATGTAACGGACCTCCCGTTATTGGCCGTTATAACGGCCGTTACTTTCCCCATTCTTCCTGGTTCAGACTTGTTTAATATTGAAATTATTACTGCTACAACTTAACAACCATGGAAATTTAATGCTGCTGCCATCCAAATCCTTGTTGACTGAATAAGATTTATTCTTTTAGGTGGCACATATTTTAGGAAAAAATAAAAAAAATGAACTGAGAATATATATAAGTTTATTAAGGTTATGGTGTGATAATAGCAGTAACAAATCATTAATGCACTGAATCACCCATCACAATATAATGGAGATGGTCCAAAATAATTACAGAAACTATTGTCATGTTATAACAACTATTATTTTAAACTATGGTTTCAATTGAATTTACCACTTTTATGCATGCATATGAACAAGAAGTACATAAAGAAGTATGTATGACTTTGACATGTTACATAATGGTACACCTTTTTTATTATTTGTATACTTATATGCTTGTATTTGTTTAGTTTATTTTCTTGGCGTCTTCTTTACTTTTCCACGTAGATAAAGTGAAAAACGAATCAAAGAAGTATCTTTATTATAAGAGTTACACTTGAATCCTGCTGGCATTGTGCCAATGATTTACTTAAGTATCATGATTGGAGGCTTAAAATTAAGGATTTTAGAAACTTTAGACATAATGAGCTTTAGTTGCAATAGTATATGATATGATGTGTGGATATTGAGGTTGAATTAGTTGATCAATGTAAAAATTGCTAGTATGTAACGTATGGTAATTTGTAATTTGAGTCTAATTATTGCAAAAAATGGTGATATTGGCATTAAAAAATACAATAGAAGAAAAAAAATTATGAAAGTTGAGAGGCAAAAAATATTACACTAATTTTGTTCCATTCTCAAAATTCTAGTGTTGAAGGATCTAATATTTTGCCTTTTGTTTTTGCAAAGCATTTATATTTTATAGTAAGATTATGTAATAACATTATTTAGTTAGAGCTACCACCTTTTTTTTTGTTTAGTTGGTTGGAGGGTTATAATAGTTGAGTTAATATAACAACCCAAAATCTTATCCAAAAAGGTTACCTAAAAGGTATTATTTGGGTTCTTCGATCCTATAGAAAAACTCAAGATTTAAGCCCTAGCATCCTCGCGAGGTTAAGAATCCAAATCTTTTAGTCAGCTCAAATATACCTATACTACATTGTCCCCTAGTTCATAGAGGTTGTGGACTAAATCTGCTTTAATACCATTTATAATAAGCTAGAACTTCACCCAAAAAATGCTAGCCGGAAGGTATTATTTAAATTTCTCAATCATATATAAATATTTAAAATCTATCCAGTAAATAACCAATATGGAACTAAACATACGCTCATACGGGTCATCACAATTCATGTACCAAAGCATTTCGACTCAATACATATACATGTATGATACATTTAATGTCAAGAGTGAGCATTATTCGTTTCCTTCATTCTAAAAGGAAATGCTTGTTTTTACCAAGTAAGAACATTAAATCTGCAGCACTGACATAAGCCACTCACTCCATCCTGTTGTTAATAGAATCCATATTAGATACATGGAGAATCCTGATATAATTGTTAGGTTGGGGAAATATGTTGGCCACACTACTCTAAACATGTACATACAGTTTTAGTATTTCCCTCATGAATTAGTTAAGAACAACATAATATCTGACACTGATTCACCACCAATGCTCTGAAATCTCAATGATCTAGCTTTTCGAAAAGCTTTCAAACAATGTTCAGCCGATCCAACAAGAAAAACCACAGAAAACAAATCATGATACCTGCTTCAAATTACAATGTTTGCTTTAGAAATTCTAATTTGTTCGAGTCCTTCAACTGTTCGAGTCCATAAAGAGAGGTCAAGATTGGCTATCTCGTTGTTGGATCTCCTTTTCATCATACAAAGGAGCGATGAGTATGTTTTCCTTGTTCATCAATTGACCTGAAACCTTGCGACTCTTAGACCAAACAACCAAATTGGTAAAGCTAGTCCGCAAAAATTCACAAAGCTCCAACCGGCTATTTGATGCATTGCCTTCATAACTAGTTTTACAATACAATCGTGGCCTCCCTGGTTGAAACTTTTCTTTAAGATGTGGCCTATTATAACAACCCAAGACCTCATCCAAAATAGCTAGCCGGAAAGTATTATTTGGGTTTCTTAATTCTATATAAGTACCCAAGATCACATCGACGAATAACTGATGTGACACTAAATATATGCCCGCACGGATCCTCACATATTTCCTTTGTTTAAATCCTGACGTTCTCATCAGGCTAAAGATTCAAACTCATTCAAATCTAATCACAAACACCATAATAGGCTCATGGTCAGTCTCCATGAACCTGGCTGTAGTGTCCCCTAATTTATATAGACTATGAGCCAAGTTCGCTCTGATACTATTTGTAACAATACAGAATCTCACCCAAAATGGCTAGCCGAAAAGTATTATTTGGATTTTTTGATCCTGTATAAATACCCAAACTCTCATTAGCGAATAACCAATGTGGCACTAAACACATGCCTGCACAGATCCTCACGCTTATATCCATAAAAATTTGTTGCCGTGTACAATACCTCTCCCTCCATTTGTTACCCAAAAAGAAAGAGAGAGAGAGAGAGAAAGTTGTTGCCGCCAAGATCCTGCTCCATAATTTGGCTCCTTAAGGCTGGTGTTGATAATGATTTAGGTCGGACCTGCAAGATCAACCCAAGCTCTAAGCTAAAGCTGAAGGTGAAGTGGTCGGTGGAACGTATGCTTTGGTTGCAGATGGCAACTCCTGCTCTCCAACATGAAACAAGGAAGAAAGCCTACTTATAGAAGTTTGTCTGGCGAAGGATCCTTCAATGCCTAAATTAGATAGAGATCTTGAGAAAATAATAGAGACTCGAGAGATAAATAGCAGTGAACATACCTAAAGATCCTTCAAATGATGTTTATATAGGTGAGGATTGGTGCTCGTTACCGAGAAAGATAGTCATATGCTCTAACTGATTTTAAGGTCCTCGCTTGGATCACAGGACGAATAACATTAAACACCTCAGTGTGATTACGTTCGCTATAGAATGGGGCAGTTATGGGCTGTATTCAATATTGATAGGTACGAGGTTGTAGCTTAACGAGCAGGGGAGCCATCCGACAAACAACAGTGCCTCGATATTTGATTTTTTTTTTTAGTACAATGGTTGCTCACACTGCTCTAAGGTGAGTGCTGTCAATAGAGTCGATAGAAAGGAGATGGTATAAGAGTGAGGGAGCGGCTATGAAACACATCCAAATAACCTCTCCAGAATGGTGAGCGGCGAAGGAGGCAACCTAGTTTGCAGCCTTGTTCACCTTCCGATATATATGAGTAGCCTAAAATGAGTCACAGTCTCTTACTATCCTGCAAATATCCTTGAGCAGTGGATAGCCATCGCCCCTCCACTCATCGTCCCGAATTCACTTGACCACCATTGTCGAGTCCCCTTCTAAAAAGATTTTGTTAGGCTCTAGAATACACCTCACAAAGGTGATGCCCTCCCATACTCCCCTGAGCTCCACCCCAATGGCTGTCCAGTCTCAGGTACGACGCCTTCTCGCAGCAATCAGTCTAAATTTATGATTCCTAATCACAAATTCTGTACCTCGTCTTTCTCTATCTGTCGTCGACACATTGCCATCGAAATTCATCTTGAAATGACTATGAGTAGGGGCTCCCAAGAGACAAAGGTAAATCTAAGCGCTGCAGTAGTGAAGTGAGAATCCCAGATATTTTTAGCCGTCCCGGATGAAGTCGCCATACCAGTGTGGATGATCTCTGCAGCATGATGGAGGGCTCTATCCACTACCGCACTGGGGGATGCCCTCCTACCCTTAATGAGACAGACATTTTTGTCCAACCAGATATAATAAATCAGGTAAATACATATGATACCCCACTCAACAAAACTCAAGTCTCCTCAAAGCCTCCCTCATGAGGCGTAGAAATTGAAATACAACCCATCACCAAACGTTTTTTCCATAAAAAAACAGAGGAAATATATGACTGAAATTAAAGTCCTCATTGCACGCATGCAGCTGAAGGAACGAGCGATCTTTAAAAGCTGAATGCTTTTTCTCCACATCCTCCTCCAGAGGAATGCACGATTTGTTTGTCACAGGAACCACCGCGGTCCGCGGCTTTTGCTCGGACACGCACAGGAGAAACTCGCCAGGGACCATCGGAGAACAAGACGGAAACTCACCGTAAGCGACAAACCGACGCCAAAAAGCCGCTCACGGTTTCCCAGACGTGGCCGCTCTAGGGAGTACCGCCCGCCAGATGCGCCCATGCGGATCTCTAAAGGGAGCCAAGAGAACGCCAAAACCAGGCATGATGCCAAAACAGAGGAGACGTGGCCAAGACTGACACTTGAAACCCGAGCCGCTTTCCCACTAAAACCACTTACCAAGTACCATTAACGATGCAACAGATCTCCGATGTGCCATTCCGGGAAAGCAATTGCATGATAAAAGAGGGCACAGAAGTTTTAGTTTGAAACAAAATTTTCCAAAGGCATCCATCCATTCATTTCTCATCATCTTATCGAAGAAGATAGAATTATTTACCTTATAAACACATGCTACAGCCACCAACAATTACCATGTTAACGTACAAACTTTTGTTGGAAACCCCCTGGAAGGGAGCAATCATGGGTCTACCTATCACATTCATGCAAATACTGGGAAGGATTTCCTAATAAGATTCAAAAGATCTAGCCATCAGATACCACAGTTCTCAATTTCTTTTCTAAGGAAACAAAAAGCAATGGAATCGCTGTAGATTAAATAAAATAGAGACGTACATTTATTCCAAATTTGAATATAAAAGAGAATACACATCATAAGCACATAAGAACAAGCTACACCGACTAACAGTTACCATGACAAACCACAAAACTTATTAGAAACCAGTCCAATGGAGGATCCCAGGAGGAGGCTAGCATTTCCTCTGAGAATCTAGAGAGCAAAGTGAAGGAAGAGCAGGATGGAGAGAAGAGCATTGCAGACCCGGTGGAAGGTTGGCAACGGAGGAGAGGATGAATAGTTGTAATATGGGAGATTAGGGGAGCCCGAGCCCGAACCCGAACCCGAACCCTGTGCTGGGGGATTTTGTGCCGGAGGATTTTGGCAGCACTGTACAGGAGAACCCGAACCCTGTGCTGGAGGATTTTCGCAGCACTGTACAGGAGTTGGTGGGCACTCAACCGGCGATGGCGGCGGCGGCGGCGCTATGGATGGAGACGGTGGTGGCGGAGCTCCATAAAATGGATACGGCGGCGACGGAGGGAAAGGCTGGCATGGGTTGTTGCACTGGGGGGGGCAGAGGCATAGGTATGGAGAGGTGCTACTGTCAGCTGAGCTATCCTCAGCCTTCGCAAAGATGATATTGGAAACATGGAGCATGAACACCAGAAGAAGCACTGTTTTGGGAGGAAACATCATCTTGTTCCTGGCCATCAGAGGGCAGCAGAACAAGACTAGGGGGAGGAGGAGATGGAATGGGTCTATATTTAGCGAGGAAAAGAAAAAAGTCGCTAGCTAAGAAGTGAGCTGAAGCCCACTGTCCTTACTTCGTGGCTGGATGGACACCACTTCAGGCATGCATGCAGTCTGCCACATGGAAAGCCATGTGTTGACTTCAAGTTTAAAGTTTAGTGCAGGATTCCCTTTTTCTTTTTTTCTATTCGAATTAACCCTTTTACTCAGCCTTGGCAGATTTCCAGGCGCGAACATTTTACCACAAACATTTATCAGCAGTATTTTCCATGGTTCTTTCAGCATGTATTAAAACTCTAGCAGTCATACTGGTTGTTCAGCAAAATTTGCAATTCTTGTCAGCGGGCTTTATTTGTCACTTGTTATTGTTAGACCAATATAATTTCAATAAGTTTTTTGAATAATTGTAACGTTTCCTATTGGGTTTTTGGCAAATTCTAATACCATTATCCTGCTATCTAGGTTTTAGTTCAGCATGCGATCCTCGACAAGATGATAGTATTATGATCATTTAGTTATTCATAAATAACAAAATTGTGAAGGAAACATCTGCAGCTATTAAAAATATAAAGATAGCATAGTGCTTACACTTTGACAAGGAGTGAATAACTTGCTGTTTTACTACATTAAAGCAGTCAGGCCAAGTTCAATATTGCTAAACGGCTAATTGTTTCACATGAGCATCGTTCTTTGAAGACCAAAACTATATTGCATAAGAGGTAAACTTATTATTTGATCATGAATGCTTGATCTACATGCGCTTTCAGATAGTAAAGTTTAAATTGATAGATCAACATTTCAATGTCAGGTTGGATCCTAACATCCGTTTAGAATCGATGAACCCCAATTCACCAGTCATTCTGCAAATTAATTCAAGCATCTATAGACCAGAAGGTATATATACATCTTAAAGTCAGGCATTGGTGCTGTGTGGCAAACCGAAACTACAATGTAACTAGCGTTGCTTGCCTGAGTAACTTTCTATTGTTCTTATGTCCAGCTATGTGCCCATTCACCAGATAGACTAAAGTTGTAACTGGGTTTCAATGTGGACTCTTATTTGAGCACTTGCACAAGCACAAGAGCATCAGATATTATTCTGATAATATTCTGGAATTTGCAAGAAGGTAGCCAATATTTCACAATTCATGTCCTAATTGATACCGACATAAATAAGCAATGATCATTGCACTTATTCATCTGACCTCCAGAACAGGGAAAATCAGCTACATGTTAACAAATCGAACAATAGATATTTAATGAAAACAGATACAGTTATACATTAATTAAAAATCTCAGTTGCTTTCAGACATATTACCAGGTCTTGATGGCTGGCTCAGGTCTTTGCTGTTTAAATAAAGATAGTTTTGTGCATGAGAGAATCCTGATTTTATGCAAACCGGTGAAAATCCAGCATAACCCCTTTCAACTTTTGCAAGGCTAACATCGTTGATATACTTTAACATATCATATTTCTGGAAAAAAGGTTGTGCAGCATATTCCTCAATAGGCATCCACTGCATAAGCAGGAAAAAAGCAAAAGTCACAAGAGATTTCTTTTTCCTCAACAATAGAAAGGTCCAAGCATCCATAAAAGATTGAATTCTTCCAAATTATTGTCAATACATCACAAAGAGAAGATATATGTATCACAACGAATTTACAGATTTAAGTCATTCTGCTTTCACAAGTATTGGTAGTATAACTTTGTTAAAGATCAGATTTGGATTTCCAAGTTCAGCTAGTATGATTTTGTTGGGGAAAAAAAAAGAATTCAAGGTCTAGCTCACTAAATCATCTCAGCTAAAATCCAACACAAGTATCTGAAAGATGCTGTTAGGCCAAGTCATTTCCAGAACAAGTCAAAATTGTATTACATATCATGCAATCTAAAAGTAGCTGCCCATGTTATACTGGTTCTTTTCTGAAAAATATATGCACTATTTTGACTATATATATATATATATATATGCACTATTTCCTATTCAACTAATGAACATTTAGACAATTAATCTTTACAGAACTGACTTGCAATACCTGCGCTGCCTCAATTTCTGATTCTTGCTTCTGAATGTCAGAGGAGAGGGGGCGTAACATGCATACAAAGAATAAATCTGACTTCTCAAAGAATGACATGTGGCTCTGCCTGCAAGTTGATACTCATCAATTAACTTGACATGATGTAAACTTTCAGACATTGGTTTGTTAGTACAGATTCATCATCTATAAAGTCAAGGAGTACTAAAGCAAACATCTGCATCTGGAAAAAATGGATGCATAATGATTCATTTCATGGGAAATGCAACACCTAAACCTTAATGCACTAGATATAGTGTATGGAGACATGCGAACAAGTGAATGTTGAAAAAAAATTAAATCAATAAATAATTTGTCATCCAAGCTGCAAGTGCATGTTAAAAAGCAGGCTCCATTTAATTATCCAGGGATAATTCCCTGGTAATGATTTTGTAACTTTTGTAAAATAATAGCCACCTATCATATAGGATTGCAACTTGGCCGACCCTTGCAGACATGGATTCACCGAATTAGCAGTAATTGAAAGTCATCTGTCAAAATAGGCAATGGAAACTGTTGTGGATATCATGTGGATGTCTTTTCAAGCCTACAATGGACTTAATTCCCTGCTGCCAGTGCTACCTGTGTTCTTGGACTATAACTGTGATGTTAGAGAGGATATAAATCTAAGAAAGTATATGACTGTTCTGCAGCCAACAGGGATCCTAAATAGACTGGTACCGTATTGCTTCAATTAGGGGGAACGCAATTAAATATCAGAGCAAAAGAGTTGAATTACCGGAACTAATACTTGTACATTTGGGAACCAATGCGGTACAGTACCAGCATGTACAATACAGCACCATATTGACACACACCATGGTAGCAGGTATTCACACAGAAACAGTAAAACCATCATGTGTCAGTATGGTATGGTACCTTGGGGCACACCAAGTATTTGGTACAATATTTCCAGGTATGGGAACTGCTTGGTTCTTTCATTATTCACATCATTTTTTTCTGCAATATAAAATTCTCTTTAACTATCTTCTCGTCTCCGGAATCCCTTGCACTTGGTAAATTCATGCAATTTTATATCTGGGAAAAGATGTGCTTTTTTAATTTTTAAGATAACCAATTTTTCAGACAGCAAGAAGAAAAAAAGGCAGTTAGTGTAATAATAGTTAACCTTCATTTTTTTGCATCAAACAGTTGTGAAACATAAACAAGTTCTGGATCATAAAAAAGGGAAAAGTGAGTTGGGTAAACTGCTATTCTATAGGTAAGAACAGGTATATATTCACAGTGTTTAACACTGGGATCATTTTCACATTATGTTCATTAAGGCATCGAGATAAGTTAACTCATTAGTGCTCATTCGAAGCAGGCAATGGTGATATTTCCTGGCCCGGCACGAGGAAAAATTGTTGCATGTCAGAAGAAATAGATCAGTAGGGCCAGTCAATTGCAACGTTGAGATCAGGAAATCAGGTCTTTCAGTACAAGAGACTAATTAATATCAATACAACTTTTCTGCATGACTTTTTGGATCCTGTGATCATAGGCAATTTTACAATTTGGTCTGATACATCTCAGCCATTTTTCGCTTGAGATTTTTTATGGCACTTGCTGTGATGCAAGTATCACGAGGATATATCCACTTTGGTGGCTTTTGGACCATGACATACCCTCGAACAGCCCACCAACGGATCTAGGGATACAACTATACTCAAATACAGGTTTAGGGGACAAAAAGTGCTATACTGACAATTAGTTACGTTCAATGCTATAATTTGAGGAGTTCGTCAACTTATGATATTAAATACATAGAGAAAGGGAGAGTTATGAGGCATATTAGAACTAATAATCTTGTGAATCTAAGAATTTCAAGATTCTGCAGGCAACCTTTTAAATGGATTGTGGTAATTCATGTATACACAATAAGGAAGGTAGTGTTGTCTTGAATCGTCCGGTTCGGAGCATACCGAACCGTACTAGGGGCGGACTAGCACAATTCCACCCCTCGGTTCAATATATCTAGCGAGGGAGGGGGAGAGAGAGAAGGAGAGAGAGGAAGAGAGAGAGAGAGGGAGGGAGGGAGAGGAAGAGGAGGGAAGGGAGAGGGGGGGAGGGAGAGGTGGAAGGAATGCCGGAAGCTCTCAATTTACCTATTTTGAACTGGCCGGAAGCCCTTGGTTCCCTGTTTCGTTCGAAATAGGAGAACTAAGGGCTTCTGGCCCTCCATCCGCCTCTCTCCGCCTATCCCTCCTCTCTCTCCCTTCCTCCCTCTCCCTCTCCCTCCCTCCCTCTTTCTCTTTTCTGCTTCTCCCTCTCCCCCTCCCTCATCAGCTCCACCTTTATCGGAACCATACCTTATCATACCGCTGGGCAACCAGTATGAGTCCCGGTACTAGTAAAACCATCCTTGATATACATTGTTGGAGAATGTAGCATCCAACTTCAACTTAATAATCACATAGGTAACAACTCCAACATAATCCAAATACAGGATTTCTAAGGATATTATAGCCAAATCTGTTATCATTTTCATGTGTGCACTTAAAGAGTACCGTGGCAGCTTCATCGTTACCCTTATGGTTATTCACATTAGCTAACCATGAGGTGCATAACACGATGTATCTGTCCATGAGGTTTAACTTGTTTGCAATACTTTCATCTATATTCTATTCTCTCTCATTCATCCACTTTTTATTTTTTGACTTGCAAAACATTGCATCTCTACATCGGGAAGAATTTATAACAGCATTCACATACAGATAGGACAAGGTTATTTCTTGTTATTATTAACATTATAATTAGTTGTTCCATAGAATAAGTTAAAAATTGCTACTCTGAAAATAAGTTCAAACATCATACAATTCAAGGCAATAATAAACAAAAAGATCATGAAAGAGCCAGCTGGTTAAGATAGGTCTAGCAAATGTCAGAGAATCAAATGATAGATTTAAATAAAATATGAGAAAACCTGAATAGGAACTGATACCTGAATGCAAGTATTTCAACAAACTCGGTGTCAATCTGCAATGTAGTAAAATGAAATTTCTTCAGAAAATTTTATCTGTCTATGAACCTGAAAGTTCTCAAAATTTCAATATTATTAAATTTAAAAATAAAGTAATCTACACATACTCCTGTCTCTTCTTTTACTTCCCTTATGGCTGCAGCATAAATGTCTTCACCCTGCAGAAGGATGCAACTTAGCGAGTGGAATAAAAAAAGAATCACAATTTCCTAATGGTGAATACTTTCTCCATTTCCTAGGTAGAAATTTATTACTTGGTCAACTACTCCTGTAGGAAACTTCCAAACACCTGAGCCATGAAATCTGCCACTATTTTCTTGGACCACCAATACCTAACAAAAAGAATTGAAATTTTCAGATTTAAAACTACCGTCAAAGGGTCGCCAATTGAACACAAACTGAAACATCCATCGCAATAAAATATGACATATCAAAAGCAAAGTAAAATTATGCTCATTCTCTCAAGGTCAATGAGCTTATAAGAAGAAATTAGTGAAGCATTATTTCATATTTGTATTTATGTCTGACATATAAGATAACTTTTAGGTGAAGGGAGACTGTATACATGATTTACCTCTCTCTTATCATTCATAACAAAACCACCAACACCTACTCTGTGAGAGGCATTTGCAGGAATTGTATGTTTGGTATCAGGAATCCAATACACAAGCATCAAGTAACTTGGCTCTGCATGGTGGTACCAAAATCCCTCCTGCACCAAAATAAGTTTGTGGAGAACTAAGTAACAAGACCATGAAATCCACCAGCTAAAAATTACAGAAAAGTGGCAGGAGGATATTATATAAAAAAGTAGTGATTTATAATTATATCAAACCATATGCTTTTTATGTCACTATTCAAGAATGCCATCTTATTATGCATCACCATTCTAAGATAAGATATTTACAGAAATACAGGATGCAAAACATTGGTAAGTTAATTGGTGTAACTTTTCAATCATGTAGCAGTGTTTTGTAAAAGACTAACTGGTCCACAACTTCAGTTAATGCTTGAGATTTTGAACCAGTATTTCTTTCAGAGAAGGAGAGGTTTTGAACAGATACACTCTTCACACCTAGTCAGAACACAAATGTGCCACAGCACAAGCAAACTCATGCACGTCAATCATCCATTGAGCTAAAAATCATATAATCTTACAGGTACCATAATAATTATCATGCTCATTGGTATTAAAAAAAATTATTTCAAAGGTAGAAAAGGAAACAAGAAGATAGCATGACAAACAGATGGCAACAAGAAGTGCAACCCTATCTGCCAGTAATAGGAGCTTATTACTGACTAAGATTATCTGGTAGTCTCAGTCCCACATCTAGCCTTAGTCATAATATGTTTCAAAGTCTCCATAGAATATGAATGATATCAAGGCATTCTTCTGTAGTAATTTTAAATTATTAAGGAACAAATAGTGTTGGAGTGATGCTTCACTCACTCCAACATGAAGATATATAATACATCTGGTGTTTTTATGCCATAACAACAAGATTGCAGCTCTGCTCCAATTGATTCTGTCGAACACAATAGTCTGGTCTGGAGTACATTCATCAATAGCAGCAAGATGATCATGAATTACTTGACCAATCTCCACCAATCCTAATTACTAAACAGAATTTTCATCAACACTGCACTACATGCCAGAGCACTGTTCTAGCAAAAACAACAGAACTAACCATTATCCTAGTTAACAGAACAACAACGCAGTTTAATTAGCCTTTCTGTTAAACAAATTTACAGTTCTTTTATAAAAAAGTAGAGCAAGCATGAACCTAGAATTATGTTATTTCAAATAGGTCAGATGACAAGAAATGTGTCAACAGAATTCTTTTAATATTGGAACATCACAAACTAGGAGAAAACAGCTTTTTATGGCCCACAGAGATGTCAAATTTGTAAACAAGAAACATCATCCTTAAGAATGATGCAGAAAGATCAACAATCACCTCTTTCACATCTAGAGCTGATTATATAAGAAATGCAGGGCTCACAGGCGTTAACACTAAGGGAGCCATCATTGACTTAAAACTATGAAAGCAAAGCTCATGAAATCAATGATAAGAATGCCAGCAATCTACACTACATGAAGAGTCTTACATGGTGGAAGATAAAGAATAGAGATGCCTAGCAAATGGAATTTGATTGTGGCCCTGGAAAGGAATCAGATGTGAACATATGAAACAAACTTGAAGTTACAGAAAGGTCAGACAAAGTAACAGCTCACAGGTCCTAATGAGAGACAGGCTGGCAATCAGGAAGACAGGATGAAGCTTCCCTTCTTTCGCTGGAGTAAGCTATATGGCACTCAATTACATCTCAAAAAGATACAAGGAGTATTCTTGTCATCAGCAGTGCAGCA
Source organism: Phoenix roebelenii (assembly GCA_025769935.1). Classification (NCBI taxonomy): domain Eukaryota; kingdom Viridiplantae; phylum Streptophyta; class Magnoliopsida; order Arecales; family Arecaceae; genus Phoenix; species Phoenix roebelenii. The sequence continues at coordinate 8,761,184 of JAOXJJ010000001.1, forward strand.
CTATCATGTACCTTGGAGGAAAGGCATGGGTAGCAACGTGCTGGTACCACCTAGATTTATGATTATAAACAGTCAATTTTGGGGAAATTCCCCTCCAAGTCCCATACCTCAACTCCTCCAGTATCCATAACCTCGAAATCACCCAGAAAATTGGGCCCAAGGACCAAATTTTCATCTATAAAGGAAACAAAGCCCCATGTGACCAAAATCATGTTAAAGAACGTCCCATGTTCTACAAATTTATGGTTCCTTCTTTTACAAATAAACCATGCAGCAATCACAACTGTCACAGGCTCACAGTCACAGCCTTTGAGTCTCTGAACTCCAGCATGCATACTCTTAGGAAGAATAATAAATTAAAATCTTTTCATAACTTACTTTTGTAGATTCCACAACACATACATTTAAATCTAAGCTAGTTATCATGATTCATAATAGAAAGTCCAGAAAACCCCATCCAGTCCTGATTGCTACACCATCTTCATTAAGAGATAGGGTGATGTGGCATTTTAATTACACTTCTATTATTTTCATTTACAAGGAGCCCAAGTAGAGGCACTCAAACTGCTAACAAACATAATTTTGATGACACTACGATGCTCCTACCTACAGTGACAGTTAAAATAAGATGTACACAATGTCCATCCTTAGAACAATACTCAAAATCATTGCCAAAACAGTCGCCTTTAATTCCTATTACAGCTGACATGGATATGCATATAAGTGTATAAGCATATTTTTGTGTGTATAGAATGTATTTATCTATTTGTATGAGTGCATCTGTGTGAAAATAAGTATGAGAGAAGTAATCAAATTGCTTTTAAACTAATTAGCCAGTTCATTTTTTAAATATTTGAGAGCCTTAATCAATAAACAGCATGTAATTTAATTTGGGTAGGAAATCCACATAAAATTTGTCATACAAAACAAATTAGCTACCTCAACAGCAGGTTGAACAAGATTTGCGAGATTGATGGGCAACTTTATCCAAACACCCTTTATTCCCTGGACATGGAGTCAAGTAAAAGCATCATAAATACATAAAATAATAAATTTAAAAATGAGTCATCCATTGATCTGCTCAAGTACATAATCATATATAGTAACAGCAATCAGAACTACACATGGAAAGAACAAAGTTTGGAGACATATCCATGCACCAGAAATCAATTCAAACTATAAATCGATTTGCTAAATCCATGAGATGTTCTTATGAGTATCAACATAAAGAAAGACAGTTTATATGTATGGCTAATAGACTTAGGATATATCATTGATAAAATGTTATATAACGTATTACCAATCCTTTGAGCAACCAGTTCAATCTTCCAAAATATGTTTTCTTGGTTATATTATTTAAGGATTTCCAAGAAAATCCAATTCCTTTATCCATTCTATCGCAAATCTGTGACCTACTTGATAATCACTTATTATTTGATACCCCCATTAGTTGAAATGTAATTAGAAGCATTTTTCACATGTTAATGATCAGAATTTATATCTTCTGGAGAAATAAAAGTAATAGCATAAAATCTTTTACTCAGGTATACCCCATGATCAAAAGAACCACCTGCTTCCTCCAATTTGATATGGATGATCTTAATGAAGAAGCAAAAGCACTAGAATCCATGGGTGCCTTCATTTCAACAATAACACCTCCATAGTAGTCATTGACAGCAGGTAGCAATTCAACTTCCTCTCTTTGATCAGTCAACTCTGGAGCCGCAACTGGTGACGGACTGGTTGAGATAGACATGGATATCCTCTTCAGCTGACTTGTAGTTCTACTTGCAAAACCTAATGATTCGAAGATTAAAAGGTGTTAGCACAAAAACTAGCTTAACATCATTATTTTATCTAAATATGATTAGCCAGCAGCATTGGAACAAACATGACTAGCACAACCAAATCTCTATCAAAAAGATTAAGAAATCTCAGTCACTTGACAAAAGGTCACATAATTTCACAGCACAGCATGATTAGGCCGTTCATGCATAAAGACATGTGGTACATTTGTCATATTTTCAACAAACTTCAACGTGGCAGAATATGGAAGTCATTTTGATAATTGTCTAACAATTTACGATTGGAGTGAGAAAAAAAAATTTGTTGCTACATTATTACGTAGCCCATCATTACATCTTCCAGTTGTCAGCATGTGATGAGCACCCAACTAGACTTGATGGCTGCAATTTCGATGCATGGTTCAAGAGAAGCACTCTGACAATAGATGCTTAATTACAAGGATTCTCTTGAAAATTTAAAAACTACTCAGGGCTCGTTTGGTTCGCAGAAAAAGAAGAGGGGAAAGTGTGGTCAACAGGAAAGTAATGAGATGCCTCTTGTTTGGTTGGAGTTTTCAAAGGAAAGAGATGGGAAAGTTGTATTCCCATGGAAATATGATTCCCACATTTCATGGGAAAGTCTTTTCCATGAGAAACATGGGAAAGTTACTTTCCCATGAGGCGAGAATCAGTTTATTTTTATTTTTTTCCAAAAAGACCCTTCAGCATTAAAGAAGCATTAAAGCGGCATTAAAGACCTAATTTTTATTAAGGGCATAATAGGAATTATACATAATTTTCTCTGAAAAGTGGATGGCCAACCAAACATAAGCACTTTGAAAATTTGTCACTTTTCAATGGTCAACCAAACATGCCAAAAGTACTTTCCTAGGCATCCTCTTCCTAGAAATTTGTTTTCCAGGAATTATATTCCTATGAGGGAAAATGCTTCCCGCGAACCAAACGAGCCCTCAAAGTCATGAGGTTTATAATCACCATGAAAAGTCTCGTCAAGGATATTTTTGTGAACAGACAACAACATTCCTACTAGTCTTACAGATGTTGCACTATGGAAGATGCATCCGAGGGATGGAAAGAATCTAATCATCACCTAAATCAAAAAGAGGGTAGACAAATACAGGATCGAATTCAAGGATATCTACTTTTGATATCCAAATTTAGATTTGAGGTGTCACATCGGAAATTCTTGGTGATAATGGCTGGTCAAGATTAAAAATGAGTTGCCTTTATGCCCTAAGTGATACCAAGTGCAAATTGTGGCATGATTTTTCCCAGAACAGATCATTAGAGCGAGAACCACAGCCTCGCCGAAATTCAAAATCCTATTTAACCTATAAATTCGAGAAGGACGGGGATAAACACTAAAAACGAGCTCCAAACGAATCGAAAAACGACAACTGGAGCACCCAAAAGAGAAGAAATCAGGAAAAAAAAGAAAAGTACCTCGAGAAATGGCAAAACGGGATGGCCGGAGGGCTTTGAGACGGCTTCGACTCACGGGGAGGCACCGGGCGATGGACTTGAAGCAGAGCAAGGCCACCCGAGACCCCAGCATCCGCTCCTTTATACAGCGGGTGTTGGGATAACCAAATCCTAACCCCAGCCCTGAATCCTGGCGTTAAGCCTAAGGTGTTCGTGGGAATGCCCTTCCGCTGGAAACCGGCGTGAGAAAGCACCAATTCGTCGTAGGGATATCACTAAACAAGCACAATGGAAGCCACAGGGTAAAACTTAAAAAACTCTGTGATTCATTAAGATTTGCATGATTCCACTTCAATTTACCGAAATAAACGAGGATATCAACCGCCCATGTCAAGCCCTGGCCGTTTCACGTGCTTCCACATGATGCTAATTATTCTATCTCTCTGATCCGCCCTTAAATTAACAAGAGCTGAGGTTTTACATAGTTTTTGTTGATTAATATATCCTTTTTTTGCGGGTACATAGTGATTAATATATCTTTTTCCTTAGATAAGAATTGATTTATATACCTTGTTGTTTTTTTGGTTTTAGACCAAAATTAAAGTACCAAGCAAATGGCAGCACGATGAGATTTGCGCGGCAAGCCACCAGCCTGTGGCTGAAATTTGAAAAAAAATAAGATCAGGTTCAAATGCCATGAACAACAGAATACTCCCTAAATTTATTGTAAATCTACTGTAAAAACTAAATGAATATAAAGAAGAAGATAGCATAAAGAGACATTCAATGTTTTGGAAAAAGAACTTTTCTTCATAGTTACAACCTAATATTTATAAGTATTCTTAACTAGTAGGATGTGCTAATATTTAGCTTGGGACATTTATCATTATTGTTGTGGGCAACATGGGCCGCTATCACCAAAGTAGGTAATGTTTTCTTTCTTTTCACATCATGGTAGTGAAAAAATGGGAACAATTACTTATTTTAGACATTTGCCATTGCTATGGTATGCCATATGAGCCACTATTGTCAGACTTGGTAAGTAGTATTATCCTCCTCTCGCATCATTGGTAGTGCAAAGATGGATTCCATTATTCATTTTTTAACACTTTTTTTCTATTTTGTACCGTATGGACCACTATTTTTAAGCATAGTAGGTAGTGTAACTGCTTCTCCCATATCACGTGTAGTGCTAACGACCGACTAGCCACCATCCTAAGATTCTGCTCCATTAAGGCATCATTTTAGACCGATAATTCTCGCACTTTGTGTATACATCTCAATTACTCATCTTGTGCCCTTGGATCCAGGACGATAGACATATCCACCTACACTCTTGGCGTATCAGCCTACGCCCTTTGCATACTGGCATGCATCCTTTGTGCATCAGCCTACGTCTTGATATTTTGGCTTGCTTTTTTGATACTTGGTCTAACATTGGCATATTTCTAGCAGTCATTGGCTTGGTAGATGTGTATTTTATCTTATTTTCTAAGTACTTTAGTCTGCTAATTGAGTATAACTTGGCCTAGTAGTCATGTATTTTAGCCTATTGGCCAAGTGATTTGGCCTAATGATTTTGTTCTCATTTTGTACCTTAGTATTTGATCGAATGTTAACATCCTTCTAAAATTTCTTATATGGCCTGCAAAAGATGTTTCTTCTGAAGATCTATTATTATCCAGTCTATACTGGATGGTTTTTCAAGGCCAATTATCGCTCGATCTTTATATCATAACCATTAGTATGGATATAGTGTAAACACTTATGAACCCAATCATTGTACTGTATCATAATTGTCATTTAATGTTTTTATCGAACGCATCATCATATCCGAGGAGATGTTATCTTTTCCCATTGACCATGATGTGTCAACATGAACTTTGCACTTGCTATAGCCAACAACAAGGCTAGATTATTAATCACGGCAACGAAAGTTTGCAACCATGCCCATGATGCATCACCATGGTAGTATCTGATTCTGCATTTCAGCACCATGTGCTTGAGTGGTCCAAGTTCGCATGGATGTATTGAATTCATGATAGTTTACATTTTGCGATGATGCAAGCTCCTGTACACTACATTAAGTCTTGAGTAACGAAGAACTATCACAACTAGTGTTTGGCTGGTGCAAAGCAAATGAGGGTACAAGATGGTCGTGTTTCTTATGATCAAAGATTTTTTTTCTTCTATCATTTATATAACTTGATAACCGGGTCCCTTAATTTGGTTTGCATTGGTTTACCTAATTGAGAACTGAGTAATGAAGAGTATATAATAATGAGAAGAAACTATAAAACAGCGAAGACATCGTTAATTGTTTTCATTTCATAGTCGCAATCTTAACATTACCATGATGCCGTCGAGAAACAATGGCGATTCTCATAAAAATTACCAGTGTTACAGTCTCATGGAGGGTCATATGCGTGATCCAATAGCACGTCATGGATTGCAATGCTTCAGGAGGCTGTGAATTTAATTCCCAGTGGCATCGTCACCGTGATGTAAGAGCTGCTTGACCTTGATGGCTGACTCCTTTCCTAACAAAAGAGAATGCATCAAAAAAAAAAAGAGGAAAGAAGAGAAAAGCCACAATTTGCAAGAGAATAAAAGCCACCATTTACCAGACTAGTAGCTGATCTACCTTTAAATGGGATCACCATGTCTGAAATTCTGAATCTCTTTAAAATATATGAATATCAAGTTTTTAGAGGAAGCACCTATCATGCAGATTTTGAGAGTCTTCGACTTTAAACCAGCATATTCCTAAATTATAACTTCCAAGCAAGAGAAAGCAAAGCCATAGACTGCCTCCACGGTCATATAAGATAATGTTAGTATCCAGTTCTATAGGCACAAATACAATCAAACCTGCATTCAATTAGAACGCCTGGCAGAAAGTCTAATCCTAGAGATAATGGTGAAAGTGAACCGGTTAACATTCGTCCGAATCTATTTTCTTATCCAAATATATCTGAATATGGATAAAAATATAAACATCCGACTAAGATCTATATTTGTACTGATAAAAAAAATTGATATGGATATGAATAGACAACTACTTGATTTATATCCGAATATCTGATTCTATTTACAATCCTATTTAATTTTATATAAAACTCATGAACTTTTGAAAAAAATATATAATTATATTATTAATATGTTTTTAGCTTGATTTACCATCCCTTAATAATATCTTTAATTCTATAATATAAAATTTAATTATCTGACTCATATATATATCCATACCTCTAATATCCAATTTGTATCCATATATTCATTAAACAAAATAAATATGAATATGGATAATCCGTATCCAATCCGGTTTCCGCCCTACTTAGAAGAGGGCCACATCCAAACCTGTTTTCTAATGATTATTACCATTATCATGCCTGATGGTGGGATCAGTAGCACCAAAAAACATGCACATCTACCAAACTTAATGACTACATTGCAAGCAGCCAGATAGCTATCAACACACTTTTTTCTTGAATTAGCCTCATCAGTCATCCACACTGCCACATCTAGAAAACTAAAACTGCCCTCAGCACTGAAATCTAATCAAGATAAAAGTAAGCACAATAGCAGGCAAAGCAAAGACCCACGCAATCACATTCCTCATAGGTCGAATGGTAAGGCCACTGCAATATTTAGAGCCACAGCTGAGGTATAAATATCTCCCTCATCAATGTAAAATCAAACTTGAAAGGAACCATTGATCTATCACGTTATAACTGAATTGACATGACTGAGACAGGTTTCACTCTTTCGATTCTGGGTCTTCTTCCATCTGCGAATGCCGTTTCATGTATTCTTCCTCGATTGTTTCCTTGAGAATAAAGAGCCTCTGAATTACCACAGGATCACTCATCCGCCTGGCTTCCATCAGGTCAGTCTCCTCTTTGTTAAGATGGTAGGCATCAAGCATGATCTTAATCCATTTATGCAGCTCCTTGGGAGTTCTGAGCCGGGAGAAAAACAAAACAAAAGAGAGCAGGGTCACATGACAATATAGAGCAACTTAAATAGATAATAAATAAGTAATATGGTGACTATTAGTTATAGATTTCAACACAAAATATGGTTTTCTAACTTAATGTAACAATGGTTGAGAACATATGGTACTACCACAATTGTAAGCAGCAAATTAGCAACATGAGGTACAAAACTACTCAAGGATTATTAGTATTGTGGGAACACTGTTAATGAATTATAAGAATAAATCTTATGACCTTGTATAGCTTGGGATTACAGCTTTATAGGCCAATTATACGAATTAGTTTCTATATATTTTTTTAAAAAAAGTACCAAATTTTCCACTTAAAAGTTCTTAAATGGCAGCAATAAGCTTCCTCAAGTGCAAAGGTATTCTTTTCCTGAGAAAGGGTGTTGTAATATATTTTTCAGAAGGAATGAGACACGCTAATTATCAGTCAACATATTTCTAATATAAGTTGCCTTACGTGTACAAAGCGTCAACATCCTTGGCTTCATGCTCATTTCCTGGAGAGAAAGCAGTAGCTAGTGCTGAAAATCGCTCTTCAGGATCTGTGATGTTCAACAGGTGCTTGAGAAGCTTTATGTCTGGTGCTGCAATGCTTTTAAGACTTCTATTTGTCTCTTTATAAATATGACTCATTATTTCTTTAACCTGCAGGATTTAAACATACTTAATTTAATAGACATGGCACACCAACTGATATTACGAGGTATTAAAATAAAATAAACAGACAAAAGGGAAAAATATTGACTAATTGCTCATTTCCTTCAAGTTTTGAAGGACTGATGCGAATCATTAGGTACATAATTGGCTCTATATGACTACCTGGCAGAGCCAAAAAAATGTATAATGAGTTTTATGCTGGTTTTCTTTTTTCTTCTTGAGTTAAAAAAAAGGTTACAAAACAATAGCAAGAAAGAACCTAAAGATTGACCAAAATAGAACTAATAAGGTTACTGAAGCATAGGCATGTTAGCTGATAGTTCAATATGGAAAAAAAAAAATCACTTGTTAGGAGATTCAAAACCAATATACCTTAAGCAAGCATCCAGATGGCTAACTGGAGTCATAACCATAATCAAGCAATATCATGTTTACAGGACAGCTTCACAGCACAGGGTTAGTGAAAATGGAACTGATTTCTACTTCCTTCAGATGCTATAAATTCACCACTAGCTTTGCAATATGGTGTTACAATGGTGACAAAATCAGACTTGTTTTGAAATAACATCTGCAGGACCAATTAGGTACTGTAACTTAAGTTAGTTGACATCAGTATCGTATACATGCTTTCTTATCTTTCTACCTTTCCTAAGAAAGAACAGACTTTACACAAACACAAAAAGCCTCCAGTCTGAACATATAGTTCCCATTCTTAGTTTATCATAATGCTCTGATTTACCTCCCATGATAGCAGCGCTCTACAATATGCTTTTATCAGGTTGACAAGTCCATATGCAATTATTTATCTATTTAAAAAACCTTTCTACTTCCTATGATTTGCCCAAACAAGAAAGTTGCCTCAATTGCAGAACTCCTAGCATAATTCCAAATTGGTTCTCTAAACTTATTGCTGTATTTCTTTGGTTTTGTTCCATCACCCTCCTCTGTACTTCACAAGATGTCTGATAGTTACATACCTCTTTGTAGCAGTATTACCAAATCACTTCTTCTGGTTAAAAGAATTCTAGAGTGCCTTCACTTTTAACATTTTGACATGACGCGACATGTCACAGCACTCTTCTTTCATGCTCCATGAGTGGATTGATTGCTTCAGTCACAAGTATTGAAACTTGATAGAACTTTTTGGAATGGATATTTTAGTTCAAATAGCAACAGTTTTCAACATATCAAGTGCCAAATAATATTAGCCCAGTAATTTTAAGATAATTTCATACATTTTTCTCTTTTCTCAATATGTGAGACAGCGTGTATGCAAATTTTATTAAATAGAGAAATAAATTTAGTCGAGTCAGTTAGTGTGCCATCTTGCAAGCTGGTGATATCACTTGGTGGTTATACAAGAGACTGGGTTCGATTCCCACCTTCACTACATTTTTTTTCATCTCAATGAAATTGCTTATCTTTCTTCTCAACAAACTTACTCAAGTCAGCTCGCACAACTATACATATCGGTTCCATATAATATTTAACTATCTGCTTTGTACGAAAGTCTCATAGTCTAGTTTATATATAATTAAGTTCGGATGCTTCCAGTCACTTAGGGGCCATTGCTTAGTGCAATGGTAAAAGGCTTGGGCTGACAAGCACAATGGCACGGGTCTGAGTCCTGAGGCAGCCACTTTATATGAAAAATGCTATAGATCTAAGCTCAGTTTACTGCTTCCAAGACCCTAGATTGCCAGGACTATAACTGGGTAATGGCAAAAATACTTCCAGTCACCTGTAAAAATACACTGATGCCAAAGTTTAAAGGTAAGACTGGATTACAAAAAGAGAACTTTAAATAAAAGAAGGAAAAATGATTTGACTTCTAATTAATATCAGATTGTGAGACAGATCTTGTCACAGAAACAGGTCTGCACTCTGCAGTATCTTATGATTTTTATGATAAATCTACTAAAAGTGGAGCTATGCCACAGCAATTTTTTTTGCTGAATGAAGTCTTAATCTGCAGCTTTTTTCTTTAAAAAAAAATAGCAACACTTTGGTATTTATAAACATAAGAATTGTTACTCGATATCTACCAAATCATATTACTCAAGTCAACGATTAGCTAACATAGAAACCAATAGAATCTGTACAAATTAACTATGAATTCAGTGACAACACAATAAGAATGTAGAATATTTGGTTTTCTATTGCAATTTGAGAACAGAAATCTTCTATATTTTTAAACATAAATTGTCACCTCGTTTTTCATGGTTGTAGATTCTTTTGCTGCTGCCCAAGCTCTGTTGATCAGAAGAATCAGTGATGAATCAAGTTCCTTTGCCTTAGCTAAGCTCTTTATCTTTTCACATGCCTCATCTAATGAAGGGGAATTCAATATATCATCAAACTTTGACTGAGCAGCATCCAATGTCTCTAGCTGCTCCAATGCATTGTCATATGCACGGACTGCAGACAAACATTTAGCTCCAAGCCTAGCTATTGCTGCTCAAGACACACACACACACACACAAAAAAAAAAAAGACTTTTTAAACTATGCTGAATAGAAACGAATTCAAGTTTTCAACATGTTAGATACAGAAAAATGTATACATACTAATTACAGATTGTCGTGCATTCATGTTGACCATGTTTTTTTTTCTAGATAAAGATGCAAATATCAAATCTCAAAGGAATTGAGGGGGTGGCCCTGAAGGGGATGAGGCTGTGTTTAAAGTTCTTAAGACCTGGCAACCGCAGTAATGGGATGGTTTTAAAAACCTAACAAGACAAGCATGCGGACATGTGTCATGCAAAGCTACTAGAAAACATGTGAAACTAGTAAGAAACTTGAGTTCTATATGCAAAATTTAAGAACACTAGTCCACCTTTACCAATTTAAGCATTAATGTAATTTTGCACGCACTCTGATTTGATTACCATCTCGATCCTCCAGGCTGTCAAAACTGTCTGAAAGTACATTAAGGTGATGGAAAAATTCTCGAGTGAAGTCCCTCCGCCTTCTTGCAACAACAACATTAATATCTAGCGGGCTCTCTTGTGTCTCTTTCAGAAGTTCCATATGATCTTCTATTTCATCATCTATCTGCAAAATTCACTCCAAACTTTGATAACAATTTTTAGCGCCATAGTACATATTTCTGGATTCCAGATAGATTATCTTCTAATATATGTGATGAAGAAATGAACATCCACAATTTCCTTTAAAAATTCCAACCAACTACAGTTCATGAAAACCAAGTAAAATAATAATGTGATACCTTCTTCATTTTTCTGGCAAGACCAACCAGCTTTTGTTTCATCACTGGATCTTTCTCAGTTTCTGCATGTACTTGACACCGACCAAAGAAGCTCTCTTTGTACTTCTTCCAATCATCTCTGAACACCAAGAGCTTCCTCCAATCCTTTGTTTGGGGTTTTTCATGCATGAAGTACTCAATCATTTTGTCACAGAATTGAGTCATCGTGTATCCTTCCGCAATTTCAGCTTCAGCTTCCTCCATATTGACAACGCCAGTATTGCTTGCCACACAATCTGGAGTTTTTTTCCTCTACTTTTAGGTATCCATGATAATCGATTAATTTATATTGAACGGAGGGGGAAAACATAAACAAGATCGGAGCATCTGCCCTTTCAACCATAAACTGATTATAAGGGTCCATATAAAATTCAGCATATGTTAACTTATAATTGTTTTACAGTCATGCTATAGCAAATATAACTAGGAGCATCTGTTTTAGTGATTGAAGAAGAACGATACTTGAGAATGGATGAAGGAAGAAAAAATGATATGGAAATAGATAGCTGTCAAGTACACTATTTCAACAAAGATGCATGAATCTAACAAAGATAGAAAAGAAGCCTCTTCAGTTTAATATAATTCTTGAATGGAAGCACGGAAAAGCAATTACTCTAAAAGAAGGGCCCATGAAACTGATTAAATAATTGAGATAATGCTTGGCAATACTGTTTATGTAGCTTTCTCAAAAAAGAAAAGAAAAAGAAAATGAAAAAGAAAAACTGCGTATGTAGGTCAATGTTTTCCTCCACCAACGAAGGAAGAAGGATAAAAAAAAAAACACTGCAGAAGGCTAAAGCTTCCAAATTTCTCTTTGCCCTATTTCAGATTTCCCCTCATATAACCCCATGGAAAAGAGTAACTTGGACAAATCATTAGCAACCAAGATTGATAAAAAATAATCCACAGAACAAAGCAAGGCAATTCGACAACCAGTTGATAGGCAACAAAAAACAATTAATATACCACAAGAGAGGCGGACAGAGATGGAGAGGGAGGTAAGCCGTTGGTTTCTTACTTGGAAGAAGAAAGGAGCGAGAGCTCTGCTGGGTTCTTCCTCTTCTACTACTGCTACAACTACTACTACTGATACTGGGAGTAGAGAACGAGGGTTTGACGGAGAGGATGAGGAGAGGAGGTGAGTGAGAAAAGATAGGGTGAAGGAGAGCAAAGGACATGGGCTTGGCGATGGGTGCTTCGAGAGCCAGGATGCTGGCATCAGCCATTGCTCTTCTCGGGGCGAAGGGAGCGGAAGAGGATGGATTCAGGCGAAACGCGCACCGAGACATAAGGAAGGGGGAGGAGCTCAACGTAGCTGTGTCTGGCGGGTTCAGGTTCGTGCAAGCCAACACACAAGTGGATATAATTAGACCAAGCCTGGTTGCGTCTGGTTCGGGAATATAGATGCCACATTGGTTTAAAAGAAGCCGGAATAAGCGAGGAATAGTTGTTCCACTCAAACGGTCGAATTGTTTTTGTAGGGACAATTTTAAAAGGGAGGCAAGGAGCTGAAATGAAATACAGCACTCTTCCATTCCTACACCTTTTTCTATGGACAAACACATCTTATTCTGGAAATTTTAGAAGGAGCGAAGTAGGTGACAATTTGCGGAATAACTAGAATATAACTATCCCTGTGGAACTACCATGCTGGTTTTTTTATTTCCTGGATAGAATAACACCAGGGTAAAAGAAGGCCTTACTGTGTTTATGAATAATAGAAGGTCTTATTGGTTAGAATTCATATAAAATTCGATATTTAGAAGGATATCCATAAAAAAAAAAAAAAAAACTTCTTAAATTTATTTGCCTAAATTCATGGAACGGCTGAAAAGAAAAAGAAGCATTTCAGGTTGAGGGTGTATTATTTGTCCATGAAGAAAAAGGAGGAAAGAACAAATGAGAGATCATGATGGCTTTTCTGAAATTTTTATTTTTAGTATAAATAATTTTAAATAAACTGACTATTTAAAACATATGACTATCAACTGTGGAGACTCTAGCCTGCTCCATAGTGAGGACCCAAGTGAGATTTGCTTAGATTTCCCGGCCCACCACTTGAAACGCATGATCAGATACTGCTGTTCATGTCCCTGCTTGGTTGGTCTTGCTCTAGCTAATGGTTGGAACCAAAACTGCATTTGAAATTTTGACCCAATGCAAGCAGTTTGCAGTTTGCAGGCCCAATGCATACATGTTGGTGCGACGATTTGTAAGCTTGGCAGAAATGAAATCTCATGGCTTTTTTTGGATCCCCCAATATGCACTTACACTAAAGCTTATCGATATCTTAATGTTATATAAATGAGGTAAGAAATAAGTTCGTGTCGGCAATCTTATACGCCATCTTATGAACACAAGACTTGAGCCTTGCCTGCATGATTTTATATTCGAGTAGTTAACCAAGTGAGGTCGACCTTTGGTGTTACCTTACGTGAATCCCTCAGTAGAGGCGGTTTAAGATGGTTATTGTGAACGAGGAACAATAGCTTCGAGTAAGAAATAGTTATATTTGAGGAATTCCAACCAACGAAAGGCTTGCTTCGATAAAGTGGGATTTGGACTGAATTTTTTGCTGGATCTGTGGACTAGGCAGCCTATTTGAGCATCACCCATATCAATCCAACACCCATCCAACCAAAATCCTTTGGGAAGGAAAAAAAAAAAAGATCTCCATGAATTTTTTTCTTCATGCAAATCAATGAGCCCACAAGCTGAGAGTTAGGCTAAGAATTTGGAGGGCCTTTCAAAACATACCGGGCTAGGTAGCTCAACAGGCCCGATTCTTGCAAGATATTTCTGTAGTAATAATTTTGAGCTACAAAAAAAAAATGTTGGTGGCCAATGAATCAACATATTGACTCATAAGTGAGGCTTACATGGGATTGGAAGTAGCAAGTTATAATTAAAAACTACAATGCTGAGATCAGGAAGAAGAAAAAGAGGAGAAGAAAACTTCACCCAGCCAACATAGGAAAGTCAATTCTGAATTTGGCTAGCTGAGAAATACTAATATTGTTTTTTTTTTTCTTGACTCTGACCATGTTTAACGCACAAAAGATGCAAACTTAAATAAACTATGTGACAGTGTGGAGGTTAAGTTTACTACTTAAGGCATGTTTAGGTAATTCAGCAGGATTAGGATTGAATTTTTTGCTGAATCCGTGGATTTATGAAGCTCATTTGAGTATGGCCTGCATCAATCCAACACCCCTCTCTCCGGTGGACTAAACCCTGTAGAAAGAAAAAAAAGAAGAAGAAAAAGATTTTCCTTCTATAATCTAGTAGGCCCACCAGCCATAATTTTTGACTGGGACTTCGATGGGTCTTTAGAAGATATTAGGCTGGGTGGCCAACAAGCTTAATCTTGCATGAATATTAGAATAGGTCCTTAGATCAAACCTGAGCTATAATAACTCAAATTGGGTTCAAACCCTAATAAGGTAACCTCATTGAGCTAAAAATTCACCTTTTGTTTCAGGCCTACTATGTAGAATTTGGACGGTTGTGAATGCTTACGATAGCAAGTTTTAAAAAGAATTTTTGCATACATACCCTCCTAAATATTGAAATTTGCATGAATACTCTTTTAAAATTGAAATTTGCATGTATACCCTCATTAAACACTTGTTTTGTATGTATACCTTTTTTTTTTTTGCGTATGTACTCATGCCATCTAACATTATTAAGAAATTAGCGGTTTAAAATTGAAATTACTAAAATACCATTAATGGGTAGACATGCAAAAATAATTGTTTAAAGGGTATACATCCAACAAGCAATTTTGCAGGGTATTCATACAGTTTCATAATTTAAGAGGGTATATAAGCAAAAAAAAATCTTGCATAAATACCCTTCTAAATATGAAAATTTGCATTAATGTTCTCCAAATTGATATTTACGTACATGCCCTCACAACATACTATTTTTATATGAATACCTTTGACATAGTGATTCAATTAACGTGATTAGCCAAAATCAAATTTATTTAAATTAAAAATAATTAAAATTATGAAAGTATCTTTTTATTCCTAAAGCAGGTAATAGGTTAACAAGTCTCATTTAAAACTAATATCTCTACCTTCTTTAAGAAATTTTTTCGATCTCTCTCGATCCTCTCTTTCACCTCTCCGCCTAGAATCAAAACCATTCTCTTGACTCTGCTCTCCATCATAGACAACCCTTTATTGTATCCTTTTTTATATGAAGATGGTCAGGTTCTGCTTTTAGCTTTGTGAATTATTTAAAAAAGGTATTGTGAGAGATTTGCAACATTTATCTTTTAGTGCATAAAATTTGTAATGTTTATCTTTTAAAGTTGGAAAATTTCTAATGTGCAGGTTGGTGGTTGATTTAAAATTATTATTACAAGATAGATCCCATATACTAGATCTTTTATTCTTTTAAATAATTGAAACTCCAAAAAAAATAGCTTAAGATACACAACATAAGGGGTGGCCTTCTACCACATAGCCACGGAGGTTGTTAATAAGTCTGAAAGGTTCGAAGTTCTTTAATGATTTTGCTTGGGGATAATTGATACTGTTCTTCTACCCATGAGCACAGTAGCAGCAAGGAAGCTGATCATTGCAGTCTATCACGTGCCTTTAAAGGATTCTAATTCTTTTCTATATTCTAATACATGTCCTTATATATGAATCTATAATAATAAATATTATAAGATATCTTTTGATGAAATAAAATATAATGGTTGTTATAAATGAAGAAGAATAAAGTAAAATAATCTCATAATTAGTGAAAGAACGTCCATAACGTTTTTGTTATCTAATTGTCGAATCAATCTTTTTCTTAAGTAATATGTTTACAAAAAATATTGAGAAGCAGACACTAGACAAATTTGAGTGTTAAAATAGGTTGAAATAGAAAAAAATAAAATTAGATTTTTTTTATATATAAACCCTCCTATATATGTAAAATTGCATGCAGAGTATTATTTGCATATATATACTCTTATAAATATTTTCTTCTGCATATCTACCCACTATAGGTATTTTAGTCATTTTTAATTTTAAACCATTAATTTCTTAACGATGTTAGATGGTGTGGGCATATGTTAATCCCATGGTTTCAATGGTTTATTATTTGATTTTGATGATAACAAACAAATAAATTTAGTTCATTATTATGATTATAGCAAACGAATAAAAATTAAGAATTGAAATTTCTTTTGAAGGCAAATGCTGGAATTCTGAACATGTGTTAGTATTTTTGGCATAATATTTTATTAAAATATAATATTAAATATTCTTAATGATCTAGAAAGAAGACTTGTTTATCTAAAATTTTTATATTCAATATATTTTCAAATTTGAACGTTAGATATGAATAATAGGGTCTGCAAGGAATATATCCGTACCTATAATTTAAGCTAACATATGTTTACTCTTTTAGCTGTAACTTTTCAACCAAATATCCTTTTGAAATTATTCTTATCAGGTTGGAAAGATAACTTAAAGGGATACAACTTTTATATTAAATATATTTTTAAATTTGAATGTTAGCTATGAGTAATAGGGTCTGCAATCTATCTATATATAGCTGTAATTCGGGCTGGCATATGTTTACTCTTTTAACTGTAACTTTTCAACCAAATATCTTTTTGAGATAATTCTTATCAGGTTGGAAAGATAACTTAAAGGCCTACATTAAATGTCTTTTGATTTATCGAAAAGGTGCTACAAAGTAGAAAACCAAATCTGATCCGAATTTGCCTACATTAAATGTGTGGAAAAAGATTTTCCAAAGCTTCAAATTATTTCAAATGGAAAAATCGCTTCTCAAGCCTAGAAAAAGAGGTTTATACCTTATATTGCAATAAGAAGGAGAGTTCCATAGAGTTTGAAAGAAAATCAAGAGTATATTGTGCTTACAAGTAAAAAGCCTTTCTTGTTGAGAAATTGAGTGTAGTACTTTTATTCTTGTTATTTTTTATTAAGTATTGTAAGAGAGTTGTGGAGCTCTTGCTAGCTTGAGTGATAGAGAGTAATTGCTTCAAAAAAAATGTACTCTAGATAAACAAGAGAGTGTTTGAGGGAGTAGATCAATTAAGGATTAGTTCGGATATCACTAAGTGTAAATGTTGTTTGCACCCGAAAGATAAGCGGTTTGTAAAGCTTTGGATAAGTATAGTGGATTAAATCTTGGAAAAGAGCTCCAAGGATGTAGGCTTACAAGGAGACCGAACTACTATAAATCATCGCGTAACACTTCTCTTCCCTTCACTTTTTACTTTTCAATACTTAGTTGTATATTTGTGATTATTACCTGCTACACTCGTTGCATCTAGTTTATTTCATTTGAGGGGATTTGATTTTATTTTCGCAAGATTTTATAAAACCCAGTTCACTCCCCCTCTTAGTTTGCCTAGTTGGGCCAACAATTGGTATCAGAGCAAGGGCTCTATTTATAGGCTTAACCGTCTTAAAGTAGATCATGGCAACCATTGTAGGAACCTCTCTTATCGAAGGTCAATCAATCAATAGGCCACCTTTGTTTAGTGGTTTGAACTATAAGTATTGGAATGCTAGAATAAGAATATATATCCAAGCTGTAGATTATGAATTATGGAAGGTCATTGTAAATGGGCGTAAATACCAACTAAGGTTGTAGAGGAAAAAGTCATTACTAAGTCCGAAAATGAATGGGACAAAATTGATATGAAACATATTCAAATGAATGCTAAAGTCATGAACTTGTTGTATTAATTGTGCATTAGATCCTAATAAGTTCAATAGAATTTCTACGTATGAAACGACTAAAGAAATATGGGATAGATTAGAAGTAACTTATGAAGGTACTAATCAAGTTAAAGAGTCAAAAATTAGCATGCTTGTGCATAGTTATAAACCCTTAAAGATGAATGCCGAAGAATCTATTTTTGACATGTTTACTAGGTTTACCAATATTACTAATGCTTTGAAATCTCTTGATAAATCTTATACTAATATTGAAATGGTGAGAAAGATTCTTAGGTCTTTGCCAAAAAGTTAGGAGCCAAAAATCAGCGCTATACAAGAGGCAAAAGATCTTACAAAGCTTAGCTTTGTGAGTTTTTGGGTTCTCTCATGACCCATGAGCTATCCATGAAGCTGGAGGAGGATGATAGCAAAAGAAAGAAAGGTTTAACTCTTCAATCATCCATCACCGACGAATCAAGTGAAGAAGATGAGGATCTTGCTTTGCTTACAAAGAAATTTAAAAGATTTCTAAGTAAAAGAAAGCAAGGGGCAAAAAGATTTCAAAAGCAAGATGCAGCCAAAGATGAAATCATATATTACCAATGTAAGAAGCCAGGCCATATCAAATATGATTGTCCTCAATTAAAAAGTCAAGTAAGAAAGATAAGAAGAAAGCCATGCACTACAGGAAAAATAAGATTTTCCGACGCTTTTTTACCGATGCTAGGGAAAAGCGTCGGAAAATTTTGGTTCCGCGTAAAATTGTGCCGACGTTTTTAGAAGCGTCGGTATAGCTTTGCAATCGACGACGCTTTTTAAGCGTTATGGAAAATTGGGATCTATGACGACGCTTTTTAAGCATCGTCGGAGCCCAAAACTATCTCTATATCTCGAAATCCCTCTTGGTGCCTTAGCTCTTATATCATCTCCTGTCCTCTTCCCTTCGGCACCGACATCAATCCTTCTCTTCCCTCCCCCTTCTCTTGGATCTGAGCCACTCTCCTCTCCTCCTCCCTCTAGCGCCAACATCGCCACCAACCTCGCTTCCGAAGAAGAAGAAGAAGAGTAGATCCACCTCCTCCCCCTTCTCTTCCCTCCGGCGCCGACATATCCAATCCCCCCTCCTCCGAAGCCCAGGTGAGCATATTTTTTTCCACTTAGCCCCCCATGAAGAAGAAGAGTAGATCCGCCGCCTCCTCCTTCTTTATTTTTGTTGCAGGGGTGACAGGAGCAAGCGGATATGCACGGGGGCTGGAGCGCCGGCGTCACGCCACCGGGGACAGGCGGTGGCCGAGAAGGGGCGGGCCGTGGCTCCAGGTGTTCAGATCTCCTCCCCTCTCCTTGTTTATTTATTTTTCTGTCTATTTTGAGAAATTTGACTCCAGGCAAAGGAGAAAAAGGAGGAGATCTGGGGCGTACTGGAGGAAAGAAAACCTAAAGCCCTCTTTCGAGTGTTTGGGTCTCTCGCTCCTCCGTGCGTAGGCCAGGGGAGGCGAAGACAAAGAAGAGGAGGAGTCCTCGTTTTCGTCTTATTTCTGGGTGATTTCTTGGTTTCTATCGATCATAGGCCATGGATGAGAGAATCCTGTTGGGTACTTACTTCCAGTACTCCCCTTCTGGAGTTCACTCGTCTCCCCACCATTCCTTGAGGTCTCCTGCATCTTCGGATAAAGAAAGGTTGGTTCCATCGCCTTTCCAATATATTCTTGGTTTTCTTGATGTAGGTATTGGAGTTCTTGATTTTGGGTTTGATAGGGCATGCGTTTTCTTGCGTAATTTTAGGGTAAAAATTGGTGGTTTTAGTGGGCGGGCTAATTTTATTTGCTCATGTCTGCAGAATTTGCCGTTTTTAGGTTGATCTCTGATTGGTTTTTTTCTTTTCTCGGGGTTTGATTTAGTGTATAAGCTGTTGAAATTTTTTGGGGCTTAGGGTTTTTGGTGATTAGTTGTTGCCTTTTGTGTATGCTAATTTTAGGGTGGCTTGAATTTATCTGCTTGTCTGTCTCTTGTTTGGTGTGTGTGGATGCTGGCCTGCAAAGAATAATGTTGTTGTTCTTATCTACTCTAGGATGCTGAAACCTATAAAGCAAAGAATAGACTCATTCATAATTTCATGGTTTATCTGGGATGGTGTTCAGATCTCCTCCCCTCTACGAATTCTCCAGCACCAGGTTCGACATCACCTCCCCCTTCTTTTCTTTCTTTCCAATTTCCCATTTTTGCACCCAGTGATCTTCTTCTTTACGAAGTCTTTTTCTTTCAATTTTGAAATCTTGGCGCAGCGACCATGATCTGGATCTTCCGGGCCTACATGCAATCCCCAGGTCCACCAAGTGAAGAAAATATTTTTCTTAAAAAAATGTTGGCTAACGCCGATGCTTATAAGCGTCGGCTTTGATGCTTTTAGCGACACTCTTAAGCGTCTCTACAGTGTGTCGCTAAAAACTAACCTCTTACAACACTTTCCAAAAGCGTCGAAAAAAACTTTTTCCACTCAAGTATCACCGACGCTTTTGCGACACTTCGATTAGCGTCGCCGGAACATTAGCCGACACTAATAAGCATTGGTAAAGGTTCTAAAAAGCGCCGGGAAAGATGAATTTTTCTGTAGTGATAAGACTCTAAAGTGGGGTCAAAGCATGCCAAATAATTAATCAAAAGCACAAAATATTGATTGAAAAATAAATTATTTTTCGAATAGTGCATATTTCCTTTTGAAGTGTGCTATTGTTTTCATAAACAAATGTCAGAAACAAGATATCAGACTATGGCCACATAACCCAGTGGCATGGGTTAGATGCTCAAAGTGCCAAACACCACTATTATTAACCATCGATAGTATGGTATCCAAATACCACTATTTTAGTAACATGTGGTGCTGTGTAGAAACTAGTTTCTTACAGATTATAAGTCAACAAGGCCAATGAATAATCTCCATTGGCGGGGCCAAATCAGATCCTATCTATATTGAGAATGCATACATAAAAACTATTTTTTCATAATTTGCCTAGTTAGATTTTTCAGATTTTATAACATAACACATAACATATTTTAAAATAACTACTATCATAACATAATATGCCTAACCCATTTAACTAAGTATAAAATAGATATCATAATTAAATTTAATTAACTAGTTATTATTTTATCAAAATTTCAGAAAACATACTTTAAAGCATTAGTTACTTAACTCTTCTCACTTCAAAAATCTCACTTTAGCACCTATTTTAATAAAATTAAAACATCATAAATTTCATCATCATTCTAGAAGTCAGGTAAAGCAAAATTAAACACTACTGAAAAATGGCCTCATGCCCCTAAATCAAGTCGGTCAGGTGAAGAACAGAAGTAGCCAAATTTTAAAAGATCTCGTAGGGACTATATTAATAGGCCGGTCCACCACTCATGTACTGGGGTGGTTCAAAGTCTCCAAACTATGCCAACTTAGATCCGAGCAACAAGAAAAGCAAAGATTATACTAGGATCCTTAAACCTGTCTAGAGAGAGAAAAAGGGAGAGGAGAGAGAATCTTAGCTCGGGTTTAGTCAAAGGTCTAGGTTTGGTCTGTCGATGGCACGGGCCATCCAAGATCATCAATATATCTGGTCCACAAGTCAAGTAGAGAGAAGGGTTTTCCCCTTATTTTAATTAATTACAAATAGAGAAAAAATGGGAAGAAAAATAGAAGAAATAAGAAGAAGAAGAACTAAGAGGAGGAGGAGAGGGAAGAGGAGAAAGAAGAGGCCGGGGAAGAAGGTCTAGCGGCGGCCGGTCCTGGGTGGTCGATGGCCAGCCGTCGACAGTAGGTGGCGGCCAGCGGTAGCTGCGGTGGCTAGCGAGAAAGAGAAACCGAGATCATTCTCGGTTTGGCCCAAAATAGGAGAAGGAAAACATCTCTGTTAGCTTCGACCAGAGGAACAGGGGAAGGAGGCTTACCGACTGGTGGCGGAGACGGAAGATCTCAGCTGAGAAGTTTGGTCCAGCGGGCTAGCGGCGGCGGCGCTCGAAATAGGGAGGAGCCTTGGAACAAAGTATATGGAGAAAATCAAGGGAGAGAAGAGTGCTCCGAGCGGTGGTGCTCGGCCGGGGTAGCACACCGACCATTGGAAAAGGAGAAGAAATAGGGAGGAGAGGGCTCGGTGGTGGATCAATCGTAGAGGGATGGGACATTTATAGGAGAGCTTTCGAAGGGATAAAGTCGGGGGTCGTTGCTCCGTCGTGATTCTCGCGGCGGATGGGCTCGACCGAATGACCACCAGCCGTTCAAACTCCCCCTGAGTCAGGGTTCATTTGCCCGCGAAGTCGGCCACGACTCTACGGCCTTATCTTCTCGAAGAAGGAGCAGAATATCACGATCGCAATCTTCTGTTCTAGTTCTTTCTTGGCCACGAGCTGAAGTCGGTTGGGCCTACCAACTTTAGCCTAGTATGGCCCATCAAAGCCGGTTCTCACATATGCTACGTTTTTTTTTTCATTCTAATTTCTGCAGATTTTATCAACTTTAATGAGCCATGGAATCAGTGTGTAATGCTATATAATCTAATTAATCATGTGAAGGTCGCTGCATTTTTTGATAAAAGTTGCATGGAAGGTATCTCCAGTATTTCGTTACCGTAGATGCCTTTGGCTATCGTTTTTTTGTTGTTTCTTACTTGTAATTCCTCCTGCATTTTCATTTTCATTTACTTGCAGGGCTATGCCCATGCTTCCAACTCAAAAAGAAAAAAAGAAAAGAAAAGAAATTGCAAGGCCAGATAAACTGCATAATGGTTTGCTTCTCTTAAAGTCGAGTCGTTGCATAATTAGTGAAATTGCCTTTTTTGTCTTGTTATGTAATTTGTTATTCAGTCTAAGATTTTCCAACATCTTTTTTGATGAGCTATCTTGTTTTTGCATCATCCCAAGCCAATTATGGTGCAAGATAGGATGCAAGTGATCCGCATCAGGATGTTTTCTGCTGCCCGGACAAAGATAGAAGGGTGACCAAGGGGGAATTTCGGTTTCTATGGAATGCTAGAGAATGGCCAAACACTAACTTCTGTGGTGCAGGTAGTATTATGCTACTATATTGAGGGGAGGGAGCTCTTAGATCCTTTAATCCGGACAATACAACAGAGAGCAGCCTCATCTTATTGTTGGCGGGTACCAGTTTGGTCAATTATTTGGGTTCAGAAAGACATGGAGGTAAAAGATTAGGGGATATATATATATATATCTGAAAGTTTACAAAAGCCGATGATGATAACAAGATCTTTGTTATTTATCACGTATAAGAATGATACACCGCAAATGCACACCACCAATCCATGCACCAAATCATCATTGGAGCATCAAAACCTATGTTATCACACATTCTCCAACGACCGTTGGCAACGCATAACGACATAGCAAGCAGATGTCACGCAGGACCGGTGAAACTCATAGTGACACAGCATTACAGTCAGCTTGTATCCGGCCTTGAAATCCTCCAAGCAAACAGCACAAGCTGACCCATCCTTTCCGTCCCCTTGATACCTCTACGTCTCCAAAACCTCGATCAAAGACTCGGACGTCGGCGCGGCACCAAACGCCCTTCCGGTACCCGCCGCCTCCTCGAAAGAGCGTCACAACCCTTCGTGGATCATCGGCTCGGAGAACGAGATATTAAGGTCGACGACAATCAAGAATCCACTACAGCCTTGACGAAGAGTGGCATTTGCAACATAAAAGGCGTAGCAGGATGTCAGGACCGTCCAGAAGTGGATGTCGCCGCGATGGGTATGGCCGATTGCGAGAGCATGCGCTCGACTTGGAGCCATTGGCGTCGGTGGGGCAAGAGGTCGGAGAGGGGAAGGAGGAAGCCAAGAACGTCGACCTAGACGATGCAGCTCGGCTGCAGGGGGATGCAGGACCTCGAAACTTGGAGCTTGACTTCCACCATGGGCTCTGCTGTGCGGTAGCCTCCTGCTTTGAAGAAGGCCCTAAGCTGCAACGATGCATTGCCGCGGACAAGGTTCAAACATAGAACCATGGTTGGCTCGGAGAGAGAAATAAAGAGAGAGATTATAGCGAAAGAGAGCTTGAAGACGTATGGGTGAAAGCGTGAAGTAGGGTTTTATTTATAGTTTTTTAGACCGTTCCGATCAGGTCAGAAATTAGAGGAAACTTTTCCATTCCTGCTGGGTTTCGGACAATTGCCTGCGCTAACGGTCTTTTTCAGTTAGATTCCTGCTTGGTTTCGGAAAATCGCCTGCGCTAACGGTCTTTTTCAGTTCGATTCCTACTTATTTTCGGAATCGAAATGCCACGCCTACGCCAACGGCTTTCGATACCATCACGCTTTCAAGGCTTTCAGGTGTCTTACTTATGATTCGAATTCTCGCTCGCCTAGAAGAAATAGTATCATGGAGTGCTCGTTGCAAGGATCAACATGGATTCTGTTTCAAGGTAGAAGCCTCTAATACATGTTCTGATACTCGAAGATATGTAAATTAGCTGATTAGACTTTTATGCGAAATTGAAAACACTTTTGACATACTCCCGGGATCAGCTAGAAATGAGCTTATAATGCTAGATGACCAACGGGACACGTGGAAAAAGAAAATTCAAATATGCCAAAAAGAAACAACTATTTTAAACTCAAATATCAATACAAGACCAGAAAATTATTTTTTTAAAATTCCGTAAACAGTTAAAAAAACCTGCTTGTACACATAGCTGCTTCAGCAAATCATGCCTTTATTACCATAACTTATTTCTCATCATAATAGTTACTATAGTTCAATAACATGGCCCATAATCATATTCTAAAGCGAGTTGGTCAATTGTTGACCGTATAAATAACAGCAGTCGTTACTGTTAGAGTAGCCAATAATAATTTTGGAAGAGCCCCGTATGTGGGAATACATCTATATTGAAACCTTGGTTATCATTCCATCTAGTAATTGAGCACAAAAGCTTCAGGTCAAAGTGAGTAAAGACCCATCACCATCTGTACTGTTCATGAGCTAGAAAGATCAAACAATCATCGATCGAACAACCTGACAGGATAGATCACCTGAATTATCATCATGATCTCATCAGCACAATCATCAGATCATCATGCAAACGGCTTTTATGAAAACCATGTGACACAGGTGGAGGAGCCAGAGGCCATCAGTCTCAGATAACAAGGCTGAGCCTAGGGCATCTAGCGCACATAATCCGAGCAAGTTCAAACAAGTGGAGCAGTTTGAGACAGCATAGCGTATGGCCAGGTGATCCCACTCTCTCCTACTACAGGAGAGGAAGGCATGCAGAATCTGTATACAAAGACTATAATTTCCTCTTTCTCCAGCTACTGATAGATGAAAAGTGGCCCATGGATGGAGGACAGGACAGCCATGATGATTTGATCCATCATACAAAAGAATCCCACTATCATCACCCAGTTCATGGTTCTCAGAGGTTTTCTCCTTTTCTGCTAACACACCCAAATGCTATGGCAGCAGCAAAGCTTCTTAAAAGCACAAAAACACTATTGAAATGCAGCCTTCACAAAGACTAAACTAGAAAGAACCGAAAAAGATCCCCAATATCTTGTGAAATGACAATGCACACCTCTTGAAATGCAGTATTTTATTTTCAGTTGTCACAACCTAAGAACATATGCCAGAAAATGGCAAGTTTATTGTCTTTCGACCTCGGGCTAGTTAAAGCTGCTCGAAGGCTCAAGAATTGCAGGCGACCTTACATTCCTGTGAGCTACCCAAAGCTGTTGCAAAGGTCCCAAGTATCTGAGAGAGCGATGTACCAGTCTCTCGAATCCTCCACCATTAGAAGATGGACTTGAACCATGGAACCTGTGTTTCTCAGCCACTCCAGTAAGCACCATGATGAACTTGCTAAGGATTGATGTTATTTTATTTTTGACTCCTGCATCACTCAATTTCTAAGGCAACTGAAAGTCAAGTGAACTGCAGGAGCAGGTGATGACTTGTAGAGTTGTATCTTCTGGCTGTGACTAACATGGTCACGTCAAAGAACTAGGAAGCTGGCGGAGAAAATGAGATATTCTTCTTAATTTGAATGTTGATAGTGTTTTCGACTGTCAAGCCTGAAAACCTGCAAGCTTCTTTGGACTCTCTTGAACTGGTCGATAAGTAGAGAAGCAGAAAAATGCATCCAACTCGAAGAAAGTAGCAACTCCAGTCAGCAGTAACCTTTCACAACCCTGGGCTAACATCAAGATTCAGAAACGCTGGTTCATAGACATTCAAAGGCTGCAAGATGGTGAAGGGCTTCTCTTGTCCTCTGTCTCAGGTGTAATGGGAGGTTTTCTGTCACATATTCCAATTTTTTGCCCAATTTCTAAGCAAACATACATAAAAAAACCAAAGCAGCAGAGATGACTCGGGCAGGGAAGGTGGCATGTGTAAATAACTACAGTAGGAAGCATCACAGAAGCCTTCTCTGGAGGATTAGAGCAAGGATTAAGAGAGCCATAAGGAAAGGAAGCAAACAAAGGGCGGTCAAGTTTCAGTACGATCCGTTGGGTTATGCCCTCAACTTTGATGATGGATGCTCTAATTTAAGAGTAGCAAATGTAGTCCTCAGCAAGATTCAAACTCAGGAACATGGATGACATGGAAATTCAGAATGTGATTATGTTCCAAGGAAAAATTGGCATTTGACATAATTCTTCTATTTTCTCTTCCTCTTTTTTCTTCCTATTCTTCGTTCTTCCATCATGTAAGTGGTTGTCAACTTGGTACCTTCCACCTTATAATTTCCTTATGCTCATCACTTTAGTCTGTAGGAAACCTAAATGTTGTTCCCTGTACTGGTATTTACTCTCTTATAATTAAGCAAGTTGCATATCTTTTGCCTAGCTGAACATGCACAACTTTTTTCTTTTACTCTGTAGAGCATGTAGAGATTCTTGTCTTGGCCATCAGATCAGCTCCATTACAGAGGCTCAAAAGGACCATTTCTGAAGAGCATTTTAAGGCCCAAAAGGCAGTTTCTCTTCCGTCAGCTTGAACTGCAGCGACTGAGGAAACAATAGCGAAAACAAAGAAGAAAAGATCACATCTACCTAGCCCACCCATTCTCTCTCTCTCTCTCTCCCTCCCCCGCCTCTTGCCATCTACTCTTCTCTTATGCTGCCCTCTCTCTCTTGTCTTGCACTCTCTTAGAGCAGCCACTTCCCTTCTCTTCTCTCATCTTCTCCTCCTCTTTCCTTCCTCCCCCACCTGATCACCTGCCCCCCAATATGTATGTACATGGAACATCCATAAACACATACATGCACGTATGAACACACATCTATAAACACATACATGCACATATGAATACACGCATGCATGCAAGCATACATACATACACGAATACATACATGAATGCATGCATGCATGCATGCTTTTTCAGCTAGTATATTTAGGTTCAAAACATGTACTTGCTCGTTACCAAAAGAAAAACATGTGCTTGCTCCATTCTAGTGAATCATATATTAAAACAAAACTATGCAATAGTTGAATTACCATCTTGAGAATTAAAGGTTTTGGTTTCTTATCTTCTATCTGAAGAACTTGTTCTGGCAAACTACAAATAGAAGCTAGCATCTCGGTCACAAAAGAAAGATTAATTGGCTTCATACCATCTAGACTTGTATACAGAGTTGTTTACTTCCTTTACATCAAGCGAAATGTGTTCTTGGCATTGATTTCTACAAATTCAAATGTGATAGGCACATTGTTTTGCATCAGTAACAGGAGTACCCCTGTCACTTCCTAATTTTCTAATCTTAACTGATGTAGCTGATTGTAGAGGACTTGCTAGAGCATGAATTACCCATTGTCCAGCAAATAAATTTTTGTACTATATAATGATAATAGAATGAACTACACTCCTGCATCTGTTAGTTAACACTGACGCAAAACTAAAACAATCAACAAGCGATCAAACATCTTTCACACAAATTAATCAGTAACAGATAGATATTACAATACACAAGACTATGCAATGAAGGTTCGCCGTACCAACGTACCGGTGTGGTCTGGTACCGGTATGGTACCGGTACCGAACCAAGCCGAACCGGTACCGTACCGAAAGTGCCACAGCGCGTGGCACTTAGCGTGTGGCTTTAGCTACGCGCTGTCTCCCGTGAAGAACACTCCATACCGGTGTGAACCGAGCCGGTTCAACAGACCTTGATGCAATCCATAAACTGAGCATCCGGAAACTAAACTCAAGATTTCCACAAATTAAGAGGAAAAGAAAGATTCATATTGATATCACTATGTGCCATGAAAAGGTTAATTTACTAAAAACCTACACTATTAAGTTATTTAGAATTAAAATTCAAATAAGCAACTAAAAATAGCCTATACAAAGCTATTCACATGATGCTTCAATCCTCTAATGTATTATCCTGACACATATAATACTAGAGAAACTTACCTGCTTGCCAACATAGAAAACTTCTGTAGGTTCAAATGGCTAGGTATTCAAGCATTGCAATAGATAAGTTGTTATGCACGGATCAGCAGCCTACTTGTCATGTTGGTTTTGAGACCATAACAGTATCTTCAGCAAGTTCAGAACTTCTCCTTCTGTCATTTAACAAAACTATAATTGATACTTGATACTGATTATTGTTTATATGGTCAGAGAAGTAGAAAACAGTAAAGTAGAAAAGGCTTGAACATGAACAAACAGAAACAGAAGAGAAATATTTGATTGACATGATCCCTAAGGTACGTCGAGGACCAGCGTGTATAGATTAGGACAGTCATAGTGAAGAAAAAGCATTGAAACAAGTGACCTCTTATAATAGTAAGGACAGTATCCAGCTTGACAGATCTCAGATTCTAACAGAATCTAGAATTAAAGCATTTGCAGGGTAACTTTGTTCAGCTGCAAGCTTGTGATCAATTATTAGAAATTTTCATGTGAACATATTTGGTCATTGGTAGGAATACGCATTCGATATCATGGTTTTCCTGCAGACAATCCTGCTTTTACCCATCTGATGGTGTTAATCACAAAATAATAGAAAGTGTCAGACATTATAAGCTTTAATGCTCAAGCTAAAGTGTGCATATGGACATAAAGATATAAATCTTGATAACCTACTTAGGCAAAAGAAATCAAGGCCTGAATGATATACATACCAAGATCCAGCCTTAACAAAATGTTGCTACATGCCTGCTAACATCTCCATCAACTTTATGATCCCTCATTGCTCACTGGGGCTCAATCCCCTTGAGATCTTCTATTTCATGTTTTTCCAGTTTTTGGGGCTACCCATGGACTGGCTAGTTTTCAAGTACCGAGCAGGGTTGCTTTGGAGGTGGAAACCATGCACTTGCTAGGACTCAATTCATGTCCTGTGGACACCCGCTTACAGGCTTTCAGGTTTTCTTTTGTTTTTTTCATGCAATTCCCACTTCTTGGAATGGCCGAGCCTCCTGAGTACAGATGGTAAAAAAGGAAAGTGATCATTAATCTAGTCATAATGCCAGACCAGAAAGATGATGTGACACTCCAATAACATCTCATCAAGGCCCATGGTAAATTAGTTCAAGAACATCTGCAGCAGAGAATGAACCACAGAACCAGTGACTGCATACTTGCAACCATCCACAGACATATACCATCAAGCAAGTGCTTCAAATTGGAAAGAGAACCAACAGAATAACTTAATTAAAGGACTCAATCTTGCAAGCAGCTAGTGCCTATCAGGAATACTCAACCCTATGGATCCAACAGAGTTTGGAACTTTACTCGCCTTTTGATGCTACCAAATCGGTCATAGCCTATGCCAATCTTACTGTGCACCAGCTTGAGAGCCAAATCAGCATTCCCTGCCTTCCTCAGAGCGTTGATCATAATTGTTCGAACTCTCCCTGGAATCTCACGGCCTCTATCCACAATTCCATCAGCCAGCTTGCAAGCATGCCTGAACCGGCCAGCCTTACACAACACATTAATCATATCTTCATGTGCCGTCTCCGGAATTACTCCCACTGGGGCTAATTCATCTAGTACTTTGCAAGCCAATGCAAACTTCCCTGAGAGACAAAGTCCTGTCGAAAAGGCCCTAAAAGCTGCATCAGTTGGAGTGATACCCTTATCAATCATTGTGTTCCACAGCTTTATCGCCTCCTCATTTTTATGCTTTCTGAACAATGCATCAATGACTATGGTGTAAGTGTAAATTGTTTGATCACAGCCCTCTTTCTCCATTTTGTTAAATAATGCACAAGCTTCATCAATCCTCCCTGATTTACCAAATGCATCTATAAGGGCATTGTAGCAGTATGAGTCGCGAACAAGCCCCTTCTCCACCATCTCACTGAAGAGCTTCTTGGCTTCATCAACCATCCCAGCTTTCCCAAACCCATCAATAAGACTAGAATAGAATACGACATTCACTGGCACAGCACTCTCTTTACAAAAGTTAAACCACTCCATTGCCTTCTCCAGCTTCCCAGCCTTGCACAGGCAATTGACAACCACTCCATAAGTGACTTCATCTGGTGTAAATCCATCATTTTTCATCCTATCAAAGATCACCATTGCCTGGCCCTCATTACCATTCTTGGCAAATGAATCGATGAGTGCAGTATAGATAGCCACATTGCCCCTGCAGCCTCTTCGAACCATGCTTTCCAATACGGCCAATCCCTCAAAGGACTTCCCGTCCTTGCAAAGTCCACCGATCACCAAGCTGTAAGCATGAGGAGGGATCTCCAATCCCCTCTCTTCCATCTCGTGATAGAGGGCCAAGCATTCATAGAACCGACCCTCGGAATAGTGGCACTGGATCAGAGTGAGATACGTGATCTTATCCGGCGCAAGATCTTTCCTTTGTTGCATTTCTTCGAACTTCTGGACCGCCTTTTGTGTCTTTCCCACCTTGACGTACCCTTTGATCAGAGTGTTATAGGAGACAGCATCGGGACGGACGTCTCCTTGGGTCTCCATGGCCTCGAACACCTTCTCGGCGGAATCCACGAAGGCGGCGTTCACGAGGCCATCCATCAAACAGTTGTAGCTCACCAGGGATGGCTCGACACCGCCCTCCTTCATACGGCGCCAAACCCAGAGCAGCTCCTCCACCATGCCAAGCGACCCGAGGGTGCGGATAAGGGAGGCGGCGGCGGGTGGGGTGAAGCGAAGCTCCGCCCGGTCCCGGATCTCGGCCACCAACTCCCGTATTTCGTGGGATTCGGCGGGGGTCAAGGAGGAGAGGGCGTCGATGAGGGAGATGTAGGAGTCGAGATTGTGGCCAGGATAGTTCTTCTGACGGGCGGCCCAGCGGAAGAAGCGGAGGGACGCGGCGGGGTGGCGGCGGAGGTCAGGGTGGCGGAGGGCGGCAGAGACGAAGGCGGGAGGGAGGCGGAGGAGGAAGCGGCGGCAGAAGGCGTCGAGGGAGGGCTCGAGTGAGGGGGGAGGCGGGTCGAGGACAAGGGAGACGACGCGTGCGAGCCAGGGAGAGGGGGGAAGCGGGGTGTCGTCGGGGCGGCGGTGGGCGAGGTCGGATACGTCAAGGTAAGGGTCGATCCACTCGGGAGGGGGAAGGGGGGAGGGGGCAGCGGACAGGTAGCGAACGGAGGCCGGAAGAGGAGAAGGGGTTGGCGTTCCGCCGCCGCCGCCGCCGCCGCCATGGGAGGAGGGGTGGGTAGAAATTGTTTGCATTCGGAGGAGGGAGGAGGACAAGCGGGCGAGTCGAAGTGATGAAGGGGATCGCTTCAGCGTCCTTTGCATCGCGAGAGGAACTGGTGAGGTGGCGAAACTTGCTTCCCTATGTATTTCTTGTGTGTCCAGTTAGATTAGCCACTGTTTTTATCATCACC
>JAOXJJ010000001.1:8792961-8803550 GCA_025769935.1 Phoenix roebelenii
TCATTCATAATTTCATGGTTTATCTGGGATGGTGTTCAGATCTCCTCCCCTCTACGAATTCTCCAGCACCAGGTTCGGCATCACGTCCCCCTTCTTTTCTTTCTTTTCGATTTTCCATTTTTGTACTCTTCTTTCAATTTTGAAATCTTGGCGCAGCGACCATGATCTAGATCTTTCGGGCCTACACGCAATCCCCAGGTCCACCCAGTGAGGAAAATATATTTTTTAAAAAAATGATGGCTAACGCCAATGCTTATAAGCGTCGACTTTGATGCTTTTAGCAATGCTCTTAAGCGTCGCTACAGTGTGTTGCTAAAAATTAACCTCTTACAACGCTTTCCAAAAGCGTCAGGAAAAATTTTTCCCACTCAAGTATCGCCGACGCTTTTGCGACGCTTCGATTAGCGTCGTCTGAACTTTAGCCGATGCTAATAAGCATCGATATAGGTTCTAAAAAGCGTCGGATTAGATGAATTTTCCTGTAGTGATGGTAGCGGCATGGGGCGAAAGTGATTCAAGTAGCTCCGCTGAAGAAAATGATAATGAGCTTGCTAATCTTTGCTTCATAGCAAAAGAAGATAATAAGGTATGTGATTCTATTGATGACAATTTCTCATATGATGAATTGCAAAATACTTTTGAAGAATTAGTTGACGAATTTAGAAAACTTGGCATGAAAAATGTTTCTCTTAAAAAGATTGTTTCTTCTCTTTATAAAGAAATGAAGTTTTGAAAAATGAGAAAAGGTTTTGAAAAATAAAGTTAAAGAACTATCTTCAAAGTTAGAAACTTCATCTTCAAATAATCTAAAGCATGAAAATGAATCTTTGAAAATAAAACTTTAAGATTTAACCTCTACACTTTCTAAGTTTGTGCAAGGAAAAGAAAACTTGAATATTTTACTTGAAAAACAAAGATATACTTTTAATAAGATTGGAATTGGGTATGATTATTCTCAAAAGCAAAAGTTTTATAAGAACTTATTTGTTAAGGCAACTTCTTCAAGTTATTATTGTATAAAGAATGGTCATATATCTTATTCATGCCCTATTAGAAGTAATACTTATATTGGAACTAAAAAGGTTTGGGTTCCTAAGAACCTTATAAATGTTGGAACAAAAAATATTTGGGTTCCAAAGAAACATGTATAATTTTTAGAGCTAACCCTTTGGACCCAAGAGAGTTTGGGTACCAAATTTCAATGAGTACTTTTAATTTTTGTAGATATGTTTGAAGTCTCAAAGCAAGAAGGATAGATGGTTCTTATATAGTGCTTGCTCAAGGCATATGACCGGAGATGAATCAAAATTCACAACACTAGCACCCAAAGATGAAAGATATGTTACATTTGGAGACAAAAGTAAAGAAATAATTATTGAAATTGGTAGTAGCGGTAAAAGTCCTTCTCCTATTATTAATGATGTTTGTTGAAGGTTTAAAGCATAATCTTTTAAGTATTAGTCAACTATGTACTAAAGAAAATAAAGTTATATTTAAGCATACTCATTGCACCATAGAAAGTATCAAAGATAACAAGACTTTATTTGTTGTAATATAGACATGAAAAGTTTACATTGTTTATCTTAAAGATATATTTTCTTTTAACATCAAATGCTTTTCGGTTATAAATAATAACAGTTTCTTATGGCATAGAAGACTTGCTCATGCTAATATGGATTTGATCTCAAAACTTTCAAAACGAGAGCTAGTTATTGGTCTTCCAAAAATCAAATTTGAAAAGGATAAATTATGTGATGCATGTCAAAAAGAAAAACAAACAGGGACATCTTTCAAATCTAAGAATATTGTCTCTACCTCTAGACCTTTACAATTATTGCATATGGATTTATTTGGCCCTACAAGGACTCTTAGTCTTGGTAGGAAATAATATACATTTGTCATTGTTGATAATTTTTCTAAATTTACTTGGGTTCTTTTTCTTGCCCATAAAAATGAAACTTTCCATACCTTTACAAAAGTTTGTAGGAAAGTTCAAAATGAAAAAGGTTTTCTCATTTCTAGTATTAGAAGTGATCATGTTAGAGAATTTGAAAATAAAGATTTTGAAAGTTTTTGTAATGAACATGGAATAGACCATGACTTCTCAAAGAACTTCTCAACAAAATGGTGTATTTGAAAGAAAAAATAGGACTCTTGAAGAGATGACTAGGACTATGCTTTGTAAAAATGATTTACCAAAATCAAGCCATGATAAGGCCTATTTTTAAGAAAACTCCTTATGAGCTTTGAAAAGAAAAAAAAGCCAAATATTAGTTATTTTCATGCACTTGGTTGTAAATGCTATGTTTTAAATAATAATAAAGATATTTTAGGTAAATTTGATGCTAAATCGGATGGAGCTATTTTTCTTGAATATTCTATATCTAGCAAGGCATATAGAGTTTTTAATAAAAGAACACTTGTAGTGGAAGAATCTATGCATGTTGTATTTGATGAATCTAACAATGTTTCTTCCAAGAATGTTGCAAGTGATGATGATGATATAGATATCAAGAAAAGACTAAAAAAAGTAACCATCCAAGATGAAGAAAAAGGAACTACAAATGACAATCCACAAGAGGAAAGCTCCAGTGTGAATCAAAAAGATGATGACACAAAAGATGGTCCTCAATTCTTACCAAAAAAATGGAGATATGCTCACAATCATCCAAAAGATCTAATAATTGGCAATCCTTCGGAAGGTATAAAAACTTGCTCTTCTCTTCGTAATATTTGTGGTAATCTTGCTTTTCTCTCTCAAATAGAGCCAAAATAATTTCAAAAAGCGGAACTTGATGAAAATTGGATCCTGGCCATGCAAGAAGAGCTTAATCAATTTGAAAGAAATCAAGTTTGGACTTTAGTACCTAGACCTAATGATCATTCCGTAATTAGTACTATATGGGATTTTCGAAACAAAATAGATGAATCCAGTATAGTAATTAGAAATAAAGCTAGATTAGTAGCCCAAAGTTTCAACGAAGAAGAAAGTATTGATTTTGATGAAACTTTTGCACTGATAGCTAGACTTGAAGCAATTAGAATGTTACTTGCATTTGCATGTTGTAAAGATTTCAAGTTATATCAAATGGATGTTAAAAGTATTTTTCTAAATAGATATATTTCAGAGAAAGTTTACGTAGAACAACCTCTCAATTTTCAAGATTATAAATTTTCAAATCATATTTTTAAACTTTCAAAAGCTTTGTATGGTTTAAAATAAACACCTAGAGCATGGTATGAAAAATTAAGTAAATTTCTTATTGATTATGATTTTACAATAAAAAAATAGATAATACTCTTTTTATAAAAGTAAAAGATCATAACATACTCATTGTTCAAGTTTATGTTGATGACATTATATTTGGTGCTACTAATAAAAGCTTGTGCAAAGATTTTGCTGAGTGTATGCAAGGTGAATTTGAGATGAGCATGATGGAAGAGCTAAACTACTTTTTTGGACTCCAAATCAAGCAACTAAAGGAAGACATTTTTATTAACCAATCCATGTACATAAAGGATTTGCTTAAAAGGTTTGGAATTGAAAATGCAAAACCAATTGGAACCCCAATAAATCCATCAACTAAGCTAGACAAAAATGAAAATGGTAAGCTGATAGATGATAGAAAATATCAAGGTATGATTGGCTCTTTATTTAACCGCTAGTAAACTGGATGTGTGCGAGATTTCAATCATGTCCAAAAGAATCTCACATGATTGCCGTGAAATGTATTTTTTGATATTTATTGGACACTCAAAACTTTGAATTATGGTATCTTGAAAATGCTACTTTTGATCTTATTGGTTTCTCCAATGTAGATTTTGCGAGTTGTAAAATTGATCGAAAAAGTATTAGTGGTTCTTGTCAATTTCTTAAATATTCTTTAGTATTTTGGTTTAGTAAAAAGCAAAATTCGGTAGCTTTATCTACGGCTGAAGCCGAATATATTGCCGCCGGTAATTATTGTGCTTAAATTTTATGGATAAAACAACAATTAGAAGATTTTGGATTTTATTTCTCTCATATTCCTATTAAATGTGATAATACTAGTGCAATTAGTTTAACTAAAAATCCTATTCAACATTTTAGAACCAAGCATATTAAAATTAGACATTATTTTATAAGAGATCATGTTCAAAAAGGAGATATTGAACTTGAATTTATTTGTACCTAATATCAATTGGCGGATATTTTTACAAAACCTCTTAGCGAAGAAAGATTTTGTTATATTAGAAGAGAACTTGGTTTGTCCAATTCTTTTGAAAAATGATATTTTTTTCTATGCAATGCGTATATATAGGGGGAGAAATTGTGCATAACTTTGAATCTTATCAATCTCTCTATATTTTGATGAATTAGAATTCATGTTGTTCTCCCTTCATGTGCTAAAATGCAATTATTTAGGGTGAGAATAAATGTTATCAAATAAGATTGAATCATGAACAATTATTTGATTTACTTTGATCTCACATCTATTTTTTTTTAGATTTTATATTTTTTTGTTGATGCCAAAAGGGGAAGAAGATATATTATTAATACCAACAGATGCTATTTAATAATAATAATAATATATAAGTTTGCACCTATTATTTGTCGTCATCAAAAAGGGGGAGATTGTTAATTCCATGGTTTCAATGATTTATTATTTGATTTTGATGATAACAAACAAATGAATTTAGTTCATTATTATGATTATAACAAATGAATGAAAAGTAGGAATTGAGATTTCTTTTGAAGGCAAATGCTAGAATTTTGAACATATGTTGGTATTTTCGGTATAACTTTTTGTTGAAATATAATATTAATAAAATTCTTAATGATATGGAATAAGACTTATTTATCTAAAACTTTTATATTCAATATATTTTTAAATTTGAACATTAGCTATGAGTAATAGGGTCTGCAAAGTATCTATCCATAGTTGTAATTCAAGCTGACATATATTTACTCTTTTAGCTATAACTTTTCAACCAAATATTATTTTAAAATGATTCTTATCAAGTTGAAAAGATAACTTAAATGTCTACAACTTTTGTATTAAATATATTTTGGAGGAGGTGGAAGCATCCATAGCATTTATGCCGGATAGAGAGGATTGGGAGGGTGATCTCCCAGAGTCTAATATGGTTGCTTTACGGGACCTCCTATCCTATAAATCTTTTTTCATATATCGAAGCTATTTTCACTTAATGTGTGTATGCTAACGTAGCTGATCATAGATATCTAATCCATTAATTCGTTGATTTCCTAGTTCATAATTTATTAAAATTTTTATTTATAAAATAATTAAATTCTTCCATCCCCCCCTTGTAATCTCCAACCCTCTCTCCATCTTTGAACTCCTATAACTAGGTAAAGGACCAATTTAAGGCGGTTTTGCCCCTATCTCCATAGCTAAAGATTGGTCTAGTTTTGAAGGTGGATACATCATGCACATGGGGAGAGCAGCGTGGAAGTTGCTGGATCATTACTTTGGACCGCGTTAGTTGCGAACTAAGTAGAAGATATCTCGCCGTTTAGACTCATAGTCCAGATGTAGGGGTTAAGTGAACCTATATGGTATAATTTTATTTCATTGTTTTGGTTGAATAAAAACTTATATCGCAGCTTCTTTCCCTTCCATTGCCATTTTGTTCTGTTTCACTTTATAAAATTATTTATAAAAAAAATAGAACGACAATTTTATCTTTATCAGAAAATTCGAAATATCTTACCATTTATATCGTGAAATTGTAAAGAGAGAGTTCTTTATTAAATGTATTTTATTTTTTTTCATGTATTTACTATGCTTATTCTTTCAACTCAAAGAAAAAGTTCTTTTGTTATATAAAACGACCTTATTTTTCTAACGTTGTACCAACATTCCTACCTAATTTTATTTCGCGACGGGGAGGCGTGTTTTAGATGGCAATGATTTCCACGTATGGACACGGACAGGGAGGCGTGATTTAGATGGCAATGATTTAAACTAACCCGGTTGGGGCGGGTTAGTTTATGTAGCCTCTAGTTCAAAATTTGTCAAACCGGGTCGAACTGCCCATAAGCCCAGTATCAAGCCAACCTGATAAGGGACCGGGTCAGTTCTTTTATTTTTTTCGAAACCGTATCCTAACCGTCCGAAACCGATTCTGAACTGATAAGAACCGAGTGGAACCGGTTGGAACCAATCGAAATATGCTAGAACAGGTCGCGAACAGCTCAGTTCGAACCGGTCAATTCTATGTGGAACCAGTGCAAACCGTCCAATTTATACCAAGTCAGATCGATTCCAAACCGGCCCCCCTCCCCCCTTTCTTCCTTTTATTTTAAAAGCTAGTTGGAAAGGAATTTAGTATAATTGAAGAAGTATCCAATCCTAAATAAGTATACTTTCTCTCGCCTATTTTATTATTTTTTTTGGACGTCAAAAAATATCTTAAAATTTAGAAAATAAGAAAAAATTATGCCATTTTTTTTATTATGATTTGATTTTATGATATGTTGTATATCCATAATTGCAAGAAAGAGAGTGGAAGATATGAAACGGTGAGATCCCATTCCCAACCACCCTCTTGGATCCAATTTCAACCTTTTTACTGTTTGATAATGTAATTTTTTTTCCTTCAAAGTCAAACCGTGCGCAACTATCCGTGTATACATGCGTATACGTACCGTAGATAGGTTCGCGATGGGAATCCAGCGCCCCAAAACGTGGATGCGCGATACAATCAGATCAGAGGATGTCCATCACGCTTGCATGCCACGTCGATATTTGTGCCCTAGAAGCATTCGCCCTTGCTGACACTTGGCACGGTTAAGCTCGCGGTACTTGGCGCGCTGCACACCAATTGTAAGATGGATGGTCGGACACGCGACGGCCAACGGTGACAGATGATGGATACAAATTTGTTTTAATTGATAAGTTCCGCATCGAGTACGTGGGGCAGGTGGAAGAAAGCTTTTGACGTCGACCATTAGCGCGCGGGGGGCGTTAATTTTGAATAGGCCCTCCCTGTCTGTGTCTTCGGGTCTCCTGTGCCTTCCTTTTTCCCTCCTACTCTTCCATCGATCTTGTTCTGTGCTCTGGTTCGTTTTCCTTGTACCGCGAGCGGGGAGAGACCAAGGAAGAGAGAGCTCTCAGGGGTGCCTAGGTGATTGTATCGAACTTTCTTTTTCTGATCTTTCTCTGCGTTCTTTTTTCGATTTCTTGATGCCATGGCTAGTGTTCTTGACTTCGGTTCATGGGATTGTAAACATGAAAACAAATCGATTCTTTTCTTTTTCTTGTTTTCGCGTTCGCTGGATTGATATGAACCGAAATCTTTTTTGTTGGCCGGTTATGTTTTTGGGGTTGTCGGAGTTTAGTGTCTTGCGAATCGTTCTTCTTCCTACGTACCTATCATAACTGGGGATAGTTTGTTGTTTACTACTGAAATTGCTGCTTCTTGTGCCACGTACCATATGTAAGGAAAGATTGTTCATGGATATGGATGGTAGTGTTCAAGTGATTGGATCCAAGCATTTTTATCTTTCTTTGTTCCTCTATTCTTGTTTTCTTGATGTCACAGTTTGTGATTTGAAGGGAAAAGATCACAAGCTAAGATCACTGCAACCGCATAATCATTGAAACTCTTTTTACAAGCATGCGACGCTTCTCTTCGAGATATCATAAAGCAAAAGTAGAACAAATAATTAATTAAATAACTTCTAAAATTTAAATCTAAACTTTAATATCTTACCGGATCCAACGATATTCAACAGATCTTACATTAAATTTTAGTAAAATTCTAGTCTAAAATAAAGAGACCAAAGTTCTCCTTTACTCACTCTTCAAAACATATCCCCGTGCTAGTTTAATTCTCAAAATCTATAAAAATAATAAAATATAGAATAATAAATTAGACAACCTAATAAGTAATGGACGCTTTAACAAGATTAATCATATAATAAATTAAATAATTATTTATAGAAAATAAACATATAGAATTTATTATCAAAATATCATGCATGCCAAATTCAGTCTTTTTCAAAATTCAAATTTCAATCATAAATCAAAGTTGTTTCAAAACAACACTAATATCTCATTAGCCATGAGCTATGACCATATTTTTCTTGTGGCCGGATCATCATATTATGCATCTTCTTGCAGCGAAATCCTTTGAAACCACGTATCTTCTTATGGTGTGCTGCATATCTTCTTAAGATATATTTTTTTTAGAACTAATCAAGTGCCAATGTATTAGCCTCTATTTGCGGAGTCTACAACATAATCAGGCTGGGAGTTTAAAATAATCATGTAGTTCTAATATCTCAGTTCGACAAAAATATAAGAAATAATGCAGTATCAAAATCGATCAAGTATAATCCATAATAAGTTCACTATTTTCGATCATGCAACATCATAATATTTCAAAAAAAAAGCATATATACTCTATAATAAAATACTATGCTTTATAAATCACAATACGACTCAACATTCAATGACAAAAATATTTTTAATTTATTGATAAATCTAGAAAAAGTGAAGCATTATTTACCTCACAAGTATTCTGAAAAATTCAAATAATTTTAATTTTTTTTCCCTCAAAATCTCCCTTATAAATCATATCATACTGCCCTTTTGGGGGACATCTTCTTGTTTAGGCATTTTTCTTACATAGTTCCAACTCCAACAATCAAAGAATATCGATGGAAAATTAAAATAATGATGAAAAAAATATGAAAAAAAAAGATAGAAGAGGGACCGGACTGGCTAGGCGATGGTGCCTGGCAACCTAGATCGGTCCAGTCAAAATAGTGAAGTTGATCAAATTATAAATTATAAATCAAGTTAGGGTATAAATAAATTAATAGAGATTGATGACAATAGAATTTAATTGTGCGTGAAACAAGGCCAAAGTGGGCCAAGTGGGCCTGATGCGTTGCCTTTAGGGGCAAGACCCTTGTCGTGATCATCATAGGTGGGGAGAGGGACCTTCTAGGATCCATTGATAGCGAAGAAAGACGAAGAAAGCAGAGGACGAGAGAGAGAGGCGAGGTCTCTCTCTCGCTCTCTCTCTCTCTCTCTTTTGCCCTTTTCCTTTTTTTCTTCCTGTTTGTTTTCCTTGGGCGAAACGGGGAGCATACTGTGGCCTCTTTCTAAAACAAAGAGTGGGAAGGGAAGGGGTGGTGATAGTCCGGCGAGGTGCGGCGGCACAGCCGGAGGTCCGGCAGCAAGCAGTAGCGACGAGCGGTTGATGAGAGAAAAGGGGGAAATAGGAAACCAGGCCGAGCAGAGGCGTCCTTTGGCTCGGTGGATCCTGATACCCAGATCGCTCGCCGGCGGCTAGGGCTCCGATGACGGCCATGGGCCGACGCAGGGGACCTGCCAGAGACTTCGGCAGTAAGCACCGATGGCAAGGATGGTTGGAAAAAGAATAAGAGGAAGAAAACAAGGGCGGTGTTCTTGGCTCGATTTCCGGCAATTCCTCGATGGAATCCGAACGGTAATGGTTCAATAGAGAAGGAGGAAGGCCGGAGAAGAAAATATATACGGTTGGGGTGTTTCATACCTCGTCTCCGGCAAGGTTTTGCTGGGGCGGCGATGAGCCCAGTGACGGCACAGCGGACGGCGGCAAAAAGTCCAAATAAACGAGAGAGAGAGAGGGAGGGAGGCAGAATGCCTCTCGAGAGGATGGTTTTGTGGCTAAAATAGCCGGCGAAGCTCGCCGGTCTTTGAGGTTGAGAAGGAGACATCTGTCTCCATCTCGATTTCGAACAGGGGCTCTGCCCCGATTCTTCTTTGGAACAGGCTTCGGGCCGCCTCCTTCTCTCCAAGCTGAGGCAATGGGTCGCGCCGCCTTAACGTGAGGCTACGCCTCATAGGGTGAGAAAGAGAGAAGAGACCGCACAGGGTCAGAAAGAAAGAAGGATTTCAGTTTGTAGGGACCGCGAACACTATAAAATCAGTCCCTGGCTTCTCCTTTCCTTCCTTTTCCTTCTCACAGATAGATACAGATAGAGATATGATAAAAGCTTGATTCCTCGTCCTCCTCCTTCCCCCTTTTCCTTTTCTCTCTCATGATGCTGGATTGATGTAGATTGAAATAGTTTTTGTTAGCCAGTTAGATGTCTACATTCGAGGTTTTCTTGGGGCATAGAGTTCCGTGGATTGGAAGTTTTTCACCTTTTAAGAGGTCCTCTATAGATAGCTCTTCCAATGTATTGTGAAATTGGAGATGGTTTGGTGGGTATCTAAATTAGAGCCAACCTTGGTTTGGATGTTATAGTGGTTGTGATGAGTTATGGGCCTTAGATCCTGTTTGGAGGAGCTGTTGGTAGTAGAGCTTTTGAAAGTAGAACTGTTGGAAGTAGAGCTGTCTGAAGCAGAGTATTTATAAAAAATTGTTTGCTGTTTGGTAACTACATTTCTAAAGTGCTGTGGTACTTTAACATGTGTTTGATAAACAAACTGAGAAAGAACTTTTGTGTGACAAAATGACCATAAAGGACATTACCAGTATTATATAACACAGCATAATAAAATATAATACGTATTAATACATAAATATATGATATAGTATAATATTAATGTAATGTAATATAATATTATTATAATATAGTACTATAA